>CAWTZC010000501.1:30025000-30625000 GCA_963919715.1 Microtus obscurus | reverse complement strand
AGGAGGGCAATGGTATATGGAACCATAGTACAATACAATTATCAGATATAATGAGAGGGCAGGGGTTTGCTTGCAAGCAAGTCAAGCCAGAACAGTGACCCTCAGGTTGAGAGAGAGACTGTGTTTCAATAAATGAATGAATGAATAAACAAACAAATAATAAATAAATAAATGGAGAAGCAGTTGAGGAAAGACTGGTGTATACTCTGGCCTCCACATAACCTGAGTAGGTGAGTACCTACACACACAATATATCACACACACACACAGAGACACACTCTTATATATCCCCTATGTGTGTGTGTGTATATATATATATATATATATATATATATACATATATATATATATATACTTTTTATAAGTTTCTTTCTATTGTTGTGATAAAATACTCTGAAAAAAAATACAGTGAGGAGAGGAATTATCTATCTTTCATTTGTTTCCAGGTCACAGTTATTCACTCAAGGAAATTAGTGGAGGAATCCAAACAAGAAGTTGAATGTACCATGCTCACTATTCCACACAGTACCGCTTTCTGACTAAGAAGTATAACAGGAACCATGGATGATGGTGCTTGCTAGCTGGTTTGTTCAGACTAATTATACTATACTAGATTTTTCACATAGCCCATGACAAACATCCCAAAAATTGGTGCTCCCCAATATATATTTCCATGTGGAAATCTTTCTATTCATGAAATTAGAAAGTGTACTATTTCTTTTTTTGTATTTTGTAAGGCACATTTGCTGTTTTTCAACTCCTACTATATTTACCTTAAGAATTTTTACTAAAACAATATTTACTCATCATTTTGACTAAAATAACTACTGCTATTTCAGTTAAAGACTTCAAAGAGATGCACTGTCATTGTGTTAATTTGAATGATCATCATAACTCTCCAAACAACATTTGTTTCAACTGTACACATGATGTCAGATAAAGACAACAATAGACAATGTATAAGCTGGAATCAGACAACTTAAAAAGTATTTTGGCCTAAAGGGCACTCACTATAAGTAGATTACAAAGAAGTACATAAAATTAGAGAGTATACATTTGAAAATTACATATTTGATAAAGAATGAGCATCATGAATATATTGAGGATTATTAAAAACTAAGACAATATAATGCCCAACCAATTTATTATTAAATAAGTTCAAATAGATATTCTCCAAAAAATTCAGAAGTAAACAGTAAAGACATATGGAGAGGTTTGTCATAATTAATCAACTGGGTATAGAAATCAAAACCTTAACTAAATATTATGTTATGCCCACCAAGATAATTCTTACCCAACAAAGAGCATAATTTTTTTGTGTATGTGGTCATATTTATTTGTTTATTTAAGATTTCTGCCTCCTCCCTGCCACTGCCTCCCATTTCCCTCCCCTCCCCCCGATCAAGTCCCCCTCTCTTGTCAGCCCGAAGAGCAATAAGGTTTCCCTGCCCCAAAGAGCAGAATTTTGCATAAATGTGGAGTCAGTGAAATCTTTCTGCATTGATGAATAGAATATGAAGTAGTAGAGTAGCTCTGGAAGACTGACAAATCCCTCCACAAAAAAAGCCATGAGATCAAAAGATGGGCAGCAATTTCTCATATATATATAATATTTGTATATTTTATATGACAATTACTTTTTTGTCAAAACTCTCTGTAGTTCTGGCTGTTCTATAAATCACTTTGTAATCCAGTCTGGCCTCAAACTGGAGATCCTCCTGACTCTTATCCCCAAGGACTGGGATTAAAGGCATGCTCCACCACCACTGAAGTGTTTGACAATTATTTAAAATTGAGTTAAAAATATTTATTTCCAAAAGATTATTATAAATAACAGACAATAGTAAAAATGCACACAGTCTGAGATCATTGGCAGATGAACAGATAAAAACTGCACACAATGAAACTCATAAAGAAAAAAATTTGATAAGTTCTAAAATATGGATGAACCATAAGGACATTTTAAGAGATGCAAGTCACAAAATGTGAATAGTATGTATTCTCCTTACATGAAGTACGTAGAGAGGGGAAATTCATGGATTGAGATTGAATAACAATATTTACTAGGAGCAGGAATGGCAGAAAAGGAAATAGAGAATTGTTATTTGGATGTATATTTTATATATTTTTTTTAATATTTTAAATTTATTTATTTATTTATTTATTTATTTATTTATTTATTTTACATTGCAAATAATTTTTTTTTTTTTTTTAGGGAGACTTTTTAGTTCACATTTGTAACTTACAATCCATCTCTTTTGGAGATGACAAGGCAACAGGATGTTAAAACAACTAGTCAGGTCCTAGACACAGTCAAGGGAGACAGGAATAAATAAAAACATACATGGTCTTTAGCTTGCATTCTCTAATCTTACATAGAACAATAAGCAACACCAGGGAATGGAACCACCCACTTTCATTTTGGGTCTCCTCAAATCAATTAAGTCAATGATGTTGAAGGAGGCCCCTTGTTTGTCCTGGTCTCCCAGAACCGAAATAACAACACAGAAACTGTATTAATTAAATCACTGTTTGGTTCATTAGATCTAACTTCTTATTGGCTAATTCTTACATATTGATTTAGCCTATATCTATTTTTTTTTGTCAAAGCCTCCGTTTATTAGGGACAGGGTAACAACTTATATACCCCCTGAAACATAAATCATTGTGAGAAGACTGAACTGTACCAAATTTTGTCCTTAAAATTATTGAGATGTTGTGTTTTAATTTTTGCTATGTGCAATTTTTTTCAGTAAAAGTTAGCTTGCAACATTTGCTCTAAGAATTATTTTTAACATGCATTAACTCCATAGAGCAACTAAATAAGTTGACTAGATCTATAAAAAGAGAAAAAGCAACATAACTATCTAAAGATGCAATTATCATAATTTATAAATGTGATTGAGTTCCTGCATCTGTGTCTTGTTTGTTTCTAGAGCTGGAGGTATAATGGCTGTTTAATCAATATTTGCTGAGTTGTCTATGAATATAGTCTCTGGACCAGTTTTTCACTTGGTGATGGCTAATATTCGTTATAGTTTGACACACCTGGGAAGAGGAAACCTCAGTGGAAGAATTACCTATTGGTATTACTATGGGAGCCTTTTGATTAATTATTGAGTTAAGAAAGTTAAGCCTTTGGTGGCACTATCCTTAAAGAGGTAGACATAGGCTGTATAAGAAAAGATTGCTGACTGTGAACCTGGGAGCTACTGTTGCCAATAAGCAGTGGTTCTCCATGATCTCTGTTTCAGTTCCTATGTTGAATTTCTGCCTGGGCATTCTTCAGTGGTAGACTGGAGTATGAAAGAATAAACAAACCTCTTTATGTGCTTGTGTTAAGGGTATAGCTCATGGTGTTTATCAAATTAAGAAGTACCTAGTACACCATGTGATAGCACTATCCTTTACAAAGCATAGGTTGCCTTGGGAATGGATTACAAAAATATCTTATGATGGCTTCAGAACCTAAAGGGTCTTAGTGACAGTTTAACTAACTAGATATTGTTCAAAAATTTTGATAAATAAACTTCATAATTCTAAATTATCAAAATAAAAAAGTCACTGAGTTAGAGGTTTGACTTGAGGGAATTTTATTTTATTATTATTATTATTGACAAAAATTTCTGCCTCCTCTCCGCCTCCCATTTCCCTCCCCCTCCTCCAACTCTGCTCCCCCTCCCCCCACTCCTTTCCCCCTCCCTCTCCAGTCCAAAGAGCAGTCAGGGTTCCTTGCCCTGTGGGAAGTCCAAGATCCTCCCCCCTCCATCCAGATCCAGGAAGGTGAGCATCCAAACAGGCTTGGCTCCCACAAAGCCAGTGCATGCAGTAGGATCAAAACCCAGTGCATTGTCCTTGGCTTCTCATCAGCCCTCATTGTCCGCCATGTTCAGAGTCCGGTTTTATCCCATGCTTTTTCAGTCGCAGTCCAGCTGGCCTTGGTGAGAGTGTGGCGGTTTCACAGGAAATTCGGGATTAACCTACCCCAGGACCCAGCAATACCACTCTTGGGAATATACCCAAGAGATGCCCTATCATATTACAAAAGCATTCGTTCAACTATGTTCCTAGCAGCATTATTTGTAATAGCCAGAACCTGGAAACAACCTAGATGCCCTTCAATGGAAGAATGGATGAAGAAAGTGTGGAATATATACATATTAGAGTACTACTCAGCTGTAAAAAAAAAAAAAAAAAAAAAAAAATGACATTTTGAATGTTGTATGCAAATGGGTGGAAATAGAGAGAATTTTCTTTTTATAAGATTGGCTTTGTGGGAGCCTAGGCAGTTTGGATGCTCACCTTACTAGACCTGGATGGAGGTGGGTGGTCCATGGACTTCCCACAGGGCAGGGAACCCTGATAGCTCTTTGGGCTGAAGAGGGAGGGGGACTTGACTGGGGGAAGGGGAGGGCAATGGGAGGCTGCGGTGGGGAAAAGACAGAAATCTTAAATAAATAAATAAATAAATAAATAAATAAATAAAAAAAAATTAAAAAAAAGAATCTGAGGCCAAAGGTCCTATTTTGTAGAAAATTAAGACCAACTTTCAATTTTGCTAAAATAAAGAGATTATTTTAAAATTTTAAAATTTTTACATGTATTTATTTTTATCTTTTTCATTTAGAAAATGAAATTTTATTTGGAAATTTCATACATGTATAGAATATATCTTTATCATATCTATTTATTGCTCTCTGTCTCAAACTTCTCCCTAAAATTCCCCCATCACACCTTCTCAGTTCCACAACTTTTTTAACTTAATTAATTAACATATTTATTTTTAATACACTGAGCTCAATTAGTGACCCATTCACTAAGCCATCTGCCCTGCTCTAAAATTTCTACCAATCTGCTTTTAGAATAAATAAATGTCTTCTATTTGTGAAATACATTTGTATCACCCTGTGGAACCAAGTGGTTTATTTAAAAACTCTGCTCTTTGGTTCTGAAAATTAGATTGTGTTATTCTAAAACCATTTTATTAAACTTCTAAATAATTTTTGTTAGATTAATGTGATCTGTAAATCATTTGTGAATGATTTTTAAATGTTTTTAAATGTTCTTGTTTAATTTAAATACTTTATTGGTCAATAATTAATATCATAAGAAAATACACTTAGTCTCACTATAAAAACAAATAATTTGTAAAATAATGGAAGTCTTTTTGCCAGACTACTGCTGAATTAATAATATTGGAAAAGTAACAATTTAGAGCTAAAGCAAATGTGCTTATTTGAAGTGCATTACTTTCATAAATAAACAAAGTCATTCATTTTGCAATATATGTTTGACAACATACTCTGATATGTCACGTTATGTGAATAGGTTTGGAAATCAAACTTAAGGAGTTTGTATGTTTAGAGGGTATAGAAAGGACAATATATTTGTATATTTCTGAGGTACTTTCCTCTCTAAAGTGTTAATAATTAATAATAATTTAACTTTGTTGATAAAATAAGTGCTTTATATTCGTCATGTTATTTAATCTGTAACTGTAGCCATTTATTCTTCTACAATGTGTCTATTTAAGAATGAGGCTGATGGTACACAAAGAGAAACTGTCAAGAATTTAGCAGAATTCAGATATTTTCAATCATCTGATTAATAACAACCAACATATGATCTGAATCTGTTGACACAAACCTGTAACTCTAGAACTTAGAAGGTAGGGGCAGGAAGATCAGGGGTTCAAGTCAATCTTGGTTGCATGAGGCCCTGACCCTGTTTCAGAGAAAAACAACAACAAAAATATCAACCTGCCAACAAAGTAGATAAAAACAAAACACAAACAACAGCGAGTATACAAACATAAGCAGAAGGTTGAATAGTGTGGCACACAGACAAGCTCAACTCTTCTGGAAAACGAAAAACACTATCAAGTGGAAACTAAAACTAGGAAATATACAGATTATCTTCTTAGATTAGCAAGATCCCTACATCATACCTAGAACACTCTTCCTAGTTTCCCATTGAGGGCAAGACATTTACTGTTTACCTTCTATTTGAAAACCAGGTAAAAAGTTGAGTGACCTTGAAGAATAGTGATAAAAATACCCCAAAGTAAGAATGGAATATTTTTTGCTTTACCAGGAAGAAACTCTTCTCTGCAACTTTATTCAAAGGAATCAAAAGCAATAGTTTGCCTGCAAATGGCCAGACATCTCTGCTGCTTTTCCTAGTCTCAAGGATAAGTTTAAATGAATAATAACTGATGAGACTGTCTTTGATTTGGAATCGACATAGCATATGTTCAAGGTACCTCTTTTTCTGTCTCAGTTCAGTAGTTTTCATGCTGAAGGCTTTGCTTTGAGCTTGGTCCTCTGGATTTCAAGCAATTTCAGCTGATGTCCATCTGTTCATGAGCAAAACCAAAGCAGGACTGATGCTCACTGATAAAGAGAAGAAAATGACTGTCAATAGGACTGAAGTACCCCTCCTGTCCCAGCAGCCATTCTGCTGTTTCTATGGAGACGTTCCACCACTTGGCTGTGTGAGTGGAAGCACAGGCTTGTTCCTTTCATCGTCAAACCTCCTAGAGTGCAACAACTCGTCAGAATTAAAGAATGTGCTGAACACAATTCTTTATTCTGACAGATAAATCGTTTGGAAGAATGGTGAGTTTTCTTCAGAAATTGTACAATATTGCTCTCTCCCACCAGATTTTCCTCTCACCATGCATTCTCTTCAGCTTTACACACATGTATTTATACAAGTGAAAGAAAATAAATCTATGAAATCTCTGTGCCAGACTTTTGCAGATCATTTGATGTTCTACAGGAAAAAAACAAAGATTCAGAATTTATATGATATGATAAAGACTGTATAACATTCAATATAGAAATATAAGATTAGTATCGTTGTAGCCTTGATTGTAAATTCCAGTATAGTCCTTCTGCCCCAAATAGCTGCGATGAACTCTGACATGCAGAGAGAGTGTGAATGGAATCACAAACTCTGAATGAATGAAATAGTGTTGAAGTGGAGCATGAGGCATTCATGTAGGATACTGCGAAGGGGAATGGAAACTACACAGTACTGCACATATGTGCTAAGGGTCTAGGTAGAACATGCAAGTATTACATGCCAAAGTCAGTTGTCATGTATGAATCAGTACTTTTAGGTGGTAGAGATAAAGGAAACATTCTGAAATCTATTTTACTGCCTATTAATAGTAGTATAATCTAACTGCCAATTATTGTTGACCATGGAGAAGAGCACAGAAGTACTGATTAAGAGTAGCTTTTATTATGTGCCCTACACTCAGCGAAAAGACTTTTGGGGAAAATGTTGGGTTGATGTAAGTTTTCAGTATGAGACAAATACTCAGCTTTCTGTGTGTCATCAAAGCTAATCAGTGGAATCTTCACACTCAGATCTCACGAACGAGTCAGCACTTCATAAGTGCATTGTTAGTTGTTCGCTTTAGACACCTAGAATTTGCATGCATAAAAAGATACACTGTAATCCTTTCTTCCTTAAGGTTTCATTTTGCTTATCATTTCTTTAAAGATTTTATATATGAATTAGTTAATTAAGTTTTTGATCACTTGTACCTACTCCCCGCTCCAAATCCTTCCATTCCCCCACATCCCCTTTCCAAATTCATATCTTCTTTCTTTTCTTTATTATGCACTGTGTCTAGTTAGTACTACACATTGATACAAGCTGTTTTGGAGAATATTGACACATTCCTGTAGAAAACTCCCTCTCCCTTGCCCATCTGTCTCTAACTGCCAATAGCTTTCAGCTAGGAGTGGAGCTTTCTGAAATCCCCATCAATTCTGGAATACTGACTGGGCAGAATCTCTCCAGGTCTAGTACAGGCAGTCACAGCTGCTGTGAGTTCATCGGTACATGAGTTCTGTCATGTCCAGAAAAAGCTTATTTCCCAAGAGGCTATTCCCCAAAATTGCTGTCTTTTCTCACTAGTGCTGTAATTTTGGAAAGCAGCCAGCTTGCCACCTGGGAATTGAAGCAACAAGCTGACCCATCTTTTCTCGCAGCCTGGTTTTCTGACACCCACTCAAAGAAAAGGGCATGCTCAGTCTTCTACATTTACCACTTCTTGACCAAACTTTTAAATTATGATCTCTCTTTATCTTTTCTATACCTATGCATAATTGGGCATACATGGTTAAAATTAAATGCATCATGGGAAAGGATGTGTACAATGAACTACAACTTACATAACTCAAACCTGTTATCTTAAAGCAGAAACTTACTTTCACTCTGCATTTAGCAAACTACTACTCTTCCTCCAAACCCACAAAAGAAACCTTGGACAGTGGGAAGGTGCCACTGAGAAACATGCTTTGTCAAGACCTGCCGTTTCCTTGCAGGATACCTACTCTGTGCTTTGACTTAGCTATTCAATTAAATTTTTTGTTTCTCTGATCGCTGTATGCACTTATCCAAACTGTTGAGCAAGATATCAAAAGTCTTGGATCAAATATTCCAAACAGACGCCAAAGTAACATACTTATTTTGGACATGTACCATAACTACCTCTTATATTAAATATTCTTTGCCAGTATACCTTCTATTGTTTCATTACAAACTTTTGAACTTATCCATCATTTTGCAGCTTTATTTTCCATGTACTTATGGAAGCATTGACTTTTTTAAATATAGATGGCTAAGAAGATGCATTGCTAATCAAATTATCTTTTCAACAAATTCTCTTGAATCTAGTCTTATTTGTCTGTTTCTCATAGGCAGATGGAAAGGTTGAAGCTTTTATGATAATTTATGCCTTATTTTTGTTAGCACTGGATCATGTTAAATGATCAGTTTTTCTTCTACCTATAAGTCATCTTCTTCTGTTTTGGTCTCTATTGTCTTGCATTTACTCGCTATCAGCTTTCTAAGTTCTAAAAAGACACTTTATTTTGTAATTCAGACTTTCTTCATTAATTCTAGACAATATATATATATATATATATTTTCTTTTTATTGAAAAAAATTTCACTCATATAATATATCCTAACCACAGTTTCCCCTCCCTCCAATCCTCCCAGGTACCCACACTTCCTCTTTCCTCCCTGATCCAAGCCCCATTCTTTCTTTATCTCCACTCCTTTTTCCCTGGTTGCTCTAAGCAGGTGGAAAGCCATATTCAAAAGTACTAAAAGGTATACACCATCTTTCTGTAACCTATTCCTCATGCTGAATTCCAACTGTCCTACTCAACCTATGTCCACAGTCTACCCAAGTGTTATGTTTTATGTGCAAATAAGCATTCACTACATCATAAACATAAGCATGCTTGATGTAATATTTTCTATCTTTATATTTTCTTCTATTTTGGTACTCACAAAAAGTAGAAAAACCATGAATATTCAATGTACATATCTATAGCTCCTCATGGCATAGGAGGCAGTTGTACATCTTTTTGGAATGTGGCCACTTGTTCGTCTTGGCCACCTGACTAGCTTAGCCCCAGAATAATCACACAGAAACTGAATTAATTAAATCACTGCCTGGCCCATTAGCTGTAGCTTCTTATAGGCTAACTCTTACATATTAATTTAACCTATTTCTAATAATCTGTATATCACCATGAGGTCATGGCCTACCAGCAACGTTTCAACATTTCTATCTCCGGCTGTGGTTCCACGGCATCTCTCTGATTCTGCCCTTCCTTCTCCCAGCATTCAGCCTAGCTTTCCCTGCCTAGCTAAGTTTTGGCTGCTATAGGTCCAAAGCAGTTTCTTTATTCTTTAATGATAATCACAGCACACAGAGGGGAACTCCCACATCACGTCTTTGTTTCTGTTTCAGTATCCTGTCATGCACAGTTAACATTAGGATGGATTAGGATTGATGATGATAATGATAGAAAGATGATATATATATATATATATATATATATATATATATATACATACATAATACATAAATATATTATAAATGTTTTGATAGGTAGATGCATATAAACATCAATATATATAGTTATAAATATAAACACATGTATATTTGATATGGGATTCCCCTCTGTAAGATGTGAATATCATTGGCTAATAAAGGAAGTGCTTGGGCCTATAGCAGAGCTATAGGAAAACAGAGATAGGCAGAAAAATCTAAACTGAATGTTGGGAGTATGGAGGCAGAGTCAGAGAGAAGCCATGTAGCCCCTGCCAGAGACGCTGAACGAAACTTTACCCAGTAAGCCACAGTCACATGGTGATACACAGATGGGTTAAATTAAGATGTTAGACTTAGCCAGTAAGAAGCTAGAGAAAATGGGCCAAGCAGTGATTTAAATAATAAAGTTTCTGTGTGATTATTTCATGTCTGTACAACCAAGCAGACTTCTTACAATGAGAGAGAGAGGAATGAAGAAATAGAGAGTTAAAGAGAGAGAGAGAGAGAGAGAGAGAGAGAGAGAGAGAGAGAGAGAGCAAAAGACAGACAGATAGACATAGAGAAAGACACAGTCAGAAATACAGAGACAGGGAGGGACATCGACAGTGATGTGGAGAGACAGGGGTAGGTGTAATTATATTTTCTAATAATGAAAATTGTAAGCAATTGCCTTTGTGGTATTGTAAAAGTATATATATTTGAGCCACACCATATACTGGAGCAAAAGTAGAAGGAAAACGGTATCTTTGCAGCAGTCTTGAGTGACTTTATCACCAAGTTCTGGAACAGGTTACAAAGCAAGACAACTTAGTTTTTTTAAATGTTAGTTTGTTGAACTGTTATATATTTTTCACATGGAACTCATTATTAACTTAAAGTATGAAAATTTCACAATAAAAATTTTAAAGAATGTGTTTGCATATGACTCTGTCTTATGACCACAGACAAACTCTTGGGTATGTTTTTTTTTTCTTTCTGATCACCTCTTTCTCTTAATCCTTATATGTAAATTTTATTTTCAAATATCTTTTATAAACTTTGATTCTGATAAATGCTACAAACAGGATATGCATACAGATGAAGATTTAAAGGTGAAAGATTAGAGATTACACAATTGTTCATATTTCTCTATTTCATAGTTGTTTTCCTGAATATTTCTAACCACATTTAAACTCTGTGTCTATGAATATTAAGACCCAGCCATTTTGCCCATTGCTGTAAGACAAGGGCAGAGAAATGATGTCTGAGGTACTCTCTTTCTTGACCTATACTTGGTGTTATCAGTTCCAATTGCCCCTTAACAGGCTTAATTTCTAAGGCTTTATTTGCCTTAATGAAAGCTGTTAAAATGGTTTTTTAAAATCAAATTAAATTGCAATTCAGTGAAAACAGCTATACAATATAGCACATTCTCATTAAGGTTTCTCATCTTTGTATGGACTCCTGCATCGTTCAATTTACATACAACTGCTTCTTGTGCTAACTTAAAATAGAACTTGTTATTGGTATTATAAAATAGTTCTTCTGTATCTGAATAACCTGAATATCTTTAAATGAGGCCCAGGTCAGAGTGTCCTTTTTGTATTCTCCACGGTCAATTGCTTATGATCTTATTGCTACACCATTTAACCTTCATTGTAAGATTTTTACTTATTCTATATCAAGAACTTGAGCCAACACTGATACTCAAACATTCTGACATGAAGCTGATAATTTAGTTTTAATGATTAGCAACTAGGACTCTAGTTTACACTAATTAGAAATCCTTACTTCTAGGAGTATTTTAGCATGCTGTTTAAAAAGTATTCTTCCTGAAGTAGGAGAGAGGGGAGAAGAGAAAGACAAAGAATATGGAAAAATTCAAAAGGATAAAAAAGGGGTTAATTATATAATTTTAGTATACTCTCCATAAACAATTAAATAATTAAAAAATAAGATATGCTTCAAAGTGGTGAATATGAATTACATTTGGTGCAAAATTAGCAAAGCATATTTAAATCTCCCTGTGTATAAATTAATTTGTATATGTTTAGAAAATTTCTGTAAGTACAGTTACCTTTGATGGTTATAATATAATGCCTAGGTTAAGAAAGGCAAACTATTCAACTTTCATAGTACCTATAGTTTTTAATTTATTGATTTTATTTGTAAAGGTACACATAAATATTTATGGTGTAAGATTTTATAATAGAGCCAGCTAAATAATGCTGGAAAAAGAAAATATGAAGGGTCAAAGTATTAGAAAGCTTTTTTCTCAGAATCACTTAGGAGTTTATATTGCCAAGAATATGGGAGATGTTCAAGGTTACTGTTATCTGTAACAAACAACGTCTTAAACAGAAATAAATAGATTAGTCTTGTTGACTTTTCTTCTTCAGAATAACCAGCTTTAATCATCTGGTAACAATGGTTGAATCATTATGTGAGCATAGCTCAAGCTTACTTCTGTGGAGCCAGTAAAGTCAGCTTGCTGAGTCAATTAAGGAAGAATCTGTGGATAACTCACATGAACATCAATGGCTTTTCCTAAAATATTTATTACTGTACTGATATTTTCCTCAAAGCTTTTGTCTATTTGGTGGAACTGAAGTTAGAGAAGATGGACATGGCAGACAGAAGTAATCTTACCCTGGCTGAAGAGAGTAAAAGTCATAATAAAAGCTTTGTGTTAATTCTTTGTCAGTGGTGAACTGCTCCCATTAGAGACATATTTCAGCCTGAACTCAAAAGTTAACTTCTGGGATGATTTATGAAACAGAGGCTGGTCATAACCATCTAAAGTAAAACCATTGAGAAATATTGACAGTGCAACTACACTCTACCCTTTCATCACATCCTAGATCTCAAATAGAAACCTACTCTTCTCAGGAGGGCACTCTTAGACTGAACTGCTCGTCCTTTGAATGAGGTTATTGCTCTGCTGATGGGAACTCATTCTCAACAATATTTTGCTATCAGTCATGAATCTCCATTCACTTTAGAAAATCTTTAGTTCACTGACACCTGGCCACTGGAGCTGACTGGATTGTCACTGACAGCAAATCTTTAGAAAGAGATATGGAAGGAAGAATGAAAATCCCCCACTTGTGACAGCAGCACAAACTAAATACAATACTGAAATAAGTATAGGGGACTTGATACTTCAATTCTTACCTCTGTTTTGCAGAAATAGAAAGTCATGGAGACATGTTCATACAGATCTCTTGTTTTCTTTATACATACAATAGGATGCAGGCTGCACCTGGCCCTGGCTACATGGAAATCTCACCATGTCTCAGAACAGTGGCATGAATTAGGTCACAGTATGTGACTCTTTCCTGAAAATGATTTCTAATTCTATTCCCAATTGAGTCTAACCATTGCCAGGTAAAAGTATAAACCCCCTTTCATGGGATAATTATGCTCAAATACTAAGCATATTAAGTGTGTGAGTGTAATTTTCCTCTTTGTGAAGTAGAAGCTCAGCGTTTCATGTCTCTGTCTGGGAGCATTTGCTTGGTGAGAAGTAGGTTCACTTCATTATTTCCTAACCGTTTATTGGCAGCTTCACTAGAAATCTGAGCTTTATATGACAGAGTCAAAGGTTAATAGTTGAGAGTTACTAGGACAAGTCCTCCTTGCTCTGAGCAGTTCGTTTCTAGATCCATCATCAAGTTTTTCATTTTACATTGGAAGGGCATGGCAAATAGAGGAAGAAGTTAATATATTGAAATTTTCATATTAGTTCATGATCTTGAAATATCATAAAAGAATTTGTGGACTTCAATAAAAAGTGTTTTCCCCTTTTCACAGTTGTTACTAGAGGATTCTAGAGAAGAAAGCATAAAGATCTTGATCTCTTTAAAAGCAATTCTATATTTAAAAAATACCGTCTCTTCTTTTTCTACTCCAACATCTCCAAAAATATTCACTACACAGGTTTCCCACCTTTGTCTAAAAACAGCTATCTTTGCTGCTTTTTGAGAAGAACTTAGCACCTGAGCAGCTCATTAACTTCCACTCATTCCCCACCAGATCTGAAAATTTCCCCTGTCAATTATGTTTTCTACCTTTACTTGTTTCCCACCTACATTAATTTTGTAGCACTTTTACAATACACCAGAGAGTGTTTATTTCTGTAAAAGAATTCCCCTTGACAGCATTTCTCCTACCTTTACCTATAGCTCCCCACTGCATCCACTGCTTCCCACTTGATGCCAGATTCTAGGCACATGATGTCCCAGTTTCACTTCAAATTTCTACATTCAGTTTGGTTCTTAAAATTCACTGCTGACATAGAATCACATTAACATAATGCTCTTACCTTCACATTTGGCTACATTTGATCCCACATTTGCTCCTGGACAAATATGAAACAACACGTGCAAACTATTGTGTAGTCACTACGCAAATGTATTAAATTTGGATTCTATGGAATGGAAGCAGTACTCAAAAGTGAAGTAAAGAAATTTGTATGTGAGTCCTTAAATGCCAATGGATGGACAAAAAAGCTTCTGTTTATTAAAAGATAAGTAACATACCACGTTGTCTTCTAATTTCAAATTGTATAATTGCATTCCCCTTGATTTTACTGAAAAGCCTTTATCCAAAAACATTTAAATATATTCTAAAGTTCTCAAATATTAAACATATATAATTATTTAATAAATACTTTATCCACAACAGTGATTTATGGTATCTCAAGATATAGCACATCATGCAAAGAACACAGGCAGAACAGAACACTCGTAAAACAAAGTACAATGGCTGGCCTTTTCCAGTCACATTGTCTACATGCTATTGCAATCTTCTAGCAATGTCAAAAAAAAACAATGAAATAGAGTTTGCTTTAATATATTGATGAGTTGATGGCATACAATCTCCAAAATTTGTTAGGCAAAAATTACCAAATGTAAAAATTAATTACAAAACAGTAGGGATATAAAGATATATGTGGTAATTATAGTGCAATTAATTGTAAGATATACTACAGTTTCATTATCATTTTACTTGTTTTCTGCTTATTTAAAGTTTAACAAAGTATATGCAGTGATAAAATGTAAATCTATGTCTCATTTTGAACCTTAGTCACTAACTCAAGTACACAATTCTAGAACTAGTCTAGCCTACAGTAACAGGACATTAATTAAAGTCTGAAGACTTAAGTCCTCATTTCATTCTAAAATCTAGTTTTATTTATGAGTTATTCTTATGTGCTTAACTTCTGTGCATGACAATCAAAAGATTGCATACAGAAATCTATAGGAAGTAAGATGTGAACCCTTCTCTGGGCACATATTCCTTCCACTTAAGAATTCATGATTAACAATGTAGACATTCAAATATCAAATAATTTATTAAAATTTTTTGAATATTCATTCTTGTATATTTAGGACATTTAACATATTATCACTAATGTCAAGCAAGAACATCCTTAGGACTTTACACTTGTCTAAGAAGCATAGAAAGTTTAGAAATGAGAGTCAGTGATAGAAAAAAAGAGGAAAGTAATAAAGGCAGAATGACAATAGGGTAAGTTGATATGACCCAAATACACTGTACATATTCCGAGGTTTTCAAAGAATAAACTAAAATATTTTGAATACTAAAAATAATTATCAAAATTTTCTATTTTGAGCCATGTTAGTGAAAAGAGTGCTAGGAGAAAGACAGAAGAACAATGGACATTAGATTTAACAACTCCTTTCCATTTCTAAATCTAATCCTTCTATTTAAATTTATTCTCTTATGCATTGACTCCTGACCAAAAATTCCTCTCCTTCCCTCCTCCCACTTTCCCTCTTATTACTTTTATACTATCTTGTCTATCATTTAAAAACAATTCAATGTGAATCTTTCAAATAAGTGGGACCTATGTGCTACTCATTACTGTAAGGAAATGTAAGCATAGCACAGAGATAGAGTGAGTGAGAAGGTACAATACTCACTTTGTAACCAAGTTTGAGATTGGAGAAAGTGCTTCAATGATGGTGGACATTAAAGAATAAAATAAAATTGATGATCCTTCATATTCACTTTGTGTCAATTCACCTGGAACAAGAAGAAATAGTTCTAATTGTTTACCTGTCAAACATCTGCTCAAAAGTGTAGGTGACTGAATATTTTATTTCATTTCAGTCTTCTCCACATTTTCCGTGATTGTCCTGTCCAGTGTTGGTTTTGATTGTCAATGAAGATACATTAGTGAGCAGTATCAGACATGTGTATAAAATAACTTCCTGTACATGTTCTCCAAGGAAGGCACAACTGTTTAAGTTTGCTAATATTTATTAAGAAGTCAGACACCTTTTCAATAATTACAAAACTGAGGTGTATAACAGTTGCTGAAATGCCACATATAAAAATGTGTAATCCCATGCATCAGTCTAAAAAACATTCTTACCAACGATGGGAATCATGTTTTGTTTGTTTTGGGAAAATAAGCTGCAAAGGATTGACTCAAAGATGTACAAACAGAGCAAATTGGCCTTTTGGTTATACATGTAGGAATAGAACTCTGAGTGTCCATAACCATATCTGAAAAGACAGTTTAAAAGAATAAAGTTGTTTTTTTTTTCTAAAATTGGAAGAAACACATGTAGATTCATCACCCAAGAAAATCTTTGATCATGTTATAGTGTATCCTTACTCTCAACAGAAAGCCTAAACCCAGAAAACTGGTTCTCAGGAGGAGCCTTGAGGACCTTGTTGAAATCTAATGCAAAATCTCTTCAATGTGCTCACTGAATGTTCAGTTGGAAGAGTAAACACTAGAAAACAAAAAAAAAATGAAATAACAATGGATATTAATGGAATCTCTCAGGTTGATTATACTAAAGGTTTATAACTAGAGTACTGGTTCATGATAAAGCTGTATGCAGCCAGTCATGTTCACAATGCACAAAGCAAACTTGGTAATCACAAAGTATTTATCCTCACAAATACAGCTCTTGAACCCATCTTCTTTTTATCAAATGGTCTACATGGGTTGAACTGACATTCAGCAGTTAAGAGCAAGCATTTCCCTTGCAGAGGACCTGAGTTCAGTTCCAAGCACCCACTCAGGAAGCTCACAAATATTTGTAACTCTAGCACAAAGAGAATTGGCATCTTCTGAACGCTGAAGAATCCTCACAAACAGGTTATACCCACACAGAGTCACACACATATGTACATCATCAAATATCACTAAAATAATTAAATATTTAAGACTCAAAAATTGCCACTGGGATGTGAGAAAAAGTTTTCTCAGGCTTTAAAATAAAGAGAAGAAGGAATTGCAGAGTGCATTGGAGGAAATATCACAACACTCAAAGCATAAAATTGGATAAAACATAGTAATACTGGGCCGGGAGGTGGTGGCGCACGCCTTTAATCCCAGCACTTGGGAGGCAGACGCAGGCGGATCTCTGTGAGTTCGAGACCAGCCTGGTCTACAAGAGCTAGTTCCAGGACAGGATCCAAAACCAAAGAGAAACTCTGTCTCGAAAAAAAACAAAAAACAAACAAACAAACAAAAAAAAAAAACAAAAGTAATACTGGTTACAACTTCCATCAATACACATGTAAATATGCATCCTATCCAAGTCCATGTATGATCCTATATTAAAACCTTCATTCTTTATCTCAGTTGGGTTGTCACTTGCCTGATACCATATGAAACAACATTGGGTTCAATTTCTCTAGTACCTTCCATCCCCTGTTAAAGTACTTCTCACAAATCCAATCTAAATTAGAGTTTTGGTGTGAACAAGAATAAAAAAGATGGGTTCTCAGGTATACAGCCTCTGTACTAGAGTAAAAATTTTCAAAATTAGGTGGAACACCAATAGTGACAAGGTATTAACCATCTATATAAAATGTCCTTTTGTTTTAAAGAAGCTAACACTTAATGAAAATATGTATACTTTATTGCCTTTGTCCCACTACTTTGGAATTTTCTTTTGTTATACAAATAGAATTCGGTTCTGTATTGAAGACGTTGACTAAGTTGATTCTCCAAAAGAGATTTTCATCTTGAATTCATTACTTTCTCATTTAGTCATGGGACAGAGCAACAGCAAAGACATGTAATTGTAAAAGGCTATTGGAACCTATTTGTTTCTTATTTGTGAAGACAATGTTCTGGGATTGAATAAATTTTACCTGTTAAAATGCTCTTGCTAAGAAATTTGTATCCTTTCAGAAATGCAAGCTGGGCAGGAATTGGGAAATGCAACTTCATTGAAAATGCAATTTTTGTGAAAGGCATGATTGGTGGTAACTCTTCTATTACAATAGTTTATTATGACACTCTATCAATAGCCCTGCAAACAGATTTTAAGAGTAGTAACTTCATATCAAAAACGAATAACAAAATGTCAAATTCTCTGGTGTGATGCAGATAATTTTCTTCCAGATGTACTTTTCATATGAATTTGATTAACAGTTTATTGAAAATAAGCTATTAAAGTTATATGTACTGGACTAAGGAGATGTCTCAGTGATTAAGCACTCATGCCACTCTCCTGCGGACCCAAGTTCAGTTCCCAGCACTCATATCAGGTAGCTCTCAATCACCTGTAAGTGCAGCTCCAGAGGATCCACTGCCATCTTGTGGGTTCTGCAGGTACTTGTACTCATGTTCACATGCACACATGAAGACACATACTTTTATAGACTAAATAAAATAATTTTATGAAATTAAAGGGTATATTTACTGCTATTTTACACAGATGAATGCCACATGTACACAGATCAAAAACAAAATCAAATGTTTTGATTTTACTGATGTTAAAAAAAGCATTGTAATCTCAGTGCCATAGAAAACATATCATTATCATTTGTTTCCTTAGAGTATTTTTGAATACCTTCAGAGTTAAATAATGTTGTATGATATTTTGTTTGTGTTATGACAAATAAAGCTTGCCTGGAGATCAGATGGTAGAGTTAGCAACTAGTAAACCATAGAGCTCAGGCAGTGGTGGATCATCACCGCTAGGGAGGTAGACACAAGACCCATTCAGTCTGAGATTTATAGAACCAGGATTGTTAATTTAAGTCTGAACATTGGTAGAGGTAAGAAATTCCTGGTGGCTGGCTGCTCTTCTTCTCTGATCTTTCAGCTTTTACCCTTGATATCTGACTCCGGGTTTTTATTGTTAAGACTAATTACAATTTTGCTTCAAAATAATTTGTCCTTTAGACTCTTTAGTTTGCTGCAAACCCTTCACTTTCAGAACTCTTTCCTCCTCTTCATTCCAATAACTGAGAATTGACAACATACTTATAAATACAGAAATTCAGGAATGAAAGTGTAGGACTTTTCTTACAAAGAGTTATTCTCACTTATGAAAATATTTAAAATAAAAACTAGTTACTTTCCAACTTGGAAATTTTTCAAAGAACATAGTTGCTACACCTTTCTTATTTAAAACCTTTAACTGTGTGTGCTGGGTCACACAATGGTTAGTATCCTAGGATTCTAATTCTCATACCTCAAGAATCAATATGATTTTGTTTATTTACCCCACACAAAATTTTCAATACACTGATACAATTTCTCAATGTAGCATCATATCACTAGTATGGTTCTGAATGCTATATTATTATAAAACATAGATGATTTAAATATCTGATTGAACACTCAAATAAGAAATTGTTTCTTACAATCTCAAGGACTTTGGTTATAATGTAGAATGTTCTAGAGAAGGAACATGCAGATGGTGACTTGATCAGAACTGCTCTTATTTCCTGAACAAGGACCATAACTACAGCTTCATTCTGCCTCCAGGTTTCTTCTAAAAACCATAACTATTTTTTAACAACAGCTTATATGGTCCCTCATACATGCAGTCTCTTACGATAATTAATATGTTTTTAAATGTCTATTTAGTGTAATCTCATTTGCTCTTAAAGTTGGCTTTTAAGAGAAAAGTCCTCAATGTGCTCTATTTTGTTGGTTAACCCTTTGTTATTTTGCTGTTATACTATCCTCAAATTACTGATCTAGAAAGACAGAAATCCTGGAAAGAGTAGATAGTTACAAAGCAAATTACTTGTCCTTCTCAGCAACTAGCTGAGAATTGTCCCTCCAGCGTGCTCCTGGATATCACTGATGAGCTATGGTAAAGAAAATACTTTCCTAGATCTCAGGAGACCTATGAAAACTTCAAGACTTGAAGAGAATGGCCTCTACTTTCCCTAACAGGTGAACTTGGCCACTTCTCACATTTCGCCAGGTTTGTGTTCTAAAAAGCTGCAGAAGTTCCTGGAGCATCCATGTGCTTCCAGGACCAGTGCACACCATAAGCTGCTTTTCAACATCTCAGTAATTAGTGCCTGACACATCAGATTAGACAACAGAAACACACTGTCACAAAACTCAGGTTAACTTTTTTTCTTTGAGATGACTTTTTCCTTTAAATGCCAGAAACTATCAAGCATTTAAAACAACAACAACAACAACAAAAAGCTATTGAAAATTAAAAGACAAAAACTAAAAAGGTCAAAAGTTTCCTAAAACCAAATTGCATGAAAAGATTTAGTACTTGTTAAGCTAAAAGGAGTCTACAGATGCGGTAAATGCAAACATTTCCTTCCCCTTGCATTAATTAAAAATTAGACAGTTACTGTTTAAAATAAAAGTCAGAATTGAAAAGATGGACTTTTCCCACAGGAAAACCATTATCTTCATGAATTGTTGCAATTTATAACCTCCCAACTAAAATTAAACTCAGTCATTCAAAGAATTATAAAAAGTAGTATAGTTATATAAAAATAACTAGCTCTAAGCATCAATTATATTACAAATGGAATAATAGTTCAATTAATCAAATTAGAGAAAAATATCTGGATGCAGATGTGGTGGTACCTACTTTTAAGTCCAGCAGATATGAGGCAAAGACAAGTGGGGCTCTATTTGTTAAAAACCAGTCTATTCTAAATAACAAGCTCCAAACCATCTGCATCAAAAAAATTAAAGAACATAAGGGATATTAGATGAAGGAAGTAAGAAGGTAGGAAGGAAGTAGAAAAAGAAGGGGAGAAGAAGAACAGGGGATTAATTCTCAGATGGTAAAGCATGTCTGGGGTAGAGCACATCCCATAAAACTGATCTAAATTCTGTTTCCAGTGAAGATATTACCAAACAAGTCACATATACAGCTTAAAAATTCTTAAAAATTTCATGACTTTTGTAGCAAGTAATTATCAGCTTGCCTATCCATTTTACAGTTTCATTCACACATGTCATAGTATTTTTTATTTAGGAGGTAAGCTATTGGAAATTTTGATTGGCCATGATATTTTGATGTAGTTTAAAAACTAAAGAAATCTACTTCAGTTCTCAACATTTCTTAGGTGCCAGTAGTACTTTGTCTGGGAATGAGGAACTAAGAAAATGTTCATTATATGTTAGAATGTCTAATGGTGTGATTCCTGTTCAGATTTTCTTAACACAGCTTTGTTGAATAAACTTCATGAAGATAGTCTTCCCCAGTGAAAAGCCACCAAATGGTTATCTACAACTAAATAATCAGTCCTCAAATGATATACAAAGAGGTAACATTATATGTACAGAATAGTTTATAATTGTTTTTTGGAATGTGTGTGTGTAAAAATAATAAAATGGAAATGGCCTATGAATTTGAGAAAGAGCAATACAATATGGATTTGGGTCAAGAAAGGGAAGGGGGAAATTATATTACATATATACATGTATATATATATAATATATATATATAACATATATATATTATATATATATAAAATCTCAATGTAAAATAATATTTGAAAAAGACTAAAGAAGGTAAAAAGCCTAATTGGTTATTCTAAGTGCTGAAATATAATATATGTAATATTGATATATTTTATCATATTTTCTTTTTTTATTGAGAAAAGTAAAAAAAAAGTTTCCGCCTTTTATCATATTTTCATGCATCAGCTATGTATAAATGATGAAGTATGGGACTTAGATTGAGCAATGTAGCTTTCCAAGAAAAAAAAAAACATTTAAAATATTCTTTGTATAGAATTTCTATGTTTTCCAGTAAATGAAAGAAAATAGATATATGGCAGATGATAGAAAAGGGGCAAAGGATCAAGAGGGCAGGTTGTCCTTAAGATGAGAGGGCTCCAGGAAAAAATGCAGTGGTCAATATTAAACAACCTTCAGAATCAGATATGATTTTCATACTGTCAGGGTCCCTAAGCTGGGAACTCTTTCTGTTGTAAAGAAAGGTTATCTAATGCCAGGCTTTACTTCCTGTAAAAGTGATTAATTTATACTGTTAATAAAAGAGTGAAAGTGAGAAGTCATATTAAATAGAGAATGAAGAATATAGAGATGGCCCTAATGACCTGAGTCACACCCCCAGAACCCATATAAAAAGCACATACTTATCATCCCATCACACTTATACCATAGAACCCATGTGAAAAGTTGCATCTGTCATCCCAGCACTCATAAAAATAGATCAAAGCAGAGATAGGGGAATCACCTAGAAACTTGTGGATCAGTAGCAGAAACTGGATCTAGGGGCCTCTCAGGTCAGTCTAACTAAACACTCCTGAGGAGGTACCGAACACTGCTGTGGGAACTCCTTTAGCCAATAGCCTTTAAGATATCAGCAGACTTGGGTGTGGTCTCTTGTACTATAAACACAGATGTAATACTTGTGCTCTTGGGTGTGGTCTCTTGTACTATAAACACAGATGTAATACTTGTGCTCTCTCCTCTCTTTCTCTCTCTCTGACTCTCTCTCTCTCTCTCTCTCTCTCTCTCTCTCTCTCTCTCTCTCCTACCTTATCTGGTTCCTGTTCTCCACTCATACAGAGGACTGTGATCTGTTAGGCTACCTCTAAATAAAGAACCCATTATTATACTCAATTTTGAGCTAGTGTGGGACTATTCTATTGCATCCATCAACATCTGATGCCAAACATGGGGCCTGACTCCATGCCTACTAGGACCAGCCAAAAGGTCCATGGCCCAGAAGGTCACCCAACCCTACCCGCCTGTCTTGATTTCACCTACTAAGTGTTTATTTTTTTACCCCGCCACAGTGGAGTTACAATATGTCTACTTAAACATTTCCACCTCTAATATACTTCCTCTTGACTTTTAAATCATATGTGTTTTACTGTAACCCCTTCCATAAGACATATGCAGATAGCTCTTTTCTGGTTCCCTGGATTCTACAGATTACATACAGAACTAGATGGTAGGAGCATATTTGATGAAGACATCACCAGCTTTTGTTTTATGATATAGAGAAATCAATCTGGAACTGCGATAGAAACTTCCTCTCTGGCAGTTGGGTTTCATAGTATTAAGTAACTCAAAATTGGTGAGAAAAGGTATCAGTGACTTTATGCAATTGAAACTACAATGTTAAACTTCCAGTCAAAACACCACAATGGCGAAATAGCATTATGACTATTAGAGGGTGATCAACTGCTATTGACTTGGAATGGTTGAGTCTACAGGAGGGAAGACATGCATGGTACTGTAAAGTAAGTCAAGTATTCATGGCTAAGTCAACCTTAGCAAATCACAGGACCCTTATTACTGTTCTTCAGCTAAATTGACATGATATCAAACAACATTAAGATATTTACAATATAGTCATAAACAATGTATAGCCTCATAATTAAACAGTGAACTCATTCTTTAAAAAACAGCAATTAGTGCGGAAACTTTTGAGTGCTGAAGATGCTTAGAAATAAGGACAGTTGAATGTTTCATACTAAAAAGGTCATTTATGCTTCCCCCAATAATGTGTACTTACTTTTGTATGCTTTGAATAAGTTTTGATACTATTTGTTTATAAAAAAATCAGCTTCAGCCTATACCAAAGCATAATATAACCAGACTCGAAGAGATATAGAGAGAGAGCAGTCAGAGTTAGGGAGATGCCATGTTGCTGCCAAAGGAGATAGACACTGAATCATTCAGTAAGCCACAGTCTCATGCCAAAATACAGATGAATAGAAATGGCTTAATTTAAGATGTAAGACTTACTAAATAAAAAGCCTGAGAGAATAGGCCAAACAATGTTTCTGTGTGATTATTAGGGTCTAGTTGGCTGGGAACAAATGAGTAGTCTCTGTCTACACCCTAAGGCTCAAGAAACAATACTGAATAGGGAGAGTAAATAATATAAGTGCCAGAATATAGAGACAGCTATATGATGTGTCTTTAAGAACAAAGCACAGACATTGAAAACATTAGTTCTCAGTAGTCACAGTTGCCTTTTGTGTATATACAGGAGTTTGGGACTATGGGCAGAATAGCTAATTATGGAACAAGAAGAGGTTCGTGAGGCCCTTTCTCTCCCTCATGAACTGTTGAGTGCTCAAGTCTTCTTCTGAAGTCATTATCTTCAGTTGTGTTCCTAGAATTAGTCACCACACTCCAATGGATAGCTCCAAAAATTGGGGTCATAGGCATGGCCTTCAGTAAAATTAATGGGTTGCAAATAGAACAGAGAGGCATGAATGTGGGAAAACATCCTGTAGGAAGAAATGGAGTAAAAGAAATGGAGGTGGCAAAAGAGTGTGTGGGAGAGTAAGCTATGTTCTAAGTACATTTATGAAATTTTCAAAGGACAAAATCAACTTATAAAGACTTTGAAAAGGAAATAAATGAAACCTTACCTCAACAAGCTGAAAGGTAAGTACAAACTGCATAAAGCTGTCCTCTGACCTCTGATTTTCCAAATGCTATGGAAAACACTTGTGTGAACACACACACACACACACACACACACACACACACACACCAGTAGTTTAGAAAACTAAAGCATAGAAATGAAAGTGAGAAAAATAGGAAACAGGGGATGAAGGGGTAGTGTACCCACATCATGAGTACACTAGATTCAAAAAGGTGGTAGCTCAGGAAATGCAAGTGCTCTTTGATTTTAGAAATCAACTTACTGCTATTTTTAAAAATTTTGACTTTTAGGTTATCATTCTATTTGTTGGCTTCCAGATCAAAAAACAAAGTACAATTCAGGCAAAACCCTTCAGGAAGAGTGAGTAAAAGGAACAAACTTTTAGCTGTTGCTGTTGCAGCTCTTGATCCTGTTTCTGGGACTGATTTAATTTTCTGCTTATCACCATCTGGGTAATATAGCTTTTATTAGTCATTCCCTATGTGCATCCATTCATGTATTTTTAAACAATTGGAAGGGATTGCCCAGTTTTGCCAGACAAGTTTAGAACAGATCAAAATAAATAACTCTCTATGGGAGTAATTCTGCTTATGAAGGAACAGTTTCTTAGAATCTCCTGCTGAGGTATATTTTTTAATTGATGCTGTATAACATCTGTCTTCTGTTACAGCCTGGGAACGTTGGCTCCACCATCAAGCCTTCTCTGTATCAACACATGCTTCCCTTGTAGCCTCCTATGGAAGAACACAGAGTACTTTAAATGCATAATGGAAATAAAAAATGTATTTTAAGTTAGCCAGACTATATTTCACAGTTAAAATGACAGGGTTTGGCTGCTCATTTTTTAATTCAAAGGCAAGATGATTCAAAAAACTTAATAAAATATTTTCAACATATCTATTTAAAATTTTCTTTCTCTAAATGGAATATTTCCACCATTCAGCAATAAAATTATGAAACTACCCTTAAAGAATTCTTTTATTCAGTGTATATAAGTATGTGCACAAGCTATCCCATCTCAGCAAGTGTGAAGACAGTGGGGTAATTGACTGAGACAAGTGTCAAGCAGAAGAAAAAGACTGGTGTTAGGGGTCCCAAGTAGGGTGCACACCAATCATGTGGTAACATGAAACTACAGTCGCATCTGCTCAGCCCTATCAGAAGATGGGTGTTTCAAATAGTAGAGAAAGGTGATTTGAATATATTTATAGTCACCATTTAATTGTGTGTTGCCTTTCTCAACAGGATGACAATAAAACAGGCACTAAGTTTATAAACAGTTAATAAATAGGACTTCAACAGTTAATAAATGAGACTTCAAGAAACTAAA
The DNA here is from genome assembly GCA_963919715.1 of Microtus obscurus. NCBI lineage: Eukaryota > Metazoa > Chordata > Mammalia > Rodentia > Cricetidae > Microtus > Microtus obscurus. Next base: position 30,599,170 of record CAWTZC010000501.1, on the reverse strand, counting down.
AAGCTGTGCAGAAAAGGAAGCTACAATTCCTGGAATGTGGCAACCCACAGATAGAGGGAAAGTATTTTCTTATGTTTGCAGGTTTTTTTAAATACATTCTTCTTTCAAACTCACTATATATCCCAGGCTTTCCATGAACTTGTAACCCTCCTGTCTCAGCTTCCCATTGCTGGACTACAGGTGTCAACAACCACAAGAACCACCTACTCACTTTTTGTATTGATACAAAACATTTTACTTTAAAGATGACCATTAATATATTTTTTATTTGAGTGTTATTGTCACATATAAGAGTTTCTTGCCAAATCCATAATCATCAAGATGTATTTCTCTGTTTTGTTCTACATGAAGTATAATTTGTCCTCTTCACATATATGCTTATCACTGATCTACATATAATTAAATTTTCAATGGTATGTAAAGAGACAATGCAATTTCAGTTAATTTTTCAGAGATCAACTGTTTCAGCTTCCACATAAGCAAGATTATGAGAACTTTGCCTTCTTGGGCCTGGGTTGTTTCATTTCATATACTGATTTCTAGTTCTCTCCACAATGTAATTGGTAGCATAATTATGATTAAAGAGTATCCCATCCCAAATGCTTTTTAATGTTATTATTCTACAGAGATATATTCAAAAATAAAATTATTAGTGAATTTAACAGAGGGAAGTAACAAATAAAGACTCTTCCAATTTTTCCTTTTACCTCTAAAGTCATTGTTAACTCAAAGCTACCTCATATGCCTCTTTCACTTCTTCCTTTCTCTCTCCTCCCTCCTTTACTTCCTTATTTTGTCTTCTTCATTCCTTTCTTCCTTCTTTTCTCTTTATTTTAAAAATTTAATGTGTTTCTTCATGCATTGCATGCACCTCTTGCTCAGTTGAGATTTGTTGTAGGATTCCAGGCTGTATGCTCTGAATATGTTTTACTACTATTAGTTAATAAAGAAGCTGTATTGGCTTATGGCATTGAAATATATAGTTAGGTGGGAAATCCAGACATATAGGGAGAAAGAGGGTGGAGAGAGAGATGTGAGCAGCCACTGGCAGAGCAAGATGTGAGGTGACAAGCCATGAGCCTCATGGTAAAATATAGACTAATATGAATGTTTTAATTTGCATTGTAAGTGCTATTTAATAATAACCCTGAGCCAACAGGTCAACCTGTTTCTAATTAATATCATGTCTCTGTGTGATTATATTAAAAGGAACTGCAGGATCAGGCACAACAAGGAACCTCAGCCTACAGAGAGTCCTATACATCTTCAATCAATTGGAGAGAATTTATTTAAGCACATATTTTAAACAATTATTTCTGTTCTGCATTGCTGAAAGTTTTACTAAGGAAGATTAATTATTTGATAATCATGCCATAGCATGTTAATCTTAACCAGTTATTTTAGGCTAAATGTTAGATGCAACAGAATATTTTCAGTCTATTATTAAACAAAGTTCCCATCATCTATCATAATCATTATGAGAGAGAGAGAGAGAGAGAGAGAGAGAGAGAGAGAGAGAGAGAAGAAATAGATTTGATTGCCTTGACCATGCAATATCCTCTCAGAGGATATATTTATTTCCAAAGGATATTTTGGATCTTGTAACACCCAAAGTTAAGAATGACTCTATCCCATGCAAAGACAATTAGAATCTACTCATATTTAATCTAAGCTTTAGTCTGATGAATGTACAGATGCCAATTATTTGATATAAGGTATAACATTTCAAAAATCACTCACTATAATTTAACTCTAACAAAGTTCTGAATATTTTTGTTGATTAAAAGAACTAGTCTGTATTTCTATTTTCTGTTTCAAGTGAGAAATAAATTTGCATAAATATATACATATATATGTATACACACATATACACATATATATGTGTATATATATTACACATGTTCAATTAAAGATCTCTGAAGGAAAGGCTTTTCTACAAATCCCTGAGAAGTAAAGTGCATAAAAAGTATGTATTTCAAAAGAAATGGATTTTAGTAAGACCCAGATAATTGAAGAAAGTGTTCCTTTGGAGTGCATTTTTTAGACTCCATTCTGACATTCACCTGAATTTCTATGATAATAATTACCAAGTAGGATTGGTCTCACCTGCTTGATGGATAGCCCTACAAATATCCTAAGACATTCTCATAACTATGGGCTGTGTAAAAGCTTGTTCATTTGGAATAGAATATAAACATCCCAGGCTGTGTCAGTCCACAGAGGCAATAGAGGACTGAAAAACTAGAAAAAAAACCCACTGATTTATTTCAGTGTTAAATAGCACACCAATAGTGTCTGGGATTCAAGTCTGCAAATATAGAGCTAATCGAAGGGAGCGGCCCTTGAGAATCCTTCTATGTAGGTGTGCATATAGAGATTGCTTTGGCTGTCACTTATTTTTAATATTTTTGTGAACCAAGCACAAGTAAATGATCATGCTTGGCTTTTGGAAGCATATATTAAGACCTTCTGTGCCTTAGCCTCTAATATTAGTACTGTGCATCTTAGTAGACCCACTGCTTGAAGATTGGTCTGTGGAGCAGGCCTAGCTTTGGATTAGTTTCTCTCAGTTAAAATCTCTCTCCTGATTTAAACCAGTAATGTGGGATTGGCAAGCTGCTCAAGACTCTGGTTCTTAGTTTGCTCTACTGTAAAATAAGAAAGTTCAACAACATGCTTTCTAAGACTGGGTGAGTTGGCTTTTGCGTTGCTGAAAAACAACTTATAGGAAGTGAGCTTTATTTTGGTTGAGGGTTTCTAGATATTTTTCCATCATAGCGTGATAACAAGTTAAGGTGGCTCTATGCATGTGGTGAGAGTGTAAGTGGAGAGCACAGATTTTGGATGCATTTATCTATATTATTATAAAGAAATGAATGAAAGTTTAAAATGATCAGTGTACTAAAAGGGACAAATATTGAATTCAGACTTCCAATTTCTCCATTCATTCTTAGATTAACTATTAATTTATAACTCTTTCTCTTCCTATCTCCCTCCCTCCCCTCCCTTCCTCCTTCTCCTTCTTTCACTCCTTCTCCTTCCTTCTTTCTTTCCTTACTTTCTTCTTTTATCCCTTTTACTTACTTTTGGAATTTGATATGCTTCCCCATGTAACTCATGTGCTTTTTCATTATCTCTTGGCCTTTATTTTCTCACTTGTTTAAAGAAATGACTGGGTTTCTGTTATGTCCCCCTTTTTATTTCAAATTTTGTTAATTTGGATGTTCTCTCTCTGCCTTTTGATTAGTTTGTATAGGGATTTGTCTATCTTGTTGGTTTTCTCAAAGAACCATCTCTTTATTTCATTGATTCTTTGTATTGTTTTCTTTATATCTACTTGATTAGTTTCAACACTCAATTTGATCATTTCCCCTCTTCTACTCCTCCTGGTGAGTCTGCTGGGAGAAGAGGAGGGAGTGGGAACTTGGATTGGCATGCATAATGAAAAAAAAAAGATAGCTTTTTTCTCTTTTTTTAAATAAAATAAAAGAGTTGACTAAGAAACTGAGGCCACAAGCCAGTATATAATCTGCTATAATCTTAAAGTCAATGCTGCAGAATTATTTTCATTTGCCCATTCTTACCCCTTCTTAAACACTCTACAGCCTTTAAAACAACAACATGAACTGGAGACAAAGTATTCAAATCACGTGGCTAAGGCACAAATTTCTGGAACTAAGAGATTAATGAAAACCTTAGATTTTCCTTTGTATTAGAAATAAGCTGACACTTCTGTCTTATATCATGTAATCAAAATTTAGTTCCATATCAAAAATGAAAAATTGACAATATCATTTGGGATACCTTTTCAAGAAAAATAAAGCTGATTTCCTTACCAAAAATAAAAAAAAATTCTTACATGAGTGATAGAGATATGAATAATTTGCATTGGTATGGATTTGACTTTATTGATATAAATTTAAGGTCAATTTTGTTATATGTATATGTATTTCTGATATTGATTAAGGTATTGTGATTGTATAGTTCATTTAAAAATGTAATGCATATAGGTTGTTAATAGATAATCATCAATTGTCAAGCTTGTGGTCATGTTAGATTTTCTAGATGTGCATAGATATATTTTAGATAGACATTCTTCATATCTTTCAAAGACTACAGAATATGACATTTAATGTTTTACTAACTTGGGGATTTTCATAACAATGAGACACATCTGCTCCTCCAGCACCTATCTACTTCGAGAGAAAGATGGGCATCGAAGAGGCTCCTTATGGAATTTGATAGCCATTTTGGCAAAAAACTGCTCTTGCCTGGACTATTGCATAAACTGGACACAGAGAACCCTCAGAGAGAGAACTGCTGAATTTGCCTAAAGGTGAGATGATCTTTCAGGGTTCCTGATTCATGAAAGAGTCTGCAAGACATTTTGCAGGACACAGCAGATAGTTACTGAACTGCCTTTGAAATTTCCTGCTTCATGGAAATGTCTTCTGGAATCTATGGGCCTGTAGGCCAAAGATGGATGCCCCAATGGTACAGAGGAACTTTGGGTAACTGTCCAGGCAGTGAGATGTCTCTTGTCATTTCTAGAGTTTTGTAAGTTGCTTACTTCTCATTTACTTAGGTAATATTATATTTTTCTGGAGTCTTTGATGGAGTTGAAGAATAGATAGTTATAGTTTTTCTTCATTATGATAAACGATAAAATAGATATAAATATTGTAACTGTAATTCTTGCTTGATAACTGTTTTGTTACATGTAATTTTGCTGTGTTAAAGTAAAAGCTTTTCCTTTTTGTTTAAACAGAAAAAGGGGAAATGATGTGAGAAGGTCATTTGTCAATCTGTTGTTTCATTGGTTAATCAATAAAGAAAACTGCTTGGTCTGATAGGTGAGAAAATTCGGTAGGTGGAGTAGACAAAACAGAATGCTGGGAAGAAGGGAAGTGAGCCAGACACCATGCCTCTCCTCTCTGGTCAGAAACGATGAAGCTCCAGCCCAAGATGGATGTACACTAGAATCTTCCTGGTAAGCCACCACCTTGTGATGCTACACAGATTATTAGATATGGGTTAAAGCAAGATATGAAAGTTAGCCAGTAAGAGACTAGAGCTAATGGGTCAAGCAGTGTTTAAATGAATACAATTTGTGTGTTGTTATTTCAGGGTATAAGATAGCCAGGCAGCTGGGAGCTGGGCGGCAGGAATGCAGCCCACTGCTCCTTCTACACTGGAGTTGGAGTGATGGCTCAGAAGTTACGGACACTGGCTATTCTTCCAGTTAAACCAGGTTTAATTCCCAGAACCCATATGGCAGCTCCCAAATATCTGTGACTCCAGTTCCAGGGGATCTCACACCCTTACACAAATATAAATGTAGGCAAAATACCAAAGCACATAAAAAATAAAAAAAAAATCATAAAGAAAAGATTTCCACCTATCCTCTACAGCAGAACTTTCTGTAATGTTGCATAGATATTTCCTGTGTTGGACATGCATACATTAGTCATTTGTGTCTATTAAGTTTCTGAAATATGCATAATGTAAATGAAGTGCTAACACTTAGTAAGGAATTAAAATTAGGGTATAAAAGGTACATGTGCAGGTGGGTTATTGGGGCAGAAACTTCTAACCTTGTTATTTGTATGTGTGTGTGTGCACATGTGTGTACAGTGTGTGCATATGAAGAGCGTACATATAAAAGTCAAAAATAGATGTCCAGTTATTTACTTAAATTACTTCTACATCTTATTTTTGTGGCATTGCCTCTAACTCACTCATGGAAATCACTGTTTATGCTACCCAGGATGACCAGAAATTTCTTAGATCTATCATACTGGAATTACAGGCATGCATTGTTTCTTCATTATTGTTGTGTGTCTGTTTTTGTTTTTTTGTTTTTTTTTTATTTTGTTTTTGTAACTTTAATGTGTGTACTAGGGATCCAAAATTGGGTTACTCTATTTACGCAGCCAGCATTTTGGTCACTGAGCAAGGTTCTGTCCCAAGCCTCTTAAACTGAATATATGGGCTAATTTCAAGATGGCATTATTTCTTTTCTGCTGTGTAGTACTCCATTGTATAAATGTACCACATTTTCCTTATCCATTTTTCTCTTGAGATACATTTTGATTGTTTTAAGATTTTGTCTATGACAAACAACGCTGCTATAGTTGAGCACATGTCCTTGTGGTACGTTTGAGCATCCTTTGGGTATCATATGTATGATGTGGGAGTGCTTTCTTATTAATAAAGAAACTGCCTAAGCCCATTGAAAGGCCAACTCTTAGGTGGGTAGAGTAAACAGAACAGGATTCTGGGAGAAAGAAGCTGAGTGAGGAGTCGCCATGATTTTCCCACGCCAGGCAGATGCAGGCTAGAATCTCCCCAGTAAGCACACCTTGGGGTGCTACACAGATTATCAGAAATGGGCTAGTCCAGGTGCAAGAGCTAGCCAATAAGAGGCTGGAACTAATGGGCCAGGCAGTGTTTAAAAGAATACAGTTTCCATGTACTTATTTCGGGGTATAAGCTAAGCCATACGGGCGGCCTGGTGCCGGGGAGGACACAGCCGCGCAGCTACCTATTACTACAGGTGGTGCCCAACGTGGGGCCCTCTTACTACAGAGTGGCACCCAACGTGCTAATGAACTCCACATAAAACCTGAGAGGGCTTAAAAATGACAGGGAGAGAATTAAAGACAGCTTTTTGCTGTTTGTGGGTTGCGTACCGCAAAGAAATTGTCCTGACTCAGCAGCAGGAAAAAACCTGTGTTGTTTTAAAATGCCGGCTTTCTGTGCCGTCCTGCCAGGGCAAACTCTGACTGAGGCAGAAGGGCTGACTACAGAGAGAGGACTTGACTGTTGTCTGTTGTAGCTCGCTGGCTGGCAGGGACCTTGAAATGCCATAGAGTTGTGGCAGTAAAGATGGCTACAGCATGTATCTCAGCCATGAGGCTGGAAAGCTAAGGAATGGACTGGATCTAGTTGGCAAAGCCACGCCTTTAGTCCTAATGAGATTGCTTGGTAAATTAAAGACTCTTAAAGACTCATGTGGTCAGAAAAAGAGAGATATACAGTAAAGAGAGATTCAAAGATAAAGAAAATTTTTGAATGGTTTACAGTGTGTTAAAAATATATGCAAGCTAAAAGTAAGTTCTTAAGGGGTGCACCCTCACACTGTGACAGTGGGGATGTTCTGTCGGGAACTCACCAAGGCCAGCTGGCCTGGGTCTGAAAAAACCTGGATTAAAACCGTCTTGGGAAAAAACATAGAGACAATGAGGACTACTGAGATCTCTAGAACAATGGCAATGGGTTTTTGATCCTACTGCACGCATTGGCTTTGTAAGAGCCTAGGCAGTTTGGATGCTCACCTTAATAGACCTGGATGGAGGTGGGTGGTCCATGGACTTCCCACAGGGCAGGGAACCCTGATAGCTCTTTGGGCTGAAGAGGGAGGGGGACTTGATTGGGGGAGGGGGAGAAAAATGGGAGGCAGCGGTGGGGAAAAGACAGAAATCTAAAATAAATAAATAAATAAGAAAAAAAGAATAAAAAAATGGAAGAAAAAGAGAAGTTGGTTGTGGTAGCACACACCTTTAATCCCAGTGCCTAGAAGGCAGAGATGAATAGATCTCTGTGAGTCCAAGGTGTAGTAGCATACACCTTTAATCCCAATGCCTGGGAGGCAGAGACAGGCGGATCTCTGAGAGTTCAAGAACAGCCTGGTCTACAGAGTTGTTCCAGGTCAAAGATATACGCTCAAAAAGTTGAAAGTAAAAATAAACAAAATAGAGATTAAAACAAAGCTGTACAAAGATGGAAAATAAACAGAGAATTTTGATACTGTATGATATTATGCTCTGTTTGAATCATTTCAATGCTGAGGAAGGAGCAAAAGCTACTAAAAGATATTTGTTTATAAATGCTGCTAAACTAACCCAACATAGATTTTGTGAAAATGCCTTGACTTTGAAATTTGGATCTAAGGACATGATACTTTGGAAAGGAGTTTCTTTTTTCTTTTTTCACAGAGGATGAGACCCTGTTCATTTCTTCTATTCCGATATGGTATGATAGACCACGCCCTCCTGAAAGGTTGCAGTGAACACCCTCAAGAAATTACTTCACTCAACTGCCAACTGAGATGACCCTGGCAGCACAGGTTATACCATAAAAGACCTAATTAACGATGCCCCATTCAGCAGGAAGCAGTTTGGAGAGAAAAACTGCACCCATGTTCCCAAAATATTGTTTATAAATGTTCCTTTACATTTAAAGGGGGATATGATATAGATATGAATAATTTGCATTGTTGTGGATTTTAAGGTCAATTTTGTTATATGTATATGTATTTCTGATCTTGATTAAGGTATTGTGATTGTGTAGTTCATTTAAAATGTAATGTATAATTAGGAAATATAGGTTGTTGATGAATAATCATAAATAATAGTAAAGCTTGTAGTCATGTTAGTTAGATTTTCTAGATATATAGAGATTTATTTCAGATAGGCATTCTTCATATCTTTCAAAGACTGCAAAATATGGCATTTAAATGTTTTAATAACTTGGGGCTTTTCATGACAATGAGACATGTCTGCTCCTGGCAGCACCAATCTACTTCGAGAGGAAGATGGGCATCAAAGAGGATCCTTATGGAGTTGGATAGCCATTTGGGCAAGAAACTGTTCTTGCCTGGAATGTTGCATAAACTGGACACAAAGAACCCGCAGAGATAGAACTGTTGAACTTGCCTAAAGGTGAGATGGTCTTTTGGGGTTTCTGATTAATGAAAGAGTTTACGAGACATTCTGCAGGACACATCAGAAAGTGACTGAACTGTCTTTGAAATTTCCTGCTTCATGGAAAATGTCTGCTGGATACTATGGGCCTGAAGGCGGAAGATGGTTGCCCCAACGGTACGAAAGAACTTTGGGTGACTGTCCAGGCAGCGAGTTGTCTCTGTCATTTCTAGAGCTTTTGACTTCCTGTTTACTTAGGTAATATTATATCCTTCTGGAGTCTTTGATGGAGTTGAAGAATGGTTAGTTATAGTTATAGTTTTTCTTAGTTATGATAAAAGATAAAGTAGATATAAATATTGTAACTGCAATTCTTACTTGATAACTGTTTTGTTATATGTAATTTTACTATGTTAATGTTAAAGCCTTTCTCTTTTTGTTTAAACAGAAAAGGGGGAAATGATGTGGGAGTGATTTCTTATTAATAAAGAAACTGCTAAGCCCATTGATAGGCCAATCCTTAGGTGGGTGGAGTAAACAGAACAGGATTCTGGGAGAAAGAAGCTGAGTGAGGAGTCACCATGATTTTCCTACGCCAAGGAGACGCAGGCTAGAATCTCCCCAGTAAGCACACCTTGGGGTGCTACACAGATTATCAGAAATGGGCTAGTCCAGGTGCAAGAGCTAGCCAATAAGAGGCTGGAATTAATGGGCCAGGCAGTGTTTAAAAGAATACAGTTTCCGTGTAATTATTTCAGGGGATAAGCTAAGCCATGTGGGAGGCCGGGTGCCGGGGAGGACACAGCCACGCCGCTCCCTATTACTACAATATGTACTTACTCATAAGTGGCTTGTAGACATAAAGCAAGTAAATCAGCCTACAATTCACAATCCCAGAGAACCTAAACAACAATGAGGACCCTAAGAGAGACATACTGGATTTACTTTACATGGGAAGTAGAAAAAGACCAGGTCTCCTGAGTAAATTGGGAGCATGAGGACCATGGGAGAGAGTTGAATAGGAGGGCATTACATGGGAGGGCAGCAGAGTAAAATGTATAGCTTCATAAAATCAACAACAACAACAAAAAAAAAGAAAATAATCATCCCGACTAAAGGAGCTGTTTACAGTTTAAACTACAATCAGGCAAACAATAAAAATCTGAACTTAAGCAATATACCACAGAGCTATAGAGATGGTCTTCTACCTACACAAGTTCAAATCACAACTACCCACATAAAATCTAGGGAAAGTAGCAAGCATCAATAATTCTAGTGCTTGAGCAAAGAAGGATGATCCCTGAGGCTCACTAGCCAGGCAGTCTAAACAAAACTGCATATTCTGGCTTCATTGCAATTTACTTGATTAAAAAATTCATGTTATAGAGCAATAGAGGAAGACATGTAGTTTCGGTCTCTGACCATGTGCAAATGCACACACGTAAACACACTTTCTTTCTGTCTCTCATTCTCTGTCTCCCTGTCTCATTGTCTCTCTGACTCTCTCTGTCTCTCTCTGTCTCTCTCTGTCTCTCTGTCTCTCTGTCTCTCTCTCTCTCCTCACACACACACACACAGAGAGAGAGAGAGAGAAAGAGAGAGAGAGAGGGAGAGAGACTCATATACCAAGCATATAAAAAAAACAAATGTAGTAAAAAGTAATTCATTGTAACCAATAATCAGTAGCAAAGAAAATATTGAGAAGTCTAAGGCTTTGGGGCTGGATATGTCTCATCTGTTGGGAGAGTTTGCTATTATTCTTTTTTAATTGATTTTTATTGAGCTCTACATTTTTCTCTGTTCCTCTCCATTCTTTTCCCCTGCCCTTTAACTCTCTCCCAAGATCTCCCAAGGTCACCATGCTTCCAATTTACTCAGGAGAACTTGTCTTTTTCTACAGTTGAATGGCAGCATCTTCAACAAATGTTGCTGGTTAAACTGGCTAAATATATAATGCAAATATATCCATAATTATCATCCTGACATCCATAATAATTATAAAACTCAATATCAAATGGATCAAAGACCTTAACATAAAATCAGATATACTGATTCATATAGAAGAGGGTATAATACCTTTGTACTTACTGACACAGAATAGACTTTATGAAAAGAACATAATTAGCATAGACTCTAACATCAACAATTAATGAATGAAACCTCATAAAATGAAAAAGCTTCTGTATGGCAAAGGAAACTGTCATTATGAGAAAATGGCAGCCTAGATAATGAAAATTTTTTTTACAAACTACATACTCAGTAAAGAGGAAATATAAAGAACTCAAAAAACTAGATATTAACAACAAAAAATTCCCTCAAATTAAAATATGGTCAACATATCTAAATAGAGAATTCTCAGAAGTGGAAACCCATGGGGAGTAGAAAAAAATATATAATAATAAATAAATAAATACATAAATAAAATTGTTCACCATCTTTATCAGAAAATGCAAACCAAAATTACTTTGAGATTTCATTGCACACCAGGCAGAAAGACTAAAATCAATAAAACAAGTGGCAGGTTCTGATGACTAGGACATGGAGTAAGGGCAACACCCATCCATTGCTGGTGGGAGTGCAAATTAGTATGTCCACTTTGGAAATCTGTGTGGACATAAAATCACAAAGAAGACTGGGATCAATCTACGTCAAGATTTATTTACACAGCCGGGCGATGGTGGCGCATGCCTTTAATCCCAGCACTCGGGAGGCAGAGGCAGGCGGATCAACTTATTTACGTATATCCAAAAGTTGCTTCACCTTACCACAGAGATACTGGCTCTGCCATGTGCATTGCTTCTCTAGTTATAATAGCTTGAAATTACAAAGAGCATAACAGAATTATGGATAAATAAAATATGGTGGTATATTAACAAAATAGTGTATTACTCAGCTGCTTAAAACAATTAAATTTTCAAGTAAAGAAATGAATCCAGAAAAAAAATCATGCTCAGTGAGGTAACCTTAGACCCAGACTAACAATTACAATCATTACCTTGCTCAGCCATCATCAGAAATGCTTACTCATTTAACATAGGAGGACAAATACAAAGAACTACCAGTTGACATTACGGAGAAAGGGTGAGACCTTGGGACACTCAGTCCTAAATGGGAAGTTTCTATCAAACCCCTCCCTTGAGGTTCAGAAAACCCCAAAGAAGAGAAGGTAGGAAGAGTCTAAGAGTCAGAGAAGACGAGGACATCGAGAAAACAAGACTCTCTAAGTCACCACGATTGATGCAGACTTGAACTCACTGAGACTGGGGCAGCAGCAGCATGATCAGGACCTGCACAAGTCTGCCCCAGATTGTGTCCTAGAGCTAAAAGAAGTGGATATATGCCCCAACCCTCCCTGACTACTATTGTGATTTTCTGTAGCAATCTCTGTCTATTGCCAAAAGAAGAAGTTTTCTTGACAAGGAGTAAAGACTTAAAAAGCCATGTAGACTCACGATTAACTGTAAACGCATCCAAATCTCTCTAGGTTTCAATTTTCTATTTAATAAGCTCAACCATAACCACAATTTATGCTCACCTCACAGGCACAAACAAAGAAAACTAGACACAAAAATGTGTATGTAGAAGTCTTTTTTACTGAACTTTCTAAGATCAGTAGTGGGAACAAAATAGGAACAAGAAAAATGAATGGTAACTGCCTTCATTGTGACTTCTATATCTTGGTATCAAACTTTGGCTGGAATGTTCCCCACTCTATTTTAAGTGAAGGGCAAGTTCCCTGTGACTCATATTCACTCATATTTTAAGAAAGTGGTTCTTCTTTTCTAAAAGGAACTCATTTCTCTTGCCTCCATCGTATGACACCTATCAAAGTTATTAACTAAAGAGGACAGTACTCAATCCCAAACAAGGGAAATTAAAATTTTCCTCTATGAGCAATAGGTCTATAGTTCTAGAAATTTCTCTCATGACCCCAAAGCTTTCACATTTATTTTCTCCCCTTCTACTCATGCTTTTAGTAGTAAATTTAGCTTCTTTGCATTTTTTAAAATTGTAGAATACATTTTGACTTTCTAACTTTTGCTATTAGAAGAAATTGGAGACATATATTATTCTTTGTGAATCAAGAGGTGGGTAAACTGCTTGGTCTTTCATCATAAAATCACTTGATATCTAGGATTCAAATTTACAAGTAATTTAGCAATATTTTCTCCCCTTACATTTCTTATATTATATGTCATCAATTAGGAATACAGTTTAATGAGAGGTACCATATGAAATCCACTGAAAACAAACAGGTCTATGTTCTGTGAACACGGAAAATCATATTTCATGTAAAATGCATATTTCAGCTACTGGCCCAAATTATATATACGGATGTTTCAGCATTCAGAGATTCACAATAACATGCTACCCAAACTCCAGTCCCTCTATGTCATGATTAATGGCATTTCAAATTGTCAACAATACTGGTGACACAGAGAAGAGGTAGAAAATCTGTACTGTCAGCAGAGTTAAGAGGGTTGTCAAGGAGAAGGGATTCATCATGATGAAAAGGCAGCACCTGCATGATCATGATGGAAGATGAACAGGGAAGGGACTGTGAAGCAAGGAATCCTAGCGCTTAGCATTTAATAAAGGAAGAGTTTGTGGATGCAAATGAGAGATGGTAAAACAGAATACACAGTCATCTGAAGTGTTAATTTGATACAAGTACTGTAGACACTTAAAGGAATAGCTTTCTATGCATTGATCTATGTAAATGTATTTATGAACAAATATTTTCTAAAAACATTACTGTATATAATTAACATAAACTAAATATATGCATTATAATATATTTCTTTATTTTTTAAAAGCATTTATTTATTTATTAAAGATTTCTGTCTCTTCCCCGCCACCTCCTCCTATTTTCCTCCCCCTCCCCCAATCAAGTCCCCCTCCCTCCTAAGCCCAAAGAGCAGTCAGGGTTTCCTGCCCTGTGGGAAGTCCAAGGACCTCCCACCTCCATCCAGGTCTAGTAAGGTGAGTCTGCCTAGGCTCCCACAGAGCCAGTACGTGCAGTCGGGTCAAAAACCCATTGCCATTGTTCCTGAGTTCTCAGTAGTCCTCATTGTCCGCTATATTCAGCGAGTCCGGTTTTATCTCAGGCTTTTTCATATCCAGGCCAGCTGGTCTTGGTGAGTTCCCAATAGAACATTCCCATTGTCTCAGTGTGTGGGTGCACCCCTCGCGGTCCTGAGTTCTTTGCTCATGCTCTCTCTCCTTCTGCTCCTGATTTGGACCTTGAGATTTCTGTCCGGTGCTCTAATGTGGGTCTCTGTCTCTGTCTCCTTTCATCGCCTGATGAAGGTTAATATTCAGGAGGATGCCTATATGTATTTCTTTGGGTTCTCCTTCTTATTTCGCTTCTCTAGGATCACTAATTATAGGCTCAATTTCCTTTATTTCTGGCTAGAAACCAAATATGAGTGAGTACATCCCATAAATATATGTCTACTTCAGCTGTTTTGTGATGTTTTCCTGTGCTAATAGAGTATGAATTATAGTATTGAAGAGCATAGTTCAGACATTGCAATTCTTCAAAAGGTATTATATTTTTAAAATTAAACAACAATGTAGTCATTACAAAATGAGATCTTTCCACACATATATTGTCTTTAACCCTGAAAGAATAACTCTCAAATATTTTTCATTTTAAATATTTTTTATCTTAAAATTTTTTCAAAATATGTACACTAGTATACACTACAGTAGGTTTGTAAGCATTCAACCAGAAATATCCAAAATAAAAGCATGGAATGACTGCCTGAAACATTCTTTCTCTTTCTGTCTGTATTTCTGGTGTGAGACTCCACTATTCTTGAGAGTCACTGTAAATGTTTTCTCCAGACGTTCTTCTTTTCTTATATAAACATTGAATCATTCCCTCTGTATACCTATCCCTTCATCCTATGTAACAGATAACTATAAATGGAGAAGTTGGTATAAATATAGATGGGTGAATTAAAATATGAGTGTCCATATGAATACATTTGATATAAAAATTTCATGATATATGAAAAATGATAATGATAATTGGAAATGGTTATTCAAATAAGGTTAACCATGGGCACACTCAATATGATTATATACATTTTTTCTGGTTCATTATCTTTATTACCAAGTTATATTATTTTTGATGCATTTATAACAGTCATTGGTTCCCAACAAAAATTATCAAGAAAGATATTCCAGATATCCTGATGCATTATATATTCCCCTATGTCAATTACTACTCAAATATTCACATAATGACTTAATCTTGAATCAAATTTAGTGTGGCTTAGTAGGCTTAGACACGTGTGTAATAAGACTAATCCACTATTGCTGGGTAGCCAATTATATAGTGTATCATTTGGACTAGGACCCTGCCTTCACACTCAATAACTCATAAATCTAAGGACTAAAGCTAGAAACAATGAGTGAATGCATAAAGACAGAAGAAGTTTTCTGTTGAGGATAAAGCATAGAAGAGCCTTAAACAGGGCTTCTATGTATTGCCCCAATTACAGTTGTGGCAAATACATTCCTCTCTTTAGAAGCAGGTCAGTTAGCATGTGCAGCTTCTTCTTGCTGAAATAGGCTGGACATCCAATAGTTATCATGCACACATCTCATTGCTAAAGCAATTTAGGGTTAGAAAAAATACGTATTATGTGAAACCTAGGGGAGTTGCTACTTAGAAAGAAACAGAGCTGAAATGGTGTCCCAGTCTGGAGCTAATGAGCATACTGGAGAAGATTTCCAGGGGGGAGTTCACAGATCAGTTCACTAATTGTGCATCATTTTGAAAATTTACAACAGACTAGGAATGATTATGTTTCTTTTTTCTAAGAATTCCTACTGGGGGATACAAAGACACCTGAGATTTGCATAATGTTTCTTCTATTATGGATAGAAGTAGTAGTGAAATGATAGAAGAGAGTTGGCCAAAGGCACTAACTTTTCCAAGCTTGGAATAACATGAAAACTGAGCACAGGGGCTAGTAATGAGAGAAAAGGCACTGGCAATCCAGAAGACAAGAATTTGACTCCTGAGATTCTCATGACAGAAGTAATGATCCACCCAATGCAAGCAAGATATCCTCTCATCTGCAAACATGCCATGGCATATTCAGATTCACATAGATACACGTGTATACAAATGCACACAAAATAAATGAATAAAATGCAATGAGATGTTAAGGAAATGAACACTAGACCCTACATTTAAGAATAAAACAACTGAGCATGCAGGATTCAAGTTCAGAAAATGGCACATATAAGTCATTTGCTGCCTCTTCCTCCTTCCCTGAGCATACAAATTCAATCAGTCAGTAGAGCATGAGACTCTTAATCTCAGGGTTGTGGGTTCGAGCCCAATGTTGGGTACCATTCTGTAGAAGGAGATGTGGGCTGCGTTCCTGATGCCCAGCTCCTGGACATCTGGCTAGTTTATGCCCCGAAATAATAACACACAAACTGTATTCATATAAACACTGCTTGGTCCATTAGCTCCAGCCTCCTACTGGCCAACTCTCACATCCTTATCAACCCACCTCAATTAATATGTGTAGCACCACGAAGTGGTGACCCACCAGGAAGATTCTTGTGTATATCTATCTTGGGCTGGAGTTTCATTGTGTCTGCCCTGGAGAGGAGTGGCATGGCGTCTGCCTTACTTCCCTTCTTCTCAGCATTCTATTCTGTTTACTCCACCCACCTATGTTCTAACCTATCAGGCCAAGCAGTTTCTTTATTAATTAACCAATGAAATCAAAAGATTGATATATGACACTCCCACATCAGTGGAATTTTAACTGGACAAATACTGAACCTTATTTTAGAATGTTCTAGTTTCCCTTCTTTGCTGTGACCAAACCCTTTGACTGAAAGCAACTTAGGGAAAGAACAAGTTTATTTAGCTGGTATTTCTAGGTCGTAGTCCAGAACTGAAGGAACTTAAAGCAGGAATACAAAGCATAAACCAAAGAGGAATGTGAATTGCTGGACTGATAATAGGTCCAATGTCACTTAGCTTTAGTATAAATCCCTCAACCACATGTCCAGGAAATGGTGCTCCAC
This sequence comes from Microtus obscurus, assembly GCA_963919715.1. Lineage (NCBI taxonomy): Eukaryota > Metazoa > Chordata > Mammalia > Rodentia > Cricetidae > Microtus > Microtus obscurus. The sequence continues at coordinate 30,582,401 of CAWTZC010000501.1, read as the reverse complement.
ACAGTAGGCTAATTATAGTGTTCTCATTTGAATCTAAATTTTATGTTTACAACTCACAAATCCTTAAAATCTGTCCCATAAGTATATAATTAATTGTTTTTGCCATATGGAAGAGATTTAATTCACACTCACAACTTTAATGTATAGAATACTCATAGGTGGGTTTGTTTATCTGATAACAATGCATAAAATACTTTTGCACTTCTGCCTCCTCCACATTCTGTTTCCTGAGTTATCTCAATTTGTTTTTAAATAAAAAAAAATATAATTAAGAATTTCAAATAGGATCTGGAGTTGAGGCTCAGCAGTTACAAGTACTTGATACTTTTTCAGAACACCTAGGTTTGATTTCTAGCTCCTAGTTACTGATGAACAAGCATCTCATCTATATTTTCAGGAATGACAAAATTGTCTAGGCCAGTGATTCTCAACCTTCATTCTGCTGTGACTATTTGGTACATTTCTTCATGTTGTGGGGACTCAAAACAGTAAAATTATTTTCTTGCTATTTCATAACTGTAATGTTTTTATGTTGTGAATCATAATGTAAGCATTTTTGGAGACAGAGGTTTGTCTGAGGAGTATTAGTCTACAAATTGAGAATCACTGGTCTAGGTTTTAGTCTGTGATCATTTCTCCTGATCTCTGTATAATGGATGTGCTTGCATGACAAGAATGATTAGGATATGGCAGCATGGCAATGAAGATCTCAACAGTAATTCCAGTGCTAGTATATGAATATTAAAAAGTTCTTAATGATGCACAAACATTCATGCAGACCAAACAGTCATACACATAAAATTAAAAAATAAAAGAAAAAATGTAAGAACAAATAGTTTTTTTATTATTTGAAATCATTATTTTGAATAATAAAAATATTTGTTAATAGTTTATATTGATTTTATTAATAGAACAGTTTAACACCTGAATGAGTTTCATAAAAAAATGAGCATTTTTTAAAACTCAACATTATCATAATGCAGTTAAGATAATATACATACATTGATGAACACTGTAGGAACAGTAGGGAAATCAAAGTCAAAAATGCATTTATGGAGGACAATGGAGAACTGGAGATAAAGATATGAAACACAGAAGATTTTCCTTTTGTCTTTGATCAATTAGAGCAATTGAATAGAATCTCAGCTCATTCATTGAGTTCCTGTATTGGACACTGAACTTTCAATAGTCTGCCATTACTTGACATCCCTTTAACTTTATTGCTCAAAGTCTTCAAATTATATTAAATAAATTGCATTTAATTATAGTGAACCTTTGCTGCTCTTCTGTGCTTGAGTTTTATTTACCTATCTGTTTATTTTTAATTCATTCATTCACTGATTTATTCATTCATCGAGTTCATGTCCTGGTATGTTTATGTGGGTGTATCTATGTGTGTTTGGGTTTGTACACATTCATGCCTGTGTCGGCGGAGGAAGAGGCTAACTTTTGGTTTTCTGTATCTCCCTACTTTGTTTCTTTTTACATGGATGTCTCTCACTCTTCCAGCAGTTTCATGCTTCTACTATACCAGATAGATAGCAATCTGGATCCTATTATTTGCATCCTTGAACTTTCAACTCCCTTGTCAGAGCTGGGGTTAGAGAAATGTACTGTAAAACTGAGGATCAAAATAAAAAAAAAAAAAAAAAACTGAGTTTCTGCCTGGGTGTTTACAAGGGTGCTAGGGATCTGAATTGAAATCCTTGAACTTAAGCTGCAAGCACTTAATACATTGAGCCATATGTCCCGCCACAGTGTGGGGGTTTCTTTTGTTGTTGCTGCTGTTATTTTGTATTTAAATAGTTTTTATTCTTCATTCATATATTACATCCCGACTGCATTTCCCCCTCCATTCCCATCCCTCAGTCACTGTTCCCCATTTACCCTCTTCTTCCTCACCACATCCCCCCCACCACCACCCACCCAGAGCTACCCTCCCTTTGTCTTCTCTCAGAAAAGAGCAGGCCTCCAGGGGCATCTACAACACATGGATTTACATGCTACTATAAATCCAGGCACATACTATCACATCAAGGCTGGATTTCGTGCTTTAAAATGATATGAATCTGAGTTCCCTTTAATACTAAAATATTAGGGTTGGAAATCCTACTGGTCTCTTGAAAACAGGATGCTTTTGTTTTTGTTTTTGGCATGCAGAAACTTCCATTATTCAAATACCAGTTCAGGTGATCAAAGACTAAAGCCTAGATAATATTCTCATTCATGAAAATAAGGAAAGAGTCAAAATTCAGGAAGAAAAGAAATCTAAACTGAGCCCCTGGAGTGTTTCTCCCACAGTAGGACAAGAAGTTCTTTAACCACGTTTTATGAAGGTATGAGTAGATCTATAGTTAAAGATTTACAGTAAGATTTCAGTTGATTCATCATACATTTTCAGTAATTTTGACCTCAAAAAGTGATACTAATATAAATGTTAAAGACATCCCTAAGAAACAAATCAATAAAACTGTACTTGTTTCAAAAGTTGTCGTTAATACTAATCAAATGCAATTTATGTATTGTGAGCAACCATAGGAGAAATCATGTCTCACACTATGTCATTTTTCTAAGACACACATTGGATAAGAAAAATGACTCTGGCTTCGGTCAATGTGACATGAGCAAAACATATGGGAAGTGGTTTCTTACAGTGAAAAAGGTATGGTGCCGAGCCAACCTTGTAGGAACTCACAGAGAATGAAGTGGCATGCAAAGGGGCTGGACTGCTCTGCACCAGGCCCTCTGCTTTATGTTATAATATTCAGTTTAGTGCTTTTATGGAATTCCTGAATGTGTGAATAAGTGGATCTCTTACTCTTGTGTTTTATCTTTGGTTCTTTTCCTTCTGTTGGTTTGGCTTGTTCAACTTCGATGTGTTCATTTTGTAGTATTTTATTTTGTTACAAATTACTCATCATTTTAATAACAACATAAAAATGTGATAGGCTCTCTCTCTCTCTCTCTCTCTCTCTCTCTCTCTCTCTCTCTCTCTCTCTCTCTCTCTCTCTTTTTGAGAAAGTTGGAGACCATTACAGACATCTACAACTAGTCAAAACGAAGAGAATAAATGACCATAAAATGCCCAACAACAATTGGTCAAAATGGAAGCCTTATATTTCAGGTTGAGAGAACATCAGATAAGTTGTATGTCTTGGGGGTGGGAGGTAGAGAGCAGTTGTAAGAGTCAAAGAACAAGGATACCTTCTTAGAGATAGTGTCTTCTAATGTAACAAGAAGCTATCATGTCAAAAAGAAAAGAAAAGATTCCAAATTTTTGCCCGGCAATCTGGTCTACTTCCCATAACACAGAGGATAGCTATATGCTTTTCTTTGGGTTCACCTTCTTAATTAGTTTCTTTAGGGTATCAAATTATAGACTCACTGACCTTTATTTATCTCTAGAAACCAATTATGAGTGAGTACATCCCATGTTCATCCTTTTGGGTCTGGGTTACCTCACTCAGGATAGTGTTTTCTATTTCCATCCATTTGCATGCAAAATTCGCGAAGTCATTGTTTTTTACCGCTGAGTAGTATTCTAATGTGTATATATTCCACACTTTCTTCATCCATTCTTCCATTGAAGGGCATCTAGGTTGTTTCCAGGTTCTGGCTATTACAAATAATGCTGCTATGAACATAGTTGAACAAATGTCCTTGTCATATGATCAGGCATCTCGTGGGTATATTCCCAAGAGTGGGATTGCTGGGTCCATGGGTAGGTTGATCCCTAATTTCCTGAGAAACCGCCACACTGCTTTCCAAAGTGGTTGCACAAGTTTGCATTCCCACCAGCAATGGATGAGGGTAACCAAGAGGCTCCAATACAGCGTGATTTGAGAAAAAAAAAAAAAAAAAAAACCCAGAGGGGGTGAGGCATGGGAACTCACTCCTGGCTTTATTCCTGTGATGAAGTCAGCTCCTCCCAGGCAGGGAGGAAATCTTTTAAAAACTGAATCTTATTTATTTCTTTAAACACTACTAGCCTTGCCTGATCTTTACCTTCGCACAAATGGAATTATACAGTATGCGTGTTTCTTTGTGTTTGACTCCTTCTACTGAATAAAATATATTATAGATTAAAAAAAAAAGAAAGAGATTTTTTTAAAAACTCTTTAGAGGGAATAGGTCTTTGTAATTTACACAGAGTGTAACTGAGTGTATTTATTAAAAGAAAACAAATAAAATTAAGAAAAACAAAAAAAAAGAAAAGAAAAGAATATTTTGCCTAATTAAGATACACATATTGATAGCAATAGTCAGTGTTGATAGGGAGTTTTCACAAGAACCCACCGCCAGCTGAAGAACTATAAGCAATTAATAGCTGTGAGAAAAGAATCAGCTTTTTTTTCAGGAACAAGTTTCCGGATAGGGCGGTGCTAAACACATGTACACTGGAGAACTGCAAATGGACTGAGTAGGTTGTGTGTGTGTGTGTGTGTGTGTGTGTGTGTGTGTGTATTTGTAACAAAGAAAAAGATTTTTTTAGCACAAAAGTGTACACCTAAAAGAAAAATAGACACCAAAACTCTACTCGGGCAGAAACTCTGCTAGAATGAATATATATATATATTTTATTATATATAAAAATCCTTCTGGATATATATATATATATATATATCCAGAAGGATTTTTCTACCTATAGGATTTTTCCCCCAGAATCTAAGGAAAGGTGTACATAAATATTAAGGATGTCACTGAAAAGTTTGTGAACAGCCCACACCCACATGCTCAGGTGTATCTCACTTTCTTTCTGAATGTCTTTCCTAAAAGTACTCAAATCTGTATTAAAATATTTTAATGAACTCTAATTCTGATTCAAGCACACAAACAGAAACACAGCTGCCTGTGTTGCCTGTCATAGCATAACCTGTGTCATGACAATCTGCCCTGTGAATACAGCTGCAACTGTGACATATTACCAAAGAACTAGGAAAACTAATATTTCCAGTCACAAATAACACTTGAATATCTTGCAGAGGTTTGAATAAGAATGGCTCCCATAGGCTCATATATTTGAATGTTTAGTCATCAGGGAGTGCCACAACTCAGAAGGATTAAGAGGTGTGGCATTGTTGAAGTAGGCATGGCCTCCTTGGAAGTCACTGGGACTAGGCTTTTAGACTTTAAAATCCCAAATTAATCTCAGTGGCATTCTTTTCTGGCTGCCTGCAGATCCGTATGTAAAACTCTAATCTACCATGTCTACCTGAATGCCCTGCCATAAAAATAATGGATTAAACCTCTGGGACTGTAAGCAAGCATCAATCAAATCATTTCTTTTATAAAAGTTGCTGTGGCCTTGTCTTTTCATAAAATACAATACTGACTAAGACAGGTATTAAATACTAATTTTTCCTAAAATTGTAGCTAGTTACTTCAAATAATGTTATAGCTATAAAATGAAACTAACCAAGAAAAAGAAATGTAAAGTAAAATAAATAATAAATTATTTTAATTATCCTAAATATGAAATAAAATATTGCATGCTACCTTAATGACTGCAAACAAAGAAGAAAACACAGTTTAGATAGAAAAGATGATGATATATGTTCAGTATTATTTGGTTGGTAAACGTGTCTGTTTGTTTTGCCTGTTACAATATTTAGATCATTGAATATTCTTGACATTTTAAAATTTATATTTTGTAAATTTATGAATATATATACTCTGTGTCACATGCAGAATGGTGCAAAAGAGAAAATTCAGACCTGGATCACGATGATGCTGAACAGTAACAGGATGCACAGACATCTCCTTAATGCTTTAGTAACAATTTCTCCCTCACATGTATTGTTTTCCTCACCTCCCAGCCTCACTTTATAGCTTCTAGGAATGAGCCTTGTTAGTACGAAGTAATATTACAAATTTTGATTTTTCTTTGACAAATGTGGTGTCTGGCCAACAGTGGGAAATGAGCACTGAACGAAGTTCTTAAAAAACCAAAGTGCCACAGCTATGTCCAAGTTTCTAATTGGATAATGAAATTTTGTGGCTGCACAGAATTGATCTGTTTCGAAACCAGAGGCAAAATCATGTTGGGCTATCTTTGTCCCTTAATACATATTTGTTTCACACTTGTGTGTCTGACATAGCATTCTTTTGTCTAAGAAACATTGCAATGTATCCTCTTCAGACATCATTTCCATCAATGCCCTACCTCAAATAAAAAAAAAAAACTATGAAATTCATCATTTAGCATCAGAGATGTACATCATAAATGTACCTGCTTTGTTGAAAGAAACCCACCTGATGTCTCCAGCAATGTATTTAGGATATTCCTTGATTCATCACTTCCTTTTGTTCTGTAGCTATAAAAAGTTCCTGTAACTGCTTCCACACTGGGGCATGTTATTCAAAGTGCCCTTAATCAATGTTCCTAGAACATGATAACTATTATTCAGCTCAGAATAAATTATTATATTTTTGATGTTACAATCATGCTTGGAATTATACAAAAGCAAATAATTCATATTAAAATTGACAAAGGGGGGAATGCATGGAGCAATTTCTATAAAATATCCATTATCAGCTTCCAAATGTGTTTCTAGTAGAATCACATAGAATGCAGCTAATCTCTCAGCATTCCCATGTGACGTCACTTGGGAAATGTCTCTCTAGTCCCAACAGTAACAGTTTTAATGGGGCTGTGACATGCAGGCATGAATGACCCACCTCTCACTTTGGTAACTCCTAGTCCACAAGTCTCAGGAAATACAAATGAGTATCAACTACTTACTGCTAATATTAACTATTCAGAAATTTTGATGCAGTATGCAGAAGGCCTCAGGTGAACAAAACACTCTTGTCAAGTGAAAAATTCCAGGTTTTAGTGCTCAGGCGCTCTACAAGGTCTTGCCCTAAAAGCTGACTTTTCTTAGAAATGCGCAGAGTGTAAGCTGCCCAGGCCTGCAGTATTTCCCCCTGCCTGTGTATTCCAATCTCATAAATTGTACAAAATGCTTTTGAGTTGAAGTGTCTTGAAAACAAATGGAAAAGTAAAAGTTCAAAGGAGAATACAAAGCCATTCAGCCTTGAACTGAACTCCTTTTTAAAAACAAAAATAAGCAAACAGAACAGCATGATACTGCAATCATTAGTATGTTTATATAATTTGAGGGAACTTTCTCCAGCTTCCCAAATAAATGGCAAAATACTTTGCCAACATAATTTGATATTTAATTAAAAGGACAAAGGAAGATCTTGGAGGTATACCTGGTGCCACCTCTCCGCTTTGTGTCTAGACTGTCTAAGTCACTTCAGAATTCTGAGATCTGAAAAACAGTGTTTCAGCTCTTATGCTGCTTTACTCAGGACTGCTCAGCCAACTGCAGATCTACTGGGAAAGGAACCTGGCCAGCATACGATTATTTTCAAGCATTTTCTTGCTCATCATCACCATAGGCTCCATGATTTTTAACCATAGTTCAGATTTCCTTTGCTTTCTGTTTAAAATGTAAAGATGCACTTTCATTTAACACAAAATTATGGAACAAGAGATCACACAAAGGTCTGTTTCACCCAGTAGAATTCATATATTGTAAGGTCATGGGTATAGTGTTTTGATAATATATTTTTTATTTCTAAGAAAAGGTGCTAGGGAGACAGTTCAGATGTTAAGAACATATGTTCCTTTTTCAAAGGTCCCCAGTTCAGTTCTCAACGCCTATGTCTTGTGTCTCACAATTGTCTGGCCTCCACATATAACTACACACATGTGTCATGCACATAGACATACATAGACATACACACATATGATATGTAAAAATAAATATTTTTTAAGTCTAAGCAACTTTGAAATTGAGAGCATCTTGGAGAATAGAATGAAAAACTGACTCCCTTATGATTATCTAAAAAAAATGAAGCTAAAAGTTACAGTATATAGGTCAAGAAAAGAAATTATCTACCGGGTTAACACTCACACAGCTTATCTTCCCCGGGAAGATAAATGTTGATGAAGAAGTTACACAATGTCAACTACAACCAGGTGACTCAGCATTATGGGCACACAACTATATATAAACTCAACCCATATGAACTTATACAAGAACATTAGTCATGGAACAGTGATGATGTATTGTTTCAATTCTGGCTTACCATATCTATTAGAAATTCTGGTTGCCTGATATCTATTTAAGGATCATTCTATTATGTAAGACCATACTCTACATGATGTATTTTGTACAAATCCACCTGCCAGCTCCTTCCAGACTCACTCCTCTCCATCTTCTCCTCCTCTCCTTTGTTAGTTAATTAACTGTTTTTTTATAACCTACTGAACCCCAATATTATTGCCTACATGCACATGGATGTGGAACCATACACTAAACACATGACCCCAATTTGATACATGGATTACACTTATCTGTAGGTATTCAGTTATTTGTAGTGTGTGTTCATGAGTGTGTGTGTGTGTATGTATGAATGTACATACTTAATACTAGCCTCAGCATTATTTTCCAAATGATAATCCCTATATTTGTTGATGATATTCACTAGCCTGTAACTGATGTCATGTAGACAAGGCTGTCTCAGCTGTGAGCCTCAGAATCAGCCTGCTCCCATTTCCCCATGATCGGGATAGCAAGAACTTATCACCACGTTTGGCTTTTACCTTTAATGTGTCCTGGTGATTGAACTCAGGTCCGCATGCTTTCACAAACAATAGTCTACTGATTGAGTCATTTTATAAGCTCCAGTTCCCATCTTATTATGAGTATGATCAATAAAGAAATAATCTTTTGTGTATAGGAATATATTTTTGCTCTCTCTCTCTCTCTCTCTCTCTCTCTCTCTCTCTCTCTCTCTCTCTCTCTCTCTCTCTCTCTCTCGGTTAGAACCATTGGTGAGAAATTGTGAACTATTATAAGTTTCAGATGACTCATTCTGTGATTTTTGTTTGTATTAATGGTGATTCTGTAATGAACATCAAGTTGGTATCAGCAACATGTGGTCTAAGTTCATCTCATATGGGAATAGAAGCAGAAACACACACATACACTCACTTGCATGCACACACACACACATAGGGTGGGGACAATAGCCGGGGACAAGTAGAAGGACCCAGTCCCAATGACCTACAACTTCTTTCAGCTAGATCCTTCTTCTTCACAGTTCTGAAATATGATAACTAAACAGGGACCAATTCCCCAAATTTATGAGCCTGAAAAAATTATATTCAAACCACAACACTCTGCCACTAATCTCTCAACTGCAAGCAAATCAACTTGAAGATTTGGACCTTTTATATGTTGAAGTGGAGAAGAGAGAACATCATATCTTGCTTGAAACTTGATGCTATGCCCTTCTCAGAAATATCCAGCTTCTGGCATAACTGCTTGCTTCTAGGCTCTATGCTCTTAGGTAGGAGCAACTCTTCATTCATTCCCTGGCATCAGGTTGGAACTTGTATTTCCAGGAACCATGGCAAACATTATATCACCAAACTCCAGACTGGTCCCAACATCTGACTGCCTGGGCAGTATTTGGGGTTTGGACACATTTCAGTGTGGTCTAACCCGACAGATTTCATCTCTAGCTGTGCCTCATATCTAGAGTTGCATATACATGGTGAGGAGAATGGCCAATATCATTGTTGAAAGAGCTTAGACATAAGTTTAGATGTAACCCTGGAAACAGTATTGAAACCTTAAGTTCATTTTCTTATATATCACTGTGACTCTTATTTTACAACTACTACTCAAGAGTCAGAAATCTATGAGTCATGAAAAGGAGATGGGAATTCCTGAAAAATCTGAGCTAGAAGAGGATATTTCTTCTTACATTCAATAGATAAATAATATGAGGATTTGAAAACTGAAGTAGCAAATCCTAAGTGTTACAATGTCAGAGTATTAAAAAAAAGCCACAATAACCAATTTATCCTGATCTCCTGATGCCCACACAAGAGCATCTCAAGCTTTATACTCCAATCTCCTCTGACATCTCCCTAAATAAGAGAGAGAATTATTTCTGAGTGGGTTCTTACTGTCATCTACTCTGTCATTCTTGGTTTTCACCAAAATGTCACTTTTCAAATACGTCCCCAGCAGCTGTCTCAAATGTATTTTTGAAATATCCTATGCATGTGTTCACCTGAGACACACACACGAACACATCTACTGAAAGAAAACAAAACAAAGCAAAGCAAAAACTCAATGCTATAGAGGGAATGCACACACACACATGCAAAAAAAAATAGAAATCTGGATAAAACATCTTTAAATTTTCTATAAGGAAAGATATGACATCAGAGATTGTTCTCATAGACTACATTTCTCTCTTAAGAAAGTAAAGGAAATTTGAATAGAGAATGAGCAAGGAATGGAGCTCATAGGCAAACTGCATACATAAAATTACAGATAATACAATTTTCCACTAAAAAGAGCTGGAAAATCTAAAGGTCTGAAACAAGAGCACTTTGTTTCAATGGCATTCTGTCAGAGAAACTGGAGGATATATTTTCAGTGTTACCTCAGTGAAAAGGAATTAAACAATATGCAAGATTCTCTCAGCAAGAAAATATTATAAAATCTTTCACAGTCAGAACATATCTTTCAATCCCCCTCAGTAATTCTGAAAAAGGATGATAAAAAACCATGACTGCATATTGAGTTTTTAACTTTTTATAATGTATAGTGTTGAATTCATTATGCTTTATCCATAACAGAATAGTTAGATGAAGTGTATTTTGATTTAAAAAAATATTTTCTATATGAAAATTATTTAAAACAAGGGAAGAGTCCAACAGTTAACTGATTATCCAATAACAAAGGAGCATCGTAAGTAACGTTATATATGTATATGTATATATATATTCATATATATATGATAGATAGATGATAGATAGATAGATAGATAGATAGATAGATAGATAGATAGATAGATAGAGAATTAACTTTAAAAGAGGGCATAAGTTTGGAGGGATAAAAGGCAACATAAAAATGATGTAATTATATCAACCCCAAAAGTCAAGCAACTAAATTTGTTACAGCAGAATGAGTGACACCGTAGCAATTACTTATTGGCTGCTAAGTGTGATTTATGGCAAAATCTGAAATCAATGACTTTATTACAGTAGGTTTGCAATATTTGTCTTTCTGCTTGATGGAGAAAAGAAGTTAGGGTCATGCAATTGCCTATCACAAAACCTCTGGTGTGAAACCCATACTAAGCTTAAAATAGGAGATATCTAAAGACATGAGCTTCTATGGAAAACTGCTTTCATTTTGCATCCTTTAATCTTAACTAAACCAGACGAAGCATGTTTAACTACATCATATTGTGGTAAGTGAGTGCTGCCAAATTGTTGAGTTACATGATTAAATAAATCACCTGTTTCTTTTCCTTCATCTTAAAGTGTTTTATACTATTCACAGAGCATATTCCTAGGCATCTTCATTGCTCCTTACATCTTATCTCGGGATTGTAGTTGATCAAAAATTCTTCTATTTCTAGACTTGATCCTGGGATGTTGAGTGTGAAAGAGTCTGGGATAATGTTTAACTTTTCTTTCTTTCATTCTTTCTTTCTTTCTTTCTTTCTTTCTTTCTTTCTTTCTTTCTTTCTTTCTTTCTTCTTTCTCTCTCTCTCTCCCTCTCTCTATTTTTCTTTCTTTCTTTCTTTCTTTTTTCTTTATATTTATTTATTTATTGCATTAAGCAACAGTAATACTCTGGGATTCTCTTTCATAATTTCAACCTAAAGAATGTTGGGTCCACTTTTCCCAACTGAAATTTTATTGTTAGAATAAAAAGAAGTAATTAAATGTGCCCAAAGAGATACACTCAGAACACAGTATCTTAAGTTCTGAGGCTGAGAAACTTTGTTGAAAAGATAAGGAACATGGAACAAAAAGTCATAGATGACTTGATGATTAGTTTTCATTGCCAACTTGACATATCTTGAGTCACTCAAGAGTAGCATCTCAGTGAGAGTCTGTCCTAATTACGTTGGCTTATGGAAATACCTGTGAATGAAAATTCTGTCTAGCCGGGCTGTGGTGGCACACACCTTTAATCCCAGCACTCGGGAGGCAGAGGCAGGCAGATCTCTGTGAGTTTGAGACCAGCCTGGTCTACAAGAGCTAGTTCCAGGACAGGCTCCAAAACCACAGAGAAACCCTGTCTCGAAAAACCAAAACCAAAAAAAAAAAAAAAAAAAAAAAAAAGAAAGAAAGAAAAAAAATTCTGTCTAATGTGGTACAGGGGCCAGCATTATATATACAAACCGAGGATGAATTGGGATGCCTGGCAGCACACTTTAATTGAAAAAAAAAAACTGCACCTTTTATACTCTATAGTAGCACATAGGATTAAATGGGAGACAAGGGACTTGTGAGCTGGGGTGTGGTTTAGATAAAAAATAAAGCCATCTAGCTAGCATTGGCCTTGACAATAAACACAAACCATAAATTCCTCTTGCTAGAGTTAAGAATGACTGCTTTATCAAGCAGGAACTTTCCTCAAGCCCCCAAGGGAATAAAGACCTTTATCCAAATACTTGACCTTGGGAAAAGGTCTTCTTGGGAGCAGACATTTCATCTTACTATATATATGGGCCTGTTCCCCTAATAACACTTTCCAAAAGGGAAGGTCCTACTGTCTTATTCTTTTCTTTATTATACCATACCATTCTGATTTCTCTATAGTTTTTAATTGAACCTTTGCCCTTAATGTCCTCATGCTTTGAATTCAAATTGTAGGTATTTGGGAACTCTCTGTTTAGATGTGTATCCCATTTTTAAATTGGATTAATTGAATTTTGATACCTAGTTTCTTGAATTCTTAGTATATTTTGGATATTAATCCTCTATCAGATTTGGTATTGGTAAAAATCTTTTTGTATTCCATAGACTGTCGCTTTCCCCAATTGATGTGTCATTTGCCTTAGAGAAACTTTTCAATTTCATAAGGTCCCTACCATTTATTAATTATTGATCTTAGCACCTGTGCTAATGGGGTTCTGTAAAGAATGTCTTCCATTGGGCCAATCAGTTTGACACTATTCACTGTTTTCTCTTCAATGAAGTTCAGTGTACTTTGTTTTGGAATGAGGACTATCTAGAGTTCAGTTTTGAAAGGTGTTAACTATGAAATATATTTTTATTCTTCTATGTGCAGTCATCTAGTTTTACCAACACCATTTATTGAAGATTTCTTTTCTTCCAATGTGTATTACTGGTTTCTATATCAAAAATCAAGCATCCACAGGTGTATAGATTTACCTGGGTCTTCAGTCTAATTCCATTTATCAATGTGTCTATTTTCATAAGAACACTATGCTGTTTTATTACGTTAGCTTTATAGTATACTTTGAGATAATAAGTGGGGAGACCTCCAGCAATTTTTATAATTCAGGAGTTTTGTTGTTGTTGTTTGGTTTTTTTTTTTTTCCAAATGAAGCCAAAACTTGTACATTGAAAATCTGTGAACAATTGTGTTGGAATTTTTGTGAGAATTACATTGAATCTATTGATTGTTCTTGGTAGGAAACCATTTTAGCTATGTTAATCCTACCAATCTATGAGCATGGGGTATCTTACCATCTTCTGATTTTTTTTCAATCTCTTTTTTAAAGCTTTATGTTTTTGAGCAAAATAGTTAGGTTTAATATAATATTATTTCTTATCTCTTTTTCTCCTAAAACTGATCTTTTTTCAAAAAAAAGTAAAAAAGGAAAGAAAGAAAGAAATTCTGTTTGCTTGGCTTGCTCCTTTTCATTGATATCTGTGATAGCTAATTGTTACATGGTTGTTGTAATTAGGAGCGGTGGGGCTGCGTCCCCAGCACCCCAACCGCCTGGCTAGCTTATGCCCTGAAATAATTACACGGACACTGTATTCTTTTAAACACTGCTTGGCCCATTAACTCTAGCCTAATTCTGATATCTCAATCAACCCATCTCTAATAATCTATGTAGCATCAGTCTACCGGGAAAGATTCTAGCCTACGTCCATCCTGGGTCAGAGTTCATTGCATCTGCCCTGGAGAGCAGAGCATGGCGTCTCTGCTCCAGATAGCAGAGCTGTCGAGACTCTGACCTCACTTCCTCTTCCTCCCAGCCTTCTATTCTGTTTACTCTGTTTACTCCTCCCACCTATGTTTTAACCTATCAGGGCCAGCCAAGCAGTTTCTTTATTTTTAACCAATGACCTTCCTCCATCACTTGGTAAAGTCAAAGTTAAGTTTGAATCTTCTGTGCTAATGACGATAGTCCCAAACTCTTGTATTTAGCCTCTAATGGATATTTTGTCCAAGGTCAGATAGCAGCCACATTTTCCCAAAATATGGTCTCTAATATTTTCCTCTGTGACTTCTCTAATATTTTCCTCTGTGACTTCTTGAGATTGACAACCTCAAAACCTTGTTTTCCACAACACTTTGTTCTATAGTTCTATGAGTACTGCTCATCAGCCTCTTCTTAAAGTGTTCAACCACTTTTCTAATCTGATGTCTCAAAGACTTTCATATTTCTTCCCCAAAAAGAATAAATAAGCATAACACAGTAATATTCCTTTTCCTGGTATGAACTTTTCTATAAGTTATTGTTTTATTGTTGGCAAGAGACACCATTACTAAAGCAACTTATGGAAGAAAGGACTTAATTGGAGACTTGCTTACAGTTTCATAGGATGATTCCATGATCATCACAGCAGGGAACATAGTAGTATCAGAGAGCTGAAGCAATACCTGAAAGCTTACATCCTGACCCGCAGAGAGGAGGCACACACACACACACACACACACACACACACACACACAGAGAGAGAGAGAGAGAGAGAGAGAGAGAGAGAGAGAGAGATGGAGAGAGAGAGAGAGAAGACCTGATGTAGACTTTTGAAACCTCAAAGTGCACCTCCAGTGACAAACCTTTTTCCAAAATGACCTCACTACCCATTCTTCTTACAAGTTTCACATCCTAGGAACCAAACCTTCAAACATATGAGTTTGTAAAGGCTATTCCCATTCATACTACAACACTCTTCTATATTCGTATTTATTTTTAATTAATTGTTAACCTTTTGTGGTACACTAAGTTTAATTAGGTTGATTTAATGAGTATTAGTGGTAGTATGCCCATTTGCTGGAGCATGAACACTTATTAGTGACTACTACAATGAAGAAAATTATATCCTCTACTCCTAGAAAGCACTAACTTCCAATAATCTGTCAGAGAGCTGTAGGGTTTCATAAATTATTCATTTATCCATAAGTTGTTGACAGGCTCACTCTTACACAGATCTGTGCAGGTAAACAGAACTTCAGTAAGCAAAAGTCTACAATGGTTGTGTCATATCCAAGAAACATCTTTTTGAAGCATACCACCACATCTTCTGGCTCTTACATTTTTTGATCCATATTCTCCAATATTCCCCGAGCCATTTAAAAAATGATACAGGCAATCTATTTAGGGCTTAGCAGGTATAATCATTTATTTTCAACACATTGGTAAGTTAGGGGTCTGCAGTAGCCACTGACCACTGCAGTAAGAAGCTACTTGTCTAATGAAGACTGAGAGCAGCAGTGATCTATGAACATTAATAGAAGTATTTAGAGAGCAATTTTCCCACATGTTGATGCAATAAACTTACATTAGATTCTTTCCTAGCGCTTGTGGTCTCCCCATGCACAGCCTCCTGGCCAAGTTTACAGTACCAACTATGTTTTTCTTCATCAGGAGTTGATTCAAATCTAATCAGAAGGTGATAGATTACTCCTATAACATTTATGGCCATATTCAGCAGTCGGAACAGTGTGTCTCATTGATATTGTGGTTCAGTAAAAGTTAATTAATTTTTTTTTCTAACCCAACAGCCTACATCACACCTTTGAATACTATATAGTACTAAACAGGGAGGAATCTTCAAGTTTGGTCCCAACTTAAGTTCTCTATGTGATGCAACTAAAACCTGTCATGTCTTCAGAAATAGTAGTTGGCCAGTTAGTTTTAGTATACAACAAAGAGCAATGGTGTTTATCTACATTATATGGGTGTACTTTTTAAGACTGACACTGATAATATTTTGTATTTCCTGAACATTCATGAGTTTATGAGATATCCCTGGTCTCTACCTAATAGATGTCAATTATCAACCTGTTTTCTCTAGTTGAACTAATGCTTTTAGATATTGCCACATATCTTCTGGAGGAGAGATAGCTCTTGGTTTATAGTAATCGCCTTTCATTCCCTAAGATATTTTTCAAGCAATTATCTAGATACTAGGTTCCTTTCCAAGTACAACTATTACATGAAAATTGTAGGCATTTATTATCAGCAACCATGTATGTGGGGTAATTATATGTATGGGTAAATTCCACATTAACATATTCAAAGTTCCCTTTCCTTTTAGTTTGCACTAAAATCATCATCATTTTCTTCTTTATCTTGTTCTTCTTCTTTTAATTATATTTGACTGGAAATTTTCCTGCCTGCTGTTTCTTGCTTTTGAACATCTGTGCCATGACACTGAGGTAAGCATGCTATGCTACATGCTATCTTACCATACATATACTGTATCAACCATCTTCTCTTCTTGAACAGTGATGTTAATTGTGAATATTCAGTAGTAAACATCTTAAATTGAGCATGACTGAGTGAGCAAACATATTATCATACCTAAATATTGAATCAAAACATGCATGTCCAATTTAAAAAAAATTCATGTGACCATTATCCTACAAAACACACAATGCTCTAAAGCAATATTTGTCATAATTTCTCCTAGTACCACACAAAATTTCTGCCTTGGCATACAGTCTTAGTGGAAATAATGCCTGCATTTTTATGTTAATACACATCTGGAAGAGAATACATAGCAATTATGTGATGCCTAAAATGCCCAACAGCATAATAGTGATGTTTTGAACAATTTAATCCATTAAAAGCTCAGTTAAGAGAATAAAGAAAGTACTATTAACATATGGTTGCAGTAAAGAAAAGACTGGTAAACATTTTAGTATAATAGGATATTTTTGAATAATTTCACCTCTTAAACCAATGTTTTCATAAAATGGAATGGAAGCCTTTTAATCAGCAGAATTCTATTTTTTTAAATAAAAAATTTTAGAATAGCAGTTCATTTAATCTCTATCAAATGACTTAATTTTTCGATAGTTTGCTTCATCTGACCACTATAATTTATGTTTCTGCTTTTTAGATTGCTAAATACAGGCATATCTTGATATGTTTTTTAATGTAACAGCCTTTGCTTGTTCTTCTCTCAGAATCAGCCTTCCATTTTCAAATCTGACTACTTGACTCTACTCTGTATTACTATAAATGTGTTTGTGTTGATCAACATATGAAGCATAATTAATCAAAACTCAGAGGGATAAATTGGGGCTCAACCACAAATTGCAAAAATCAAAACAGCCAGCAAATGGCTCTTGCCTTGACCTCCGTCTGAAATGACAATCCTGTTTACAGGAATATCAGAATGAGACTGTATGTTGAGAGCTATGTCCTCCCATTTTATAATCCTCGCTAGGGCTGGAATTAAAGGCATGCACCACTGTGATTAAAGGTATGCAACACCCCATTTCTATGGCAACCGGTGTGGCTACTGGGATTATAGTTATGTTTCATTATGGCTACTGGGATTAAAAGTGTATATTACCATAACCTGGTCTGTAAGGCTGATTAGTAGGACTGTTTTAATCTCAGATATTCAGTCTTTATTTATTAAAATACGATTGAAATGCCACTATATTTCCTCTTTTTGTCTAAAATAAAGAGGACAGCTATAACTAATATGAGAAAACTTTATATAATAAGTATAACTACAATATACAATATATACAGACAACAGAACATCAACAATTTCTACTCTATTTGCATTTGACAGAGTCAGAGAAAATATTTTATATATCCTGTCAAGTGAGTCCAAAGACTTATACCTAATTTACTTTATATCATAACTTTCTTTTTGTTTCTCATAAACTATAACTATCTAATCTTCAACTCTCTCAGGAACCCAAGAAGGAATTATTTTCACTGAGTAAGCAGGAAGTGCAAGCAAGCAACTTCCAAAAATTATGAATAATGACAGAAAAGTGTGGCTGCCTGGACAGTTACCCAAAGTTCCTCTGCAACATTGAGACATCCATCTTTGGCCTACAGGCCTAGCATTTCCAACAGACTTTTCTGTAAAGCAGGATATTTTGTGTCCTGCTTGTCTAATCAGGACAGCATAATGTCAGCAGTAGAGGAAGGAGAAATTTCTTGCCCAGTGGCTTACTTTTGCCACAGAGAAAGTAAACTCAATGTGGAGTTCCTTCAATGTCCATTATATTCTCTAAGGTAGATTGGTACTGCCAGGGGCAGGCATGAATCATTGTCATATAAAGGAACTTATCTGAGATCAGATGGTAGCAGTTCATTACAGGGCAGTCAGAACTCTGAGAATTTGAGTCAGACAAGTTAAATACTCAAAACCTGGAAAGTCAACAAATACAATGGAAAACCTAGCAGTGGTGGTACATGCTTTTACCCAGTACTTGGAAGGCAGAGGTAAGCGGACCTCTGTGAGTATGAGGCCAGTCTGGCTTATAAGTGCTAGTTCCAGGTCAAGCTCCAAAGCTACAGAGAAACCCTGTCTTGAAATATCAAAAAAAAAAAAAAAAAAAAAAATAGGTGCCTAGGTTATTAAAATATCTTAAAGGCCGTATTCTGTAGATCTCTGAAATGTATGAAGATGACCTGTCTATGCATATTATATCTGTTTGACCTATAAAACATACCTAATGTGACTACAAGTTCAATTATACTACATGATTAACTGCTAACCTATATTTCCTTATTATCCTAACCAGTTGATAATAATAATTTTCAAAGACAAGATATTTGTATTTCATTGTTAAATGAGCTGTATATGTACAATACCTTGAATAAGCTTAGAAATGTATGTCCAATATGTTTTAACAAATTTAATATCAAATTTGTATCAATAAACAAAATTTCCAAAAGATATACAAAAGTAAAACACGTAGAACTAATAGCTGCTTTTAAAAAGTATATTCAATAATCTACCTATTTATCTTATCTATATCCCACTTTTTTCTTTTCAATAATCTACCTTTCTATCCTATCATATTTATATCCCCTTTTATTCTTTTACTTTCTTTTTTCCTTCTCTCTTCCTTTCTTTTATTCTTTCTTTTCTTTCTTTATTTCCTTCCTTCTTTTTTTTTTTTTTAAGTTTTTTGAGCTACAAAGCTTGTCATGGAACTCACTCTGTAGACCAGGCTGACCTTGAACTCACAGAGATCTGCCTGTTTTTGCCTCACAAGTGCTGGGATTAAATGTGTGTGCAACCACCAGGGAGCCTTTTCTTTTTTCAAAACAACAGCCTTGAAACTCATTTTCTTTGTTTAGCTTTTTCCCTGACCATTATCCATAGCAACTTGTAACCAACACATTAAATAAAGACAAACATCCATAATCCATTTTTTAGGAATGTGGGAATAATTTTCTAAGCTACTTACTGCTGATTGAAGGCACTGATAGTCTTATGGGGAACCAAAAATTTTAGGATTATGGTCAAGTCCTTCCTGAAGTAGTCTATGAAGCCAGAAGTCTTGAAGCTGTTCTGGATGTAGAACTGAGAGGAAACTGCAACAAATATACTCTAAAATCATCTGGGTCATCCTTTCCCATTGGAGATATTTCAGGGAGTCTTCTTTGATGAAACTTTATTTTTCTTAACCCAGAATGAATCCACAGCCTCTCACTTCCTTTGGAAACAAAAGCAAAATTAACATATCTTTTGATTTAAAGTTTGAAGTCTATGCATTTTCAAATGGATCATCACTGCTGGGCTTCTTTTTTTTTTTTCTATAGGAGAAAGGAGAGACACTTAAGATGCTGTTGGTATGAACTGACTCAAAAGTAGTATCTCTACTCTGCTGAGCAAACTTCAGTACGCAGCACACTCAGGACCCACAATACATTAGTAGCATCTTTAATGAGCTTCTACCTTCTCCTCTGTTTATCCTCTTTTCTTTGCTCATTATTTCTTCTGCATTGATTTTCTTAAATCAGTTACAAGTCTCACATATGGACTTACTTTCTAGTGTCCACTTTGCTTCAAAATCTCTTTTTTTTTTTTGCTCCTGAGACAAATTTGTATGTCTATTTGTATATTCTTGTTGCACAATTTAAAAATGCAGTTCTTGAAAAGCTCTAAGACATGGCTATGGAGCTCATTCCCTAGGTAAATCTTTTCTGGTGAAATTTACCAACCTAAATTTGGACACTAAACAAGCATGTAAAAACCAGAGGGAGTAAGGCAGGAATTCTGTACTACAAGTGTACCCATAAAAGAAAATGAGAAGTAGATACAAAAACTCAGAAGCTCATAGAAAGCTAACTTTTTATGCTCATGCTGCACAACCAGAGAGCCTATTTGAAGATTATGATCAACACTCAAGGATATCTTTGGACTTCCACGTACATTGCTGGTAAATATAAAAATACACACACTCATGCTTCCACACACAAAACCATGCCCATGTACAAGACTAAAAAAAAAATGTTTCAAGGCAGAAATAGACAAATTGAGACCCCAAAGGCTCTCATTTTGGACTTGGTGGGTGTTGGGTTTTGGTGGGTAAATTCAAAGATGTCCCAGAGCCGGGCGGTGGTGGCGCACGCCTTTAATCCCAGCACTTGGGAGGCAGAGGCAGGCGGATCTCTGTGAGTTCAAGACCAGCCTGGTCTAGAAGAGCTAGTCCCAGGACAGGCTCCAAAACCACAGAGAAACCCTGTCTCGAAAAAACAAAAAACAAAAAAACAAAAAAACAAAAAACAAACAAACAAAAAAAAAGATGTCCCAGGTTCTTGTGTCTCAAAATAGGACATTTGACAAAAAAATACATACAGTTTAATGTAAAGTAGAAAGTCTGTTCCAAAAAAAATAAAATAAAATAAAAAAAAACACTTTCAGGAGAGAAAACAGGTTGAGGTAAAAAGACTAGGAAATTTGACTGTCATGCTGTACATTAGAAGGGGTTTTCTGTTACAGAGTGAGAGGTTCGAGGGTAATCTGCATATCAGGGTCTTTCCTATGTGTGCTTTATCTGTGGCATGTAGTTACATGTGGAAGTTTGAGCATTTCCCATCTAATTACGATCTTAAATTTCCAAAGAAAACTGTGTTTATTAGTATTGCAATGATACATAGATGCTATGTAAGCTCTTCTTAGTGAGGTGCAAACTGGAATGACACACCTTAGAAATACAATATCACAATAGGTGCTACCTTTCTCTTGTTCCATGAAAATCTGTAAATGATATTCAAATAGAAGCTTCATAAGATTCTAAGTCATGAACCAGAAGTTATCACAGTAGGCGATTAATCTATAGACAGGATTTGAGTATGAAGCCAATGGTTAGAATGCTAAAGTCAGAGTGAAAGAATATTACAAATGAAAGCTAAGATTAAAAGAATGGGCTATTTTTAATGTGACAATAGTGACTTTCAATGGATTTCTTATGACCTAAGAATGAACATGAGGGCATCATTAAAGTAAAGTAAACTCCATATTTCCATGGCTACTGGATGCTGAGGCAGCAAGGGTGTATTAAACTTCTTATAAAGCATTACACACCTTGGTCATCAATTCAGAGCAAGAAAATTGCAGAAAAGGAAGAAACAAAGAATTATATCTTTTCAAAACTCATCTGAAAAAATAAACTACCTTAGAGATTTCTGCCCGAAACCTCACCAGGAAAAATAAATCTCTAAAAAAGAAGATGCTAAGAATCTCAAAGCAGTATTCATGCATAATTTCAGAAAATGACCACAATTGTTCATAGTGAAATGCTGATTCAGATAAAATCTGAATTATTTATAGAATGTGTGAAGCTGCATTCTACTGTGTAACCACTCAGCACCTACTTCCACAATCTATTACCAGGACTTACAGATTTTCTCTTCTAAATGTTTCCAATTTCCTCTACCATCTTCATTGTTCAAGTCGCCACTATGCCTCCCAGGAATTTCATTGTATTCTCTAATTTGTATCTCAGAGTCTAGTCTTTGAAAATTTCCTAATGGTCCTTGTGCAGTCTGGAGAATGATCTATGGTAGTGAGCCTTCTTGTCTGGAACAAGGGAGTTTACTAAGTATGCAAGAAGCCAAAGAACAAATACAAAATTTCATCCTTTTATTTCTTTTCTGTAATAAAATACTGACAAAAGCAACTTGGAGAGGAAATGTTTCATTTGGCTTAAATTGATGGGTTGTATCACATCATTAAGTGAAGCCAAAGCAGAAACTCAGTCATGTCAAGAACTTGGAAGCAGGAACTGAAGCAAAGACAAAGAAGGAATGCAGCTCACTGGCTTGCTCATCCAGGTTTGCTCAGTTTATCCTCTCATACATCCTGGGATCACTTGTCTAGCAACAGCACCAATCACAGTGGCCTGTTCTTACCCACATCAATCATTAATCAAGACTACAACCCAACATACTTGTCTAAGGCCCAATCTGATAGAGTTATTTTCTCAAATGTGGTTTCCTCTTCCCTAGTGACCTAATGTTGTGACAAGTTGAGAAAAAAATAACCAGCACGCACAAAATAGATAGGAAAATAGGTGATTGATAGTGAAAAATTTCTGTGCCCCATAAGACTCTCCACTTACAATAATCTCACAATAATCCAAATCAGACCAAATCAAACAAAATTAGAAAAAGCTCAGGTTTAATGGATACCCACACTCTAAGGTGGCCTTCTAGCCCCCTAGAAAGGAGATGGGAAAAGAAGACTGGAAAACCACATGTTTGTTCTCTGCAATGCTGTTTAAATACCCTGGGGGGTGGTTTTGAGCATCTCTGGGGAGGTGCCATCATTTGGTGGGCTCTCTTGGAGGTGAAATCCGGACCGAGGCTACTCCTAGAGGAGGGGGCTTGGGTTGGAACTTCTGCTCAAACATTCCAGACTCTTTGGATATATGGATGCTAGATGCTGGGGTGTTGCTTCCACCCAAGCATTCCAGACTCTAGGTATAAAGGAAGCCAAGAGTTGTGGTGTGGCCTTTACCAAAACAGATAGATTTAAAGGTGTACAAGTGAACAAACAAAGAGACAGACTAATAGAAAAATAGTCAACTATCATTAAAAAGTGTGTTTAAAACATTCAACAAAATAATATTTGGGTAGCCCCATTAAAGCAGCCATCTCGAATTCCCAGTCAAGATGCCCTAGTAGAAAAGTTACCCCTCAGGTAAAGCATCCAATTAGAAAAATAAATAACAACAAATCAGGAGCTCAGAATATCCAGCAGAATTCTACTATGGAGAGTAAAGAAACAACTAGTGTTTCTCATTGAGCTTCCTTTCTGTAATCAAGCTCCCATGACTCATCTGCAGGTTTCTCTTTTCCATTGCAGGTACTTTTGTGTTATGGGATAAAGGATCATAAGTTTTGTTGGAAAGGGTTGGCTTCTAGCTGTTTTCAGGATAACAGTGTTTTTACTCTTGGGCTGTTTACCTATTCCTTCTACTTCATCATAGAGTTAGACGGATCAGCTCATCTTCAGACAAGAAGCTTTGAAAGACATTTACCATGACATTATTCTGTTTGAAATATGATGGGGGATAACTCTGCTCTCAGAATCAGCTTCTCAATGAGCACTAACAATACATAACAATTTAATATACATTGATACTAAATGCTACACATTAAATACTAAAATATTCCAATGGCAACATTTATTTCTTGTGAAGAGTATTTTCCTTAATGTTTTTATCAGGAAAATCGGTGTCCACTCTCATGTTTTTTTTTTTCTACTATCAATAAATGAATTTAAAAATAGACTCAAAAAGAAGCTTAAGGACAATTTTATTAGGTAACGAAAAAAATCTAGAGCAAGCAAACTATAATCTCAGCCTCAGCCCAGAAAGAAATAAAAGTGAAGAACAGGAGAGAAGCTGTGCCATATGAGCTACGCTGGCATGCCCAGAGATCAGCTACATGGTCGATAAGTAATCTGAGAATGAATAAATGGAGTTCAATTTCCATTGAGGGTAGAAAACAAACATCACATAGAATGATTATAGCTATAGTAATGTCAAGCAAGGATTTTTACCCAGGAGACTTGGCACATACCTAGAGCAAGCCCTTCCTCGATTCTCAGCGCCATATGGTGATAGTGGATCTGCGGGAGGGGGATTTAGACAAAGAGTCAAGCCTGAACTTTTAGTTGAAAGCATGTTTAAAAGAGAGATGGAAAAAAGAAAAGCAAAAGATTTAAGGAAGTTGCTTGGTTATGGTAAGGGTGGGCTTTCTGGGAAGGAAAAGCTTGTGATCTCATTAAAGAGATGGTAATTCTGATTTTTTTTTCTTTAGAATGGCTTAAGGTGACTGTAGGAATGTTCCCTTGCCCAAGTGAATGACCAGTTCAACTGAAGTGTTAAGCCTCCACCAAAGCCAGAGTTCATTCCCTTGATGAGAAGGAAGTCATTTTCTTTTAATGGACCTCTAATCACATTGTACTAGTATAGATCAAAAGGCTTATCCTGATAATCTTCTACTGAATTTTGTTTCATTTTTTTTAACTATAGTTACTGACTTAACCAATGTTTTCCAAATTCTCACCCCCATACTGGTTTAATTAATTTGTGAATAAATGAAAGGAGTCCAATGCCCATAGAGGGTAGAAACAAACACCACATACAATGATTATAGCTATAGTAATATTAATGAAGGAATTTTACCTAGGAGGTTAGGGATAAACCTAGAGTAAGTTCTTGTTGGGTTCTCAGTGGCCTACGGCTTATAGAAAAGCAAGAATGTAGTTACATGCTTCACTTTGTGGGGAAAAGTCTTGACTTTATTTAAAGTCACAAAGTTACTGAAAGACACAGAAAGCAGAAGAAACTGGAAAGAATGGCGTCAGAATAAACTCAGAAAATAACAGAAAGAAAGGGTAGAGCCACATTACCAATGATCTTGAATGCAAAAGTAGAAGTTTAGGCTTTTAGCTACCACTTATAGAAAGTTTTTAGCAAAGGAAAATGATGAGATGGCATGCGCTATTTACAGGACAACTCAGACAATGATACAAAAGGCCTGCAAGATCGTGAAATGTTCTTAAAGACTTGAATGTTAATGAGTGATGTGCCATCATTCAAATGCAAGACTCGAGAAAGCAAAAATGTGCAAAGTGGAGGGACTTGACTTTCTGAGAGCCTGCACAGCATAAAATTTTAGGATAGGGGCTAGGTTTATATTCAGGCTTTACTATTATTGAACATGGCAAGTGATTTAGCCTTCTTTCTATCATTTTTTTTTATTCCTGAAATAAGGTTAATAGTAGTAAATTCATTATTTTATAAATATTGTTGGAAATATGTGACTACTCATATCATTCACTGAATAGATGACTAACAATTTATATTTCTCTTATGCCTAAATATTCTTTGCAGCCATGTTGATTATTTTCTAAACTTATTTTAATTCTACCTATAACATACAGAAATATGGTGATTTGTATTCTTAAATGCTTCACCTATAGCTATTTTTTTCTGTGAATAAAACTTTAATGGTTTGTGCCTGAGTGCTTACTGCTAGTAATGTTATGTTTATCACAATAGCATTACATACACTTGAAAAAAACAGATGGAAATTTAAACTCTTTGGCTGAAAATCTTTCTGCTTAGAAGGCAAAAATCGATGCCTTCTGGTATCTTTTGGTATTCCTAATGGATCAGTATTATACTATTTATGATACTAAGAATCTACCTATATCTGCTGTGTTTGGGATATAATTTGTCCCTGCCAGAATTCACTGTAAAATTTCTTTGAAATTTGTTTTAATATTGTAGTTGTCAAATTTATCTTATTAAAAAATTTCCTTAGATAATCAATTTATAAAGCATAAAACTGTTTATTATACAGAACACAGTTTTATACTTTCCAGTCCATATGAAGATACTATTTTTAACAATAAAATAGCACATAGGCAATTCTACCTTGGCATTCACTTAAGGCCAGTTTTACCTCATTGTGCATCAATCCAAAGCCGGAATCTGTATGAATTTGATAGCTATCAAAGAGAGGAGATATTTCTATGCGTCTGTGTGAAGCTTGATGCAAGTAGGGCCTTCTAAAACAACAACAGGTTTCTGGGAAGATTACTAAGAAATATGTGTGTACAAAGCCCAAGCCAGTTGGAGTCCTGTGTTGCTAAGCTACATCCTATTCTTGTCTGCCCGTAGACCTCTGGGGTGGGGATTGAGTTGAGGCTGGGATAGATTCACATCATGCAGAGTTTGTATAACAGACTAAAATGCTTATTTTGTGGCTAGTAAGGAAAATCAAGCAAAAGGAGACCAGACTTCCACCACTGTCTTTGAGGTCATAGCTCTAATAACATACATGCACCACACCAGACCACATTTCTTCACCTGTCCACTTCTCCACAATGTGGAGAGCATATGTTTGACATATGGACAATTAGAGTATATTTCAGAAACAAACTATTATCCCAGTAGAATAATTTAGGAGAAATTTATTTTGCAATGTAGAAAATAAATTTTGTATTGTTAGCAGTCTAGCCTCATAAAAAAAATAATGTCGATTCCAGCAAAGTGGATTAGTTAACAGCAGTGTGTAGTTATGGAGGCAGGCAAGTATAGAAGACAGATTAGCAGTCTAGTACTTCACTTGGTCTTAGCTTTGTATATACCTGTCTTAGAATAATGAGCCTACCAGTGTGTTGGCTACCTGGAATTCTCCATCTGTTTGAGGTTACACCACCAACTGCTTGTTCTGCATGCATCAGCATGCCGTTTCAATTTTTCAATATGTATAGAACAGCAAATCCTCATCAAATATTGAGTTTATCCTCTTGGATATGAGTCCCATACTCCAGAGCCATATGTAATCAACATAGAACTAAGATCCAGTTAGTTACAAAAGAACAATGCAGCCATAAAGTTGAAAAGAATGTAAGGCTTAACACATCAGTTGTGACTGTGTGAACGGATTTGGGCATCTCTGATGATAGCTTCCATATTAAATTTAATAAATAATAAGGGTACAATCTATCTTTTCATGCTTAAGTTTCTCTAAAAGATATCAACTTCTCTCTCAGCACCCATAATGACATAGAACTCAACACTTCATTTTTTTTGTTGTTCTTTAAAGGACACCATTCTCATGAGCATTACTTAGAATTATAACATTAAATGAAAGCCAAATATAGATACCAGGTCACATACTGGGGCTAGACAAAAGATAGGTATCATTTTTTTGAGAGTCAAAATATCTATTTATTCAGTTTGATCATAAGCACTTTGAATCTATGCTATATATTCTAGTAAATTACCTGTTGTGTGGAAGTTCCCTATGTGGTAAAAAGCTGTGGGTGTATTACTGCCGCCCCAGCTCCCAGCCACCTGGCTAGCTTATGCCCCGAAATAATTACACGGAAACTATACTCATTTAAACACTGCTTGGCCCATTAGTTCCAGCCTCTTATTGGCTATCTCTTACATATTGATCTAACCCATTTCTAGTATTCTGTGTAGCCCACAAGGTGGCTTACCAGGGAAGATCTTAACCTGTGTCTGTCTGGAGTGGGAGAATCATGGTGACTCCTTGACTCAGCGTCTTTCTCCCAGCATTCTATTCTGTTTACTCGGCCTATCTAAATTCTACCCTATCAGAGGGCCAAGCATTTTTTTTTATTAATTAACCAATGAAAGCAACAGATAAGATACAAGTCCCCCTCCATCATGGCTACTGTGTTTCAGAACTAACAGTATGTTTTTATACATTCTTTCATTCATGAACATTAATTAAGTATCTGCTACACACTAGAAGTTTTTCTCAACATGAAAAGATTTTCTTGTGCTTTGAAATGCTCATTCTAACACTGAGTTTAGTAAATAGTGAAAACAGGCACATTAGGAACAGGTGTAAAGTGAGAAGCATCGAAATGACAGTATCAATAATGGAACATATACATTAACAATGGATATTAAAAGGCAGGGTTACAGTGTCCACATTAGGCAATTTTCTCATTACTCTTCAAATGGGGATTTTTAAGGGACATGGGAGGCAAAGAAGACCTTTACCCCAAAAACCTGATTTAAGTATTTTGCTAGATTCCTCTAGCAAATCCCAGAATCTCATAACATTTCTCTGGTGAACACTTAAAATTTTGCTCACAACTAAGGAAATAGTCCGCAAAGGACTTATTCTTCTTCCTGAGAAAAATCTCTTAAATAAAACTATTACCTAGTAAACCATGCTTAAGGCAATTGCATATTTGACCTTGAATTAAACATGAGAAGAATTTTTTTTTCATACATCAGCCTTTGTTTTTCTAAGAAACTCTCACAAACAAGGTCATAAACTCTGAAGCCAGTTACCTGTGTTTGGTGGCAGTTCTTTGACCTTCTGTCCCTGGTGTGTCTTTCTTATCTGTATACTTTTTATACAGGTCAGAATCTACCTTATTTGCTTACTTGCTAAGGAACAGTTGTTTAGATAAAAATAAGGAGACCTTCTTACGTTAATTTCATTCTTTAAACTTAGATGTAGATTATGTACTTTGTTTATTATAATAATTTCTAAAGCAAAAAAGATATATACATATGTATATAATCACATATAAATGATTTTAAGTAATTAACTATGTACTATATATATATAATATTTTAATTACATAAAATGACTCTCCTTTGAGAAACCTGTATCTGAACCACCTTTGATTATACACTATGCTGTCCTTTTCTCTTCATCTCCCTGTCTCTTTACCCTCTCCCTCTACTTTCATGTAATTTAAATGAAACTTCACTCTAATAAACCTAAAGGTTGCTTCATAGAGACCCATCTTGAAATACTTTTTATGAAGTAATTTGCTTTACCAAAGTAGAGATACTTGGAAAAGAATTCTATAGGCTATATACATGAAAATAACCAGGGGCATCTTCTCCTATCTCTGATATTCTCTTTTGAACCTCACTCTTGGCTTACTTTTTTGTTTTCATTCCAGTTGTCAATAATGATAATAAACATTAAATATAGCAAGCTATCTTAAAATCTGTTCATATAAAGCATAATTCATTTTGCTCATGGTTCTTTCACAGCCCCACAAACTTTCTAATAATTTGGAAAATTTCTCCCCCAATTCTTCTTCTCTACATTTGAATCTTCACATATTACAATGTTTGTGGAGGCCAAAAAAAAAAAAAAAAAAAAAAAAAAGACCTGTTTCCATGTTGACCAAAGGTCAGAGAAATGGGACTTGTTCAGAGAGTTCTGCTCTCTCAAGACTGCTCTCTCAAGATTTTGTTAACAGGTGTGGCTAACTGCCAGACCCAGTGTTCCTGAAAAAGGGAAGTAGTTTGCCCCTACCTCAAACAAAAGTCTAAGGATCCAACTAAATTCAAGTTCCCTTTACAGAAATATCTTGGAATGCACCCAGAAAGTGGATTGCCTACAGTTTTGGTCTAGGGTATAAACAACAGAATGTTTAATTTGAATGTAGCCTGTGACTTTCAATTTCTGTGTTCATTTTCTTGTATCATGTTAATGCAGACTTTTGTCTTACCTCTACCTTTTATGGTCAAGGATATTTTAAGCAGTTGGAAATTAAACACTGACAAATTTTAAGTACTCACAGAAATTCCCTTCTGATACTATCCTGTGTTTCTCTATTTTATTATTTTCACTTTTATCTTCATATTCTTTACTTTATTTCTAATCCCCATGCTTTTACACTGGCAAAAGGTATTTTTGTTGAGGCTGATCTCCGACAACTGTTAAAAAGTCTTGTGTTCTGATTCCAGGAATACATGGGGAATTCACAGGATGTTCATGATGAAGTCATTATTTTTTTTCTGCAGTATCTACATATCACACTTGGTCTGGTTTCTATAGGCATTTCATATAGTTTACTAAACCATTTCCTTCTTAATAGCAATTTGTTGTCCAAGGAGAATAGCAGTCCATTAATTTGCTATCATTTTCATAACATCAATTACATGAGAGAATATGCTTAAAAATTAATGTGATAAAATTTTGTGAAGTAGAATTTGTTATTGTTGAATTGTAACAGAAGTTGGGTGGTAATATTATAATACTAAGTTGAGATTTAAATACACTGTTCAAAACATCATGTTCACAGTACAATCAGATGAGAGCCACCAGAATAATATACATGTATAGACACACACACACACATACATACACTAAAATTACCTGACACAAATGAGAAGGAAACATGGAACACAAAACAAACCCACTTAGGAATTTATTGGGGGGGAGAGTGTACAGGCCTGGTGAGGTCAGTGTGCAGGGAGAGGCGGCGAAGATGGCACCTCTAGCTTTTCAGAGCTGCCTACCACATGTGCATAGGAGAATGGCATGGTTATGTCATATGCAGAAGACAAAGCTCAGACATGCACACAAGGGTTCACAGGGCTGCATCAAATGTAGATGATCCAACCATGCTGCATGTGGGTCACACAGAGTCCTTTAAGATTACCGGGGCCTTAGGCACTTCTTCCTGAGGGCTTGTCCTCACATGCTGGCCCTGGAACCTAAAAGTGTCAGCCATGTTGTGTGGCTAAATCATTACACACACTCACAAACACACATACACACACATACATACATACATACATACATACATATATTAAAGTAGAGCTATAATGATGAGTCTCAGAAGGGGGAGGAAACCTTGTAGATCTCTCATCAAGGGGAACCATGCTATGTTTTCTCAGTTATTATGTCTGCTCCTAAACACCCTAAGTTGATTAGTCTTCCATATTCTTCAATATGCCATGAGAGGATAATGTGTGCATTTTTAAAATAATACTAATTATAAAGTGGGCTAACAAGATGTCTATACAATTAAAAGCAGTTGTCACACAAACCTGATGACCCAAGTTTTAATCATCCTCTGCTGTATTCTGTAGTGGAAGAAGAGAACTGACTTTTGAAATTGTCTTCTAACTACCAAATATGCATATGACACATAATGCCAATAAATAATTAATAACAATAATGTTAATAGGAGGAGAATAGGCATAGTATAAAAATAGTTATATGATAATAAGAATAAAAATTTTTGACTATATATCTAATGTCATTGAAGGCATATAAATATCTTTCTTATTTTATTACTCCTTGTTTTGAACATGATTTCCAAAATTATAAACTGGAGCTTTGAGAGGGACACATTACTTTGAAGTCTGAGCTTTTCTCAGAATGAATTCCAGAATTCTTATAATATTTTCCAAAAAGGGCATTCATGTAACTCTAAAATATAAAGGTTATAACTTATTAATTGTTAATTTCATACTTAAAACATATCTAAAAACACCAACAAAACATTTAGGGATCTATTTTTCCTCAAAGAGTGTGATATATGTCAACATATTCAGTATTTGCATAATCTAACTAATCATGCCCGTTTCTGATTCTCAAGTCAAGGATGAAGATACAGTGTCAGTGTAATTAACCTGTTCAAAGCTTCATTACCGACCAGTTTTAACCTACATAGATGGAAGCCAGTGTTGATATCCTGTATCTCGACCCATTCATTACCTTCCCCAAATATCCACCTTTTAGCCCCCATTAGTTCAATGTGGAGACAGGTTATACTGGAAGTACTGGAGATTAAATAGTATTGGGCCTGAAATAGTCCTCTTCTCGTGAGAGAGAAGTTACTCTAGACTGATGTGGTGAAAGGAGAGAAACAGCACTCTCTGTCCTGTCCTCTGATACACACATGCTAAATAAATAAATAGGAAATGGTGGTATCGTGGACATTTGTATATGTTGGTTAAGCTGTGGGTTGCAATGCCCTGAAAACCTTTTTTCAGGTGTCACAGCACATACCAGTTTTTAATTCTTGAGGTCTCAATACAAGACATTTTTCTAAGAAGCTCTTAGTGTCACATTAATGAAATAATAATAATTTTAAAATGATTAGATGTCCATAGCTTGGTAAATCTAACTAAAGTGGTCAGAAAGGACTGTGGGACAAACAAGACTGGAAACAGACAGATCACCTAGGTATTTGTTGGATTATCTGTTGTTGTTAAATTTTATTTTGTTAAGTTAGCCTGTGCTAAGATAATAAGCATAACATGAAGAGAAAGAAAGTAATGTAAGGTTTAATTTATGAAGTAAACATGACAGACAGAATTGTTGAGGAGAAAATGTCATAGCAAATATGACAGCACACATTTATGTAACTCAGGAGGATGATGAATCAGAGTGGATTAGTTGGTTGTGTAGGAAAAGTAGTGGGAGAGTTTAGGAACATTTAGAACTCACCACCACAGGTCAGAAACACCAAGAGTGGATTGCTATGGTTCAGGAGTACCCAGAACTTATTACTGTTGTTCAGAATCATCCAATCTTATCACCACTTATGGAAAAAGTAAAAGGTTTATATTTAGAATACTAGGGGCACTACAAGAAACTATTCTTTTAGGCAGGAGATTTATTAGAAGCATGATTATGATCACAGAGAGACATGTGAACAGCAGCACAGAGAGGATTCTGACAAACATTCAAGCACACACTGCCTTTCATAAGATTTGGAGAATTTAGGAGAGGGGTAGGTACTATAGAGATTAGCTTTGGTATGGATCTTGGCTTATTTATACAAATTTAAGGTCGATTTTGTTATATGTATATTTCTGCTCTTGATTAAGGTATTGTGTTTGTGCAGCTCATTTAAAAATGTAATATATAATTAAGAAACAGTTTAGTCATTTATAATAGTCAATCTTGTAGTAATGTTAGTTAAGTTTTCTACATATAGAGAGATATATTTCAATTAGGTATTCCTCAAATGCTTCAGCTACATTCAGAATATGGTATTTAAAATATTTTAATAACTTAGGACTTTTTGTGACATGAGACACATATGCTTCTGGCAGTTCCAATCTACTTAAAGAGAAAGATGGACATTGAAGAGTCTCCTTCTGTAATTTATTAGCTGATGACTAAAGTCAGAAAATAATCTCACAGTAGTACAGAATTATGTATAATAAAGGGTTATTTATTTAGAGGAGACTCGCAGATCACTGTCCTAGATCACAGTCCTGTGCATGAATGGGGAACAGAAACCAAATAGAGCAGCTAGAAGTGAGAACCAAAAGCAAGAGAGCAAGCACATACTATACAGCTGCATTTATAGTATTAGAGATTACACAAAAGTGGGCTGGTATCTTAAAAGCTTTTGGCTAAAGGTGCTCCCACAGCACTTCCTCCTTTTGTTTAAGATAGAGAGTTCAAAACCCAATACAAAACTATGTACACAAGAAAGAGATATTAAGTATAAAGTTAGAATTACAACCAGCACAATCAATATTAAGCAAGGAACATATCCTAATATTTTAACTGACATTCTATCCTAAGAAGTGTAAGTCATATATTGGAAATGGCCTGGCTAGATCATAAGAGGAAGGCCACTATGAGTTTTTAATCTTCTACCCCATTGAAGGTTTTAGAAGAGAGATAATATTACTTGAGTAAGCAGGACTGTGTCTCACGTCAACATAAGCCTAAGTTATTTAACTGACATGTTCTACAGATCTTTGAAGTGGTTGAAGATTACCTATTGATGCAGACTACAATGTCTACGTATCTAAGAACTGATTTAGTCTGACTAAAAGTATAACAAACATGAATGGTTATTGACCTATAACATGTAATACTTATATAAAGATTTTATACTTCGTGTCCATATAGTAAAGAATCTTTAAGCAACTGTGCAGTAAAGAAGGACAATGACATCAAAATGTAAACAATGTATAAATATCTTTATCAGAGGTAGAAATATATAGCATAATATGATAAATATGTGCTAAATTTGCATCAATATAAAAGATGTCTTAAATAGAGGTAGAAACATGCATGCATACAATCTGACAAAATAACTTTGTATAAGTGTACAAATATTGTAAACAGAAATAGGAGTATATTGAAAATAACAAATACATTTTGAACTTTTATCAATATACAAAATTATCCATAAATAATAGCTCACATATATTCACTCTATTACTCACTATTATTTTTACTAGTATGAATAGGTTCACAAAAAATTACCTCTTATCCCATTCAAGTTTTACTCTTTTTTTGAGCTCTGGGTCTATATAATTTCCACCCCAACTCCCAACCCTATATGAGTAATAATCAACCCCGAAATTTTGTCCCTAACCCTGAGGACAAACTTTTTTGGGAGAGGAGTGTCATCTTCTAGAGTTGCTTCCAGTTGTCATGAGGGTGATGTTTTTCTTTTTTCCTATGGGATCCTGTGAAAGTAAAATGATAGTTAAGTTTTAAGATTATTGCTTTGTATAATTGCAAATGTTATCTGAATAGTTGATAGAGTCTTCTTTATTTGTTTGTTTTTAAAGTTCTTATTTTGAGATCTGGCGAGAATGTTGTAAGAAGGTTCACCAGTTCCACAGCTGGTACCCCAAAACCAGTCTAATTATGGGCTATCAGCATCATGACATCATATCAACCAGGTGAAGTCATTGTTGTGAGCCCCATCTTCTTCCTGGAAGCTTTAAAGATTACTGCAGAAAAAAAATGACTTTCCATAGTTAAAAACATAAACACTATTCATACAGACATGTAATCAATGAGAGATATGATATAGAAAAAATGGGCATGGAAAATATTTTCTTAAAATCTGTCTTCTTTCTGTCCCATACCAGATGGCTCCTGATATGAGACAGAAATTCTGAATTTTTCTTTTAACAAAATGCTTGGATTAAGAAAAGCATAGCCATTGTCCAACTCCAAAGACAGCTCTTATTTTTAAGGAGAGATGTATACATGTCCAGATAATCAAATTTTACTATGCAGATAGTAAAGCATCATAAGTCAGATTTCTCTTTCCTTGTTGATTCTTTATGGATAGCTATCTTTTCATCTTTAGGCATCTTATGTCCAAGGTTTCTCGACTCTTTGAAGATGAATATTTTCCTGCAGAGACAAGAACAGAAACCTGCCCAACACTTATGAGATTTTCTTACCACCTGTTTGGTTGTCACTTCTGTGGATGAGCTGTCATTTCTCTTTCTCAAGACGTTTCTCTTTTTAAAACTAAATCTTTATTAACTTAGATGGTATACATATTTTTTTTTCTCCTGTGGAAACAAGAGCAAAACCCCTTCCCCAAAGTAGCATATCACCTGGTATCTATTGTGAGGTCAACTCATCATTGAAATACACTGGCTGATTTAATTTTAAAAAAAAGTTTCTATTATCCAATATCTCTCTGCCACTGTTGTTCCTTTCTAATTAGCATTAAGTAAATTAAAGGTTAACACAGCATTATACAATCTATTTCTGGGGATATTTTTTATCCCTTTCTGTTTATTTAGCATATCCATTATAGTTTAATTGATCTTTCTGCCTGACCTGTAGTATTGTTTGATATACCTGTAATATGCTTTATATTATAATAAGCAAAAAATCATTTAATTTTTTAGACACATATCCTGGATCATTTTCTGCCTTTATTTGTACAGGTATACCCATGAAGGCCATAACTTCTTTTTTTTATTTTTAATTTTTTTATTAAAAACTTCCAACTCCTCCCCAATCCCCATGCCCCACTTCCCTCCTTTTCCCTCTACAGTCTGAAGAGCAGTCAGGGTTCCCTGCCCTGTGGGCAGTCCAAGGTCTTCCCCCCTCTATCCAGGTCTAGTAAGGTGAGCATCCAAACAGGCTAGGCTCCCACAAAGCCAGTACATGCAGTAGGATCAAAACCCAGTGCCATTGTCCTTGGCTTCTCAGCAGCCCTCATTGTCCACCATATTTAGAGAGTCCGGTTTTATCCCATGCTTTTTCAGTCACAGTCCAGCTGGCCTTGGTGAGCTCCCAATAGATCAGCCCCACTGTCTCAGTGGGTGGGTGCCCCCCTCACGGTCTTCACTTCCTTGCTCCTGTTCTCTCTCCTTCTGTTCCTCATTTGGACCTTGGGAGCTCAGTCCATTGCTCCAATGTGGGTCTCTGTCTCTATCTCCATCCATCGCCAGGTGAAGGTTCTATGGTGATATGCAAGATATTCATTAGTATGGCTATAGGATCGGGCCATTTCAGGCTCTCTCTCCTCAGCTGCCCAAGAACCTAGTTGGGGACATATCTCTGGACCCCTGGGAACCCCTCAAGAGTCAAGGCTCTTGCCAACCTTAAAATGGCTCCCTTAAGTAAGATATATACTTCCATGCTCCCATATTCATCCTTCCATTATCCCAACCATTCCATTCCCCTAAGCTCTATGCTTCCTTCCCTTCTCACTTGTCTCTCCCCATCTCCTCTTTCCCCCATCCCACCCCACCCCCAGTTTCCCAATTTTTTTTCCAGCAATCTTGTTTACTTCCAATATCCAGGAGGATAACTATATGTTTTTCTTTGGGTTCACCTTCTTATTTAGCTCCTCTAGGATTATGAATTATAGGCTCAATGTCCTTTATTTAAGGCTTAAAGCCAATTATGAGTGAGTATATCCCATGTTCATCTTTTTGGGTCTGGGTTACCTCACTCAGGATAGTGTTTTCTATTTCTATACATTTGCATGCAAAATTCAAGAAGTCATTGTATTTTACCGCTGAGTAGTACTCTAATATGTATATATCCCACACTTTCTTCATCCATTCTTCCATTGAAGGGCATCTAGGTTGTTTCCAGGTTCTGGCTATTACATGTGTGGTTACTGAATCAACCTTTTCTGAGTTCAAGGCAGTTCCCAGTGAAAACCTGAATAAATATCAATGATGTGGTGTACATATTTAAATTTTTCAAATTCTGTAAAGTAGATAAACACATTCATCTGCCAGATCACATTTCTCTGAGTACCCTTTAGGTAACTCCCTGCAGGCAGGGATGTTTGGTTATAGAAAGAGCAATAGGACATCATTTTTTAATCTCCTAAGCTTCTTGCCATGTATTAGAAAACTCTTTCTTTAAACCTTTTCTGTTGACATGATGTTTCTTATGAAATTCTGAGGGCTACATCACAATTCCAAACAATAGTTGGTCAATTTCTGCATTACCTTGAGATAGAGAACCTGACAGGCATGTATGGGATCCAATGTGTGTTATGCATATGGGGCAAAGCTATTTCCTTATTATATCTTGAACCTGAATGTATAATTAATTCTGTATATTTATGTATTATAAGTATGTATAATTAAACAATTCTATATTATCTGGTATAAATTCAGCAGTTTCAATATAAGACAACTCTTTGTACACTGAGGATCAGTAACTATATTGAGAGGTTCTTTAAAATCTCTTAGTACCATAAGAATTGTTGAAATTGGGGCGTTGGGGTTTGCATCCCCAACACCCCGGTCGCCTGGCTAGCTTATGCCCGAAATAACAACACACAAACTGTATTCATTTAAACACTGTTTGGCCCACTATTTCTAGTCTCTTCTTGGTTAACTCTCGCACCTGGACTAGCCCATTTCTTATAAAGTGTGTTGCACCCCAAGGTGCGCTTACCGGGAAGATTCTAGCCTACATCCATCTTGAGTCGGAGCTTCATCGCGTGTGTGCCTCAGAGAGCTGGGCCATCCTGTCTGCCCGCTAGACAGGAGGCTGCTGTCTCTGAGCGGAGCTGTGTGCTTCTCTGAGCTCACTTCCTCTTCTTGTCCGCATACTATTCTGTTTACTCCTCCCACCTATGTTCTAACCAATTGGGCCAGCCAAGCAGTGTCTTTATTTTAACCAATGAAATCAACAGATTGATAAACAGATTGATATATGACACTCCCACATCAAAGAATGGCATCTAATTCTGCCTTTTGGACAGATTTATAAGGGCTTTGATACACCTTACTTAATTCTTCTGATTTATAACCTGCCTTTCCTAATTTATTTGCATTAGTGTAAAACGTATGGGTTTCAGTTATTGTCTGTCGTGTACAATTCAGGGAAGAATCTAAGTAGTTCTCTTTATAACATTAAGTCTATCACTTTGGGGATAATTACTATTAATTTCTCCCATGAAATTAGCACAAGCTCTTTCCTATGGTTCATTGTCTTCCCATATTTTTTTTTTAATTTTATGATCTGTAAAAGGAACTATAATCTCTTCTTTGTTGGGTCTATAACTTCTAGTTGATGAAGTCTCAAATTTTATTTATAATTAATTAAGGGCCCTTTTCCACATAAGTTTGTGTGGTAAAAATATCCATTCTAAGAATTCTTCTCTCTGCATTAAAATTCCTGTAGGGGAAATTCTGGAAGGCAATATGATTAGAATACAATTAAGATTTCAATTCACTCTATCTATCTGTGCCTCATGTAATTTCTCTTCAACGACCATCAATTCTTTTTTGTCTTCAGCTGTTAATTCTCTGGGACTATTTAAGTCTTTGTTACCATCTAAGGTTTTGTTTAAATGAATTATTAGATCAGGTGTTATCCCAACAGCCAGTCATAGGCCAGAAATATCTCCAAATAATTCTTGAAAGTCATTTAAGGTCAGCAATTTATCTCTCCTAATTTTACCTTTTGTGTTCTAATTTTCTGTAAACCCATTTTGTAACATACATAACTAACAAAATATCCTCTTTGTATTTTTCTGGAGCAATTTCCAACCCCCATTTGGGAAAAACTTTACTTCTTCAAACAGTCTTTCTAAAGTATATGCATTTGCACCAGATAACAAAATGTCATCTATGTAATGGTGAATTATTATAGACTTAGGAAATTGCTTGCATATTATTTCCAATGGCTGGTTTACAAAGTATTGGCACAGGGTAAAACTATTGAGCATTTGCTGTGGGAGAATAGTCCACTGGTATCTCCTAGTAGGCTGAAAATTTTTCTCTATCCATTTTCTGTAAAGGTATAGTGAAGAAACAATTTTTTCAAATCAATAATTATAAGAGGTCATTCTTTTGGTAATAGAGAAGGCAAAGGAATTCCAGATTGTAGAGGGCCCATAGGTTGAATTACCTTGTTGACAACTCTTATATCTGTCACCATTCTTCATTTTCTTCTTATCAACAAATACAAGAGAATTCCAAGGGCTGATTGATTCTTCAGTATGGTGGGCATCTATTTGTTCCTATATTAGCAGTTCTAAAGCTTGCAGTTTCTCTTCTACTAAAGGCCATTTTTTAACCCATAAGGGTTTCTCAGTTAATCATTTTAAAGGCAAAGTTGATGGTACCTCTAAAGGTTTGCTAATTGATTTGTGTTCTTTTACAATCTGAATGACTGGTGACCTTTGTTTATATTATCTTATAATATCCTTTCCAGAAAAATGAGTTCTTGGGATGGCAGGAATTTTAACCTGGGTATTCTATTGCTGTAATCACTCATGACCCCACAAATTCACTGCAATATTATCTACATATGGCCTCAGCCTTCTCTCTGTTCATCTGGCCCTATGTATTCAACCCTCCTTGTGCTTGTTTCACTTGAGATAAGGTTTCAATTTCTAGGAATTGAATATCTGCCTCTTGAAGAGGCCAATCTGGATGCCAAAATTCTGGAGTAATGATCTTCATGTCTTCACCTGTGTCTAGTAATCAATTACAATGTCATTTATATGCACTTTTAGCTTGGTCTTTGATCATTTATCGAAGTCTGCCAAAACACATGTTTCCTATTGGAGTTTGAGATTCATCCTCCATGTCTATTTCATACAGTAGGCACTGGATTGTTTAATTTTCCTTGTGAAACATGGTCTCCACATAGACTGGGAATGACTGGACCTTGTTTGATATTGTGGCCTATGAGAGGTCCCCCAAGGCATTTCTCAGTGGTATCAGATTGCCACGTATGTCTCTTGTTGACCCACATTAATTAGTCCAATGTTGGCTTTGCCACACCTCCTACATATACCAGAAGACTCAGTCCCCCTATTCTTGCTATACCTAGAGGAAACATATTCCTAGGAATTCCTTGCTATAGTCCCTTATTGGATGTCTTGTTCTACCACAATTACAACATTTGCCATTTTGCTGTCTCCTCATACAACTGGAAAATGCTTCTCCTACAATTGCCACACTACTATAGTCAAATGTTTCAACATTCATTGAATGGAAGATCCATTTATCTATGGCTGATGATCTGACCTTTAAAATCCCAAGGATCTTCTTATATTCTAAGTTGGCATTTTCAGAAGCCAAAGATTCAATTAGTACATGTCTAGCTTCCAAGTCTGTCACTGCTACTTGTACAGACTTAGTCAAATTTTATAAGGAGTCACTAAAGGTTCTCTCTGGCTCTCTTTTACCCTGGTATATGACTCAATCCTATTTCTTGGTTTCTGAATCTTGTCACAAGCATTTAGAGCTGCTGTGCTACATAGGGATGAGGTGTGTTCATCGTAGCAAGCCGGATCCAGGGTATCAGAGTAATGACCCACACTAATAATTTAATCTTGGGAAGTCTCAAATTCTTTTGCTTTCCCCTGTTGTTCTAAGATTTTTGCCTCTTCTTTCCAATAACACTTTCAAAGCAGCTGAGGTCAATCTTCTAGGACCACTGAGATGAATTGAATACAAATGTGTTGGGTATCTTTAGTGCTTGAAGCCCACATTTTCACTATTTGTCTGACAAATGGTTAATGTAGACCATAAGAAACTTGTTTGTTTGGATCTCCTTTAGATTGCTCATACATATTGGTTCCCAGGCATATTCTTTGACTGCCTTAGGATCCTTTGTACCAGATGGTCTTTTGAGGAAATTACCAGATATGCAATAAAAACCCTGTGTAAGTCATCTCAGAGTCTTTCATGTACTGATGGGGCTAAATCATGTCTTGTATCTTCTGTCCTGGCTCATCAATTTCAATGAATACCTCATTTTTTTCAAATCTTTTTACTACGGCCTTTTGTACAGTCTGAATCTCCTGTCCAGTGTTCTGTTCTAATGTCCTCACTAAGAATTCCAAGTTGTGAAACTTGTCCAGTAAAGATAACGTTTCATCCTTGACCATGTTTACGGTGTGTGTATTATCTTTCTGAAGAGATATCTTATCCATTAATCTGTCATAATTTTTAGCTGATTCTGACTGCTAAATTTAACATCACAATTTTTTTTCAGATAATTTTGTCAAATTGATGTTATCACTTTCCATAGTACCAAACCATTTTAGTGAGATAATATTGAAAGCAAAACTAAATTCTAGAATCAAATAAAGTGATGTAGAAGAAAAATTGCATAAACCTTTCAAAATACCTTCCATAGTATAAATAAAATAATTATTAAATTCTTGGATATTTATATTATCATCATTTTTTGTAGTTTTTCAGATCTTACCTGTTTTAAGGCAATCACAATGAATTGGAGTAGGTGTGTAATAATCATTATTGAACAGCTACTGTAGCAAGAGAGGCTAGCAGTAGCAAACAGTATGTGTTGCTTATATAGGTACTGAAAAATAGGCTTTGTGTAACAAATTTAGAGCAGTAACTAATGCAATCAAATGATTCTGAGAGTTAGGGCCCAGGATAAAGAGAAAACCCAAAGTTTTCCATCAGCACGTGTTGCAAACTGTGTGAACCACAAGTATTGCAAGCAGCAGTGAGTGGACTAGCATGTAACATACAGAGAGTCAACATGTGGGTTGTGAGCCTGGAACCACTGACAGCAGCCTGTTGAATCTGAAGGCTAGCTAGAGTTCTATGCAGAAGAATCAGTTTCCAATGTGCTATGCAGCTGGTGGACCAATCCCAAAATATGTGAATTTTTCTTTATGTTCTGGCACCAGATGATGAGAGAACTTACAAAATAATCCCACAGTAGTTCAGAATTATGTATAATAAAGTGATATTTATTTAGGGTAGACTCAGAGCTGACTGCCCAGGATCACATTCCTCTGCAAGAATGGGAAATATGAACTGAGTCTAGCAGCTAGAAGTGAGAACTGGAAGAAAGAAACAAACTGCCCATATAGGTGAAACATTCTTTGAAACTTCCTGCTTCATGGAAAAGTCTGATGGATACTATGGGCCTATAGGCTGACAATGGATGTTCCAACAATAGAGAACTATCCAGGCATTGAGATATCTTTGTCATTTCTATAGTTTTAGAAGTTGCTTACAATGCACTCCCTGTTAACTTGGGTGATATTATATCCTTATGGGGTCTTTGATGGAGTTGAAGACTACATAGTCATAATTATAGTGTGTCTTAGTTGTGATAAAAGATAAAGAAGATATAAATATTGTTAATGTAATTCTTTCTTGATACCAGTTTTGTTACATGTAATTTTACTATGTTAAAGTTAAAACACCTCCCCTTTTATTTAAATAGAAGAGGAGGTGACATGGGGGGTGATGTAGGCTATGAATATGTTTTCTGCCATTGATTAATAAAGAAGCTGCTTTAGGCCAATGGCTTAACAGTATAAAACCAGGCTAAAAGATAGATAGATAGATAGATAGATAGATAGATAGATAGATAGATAGATAGATGGATAGATAGATGATATATAGATAGACAGAGACAGAGAATCTGAGAGAGAGGCAGAGTCAGAGAGAAGCCATTTAGCTGTCACCAGAAACAGACTCCTCTGCTGGAGCCAGCCAAAACTTTGCCAGTCGGTCACACCCTTGTACTAATACAAAGTTTAATAGAGATGGGTTAGTTCAGGCTATAAGAGCTAGCTAGAAATATGATTATGCTTTTGACAAAACAGTATCCAGCTGGCCTTGGTGAGCTCCCAATAGGTCAGCCCCACTGTCTCAGTGGGTGGGTGCACCCCTCGTGGTCCCGACTTCCTTGCTCATGTTCTCCCTCCTTCCGCTCCTCATTGGGACCTTGGGAGCTCAGTCCGGTGCTCCAGTGTGGGTCTCTGTCTCTATCTCCATCCATTGCCAGATGAAGGTTCTATGGTGATATGCAAAATATTCATCAGTATGGCTATAGGATAGGGTCATTTCAGGTTCCGTATCCTCAGCTGCCCAAGGAACTAACTGGGGACATCGCCTTGGGCTCCTGGGAGCCACTCTAGGTT
Organism: Microtus obscurus; assembly: GCA_963919715.1. Taxonomy (NCBI): domain Eukaryota; kingdom Metazoa; phylum Chordata; class Mammalia; order Rodentia; family Cricetidae; genus Microtus; species Microtus obscurus. The sequence continues at coordinate 30,539,422 of CAWTZC010000501.1, read as the reverse complement.
CAAGTCTCTTGCCAACCCTAAGGTGGCTCCCTTAACTAAGATATGTGCTTCCCTGCTCCTCTATCCAACCTTCCTTTGAATCTACATCATTTGTCATTTATGCTGGCAAAGGTTAAGCAGTCATGTAAGAAGTCCGTAACTGCTGCAGACTAACCAACTGTGGAAAGACACTTCGCATTTAAAAATTATTATTAAGTATGTCTAATGTACAAAATGACTTTTATTTTGAGCTTCAAATTAATAAAAAAGGCCTCAATGGAGAGGGGGAAATTGCTAGAGATTGATAAAAACTAGACTTTTAATTTAAATTTTAAAAAAAGAGCCAAAGTCAAGTTCTGTTCATGAAAGATTTGCTTGCCAAGATGTTGTAAGTGTTGCTTGCTAAGGGATTAAAAGAAAATTACCAATTAGCATCTTTGGTAATTGAATTTGAAAGACAGGTTTCTATTTAATTCAGTTTCTTGAACTTCCTTGCCTTGAAACAGATGAAATGCTTATCTGGATATCATTATCTTATATAATTATAGCTAACATGAGGCTTAGTATAAATGTATGGGAAATTTACGTCAACAAGAAAATAAATTCTCTGAGAAGTTTTTGGATATTTGTCATAATATTTTTAATTTTTATAAAGTGATAAGGTTATTTGTCATAATATTTTAATATTTATAAAGTGATAAGGATAAGTTAATGGCTTATTTAATGATATGTTATAAAACTCAAAAGTTTCAAATTCTCATCATCACCTTTAAGTACATATTTATCACAAAGTCAGAGATGGCAAGAAGTATCCTAAGACATGGTTTCTAGTAGACCAAGCATATATGACCAAATTTTGAACTCCAATTGTTTATAATTACAAATATTTATAAAGCATAAAAATAGTACCTAAAAACTTTAGTGGTACAACCCTAACATATGTTAAGTACTTAGTAGAAATTCATCAGTCCAAGTATTTTAAATGATACTTGACTGCTTTTGTAAAATTGTCTGATGTTTGTGTAACCACTTAAAATAATGAGGGGAACAAACACCAAGAGCGAAGCATTCATAACAAGGTGTGACTACATTATTTAGGAGCTTATAACGGTAAGAAAGGAAAGGCTTCAGAATTTAGTAGTTTTTATAATTTCCAAGTATGTAGCCATATCTGTGACCCAATGACCAGTAACTCTATTAAGAATATAGTTAAAAATTAAAATATAGCTCAGAAATGAAATTCTAGTTACAACTCTTGAATATCATAAAAAAATCCAAATGAAGTAAGAGTCATCTAAAAATGTATCAGACATGTCAAACAATTTTCTCAGACTCTGAATTCCTTCCTTCGCTCTTCTGGTATTTTTCCATCTCCCCAGTTCCCATTCCTCTTTCTACCTTCTGCTCATTTCCCCTAATTTTCTTCCTTCAGGTCTTTTAGATCTTTTTTTTTTCTTGATCTCTTCATTTCCTTCTTTCTAATTAGAAGAGGTAAGCTCAATAGTAGATCACTTAGCTATTATGTAATTATGAATAATACCTGGACTGGATTCATATTATTGCAGAAAGGAGAAAAACAAGGTAGATTATATTAACACAAAACACTGCTCTTACCCCAAAATAATTAAAATATAGTTTACTTTAGAGATAAATAAAAATAAAAATTGTTTGTGACAAAGATTTACATTACTCCACTTACATGTTCCTGTGTGATATCTTTTTTGCATAGATTTTATAGGAACAGAAAAAAGAAAGGCAAAGGTCAAAATCTTTTCAAATGCATTGGTGGTAAGACGGGATAGGCAGTAAACAAAAAACAAGGGAACCTCTACTATAGCCTTAGATGTAATCTAAACATTCTTGGCTTCTGGGTTGGAGGAACTAGCCTGCTGGATAGTCCAAAAAGTGTTAGGTCAGACATAGAGCAAGAAATGACTATTAAGGAGGCTAAAGATATCCCAGAATAAATTAAAATTAGGGTTTGGATCTCCATTATATTCCATCCTTTTTCAGTGGTTGAAAATCTAATTGGTTCATCAGCCCTGAGGAAGTTTTATTGTAAGTTGATGATGTTTCAGGGCCTTATATTCATGATTCCACAATGAAAGCCCTCTATTTCAACAAAGCATATAATGCAAGACCCCCAGTGAAGAGGAAACACTTGGAACCATACGTAAACATATTAGTGTGCATACACAAACATACACAGCACATGCATACACACACAAGTGTGTATTTATATGTTTCTCTGTATATATATTTCTATTTCTTTTATAATTGTTATAAAGATTATGTATAATTTAATCATACCATGATATCAGCAACAACTAATCATAAAACACAATTACAAAGCTATTATCTATAAAAAGCTATATAACATAATCTCTTTCTCAAAAATGAACATTTGGGAAGGAGATGAGATGATGCAATTCCTGAGTGATGAACTAAGAGGAAAAGAATAATACATGTACCATGACCTTGGTAAAAGACTTTATTTCTTCCACAATTAAATTTAAAATTTTTATATTTTCATTCAAAGGAATCACTTTAAGGATTCTCTTTCCTATTTTGTCAATTTCAGCCTCACTAGTCTTATGTGTTTTTTTCTTTTTCTTTTTTTTAAAATATTTATTTATTTTGTATACAACATTCTGTCTGTATTCCTGAAGGCCAGAAGAGGGCACCAGACCTCTTTACAGATGGTTGTGAGCCACCATGTGGTTGCTGGGAATTGAACTCAGGACCTTTGGAAGAGCAGGCAATGCTCTTAACCACTGAGCGATCTCTCCAGCCCCTAGTCTTATGTTTTGTAGCTATTTTTTAAGTAAAATGAGAGCTATTTCAACCCATCAGAAAGACTAAGCTTCTGAGAACCCAAGGATGATAAGTGTTTAACAGGTAGGTGGCATATCCATCTGAAAACACTGGATAAGAAAATAATGGAAGACAACTGTACATGCCTTCATTGTACTATACAGAACAATGTGAAACTTAAAATTAATAAATCAGTTATTACTAAACTTTTCATTCATAACATTTTGGGCCCATTCTTGATCATATAAAGCTAAAACCATGAGAAGCTATAACTGAAATGAGGTTAGAGAAAAAAAATAATTTAGTTGCCACACTACAGACACATCACCATGACCCTCTGAGCTGTGAATGAGATATTGCTTGCGAGGGTATTAAGTGTTAGGAAAATGGTTCTTTTGCCAGTGTTTCTGGTGGGAAGATGGATGGAAGAAAAGGTTTCCTGCCTGGGGCAGGCACTGTTATTTTAATAGAAGTCAAAGAGAAAGGAATATACCCTGTCCTATTTTTTTCTTCTGTTTGTATTAGATGGTAGAAAGCTATTTATGCTTAAGAGTTTGATAATACATAAAATACAGACTTAGATGTTTAAATTATGCTTTACAATCTTAATGCCATCAGGCACTGTACATATAGTCAAAAATAAGAAGATAGACAAAGCATAAAATTGGGGAGATTATGAAAATATGGAGGACTGACAGGCACATCTTATCTGAAAAGATTTATATTCCATTTATTAAAATAATATCAAATTATGTGTGGGAAAAACTGCCAGGAGAGAGTTCTCATTTGCCATTGATTAAATCAAAACTCTAGCCAGTTACTATCATAGAAGCAAGTAGAGTCTTGTACACAAGATGATAGGAGGAAAATATTCCTAATATAATATGTATGAACATGAAATGCATTATAGCAAATGCTTGTGTCCATATCCTCTCTAACATGCCAATGATTGTAGTCAGTCTTCCCAGCTACAACAATGTCAGCCAATCTAATAAATTCATTCTTATCATATACATTCATACTATCAGTTCTATTACTCTAGAGAACCCTTACTAGCATACTACTTAATTTAAAATATCTTGTCAGATAAGATTATATTCAAGGATGGTCATACTTTAATAAGCTGTGGTCTCTAAAAGTTGTCTTCTAAATATAAGAAACCTGTGCTTGTCCTCTGATTGTAGTCTGTCCCTCCTGGTCCCACAACCATTCAGTCCCAAATAAATACACAGAGGCTTATATTAATTATAAACTGTTTGACCTATTGCTTAGACATTTTACTAACTAGCTCTTACAGTTTAAATTAACCCATAGTTCTTATTTATGCTTGGATATGTGGCTTGTTACTTTTTCTCAATAAGGCATTTTCATCTTGCTTTCTCTAAATCTGGCTGGTGACTACATCTCTGCCTTTCCTTTTCTCAGAATTCTCTTACTCTCAACACCCCACTTAAACTTCCTGCCTAGCTACAGGCAAGTCAGTGTTGTATTAAACCAATATGAGTGACAAATCTTTATAGTATATAGGAGCATTATCCCAGAGCCCTTGATTTTATTCTTTTTAATTTTATTTAAATAATATCTTTTTCATTTATTTTATTTTGCAGCTAGTTTCTGCTCTTTTCCTCTCCACTCTTAAAGTGCCAGGCTTTGTGCAAGCCCAGGTGAGGTCTCTACTTTTCTGAATTGAGATGGAGAAGGAATGGATGAGGAGGGATTAGAGAAAGAGAACGGAGCAAGAACATGACAAACTTGAAATGATTTTTGCATATTGTCTCTACTATATAAGAAACACACTTAAATATGAAAGATCATACTTCCTGAAGAAAAATTAAAAAACAAAACTCTATGTGGATCTGTATAACCAAACTCAGCTAGTTTTCTTACTTTCAATCCTCTCTTCTTTGCTACTCACATTTCCAAAGTAAAGATGTTAGGTCACTATTGTTAAAGCCTTGTATTTATTACACTGGACATTTATTTCATTGAAGTTCAGATTTAAGAGCATTTTTTATTAACTTACTGCTTTTGATCTTAGTGACAAATCTGCTGATCAGTCCTTGCTGTGTATTTATTTTATTTAGCTTTTGTACAGGTGTTGTCCTGGATCTTTCTTTGGGTTCTTTAAAATTAATTTTTTATTTACAAACACTATGTCAAAAATTTAGAGAGAGCTCATATTAGTAACTTAATGACACATTTGAAATCTCTAGAAAAAAATATGCAAAGGAATAGAAATAAAGAAAAAATTGGCTCTGGAAAGAAATCAGTTAAATAGAAACAACAACAATGAAAACAAACAAAACAATTCAAAGTTTCAATGAAACAAAGAGCTGATGTGTCAATTCTTCAGAAAACCAAGAATATTAAAAAGCCTTAAGCCAAATTAACTAAAAGACTAATAGAGAGAAGATTCAGTTTTATAAAAATAACAATAAAAATGGGAATGCAACTGCAAATTCCAAGAAAAAAACAAAGAATTATGAGGATGTACTTTAAAAATCTGTATTATACTGCACTGGAAAATCTAAAAGATATATATTTCTTTTTGGTAGATGATATACCAAAATTAAATCAAGATAAAATAAGCAATTTAAAGAAATCCATATCACTTAGAGAAATAGAAGCAGTAATATAAAAATTCACAGCCTAGAAATGCTCAGGGCCAGATGAATTCTGGGGAAAATTCCACCAAACTTTCAAAGAAAAACTAATAACTTTGCTCCCCATACACTCCTAATTCTTTTTATGATACTGATATTTTTTTGTAATTCCCCAAACTATGCAAAGAAACCACCCAAACCAGAAAGTCATAGAGTAAAATCTTTTTTTTTCTTTTTCTTTTTTTTATTGGAAAAAAAAAGAAATTTCAGCCTCCTCCCTGCCTCCCATTTCCCTCCCACTCCTCCCTCTCCTACTCCCCTCCCCCACTCCTTCCCCTCCCTCTCCAGCCTGAAGAGCCTTCAGGGTTCCCTGCCCTGTGGAAAGTCCAAAGTCCTCCCCCCTCATCCTGGTCTAGGAAGGTGAACATCCAAACTGGGTAGGCTCCCACAAAGCCAGAACATGAAGCAGGATCAAAACCCGGTGCCATGGTCCTTGGCTTCTCAGAAGCCCTTATTGTCCGCCAAATTCAGAGAGTCCGGTTTTATCCCATGCTTTTTCAGTCACAGTCCAGCTGGCCTTGGTGAGCTCCCAAAGAAGCAGCCCCACTGTCTCCACGGGTGGGCGCACCCCTTGTGGTCCTGACTTCTTTGCTCATATTCTCCCTCCTTCTGCTCCTCATTGGGACATTGGGAGCTCAGTCCAGTGTTCCAGTGTGGGTCTCTGTCTCTATCTCCATCCATCGCCAGATGAAGGTTCTATGGTGATATGCAAGATATTCATCAGTATGGCTATAGGATAGGGTCATTTCAGGTTCCCTATCCTCAGCTGCCCCAGGAACTAACTGGGGACATCGCCCTGGGCACCTGGGAGCCCCTCTAGATCCAAGTCTCTTGCCAACCCTAAGATGGCTCCCTTAATTAAGAAGTGTGCTTCTCTGCTCCCCTAACCAACCTTCCTTTATCCCAATCATCCCGTTTCCCCAAGTTCCCCCCACCCTCCCCTTCTCACATTTCTCTCCCCTTCTCCCCTTACCCCCCCTCCCACCACACCCCCAAGATCCCAGTTTTTTGCTAGGCAATCTAGTCTAATTCCCATAACCAGGATGATAGCTCTATGTTTTTCTTTAGGTTCACCTTCCTATTTAGTTTCTTTAGGATATCAAATTATAGACTCACTGACCTTTATTTATTTCTAGAAACCAATTATGAGTGAGTACATCCCATGTTCATCCTTTTGGGTCTGGGTTACCTCACTCAGGATAGTGTTTTCTATTTCCATCCATTTGCATGCAAAATTCGCGAAGTCATTGTTTTTTACCGCTGAGTAGTATTCTAATGTGTATGTATTCCACACTTTCTTCATCCATTCTTCCATTGAAGGGCATCTAGGTTGTTTCCAGGTTCTGGCTATTACAAATAATGCTGCTATGAACATAGGTGAACAAATGTCCTTGTCATATGATAGGGCATCTCGTGGGTTTATTCCCAAGAGTGGCATTGCTGGGTCCATGGGTAGGTTGATCCCAAATTTCCTGAGGAACCGCCACACTGCTTTCCAAAGTGGTTGCACAAGTTTGCATTCCCACCAGCAATGAATGAGGGTATCCCTTTCTCCACAGCCTCTCCAGCAAAGGCTATCATTGGTGTTATTGATTTTAGCCATTCTGACAGGTGTAAGATGATATCTCAAATTTATTTTGATTTGCATTTCCCTGATCGCTAAGGAGGCTGAGCATGACCTTAAGTGCCTTTTGGCCATTTGAACTTCTTCTGTTGAGAATTCTCTCTTCAGATCAGTGCCCCATTTTTTAATTGGGTTAATTAGCATTTTAAAATCTAGTTTCTTGAGTTCTTTATATATTTTGGAGATCAGACCTTTGTCTGTTGCGGGCTTGGTGAAGATCTTCTCCCAGTCAGTGGGTTCTCTTTTTGTCTTAGTGACAGTGTCTTTTGCTTTACAGAAGCTTCTCAGTTTAAGTAGGTACCATTTATTCAATGTTGCCCTTAATGACTGTGCTGCTGGGGTTATACCTAGGAAGCGATAGCCTGTGCCCATCTGTTGTAGGGTACTTCCCACTTTCTCTTCTATCAGGTTCAGTGTGTTCAGATTGATATTGAGGTCTTTGATCCATTTGGACTTGAGTTTTGTGCATGGTGATAGGTATGGGTCTATTTTCATTCTTCTACAGGTTGACATCTAGTTGTGCCAGCACCATTTGTTGAAGATGCTTTCTTTCTTCCATTGTATACTTCTAGCACATTTATCGAAAATGAGGTGTTCATAGGTTTGTGGGTTAAGATCCGGGTCTTCTACAAGATTCTATTGGTCAACTTCTCTATTTTTATGCCAATACCACACTGTTTTCATTATTGTAGCTCTGTAATAGAGTTTAAAGTCAGGGATGGTAATGCCTCCAGAAGTACCTTTATTGTATAAGATTGTTTTGGCTATCCGGGGTTTTTTGTTATTCCGTATAAAGTTGATTATTGCCCTTTCAAGATCAGTGAAGAATTTTAATGGGATCTTGATGGGGATTGCATTGAATCTATAAATTGCCTTTGGTAGGATTGCCATTTTTACTATGTTGATCCTCCCAATCCACGAGCAAGGGAGATCCTTCCATTTTCTGGTATCCTCTTCATTTTCTTTCTTCAATGCCTTAAAGTTCTTGTCAAATAGATCCTTCAATTCTTTGGTTAGAGTTACCCCGAGATATTTTATGCTGTTTGTGGCTATCGTGAAAGGTGATGCTTCTCTGATTTCCCTCTCTGCTTCCATATTCTTTGTGTATAGGAGGGCTACTGATTTTTTGGATTTGATCTTGTATCCGGCCACATTACTAAAGGCGTTTATCAGCTGTAGGAGTTCTTTGGTGGAGTTTTTGGCGTCGCTTATGTACACTATCATATCATCTGCAAATAATGAAAGTTTAACTTCTTCCTTTCCAATTCGAATCCCCTTGATCCCCTATGTTGTCTTATTGCTATTGCTAGAACTTCAAGCACTATATTGAAGAGGTATGGAGAGAGTGGACAGCCTTGTCGTGTTCCTGATTTAAGTGGGATGGCTTTGAGTTTCTCTCCGTTTAGTTTGATGTTAGCTGTCGGTTTGCTGTAAATAGCTTTTATTATATTTAGGTATGACCCTTGTATCCCTAATCTCTCCAAGACTTTTATCATAAAGGGATGTTGAATTTTGTCCAAAGCTTTTTCAGCATCTAATGAAATGATCATATGGTTTTTTTCTTTCAGTTTATTTATATGATGGATTACATTGATAGATTTTTGTATGTTGAACCAGCCTTGCATCTCTCGGATGAAGCCTACTTGATCATAATGGATAATTTTTCTAATGTGTTCTTGGATACAGTTTGCCAGTATTTTGTTGAGGATTTTTGTGTCGATGTTCATGAGTGAGATTGGCCTGTAATTCTCTTTCTTGGTTGAGTCTTTGTGTGGTTTTGGTATCAGAGTGACGGTAGCTTCATAAAAGGAATTTGGCAATGACTCTTCTGTTTCTATATTGTGAAATACCTTAAGGAGTATAGGTATTAGGTCTTCTTGGAAATTCTGGTAGAATTCCGCATTGAAACCATCTGGTCCTGGGCTTTATTTGGTGGGGAGGTTTTTGATAACAGCTTCTAAATCTTCGCGACTGACAGGTCTATTTAGATTGTTCACCTGGTCCTGATTTAACTTTGGTATATGGTATTTATCTAAAAAAGTGTCCATTTCTTTAACATTATCCAGTTTTGTGGCATACAGGCTTTTGTAGTAAGATCTAATGATTCTCTGAATTTCCTCTATGTCGGTGGTTATGTCCCCCTTTTCATTTCTGATCTTATTAATTTGCAAATTCTCTCTCTGCCGTTTGATTAGTTTGGATAGGGGTTTATCAATTTTGTTGATTTTTTCCAGGAACCAGCTTTTTGTTTCATTGATTCTTTGGATTGTTTTCTGTGTTTCTATTTTGTTGATTTCAGCCCTCAGTTTGACTATTTCCAGTCTTCTACTCCTCCTAGGTGAGTCTGCTTCTTTTTTTTCTAGAGCTTTCAGATGGGCTGTTAAGTCTCTAATGTATGCTTTCTCTGTTTTCTTTAAGTGGGCACTAAGGGCTATGAACTTTCCCCTTAGGACTGCTTTCAAAGTGTCCCATAAGTTTGAGTATGTTGATTCTTTATTTTCATTGAATTCAAGGAAGACTTTAATTTCTTTCTTTATTTCTTCTTTGATCCAGGTGTGGGTCAATAGTTGACTACTCAGTTTCCATGAGTTTGTAGGCTTTCTGGGGGTAGCATTGTTGTTGAATTCTAACTTTATTCCGTGGTGATCTGATAAGACACAGGTGGTTATGGATATTTTTTTGTAACTGTGGAAGTTTGCTTTGTTACCGAGGATGTGGTCAATTTTCGAGAAGGTTCCATGAGCTGCAGAGAAGAAGATATATTCTTTCCTATTTGGGTGGAATATTCTAATGATGTCTGTTAAGTCCATTTGATTCAATACCTCCATTAATTCTCTTATTTCTCTGTTAGGTTTCTGTCTGATTGACCTGTCCATTGGTAAAAGAGGAGTGTTGAGATCTCCTACTATTAGTGTGTGCGGTTTAATGGCCGCCTTGAGTTTTAGTAGTGTTTCTTTTACATATGTGGGTGCTTTTATATTAGGGGCATAGATATTCAGGATTGAGACCTCATCCTGATCAATTGTTCCTGTTATGAGTATAAAATATCCCTCTCCATTTCTTCTGATTGATTTAATTTGAAGTCAGTTTTGTTAGAAATTAGTATGGCCACACCTGCTTGTTTCTTAGGTCCATTTGCTTAATAAACCTTTTCCCATCCCTTTACTCTAAGTAGATGCCTGTCTTTGTGGTTGAGGTGTGTTTCTTGTAAACAGCAGAATGTTGGATCCTGTTTGCGTATCCAATCTCTTAGCCTGTGCCTTTTTATAGGTGAGTTGAGTCCATTGACATTAAGGGATATTAATGACCAGTGGTTGCTAACTCTGGTCACTTTTTTAGTCATAGAGTTTGTGTGTTTGCCTTCTTTTAGTTGTGCTGGTGAAGGGTGACTAGATGTTTGAGTTATTGTGGTCATTGTTGGTCTCCTTGGTTTGTGATTTTCCTTCTAATTCTTTCTGTAAGGCTGGATTTGTGGCTACGTATTGTTTAAATTTGTTTTTATCCTGGAAAATTTGGTTTTCTCCATTTATAGTGAATGAAAGCTTGGCTGGGTATAGTAGTCTGGGCTTGCATCCATGTTCTCTTAGCTTCTGCAGTATATCTATCCAGGACCTTCTGGCTTTCATGGTTTCCATAGAGTAGTCAGGTGTAAGTCTGATAGGTTTACCTTTATAAGTAACTTGACCTTTTTCCTTTGCAGCTCTTAATATTCTTTCTTTATTCTGTATGTTTTGTGTTCTGATTATTATATGGCAAGGAGATGTTTTTTTTTTTTTTTTTTTTTTGGTCCAGTCTATTCGGTGTTCTGTATGCTTCTTGAACCTTCAAAGGAATATCTTTCTTTAGGTTGGGAAAGTTTTCTTCTATAATTTTATTAAATATATTTTCTGAACCATTGAGCTGTACTTCTTCTCCTTCTTCTATCCCAATTATTCTTAGGTTTGGTCTTTTTATTGTGTCCCATATTTCCTGAATGTTTTGTGATGAGAATTTGTTGGTTTTGCTGTTTTCTTTGATCAGTGTGTTAATTTTCTCTATGGTATCTTCAGTGTCTGACATTCTTTCTTCTAACTCTTGTAATCTGTTGGTAGTACTTGTCTCTGTAGTTCCTGTTCGTTTACCCAGATTTTCCATCTCCAACCTTCCCTCGGTTTGAGTTTTCTTCATTACTTCCATTTCCTTCTTCAGGTCTTGAACCACTTCCCTTACCTGTTTGATTGCATTTTCTTGTTTCTCTTGGTTTTCTTGGGTATCTTTGAGCGATTTATTCATTTCCTCTACCTTTTTGTTTGTAATCTCTAATTGTTTATGGCAGTTTTTCACCTCCTGTTTAAGGTCTTCTATTATTTTCAAATAATTCACTTTTGAGTTGATTTCTTCTACTTCTTCTGGAGTAGGGTGTACAATTATTCTTATTTCGGGATCCCTGGGTTCTGGTGATGTCATGTTGCCTTTCAGGTTGTTGGAGGAATTCTTGCATTGGCACCTTCCCATGTCCTCTTTCAAATGAAGCCAAGACAGGCCTGGTGTCTTGGTCCTGTCTTTGCTGTGCCTGAGTCTCTGGGTGTATCTCTTCAGTGTACAAGCAGGGACCGTCCTGCTGAGCTTGAACTCCTCAGTACCCAAACATGGACAACCATCCAGATGGGACTCCTCAGCAACACCCCCAGTGATGTCTCTCCTGGCACCCGGATCTGGTCTCCCTGCTGCTAGGGTGTCTCGCGAACAAAGGGCCGACCCCGCTTGGTGCAGGCAGGCCACCTAGACAAAGGAGCCACCACCCTCCCGAATGCCCTCCCAATTCGGACCCTGTCCCAGAGCCCAAACAGGCTGAGCTGGGAGCTGTTGTGTGGTTCAAAGAGGGGAGGGGGTCAGAGGTAGTGGGGGATGGCCTGGGATGCAAGCTGGGTGGGACAGGAATGGAGAGAAAGTATCAAGCAGTACAGCCCCCGCAGACTGACCAGGAAGTGCAGGAGGGGTGGGGAACGTCTGAGCTCCCTGTCCCGGGCTGCCGCTGTGGCCAGAAACTCACTCACCCCAGCGATGTCCCTCCTGGCACCCGGATCCGATCTCCCCGCTGCCTGGGCGTCCCGCGAACAAAGGGCCGGCCCCGCTTGGTGTAGTAGAGTAAAATCTTTATAAAATTATTTGAATAAATGAAAGCCATGACCAGTTATTTTCGGCATTTTGAATACCTGTGAATTTCTGTGATACTCTCTATCTGTTGTAAATAGAATCTTCTTTGAAGAAGAATTATGCCACTGATTGGTGAGCATAATGAGAAGAGTTTAGAATATTGTTAGAACCTATACTGGTTTAGTAATGTAACAATGAGAGCATCTCTAAGATTGATGTAGCCAACTAACCCCCATTTGGCTATATTTGAAATGCCAGGCATGACTTTCCTTCCTGTTACATGTGTCTTAAGTCCAAGCATATAATTGTAGGTCTTCTTTGTGATATCTTGCCTTGTTGGTTATGATTTTTGATTTATGGGTATCAGAGCTGGGTAGGACTATTCAGTGTTTTCCTCCTCTAGCATATTGCATACTACCTTCCTGTGCTATGAAAGCTAGTTTAAAGTTAGAAGACTTTTGGATCATATTTTTTCTCAATTTCTTTGAGACCTATAACTGAAGGACTAACCTTCAACCTCTGGTGATGGAGGAGGGTCATCTTTCTATCTGTTGTTTCATTGGTTAAGTAATAAAGAAACTGCTTGGCCTCTGTTAGGACAGAAAATTAGGTAGGCGGAGTAGACAGAACAGAATGCTGGGAGAAAGAAGTTGAGTCAGATGGTTGCCATGATTCTCCCACTCCAGACAGATGCAGGTTAAGATCTTTCCTGGTAAGCCACCTTGTGGGCTACACAGATTATTAGAAATGGGTTAGGTCAATATGTAAGAGCTAGCCAATAAAGGCTGTAACTAATAGGTCAAGCAGTGTTTAAAAGAATACAGTTTCTATGTAATTATTTTGAATAAAGCTAGCTATGTGGGCAGCCGGGTGCCTGAAACGTAGCCCCGTCACTCCTATTTCAACATGGGAGGCAGCAATATCCTATATTTAATAGTGTGTCTCTTATATTCCCCTGACATACAACTCAAAATAGAATTTCTTATTTGTTACTAGTTGTTAGTTAGAAGGTCTTTGGTTCTTGAGGAACATTATTACATCATGTGGCATGGTTTTATTTAAACAATATGCATATGTATACCTACAAATTTTTTTAATAAATACATCTAAATAAATGTAAAATGATTCCCTGTTTTTTCAAGTATTATTTATTCCATTTCCCTCTATGCTTCTGTATTGTCTTCCCTCTTCCCTTACCAATCTTTCTCATTTCCAACTTTATACCATTTGTATCCTGCTGTCCCCTTCCCTAAACATCCTCTGCACAGCCTTGATTCCCCTTTCCTATCCCAATTTCTGAGGTTGTTTACTCATATCTGAAGATGTAGAGCTAGGAACAGGAAATGAGAGAGAATTTTTGTCATTTGTCTTTTCTAGTCTGGGTTACTTCACTCATTACATTTTCTAAATGTATCTATTTATGTGAAAATTGATTCATCTATAACCATATCCCTAGACCAAAGTCTCAAGGAATATCAGGAGAGGGTAGAAAAATTATAAAAACCAGAGGATCATGAAAGTCTGCTGAGAGATTGTGTCTTCTTAATAAGACAGGAAGCTGTACCAATGAAATCTTCATTATATGGCTGCCTAAACAAGACTTAAATAGCAATATCACTAATTGACACACAAACAGGAATGGGGGAAATCTTCTTGACCCTCACACTAGATGAAAAACTGCAGACAACTAAGTGCTTTTTAGAGGAGGAGAATTAGTCTTCCCCAGGAATGAGCCCTCTATTACCAAATTGTTAGCCCTAAACTCATTAATACAAGCAACACTCAGCAGACTCAGGATGTTATATTTTATATATATTCCCTTATATTTGTGTGTTTTACAATAATTATTAAAGAATATGAAGCAATGAATTTGAGAGGGAGTTTGTAAGAGAAGGGAGGGCTTCAAAGAAATAGAAAAGGAAAATGATGTAGCTACACTTAAGTTAAAAATAAAAATTCAGAAGTAACAGGTACACATAAATAAGTAAAAGAAAATAATTTAATATGATTATAGTAGATTTTTAAGAGAAAACAGTTACTTCTAATGGATTTTGCTTAAACATAGGACTTTATTAAATTTCACAGAGATTTAAATGGATTAAATAACAACACATTGATATGTATGATATTCAACAGATGAACATTTTCTTTTTCTTTTAAATTTTTAAAATATCAAATGTTTGAATGGGTTGAAGCTCAACAGTTGGATCCTATCACCAAATGTAATTTACTAACCTCTGTTATTAACAAAGGGGGTGAGGATTCTAGTCATAGAATCTCAAGCCAACTCCAAAAAATTCCACTTATAAATCTTTATTATAAGAGGCAAACTCATGGAACAGGAATGAGAATTTCAACCTAAGGTGTGTAATGTGGAAACCAGAGAGAGAGAGAGAGAGAGAGAGAGAGAGAGAGAGAGAGAGAGAGAGAGAACAAGCAACAAACCCTGGGCATGCTGGAGGTTTTTCTCTGGATGCCCAAAAGGTCCAGCCCTAAACTAGATCAGCCTCTAAAAGGTCATTGGCTGAATATTCACTATCACTTCCCCTTTTTGTCTAAATAAAAGAGTTTTAAATTCACAGATATATACACTAAAAACAGATATTAAAAATAAAATAGGATTATAACCAGCATAAACAATATTAAGCAAGAAACATATGTTTAAACTTTTAATAAACATTTTATTCTAAAGAGTCTAAGAATTGCACTGAAAATTGCTTACACCTGTCAGAATGGCTAAAATCAAAAACACCAATGATAGCCTTTGCTGGAGAGGATGTGGAGAAAGGGGTACACTCATCCATTGCTGGTACGAATGCAAACTTGTGCAACTGCTATGGAAAAGCAGTGTGGCGGTTTCTCAGGAAATTTGGGATCAATCAAATTCCTACCCCAGGACCCAGCAATACCACTATTGGGAATATACCCAAGAAATGCCCTATCATACTAGAAAAGTATTTGTTTAACTATGTTCTATGTTCATAGAAGCATTATTTGTAATAGCCAGAACCTGGAAACAACCTAGATGTCCTTCAATGGAAGAATGGATGAAGAGAGTGATATATATATATATATATATATATATATATATATATATATATATATATACACTACTAAGCGGTTGAAAACAATGACATCTTGAATTTTGTATGCAAATGGATGGAAATAGAAAACAGTATCCTGAGTGAGGTAACCCAGACCCAAAAAGATGAACATGGGAAGTACTCACTCATAATTGGTATTTAGCCATAAATAAAGGACATTGGGACTATAATTTGTGATCCTAGAGAAGCTAAATAAGAAGGTGAACCCAAAGAAAAACATATAGTTATCCTCCTGGATATTGGAAGTAGACAAGATTGCTGGGCAAAAATTGGGAACTAGGGGCTGGGGTGGGATGGGGGAAAGAGGAGATGGGGAGAGACAAGTGAGAAGAGGAGAATGCGTAGAGCTTGGGGGAATGGGATGGTTGGGATAATAGAATGATGGATATGGGAGCAGGGAAGTATATATCTTACTTAAAGAAGCCATTTTAGGGTTGACAAGAGCCTTGATTATAGAGGGGTTCCCAGGGGTCCAGAGAGATGCCCCCAACTAGGTTCTTGGGCAGCTGAGGGGAGAGATCCTGAAATGGCCCTATCCTATAGCCATACTAATGAATATCTTGCATATCAACATAGAACCTTCAAATTGTTGGATATAGAGACAGAGACCCACATTGGAGCACTGGACAGAGCTCTCAAGGTCCAAATGAGGAACAGAAGGAGGGAGAACAGGAGCAAGGAAGTGAAGACCGTGAGGGGGGCACCTATCCACTGAGACAGTGGGGCTGATCTATTCGGATCTCACCAAGGCCAGCTGGACTGGGACTGAAAAAGCATGGGATAAAACCAGACTCTCTGAATATGTTGGACAATGAGGGCTGCTGAGAAGCCAAGGACAATGGCACTGGGTTTTGATCCTACTGCATGAACTGGCTTTGAGGGAGCCTAGCCTTTTTGGATGCTCACCTTCCTAGACCTGGATGGAGGGGGGAGTACCTTGGACTGCCCACAGGGCAGGGAACCCTGACTGCTCTTAGGACTGTAGGAGAGGAGTGGGGTGTGGGGAGTGGATTTGGGGGAGGGAAAAGGGATTGGGAGGAGGTGGACATTTTTAATAAAAAAATAAAAAGAAAGAAAATTGCTTGGCTAAGTTATAAGAGGAAGGTAACTATGAGTATTTAATATTTAACCCCACCGAAGGCCTGAGAAGTGAGATAATATTACTTGAGCAGGCAGTAAATAAAGGAGACTGGCTACTAGTTTGCGAGGTCTTCTTCTATGTCTTGCTTTTATTGGTTAATGAATAAAGAAACCATCTTGGCCTATGATAGGGCAAAAGAACAGAGGTAGGTGAAAAACTAAAGTGAATGCTGGGAGAAAGGAGGCTGGGTCAGACAAAAGCCATGTAGCCCCACTGGAGGCAGAGGGTGGAAGTTTACCCAGTAAGCCACAGCTACGTGGCAATGCACAGATTACTAGAAATGGGTTAAATTCAGATGTAAGAGTTATCCAATAAGAAGCTGAAGCTAGAGCTAATGGGTCAAGCAGTCATTTAATTAATACAGTATCTTTTTGATTATTTTGGTTCTGGGTGGCCAGGACGAATAAGCTGCCTAATACAACAGGCTACCTGAGCAATCACCCAAAGTCTCATTTGTAGTACTGAAACAACCAACTTTGGCTAAGTCCTAAAGTAACCAATAGATCATGTTCAGAGGCAGGAAAATGTTCAGAAATATCTTATCGTTTCTTGGCAAGGTTTGGCAGTCTTTTTTCTTATATCCTTCTTGTCCAGCCTGAACATCATGATCTTTGTCAGTTGTCAAGGCATGGGCAATTTCTTGCCCAAAGGCCAGTTGTGACAAGAAGAAAACAAACTCCAAGTGGAATGTCTTTAGTGATTAACATTATTTTGCTAATATATCAGTGCTATCATGTGCAATCGTGTCTCATGTCATCAGAATTCTAAGTTATTTAAATGCCTTGTTCTACAGACTTTTGAAGTGGTTGAAGATTACCTATGTTTGTAGAATACAATCTCTATGTATTTAAAAAACCTAATTAATCTGACAATATGTATAAGAAACATGAATTCTATTGATCTGTAATACTTAAAACCTGTATAACTTAAAGACTAAGACTTTATTTCAAAATATTAAATAATCTGTAGACAACTGTTCAGTAAATTAGGACAAAGACCTCAAAATGTAAACAATGTATAAGTATCTTGATCAGAGGGTAGAATATATAATATAATATGATAAATATATACTAAAAATTTTATCAATATACAAAATGCCATAAACAGAGGTAAAAACATAGTTGTATACAGTCTGACAAAAAAAATTTACATAGGTATACAAATATTATAAACAGAAATAATAAATAAAGTTTGAACTTGAATTAATACACATGATTGAGAAATAGCTAAAGACATTGGCTTTGTGGAATGAAGCCATAAAGCTTCTATGGATGAAGCTGACCATATGCTTTGGTATTCACATCATACTGGATGACCCAAATTACAGACATAGAAGAAAACATTTGATTTTTTGCCTTACTGGCTTTTTCTTGCTTTGACATGATACTTCACTCCTATAACCTATTCTAGCCCATTCCTCTTTCTTGGAAAGAGCCAATTTTCTCTGTTCTATTACATCTTACAAACACATAATTTACTTTTTTGATTGTTATGAGGTATTAGAGCTTGAATTATCTTGGAGTCTTAGATAAGATGTTGGACTTATGCATATGAGCTATGCTTGAGCTACTGATAAAACCATAGAGAGTCTTGGATCTTTATTGAATGTATTTTATGTTATGAAATGTACATGAGTCTTAAATAAAATGAGATGGAATATTATAGTTTGTATCTTAAATGTCCCACCAAGACCATGTACTGAAAGTTTGGTCTCCAATGTGTGCTATTGAGAGGTTGTAGAAGTTTTAGAAAAAATGACAGTTATACCTTGGCCTCTCTAACATCCTATGTGTAACCTACATATAATATTAAAATATGGAAAATGAAAAGGAAAGTGAACACTGCTCAAAATTTTAAATGAGATTTATATTGTAAATTAATTTTAAATACATAGGATTTTAAAAGTTTGAAGACTCGATTAGTCCCTGTCTGAGTAAGCAGTTTATTATACTTTTAGAAAGAATAATCTAATAGGTCAAAATCAATTGAAATACTCTTTCCAGGGGTTTATAAATTGGATTTCAGAAGCAATTTTAAAGCCTTTTTTAATTAATAAAATCTAATTTTCTAAATGTGCTCACACATACGATTTAGTGTAGCTTTGTGCAGAGATCATATCAAATGCCAAATAAACTTTATTATTTATCAAATAATTTCTAATTACAGAACAGTTTCTCTACCTTCAAGGACAGATAGATAATTCACAAAGCCCACTGAGTCAATTCTCAGTGCTGTGTCATTTAAGATGCATTCCTTTTATTAAGCAGGTGGTTAACTTATATTAAGCAATTCATTTAACTAAACAAACAATAACCATGATGAAGTAAATGATGTTGGTATTGTCCTCTAAACTAAACCAGCTAAACATCTTAAAATCTTGATGCAATTAATTTTAGACATCATTTAACAGACACCACAGGCTGTGATCTCTGAGAACAGGCAGATGCTGTGAATATTGTTTTCCTAATGGGTTTCTAGATATGCAGAACTTTTAGAAACATGGAAAATCAAGTATGGAGGCATTGCTGAGTAGCAGGGAGTAATGGCAGTGAAGAAGAGAGAAGTTCACGGAACTGAAAAGATAGATTATCAGTGATCTAGAACTCTGCTCAGAGTCAACTGCAGCTTGGGCTTGAATAAAAATATCTGTGTAGAATTTTAGTGAAAACCGAAGAGCCAGAAAGGCAACACTAGAGAAAAAAGCACTTACTGTAGGAAGCTCAAATCTGACAGAGGTCTGATGAAGAACCTCCTTCAACCATTCAGAAGCTGGAATAAGTTAGGGCTTGACCTTTTGGGTACTCAGAGAAAAACCGCCATCCACCCGGGCTTGCTATCTGATTCCCGCATTACACACCTGAGGTTGGGCTTCTCTTTTCTGTTCCACGAGTTGGCCTTTATAATAAACAAGTATAACTGGAATATTTTGGAGTTAGCTTGGGTTTCTTTGACTAGCATCCTCACCCCTCCCCCCTTTTCAGTAACATCTGGTGCCCAACGTGGGACGTGGGGACCATTTCACCCCTCTTTTGGAACCCCCTTGACAGTCTCATGATGCCTTGGGCACTGACTTTCTCTGCCCATGAGTCCAGCAGGGAGCTTGTGATCTACATTCGCCACTGGGGCCCTGAGCATGCCGGAAATGCAGCACCGCCCTTCACACATTGCTGCCTCTCTAGCCAGAAATCCCCAAGGTGCACAATGACAGAAAAGCTCTGGACTTTCTCTTTATCTTTGTCACCCAGTTTCGTGAATGCTTCTCCCTGTAATTCCTCAGTGAACAGTGACAAACATGAGCCACGATACCTGATTCATGCTGTGCTAAGTATCAAACCCTGGACTCTGTGGATTTCAGGCAAGAAGTTACATGCTGGCCTATATACTCATTTTTCTTCTAGTCATTTGCACTTAGATTTGAGTAAAATTCCGTTTTCATTTTTTTTTATTGATGAGCTGAGTAAGAATGAGTAGGGTAATAAACTAACTCAAAAAAGAAGTTGAAATCTGTTAAATAAGTTCAATGTCGCCCTTCTCCCAGTCTACATCAACAGAACAAAATATCTAGTGAGATTTGCATAGCATTTTCTTCCTATAGATTACAAGAAAGTGAAGCTCAGACTTTTGCAAATGAAAGTACAGCTCAATCCTTACTATCTGGATTCTTCCCCTAGAGTTTGTGTCAAAACCCAATATTCAATATATATATCATTTCAGAAATTTACACAGTTTCACTAAGGAATTTGTGTAAATTTTTGAAAAAAATTCAATTATAATGACAGTAGAATGTTGCATTGTACAGATAGGTGCTTTGCTCATGTGAATGATGATCTGTGATTCTGAATATCTTCAGTGAATATTTTTATTGAATATGTTGATATTTTGACTTGTTGCAGTAATATTTCTATATTTCGCATGTTTTTGTTTTCTTCTTTATGTCATTGGTAGCCTGACATAATTTGGATCTTAATTTTTTTCATAGAAAGTTATTTAAGAAAAATAATATGCCACTTTTTACATGAAAAGTGTTTGGATTGTCATTTTTTCATTTTTCAAGTTTGGTAGATTGTTTCTCTTCAGGCAAATAATTCTCGATGTCAATTGTCTGGTTTTGCACCTAAATTATCCCAAAGTTATTTCAAATACATTTTACTATTATGCCTCATACCTGAATTTGAGTTAAATATTTCTTCCTCTCACTTGCATTCTCTTTCTGATACATCTACAAAAACAAAACAGAATCCTTAATTATATCAAAGAATGGACCTTTAATAATTTGATATTTTTCAATTTTAAATACTATATAATCTTACTTTATTCCTTCTCATATCTTTTTAACTGTCTGTTCTTTCCTCATTGTTTTTTTTCCAGTTGAAATTTAAATGATTGAGACTTTTTTGAATATATATTAAAATTTGGTGTCTATAAATTTTCCAGGAAGTATTGCTTTCTTGACTCACACAAATTTTAATATGTTTTGCTTTTATTTTTTACTTCATAGTTGATTGTAACTATTCTTTGTTATGTTTTTCCTCTTTTGGTAGCTGTTATATATGAATGTGTGAAATTTCTAATTGCCTAGATCTTTTCATACACTTGACTCATTTCTTAATTCCCTGGTAGTGAACTGATAACTGACACCACTTATTTTCTTTGAAATTATTAAGGATAATACGGTGGCTGAGAATATTTTTTAAGTCTTTGCTTTAGTGGTGTACAATTTCTTTCTACCTGTTACTGACCACCTCTTACAAAGCCTCAAGAAAATTGCAGTTTTATGTATTATTATGTTGAATTTCTTTGTTAAAATGTTTTGTTTCAAATTTTTAAAGAACTTCTCTTGGACACATAAATATTTAGGAATGCCCAGTTATCTTGATGAATTGGCTTTACTGAGAAAAATAATTTTTTTAATCCCTGATATTACCTGGACTGTGAAATCACATCTAGTTTATAAAAGATGTATTCTGAAGGCCGGGCGATGGTGGCACATGCCTTTAATCCCAGCACTCGGGAGGCAGAGGCAGGCGGATCTCTGTGAGTTTGAAACCAGCCTGGTCTACAGAGCTAGTTCCAGGACAGGCTCCAAAGCCACAGAGAAACCCTGTCTCTAAAAAAAAAAAAAAATATGTATTCTGTTTCATTAGAATAAAGAATAAAGATGGTCTATGCTCTAATTTTTTAGATATTATTTTTAAGTGTAACATTTTATTTGTTTTTTGAAGAAAAGCAACTTTAGTGTCAAATGTTGTCTTCAGTCTAGTCTTTTTTAAAATTACTTATTTTACATCCAAACCAGAGATTTTTCCTCCCTCATCTCCTCCCACCTCTCCTACTCTCTTATTCCTCATCCCTCCAGGCACTCTTTTTCTCTTTCTATTCAGAAAAGGGCAGACCTCCAATGGATATCTACAAAGCATGGAATATCAAACTAAAGTAAGACTAAGCACCTCGCTGTACATCAAGGCAGGGCAAGGCAGGTGAGTATGAGAAGTGGAACTGCAAAAGTCAACAAAAGAGTCAGAGCCAGTCCTGTTTCCACTGTTAAGAGTCGCACAAGAGGACAAAACTATGAAGCTGTCACATACATGCAGAGTGCCTGGGTCAGTCCCATGCTGGTTCCCTTGTTACTGGTTCAGTCTCTGTGAGCTTTTATAAGCCCAGTTAATTAATTCTGTGGTTTTTCTTTTGATGTCCTTGACCCCACTGGCTCCTAAAATCCTTCTTCCCTCTCTTCAGCAGGATTACTCAAGCTCAGTTTAATGTTTGACAATGGGTCTCTGAATTTGTTTCCACTAGTTGCTGGATAAAGGCTATCAAATGACTATCAGACAATAGAACAATTTATGAGTATAGCAGAATATCATTAGGCATTATTACAATGACTTTTTAAAAAAACCCAGTTGTGTTTAGCTCTATCTTAAGTCTCTGGACTATCAAGCCTCCGGGCAATGGCACTCTGGGCTATGTCGTGGGTAGTCTCACTCTCGTGGCATGGGTCTCTGACTGGACCATCGTTGGTTGGATACTACTGCAATCCCCTTAAGTTTATTCCTAAACGTTTATAGTAAGTTTAGATGTAGCTGCTTATTCACTTTCATTTAAATATATTGTAATATTCACTATAAAAGTATCAAATATTCTTTAGCTTCCTTTAATTTTTGTAATCTTTAAATATGTTGTTCATTTTTATAATTTTATAATTTTATTTTATCTGTGTAGTTGATTTATGAACTTTTTCACAAGTGCCTTTGATAAAACCTATCATTTCACAGTAAACCTTCAAGTAAAGACATATTACTTAATGAAAACTATGACTGTCTGGTATTAGTGCAAGTGCAAATTATGTGCTCACACTTGATGTATAGTGTATAGTATCAACTGCTTACACAAATTTAAATAATAGCACTATGATTTGCTTTTTAGATAGTTAGGTTATGGTGTTATAGAGAGGACACCAGTATGTGGTATAGTCCGGTCTCAGACATATAAGCCTCCTACCTCAGTCTCCAAATACTGAGATAATAAGGTTGTGCCTCTATACTCAGCATAACTTTTACTTTAAGCACTAGCTTTAAAGGAATCTTCAAGTAAATATAAAATAAAACATTTTAATTATGTGTTTTTTACTCTCTTTTTGGTGTTATTAAGTTCTTAGATTATATTCACATTTCCAGCTGCTATTATTTTTATTCTGTCAACAGAAATGGTTTAACATTTTCACAGCTCAGGTACTTGGTGACAAGGCCAGCATTACCATACAGGGAGAGGTGTGTTTAATATGAAAGATATTTTTGTCAAGTTGGCTTTTTTCATTACCAATTAAAAATTGTTGCTGAATATGTTTTGCCTCATATTGGTTCCATTAGGACACTTGTCAGTTTCATATTTTTATATGTGAAATATCTAATTTCTCTGAATTTGCTTTAATGATTTTCATGCAATTTCTTCTGGATTAAAATATATTACAATAAATTTGCCTATAAATGTATTCATTTGGGAAAATATAGAATTCATTTAATTTCTTGGATGTAGGGATTTAAACACACTTGGGAATTTTTAATTCATCACCACTGAAATTGTTCAAATTCATCTTCATATCCTTTATTCCCTCAGTAGCATATATGCAGACCTTAACCTAATTCCTGCAGTGTATTACAATGTCGCTTTCTTCATTCTTTTTTTTTTTCCATTTTCTAAAAGTCATTTGAGTGTGGTCATCCCTAGGTTTTAATTTCTATTCAATAATGTTACGCCAGATAATGTCAAATTTGCTATGCACAACATTTAATCTAATTTTGCTTTTATGCCAGACATGGATATTTCCCCCAAGAATTTCTGTTTTAATATACTTATATTTATTGTATGTCTTATGTAATATAGGTTTCTAACATTTTAAAAATAGTCAAGTGATCTTATTTCAATAATTGTATGAGTCTTGCCTAAACTTGATGCAATCTCTGTGTCTTTACATAATCTTTATTCTCAATATGAATCATAATTTTTTCTCTCTGTAAGTAAGGTATATTTTAGTGAGTTTCAAGTATATGTATGTAATATTGTTGTGTCCTGACAAATCAATTATTTCCATATAAAGCACTGAACCTGACTCTAGTGTGTAGTTAAGATACATAAAAAAGACAACATTTATTTTTAAAGGGTTTTAATTTTAGGTAGGATTAGGGCTATTTTTACCCTATTACTTAAACAGTTTTCTTGTAACTATTGCTCTACTTAGTGCCCAATGACTTGCAAGGTTTTCTGTTTTGGAAAAAGAGTAGTCAACCAGCGTAGGGCTGAGTAATATCTAGAAATATATTCTATGTATTCTATGACAGAATATTTCTTCCAAAGTGTTGGAAAGTTTCATGGTGTGTATCTGCTTATCAATATTACTATTCATCATCAAGGGACCTTCTGAAGATTTCCAATATTCCCAGTATCTCTGCTGCCTCTTCTTCTTCAGTACTATGTACTGGGAATACCAATTATAGTGATATATTGAGCCTCCCAGTTCTGTGTCCTCAATTTGGAGAGACTTTCATGCCCCAGCTAGTTTTCCACTTCCTTCATTGCAGCTCAGAAACTCTCTTCTGTCAATATGCCAGGGCACTCAGATTGTTCACCTACTTTGATTCTCTTCTTTCAGTGTTGTTTGACATTTACTGCGTGATATTCAACGTATGAAATCCATCTTCATGCACTTTACCTGTTTTTTTCTTACTTTCTTCTTTGCTTTTCCTTTGTTGCTGTTTCACTCTTTAGGTAAAGGAAGAAGATTTAGACCTCATTATTCTTTTTCAGGGCGAGACAGAAACTTAAAGCTGTACATTTGATTTCTCATAAAGAATAGCTCTACATAGTTGATTCAAGTGGAATAGTATCCTTTAAATGTCCCTGAACAAGGAGAAAGACAGTGCTTTTTTTCTTAATTCCCTCTAAAGTGGAGAGAATACTTTCAGAGCCATAGGATATAATAGCCTTCCAAGCTGTCCTTCTACTTTGCCTTGGGAACTGAAACAGATATCATGCATGAACAACATACATGTTCAGTTTATGTGATTAGAGCCTATGATTTATTAAAAATCCCTCAGCCCCTTAGTCTATGAGTATACTGTCAGGACAGAATTCAGCTCACCACATTTACTGTTCTGTCTTTTAGGTTTTCTTTCAGTTCCTTTAAATATTGATGTGAGATTCTCCTCTATATGCTGTCAATATGTTTCATTATTGTTGGCTAATAAAGAGGTCCTTCTGTCCATGGCAGGACAGAAAAAAGAAAGAGATGGAAAATCTGAATAGAGACATATAGAGAGAGTAGGTAGAGTCAGGGAGATGCCATGTAACTGCCAAATGAGAAGGTGATGGAGGTGGGTCTTGTATCTTATCCGTTGCTTTCATTGGTTAACTAATAAAGAAACTGCCTTGGTTCTCATAGGACAGAAAATTAGGTAGGCGGAGTAGACAGAACAAGATGCTGGGAAAGAGAAGCTGCATTAGGAGTCGCCATAATGTTCCCACGCCAGGCAGATGCAGGTTAAGATCATTCCTGGTAAGCCAGCTCGTGGGCTACACAGATTAATAGAAATGGGTTAGATTAATATGTAAGAGCTAGCCAATAAGAGGCTGGAACTATGGGCCAGGCAGTGTTTAAAAGAATACAGTTTCCGTGTAATTATTTCGGGGTGTAAGTTAACCATGTGGGTGGCCGGGTCATAGCGGGGACATAGCCCCGCCGCTCCTCTTACTACAAGAAGGATGCCACCAGAAACATACCGGTAGCCCACATCCTCATGGTAAGACACAGATTAATAGAAATATGTTAATTTAAGATGTAAGATCTAGCTAGGAATACACCTAAGGTATTGGCCAAGCAATGTTGTGATTAGTATAGTTTCTGTGTGATTATTTGGCTCAGGGCAGTCAGGAAGTCAAATAGCAGCCTCTATTTACAAAGAATACGCTATTAAAATTGGTATCTTTCTTTTAACCAGTATTATACTGACAGAAAATGGGAACACAGAGTTGTTTAATTATTGTCAATATATTTATTGCTATTATTATCATATCTATTAATACCATATGTGTACATGAGTGTGCATGTGTTCCCATTCATACGTATGTGTGTCTCTCTATGTGTGTGTGTGTGTGTGTGTGTGTGTGTGTGTGTGCACATGTTCCACAGAAAAGGTAAGATTTCAACTGTGTGAAGTTAGTTCTTTCCTTCCCATACTTGAGTTCTGAGAATGGAACAGAGGTCATCAAACTTGGGCAGCAAGAATTTTTCCTGCTTAGACTGGCCCAATAGTGGATATTTTTTTTTGTGTTCATTTTATTTCTTTGCTTCACATTGATTGTGAACATAGAAATATTCTTGAGTATATGAAGATTGAGTAAAATTTCTACTAATATTGAATCTTTGGGACACAGCAGTGAAAAAAATTCACTAATAAAAAATGTTAACATGTCTGAGAATTTTCCACAAAAAAAGATATAATGAGCACACTGAAAATAAAAATAGTAGTTTCAGAAAGTTATTTTTCAGACCTTATTGTATTGAAGAATATTGAATGACGGGGAAATAGAGAATGGTCATAGTGGAATTATAGTGTAGAGAGACAGCAATAACAAGGGCAAGCTATAAGTGACCATCACACAGCAGAAGCTATGGTAGATGCCTTCCTTAAGTAAAGACTGAGGATGATTCTACACAGGATGTAATCAGTGCAACAGAAAAAAGGAAGAAAAATCAAAGACCATGAAAGCAAATTATTCAGATTCCAACCCCTTTAGGATCTGAAGCAGCTTAATTAATACAGTTAAAACTCATAATAATCCTTTTTCATCCCAAATGGGAAACAAAGCTTAATGAACTTGTTATCTATCATCTTTTTTTTTTCTTGCATCATGGGCTTCATTGATTTCAAAACTGTGAATCTAACATAATTTTCTTTTAAATAAAGCTACTAACAGAAATTACAAAATTATTAGGCAAAGATTCATCTTTAAGAAAACAATCAGATGAAATAATTTGGTCAAATATTGGGGAACTACAATAAAATTAACTGAGGCTTCACATGGGCAAATTCCCCCATAGTTGAGATGTATCTAATTTTTAGGTATGTACAAACTGAGTGACCCATCAATTATACTAAAAAAATTTTCAGAATAATTATTGTAAAGAAAGTGGGACATTGTTAATGTTCCATGTGTACATGTGCACTTGTTTTAAACCCATTTTACTTTCACAAAATTAAAAGTATGCTTTTGTTTACAAAAAGAGCACACCCTACACATAAGACCTTTATCTGTATAGTAACATATATTTATGTACTTAACATGAAGCAGTGAAATAGAAAAAATAAGCTTTTTCACTTACAAAGACAGTTTTGATTGATTTACACATTGAGTAAATTGATTCGCTCAGTGATTTCTTATTGAAAATATATATCAACTTTATATTCAGTATATTGGGGTCATAGTTTAACTATATAACAAACCACATAAAACTCCAATATATATTTTCCCATGGTTAAGATGGTGTCTATCTGTAAACTTAAGGTAGATTTTTCTCTTCTTGCTTGTGTCTTGTTCTCTGTACTATAAAGTTCCACATATCTTTGAGCTTAAAACTCAACTTTCTTACTGAAAAAATAAATCTACACATTTTACATATATCCATCTTCAGGTCTGGTTCTATGACACTTTACAATAAATCATTTATGGTCCCAAATTCTTCCTACATTTAATGAATTTTTAAAATCTTTCTTTAGGAGTCATGGTTGATGCTTATATGATAGTGTTTGCCTCTCATGTGCAGAGTCCTTGGCCTGCACTGTAGAACTGTATGAAGCCATAAAATGGTGCATGGATGTAATCTCAGTTCTGGGGAGGTAGAAAAAGAAAAATCGGGTTTTCCTTGGTTACCTAGGTTGAGGTCAGCCTGGGTTATATGAGACAATGTTACAAAATTAAATATAAAATGATAGTTTGCAGTTTCCTTGAAAACATTCAGGAGCATTTTTCCTCTCTACTTTCCAAAGTACATAAAGATCAAACAAAAAAAGTCAAACGACCAAAATATTGATCCTTTCATTTAACTGATTACTAATTGAGATCCGATGAACACAAGGCTTTTTGCTGGTTTGTCCTAGATGATCCCACTGTCACCTTACAGCTGAGGTGGCTGAAGCATCTATGAGTTTTATTAGAACACTACTTTGAAGTCCTCTTTATGACTGAATAAGTTTAACTCTTTCATGCAGCTACCAATTGTTATTTTTGGCTGTAAGAAATCTCTCAGATCATGTGTTCAGTGGGTAAATTTCCAAATAACATCACCTTTTACAATCTTGATAGATTAATAATAATTTCATAATTGATCAGACACTATTCACTTACTATGATGTTTCTTTATAATTTTTTTTTCATTCTACTATAAACAGGAAGGAGAAAGCAGGCTTTGTTTTCAACATCTTTTCTGGGGCTTCCTTAGCCAAATGCCCAGTTTGTTTGCTGTGAAGCTCTGTTGTCCATATTTGTAGCTCAGAATTTAACAAAATCAATGCTTCTCCATCCTAAGTAGCTTCTTCCTCCATTTTCTCCTTAATGTTTTTCACTCTTGGGATCCCTCCTGAGCAGTGCCATCATTACTAATCTTTGTTCTCATTGGTTTAAGTATTCATGAGGACAATGCATCTTTTTCTCTACTATGCTCCATACTATTTTTGATATTCACATTACCAGAGTCAACAAATCCACAATTTTGCTGACAGGATGGATAAGAACAACAAAATCATTTCAATATCTTTCTCAAAATCCTTCACTCCTTTCTCTGAGATACCAGTAACAACAGCACATCATTTCAGCATCTCAAGCTACTTATGCTTTCTTCTATAACCATAACAACTCATCCTATAGCAAGTGACTTGAATCCATAGCTTACTATAAAGACATTTGTTTCATATAAAATTTATGAAAATTAACATGTAGATAAAAACTTAAAAGTCCTGACCCCATGAAACAAAATCAATAAAACTCTTGCGAGTAAATAAAGGCTAAATTCGCGGACTTGTGTCCAAACACATCTTGAAGTTCAACTGTGACATTGTCTGCAATCAGTTGAGTTATTTTCCTTATCGTCCTCCCATTTCCCTAACTTTTGAATTCAGTCAAGTGACTTTAACCCCTCAAAGTTTTAAATGGATGCCTTGTGAAATAATTCACATGGAGGGATGCAATATAGTGTTTGCTATACAGTAAGTACTCGAAAACGTGCTCAAGAAAGTTTAATTATCTGAATGATTTCCTAATAAAAAGTACAAATTTCTTGTTCTAATTACATCAAATGCAAACACTGCTTATTTAATCATTTGTTCACACAATCCGCACAATGACTTTAAACACAAGTTACAGAAGTTTGCTTTTCACTGCCACCCTTCTTACTCTCCATCCCTCCACTTAGTTTCTTTCCTTGCTATGAGAAAACACTGCCATAAAGAACTAGAGGAATGAGGGTTTGTTCTGGCTTACAGTTCAATGGCATACTACATCAAGGAAAAGAGTCAAGACAGAGGAGCTTGATGAAGCTTGTGGCAGTTCTTCCCACTTCCAGTAACTCCCTTGTTCTCTCCCCCTTATTTTTGCTCACTCTCTCATTCTCTCTTTCTCTTACTTTCTTGCTCTCCTTTTCACATATGTTATGGCTTTCATTCTTTCAATCCCACATTGGACAAAATAGCCTTCTAAATTCTAAACAAGTTGTTTATTAATTTTGATTTGAATTTTTATATTTATTATATGCGTTAAGATGTTTTAGTGCTGGGCGGTGGTGGCGCACGCCTTTAATCCCAGCACTTGGGAGGCAGAGGCAGGCAGATCTCTGTGAGTTCGGGACCAGCCTGGTCTAGAAGAGCTAGTTGCAGGATAGGAACCAAAAGCTACAGAGAAACCCTGTCTCGAAAAAATACAAAAAAAAAAAAAAGATGTTTTAGTCAGTTTTGTTTCTTATGTACCCATGCCTCTAATTACTTGACTCCTATCTACTGTCTGCTTGAGGTAATTAAACAATCTTATAAATGGATGAATAAATGAAGGTGTTTTATCAAAGTGTGATTATGCATATTTTATTAAATTTTTATGTATCAGCAACTGCAGTTTTGATTTTAACTTTTAGTAGTCCCTGGGATGTATGTCAATAAGCATTTATATACTTTAGAATATCTTCTACTTTTGTATCATACGTTTTTGAGAACTTAGTCATCTATAATATATCTAAAGTGCACAAAAAGAGTAATAATGTGTGTATAATTATAAATAGGAAGAAATTGTTATTAGTGGTTTGAAGTCTAGGTTGGTATTTCAGGGTTCTTGGACTTTTATTCAAAAGACTGAAATAAGGGCTCACATAGATTTACAAAACTAGCAAGAAACTTTACTCAAATCCAAGATGGTTCTGTTGCAATGTCAAGGGTGACATCAAAGCTACAATAAGGATTCTTAGTATTGTTAGTTATTATTTGGATCGCAAGAAAAGTTGAAGTTTATTGCTAAATGTATAGTTTAAGTGGTTCTTTATTTCAGTAACAGATTACAGAATAAAGCCACTTCTGCACTATGCATGTCTCATCATGGAATTCTTCTGATTTTAATCATATTTATGTACAATTATACATGACTATAAGATGATAAGTATGGTCAAGTAGAGGGGCATACACAATTAATCCCAGCACACGGGAGGCAGAAACAAGTGGATCTCTGAGAGTTCAAGGCTAACCTGGTCTACAAGAGCTAGTTTCAGGATAGACTCCAAAGCTGCAGAAAAACAGTGTCTTGAAAAATCAAAACAAAAAGAACCTTCAAATAACAAAAACAAAAAGCCGATAAGTATATAGGTTCTCCATAAAAATTCCCTTGGAGAACACAGTTTGCTTGGTTTCATTTTGCCTAAATCCAGTACTATTCTAAGTTATCCTTTTTCCCTCTTAACCCAAAGTATTGGATATATGTTTGATTGTATATTACAGGAAAGAGACATTTATTTTACACTTTGTAACAGGTTGCACACATATCTTGAAGAAGCTCATGTTAGGTGTCTAGACTGCTAACAATTGCTAGGTGTTTTTGTGTGTGCTTTGTACATACAACTAAATTTTCTAGGATGCCAACTGCATTGCTAAAAGGGAGATGCTTGCATGGTTTAAGCCAAGTGGATTTTTTTTAATGTTTTCTTTTTTTTTTAATTGAAAAAAAAATTTCTGCCTCCTCCCCGCCTCCCATTTCCCTCCCCCCCCTCCCATTTCCCTCCCCCTCCTCCCACTTCTTTCCCCCTTGCCCTACTCCTCCCCCTCCCTCTCCAGTCTAAAGAGCAGTCAGGGTTCCCTGTCCTGTGGAAAGTCCAAAGTCCTCCCCCCTCAATCCTGGTCTACGAAGGTGAACATCCAAATTGCCTAGGCTCCCACAAAGCCAGAACATGAAGTAGGAACAAAACCTCGTGCCATTTTTCTTGGCTTCTCAGCAACCCTCATTGTCCGCCAAATTCAGAGAGTCCAGTTTTAGCCCATGCTTTTTCAGTCACAGGCCAGCTAGCCTTGGTGAGCTCCCAATGGATTAGCCCTACTGTCTCCATGGGTGGGTGCACCCCTTGTGGTCCCGACTTCTTTTCTCATGTTCTCCCTCCTTCCACTCCTTATTGGGACCGTGGGAGCTCAGTCCGGTGCTCCAGTGTGGGTCTCTGGTTCTATCTCCATCCATCGCCAGATGAAGGTTCTATGGTGATATGCAAGATATTCATTCATCAATATGGCTATAGGATAGGGTCATTTCAGGTTCCCTATTCTCAGCTGCCCCAGGAACTAACTGGGAGCATCGCTTTGGGCACCTGAGAGCTCCTCTAGGTCCAAGTCTCTTGCCAACCCTAAGATGGCTCCCTTAATTAAGATATGTTGAAATTGGGGCGCCGGGGTTTGCGTCCCCAACACCCCAGCCAACTGGCTAGCTTAATGCCCGAAATAACAACACACAAACTATATTCATTTAAAGACTGCTTGGCCCATTATTTCTAGCTTCTTATGGGCTAACTCTCGCACCTGGTCTAACCCATTTCTAATATTCTGTGTTAGCACCCCAAGGTGTGCTTACCGGGGAGATTCTAGCCTACGTCCATCTTGGTCGGAGCTTCATCACGAGTGCCTCAGAGAGCAGAGCCATCCTGTCTGCCCGCTAGACAGGATCCTGACATCTCTGAGCAGAGCTGCATGAATTCTCTGACCTCACTTCCTCTTCCTGTCTGTATACTATACTGTTTACTCCTCCCACCTGTTTTAACCTATAGGACCAGCCAAGCAGTTTCTTTATTTTAACCAATGAAATCAACAGATTGATATATGACACTCCTACATCACTTCCCCTTTTTCTGTTTAAACAAAAAGGAAAGGCTTTAACTTTAACATAGCAAAATTACATAAAACAGTTATCAAGTAAAAATTACAATAATCTTTATCATAACTAAGGAAAAGTATAACTATAACTAACTATTCTTAACTCCATCAAAGACTCCAGAAAGATACAATGTTACCTAAGCAAACAAGAAATAAGCAACGTTCAAACTCTAGAAATGACAGAGACATCTCGCTGCCTGTACAGTCACCCAACGTTCCTCTGTACCGTTGGGGCATCCATCTTCGGCCTACAGGCCCATAGTTTTCAGCAGACATTCCACAAAGCAGGAAATTTCAAAGGCAGTCACTATCTGCTTGTCCTGAAGAATGTCTCGCAGACTCCTTCATGAATCAGTTACCCACGTGGGGCAACTGAATCCACAGAAAGTCTGAGAAAGCTTGGGAAAGAGTAAAGCATGTTTTCTTGGTAGCAGCAGTTTCTCAGGGCTGCTCTCAGCTAAGAGAGGCTTTCCTCACTCAGCTTTAGCTGCAAAGCCTTGCAGCTCTTTTAAGAGGTCCTGCCACGAAACACTTAAACGGTGTTGACGAAAAGCTAAACGCATGGTTTTCGGTTTTCAGCCGTAGCAGGAAAAAAAGCTGCGCCGTTTAAAAATGCCGGCTTTCTGGGTTGTCCTGCTAGGGCAAACTCTGACTCTTTAACGCAGGCGGTTTGTGTGGCTTGCAAGCACAGGCTGCGGAAGATCGCTTGCTGGCAAGGACCTTGAAACACTGTAGAGTTGTGGCACTGAAGGCGGCTCTGGCCGGTACCTCAGCTACAAGGTTGGAATGGCAGAAAGCTAAGGGATGGACTGGAACTAGCTGGCATAGCCACGCCTTTAGTCCTTCTGAGATTGCTTGGTAAATTAAAGACCTATGTGGTCAGAAAAACAGAGAGAGATAGAGTAAAAAGAGATTCAAAGATAAAGAAAATTTTTAAATGGTTTACTGTGTGTTAAAAATATATGCAAGCTAAAAGTAAGTTCTTAAAAAAAATTGGAAGAAAAAGAGAAGTTGGTTGTGGTAGTACACGCCTTTAATCCCAACACTTGGGATGCAGAGGGAGATTGACCTCTGTGACTTCAAAGTGTGGTAGCACACGCCTTTAATCCCACTGGCTAGAAGGCAGAGACAAACAGATCTCTGTGAGTTCAAGGTGTAGTAGCATACACCTTTAATCCCAGTGCCTGGGAGGCAGAGACAGGCGAATCTCTGAGAATTCAAGAACAGCCTGGTCTACAGAGCTATTCCAGGTCAAAGATATACACTCAAAAAGTTAAAAGTAAAAATAAACGAAATAGAGTTAAAACAAAGCTGTACAAAGATGGAAAATACACAGAGAATCTTGATACTGTATGCTATTATGCTCTCTTTGAATCATTTGAATGCTGAGGAAGGAGCAACAGATGCCAAACGGTATTTGCTTATAAGTGCTGCTAAACTAACCCAACATAGATATTGTGAAAATGCCTTGACTTTGAAATTTGGATCTAAGGATATAATACTTTGGAAAGGAGTTTCTTGTTTTGTTTTCACAGAGGATGAGACCCTGTTCATTTCTTCTATTCCAATATGGTATGATGGACCACGCCCTCCTGAAGGATTGCTGTAAACGCCTTGAGAAAATTGCCTCACTCAACTGCCAACTGAGATGAAACTAGCACACAGGTTATACCATGAAAGACCTAATTAACAGCGCCCCCATTCAGCAGGAAGCAGTTTGGAGAGATAACTGCGCCCATGTTCCCAAATATGGTTTATAAGTGTTCTTTTACATTTAAAGGGGGAAATGGTATAGGTATGAATAATTTGCATTGATACGGATTTTGCTTTATTGATTTAAATTTAAGGTCAATTTTGTTATATGTATATGTATTTCTGATCTTGATTAAGGTATTGTGATTCTGCAGTTCACTTAAAAATGTAATGTATATAGGTTGTTAATAGATAATCATAATAGTCAAGTTTGTAGTCATGTTAGTTAAGATTTTCTAGATGTACATAGATAAATTTTAGATAGGCATTCTTCATATCTTTCAAAGACTACAAAATAGGACATTTAATGTTTTAATAACTTAGGGTTTTTCATGACAATGAGACACTCTGCTCCTGGCGGCACCAATCTACTTCGAGAGGAAGATGGGCATCGAAGAGGATCCTTATGGAGTTTTGATAGCCATTTGGGCAAGAAACTGCTCTTGCCTGGACTATTGCATAAACTGGACACAGAGAACCCGCAGAGAGAGGACTACTGAACTTGCCTAAAGGTGAGATGATCTTTCGGGGTTCCTGACTTATGAAAGAGTCTGCCAGACATTCTTCAGGATAAGCAGAAAGTGACTGCCTTTGAAATTTCCTGCTTTGTGGAATGTCTGCTGAAAACTATGGGCCTGTAGGCCGAAGACGGATGCCCCAACGGTACAGAAGAACTTTGGGTGACTGTACAGGCAGCAAGATGTCTCTGTCATTTCTAGAATTTTAGAAGTTGCTTATTTCTTGTTTGCTTAGGTAATATTGTATCTTTCTGGAGTCTTTGATGGAGTTAAGAATAGTTAGTTATAGTTATACTTTTAGTTATGATAAAGATTATTGTAATTTTTACTTGATAACTGTTTTATGTGATTTTACTATGTTAAAGTTAAAGCTTTTCTTTTTTGTTTAAACAGAAAAAGGAGAAGTGATGTGGGAGTGTCATATATCAATCTATTGATTTCATTGGATAAGCAATAAATAAACTGCTTGGCCCAATTGGTTAGAACATAGGTGGGAGGAGTAAACAGAATAGTATGCGGACAGGAAGAGGAAGTGAGCTCAGAGAATGCATGCAGCTCCGCTCAGAGAAGTCAGCCTCCTCTCTCGCGGGCCGGAGGGGATCGCTCGGCTCTCTGAGGCATGCTAGCAATGAAGCTCCAACCGACCCAAGATGGACGTAGGTTAGAATCTCCCCGGTAAGCGCACCTTGGGGTGCTAACACAGATTATCAGAAATGGGTTAGGTCAATATGTAAGAGGTAGCCAATAACGGGCCAGGCAGTGATTAAATGAATACAGTTTGTGTGTTGTTATTTCGGGCATAAGCTAGCCAGGCAGCCTGGGGTGTTGGAGACGCAACCTCGCCGCCCCTATTTCAACAAAGATATGTGCTTCCCTGCTCCCCTAACCAACCTTCCTTTTTTCCCTATGTTCCCCCCAACCTCCCCTTCTTACATTTCTCTCCCCATCACCCCCTTACCTCACTCCCACCAAAGCCCCAAGATCCCAATTTTTTGCCCGGCAATTTTGTCTACTTCCCATGACCAGGAGGATAGCTATATGTTTTTCTTTGGGTTCACCTTCTTATTTAGCTTCTTTAGGATATCAAATTATAGACTCACTGACCTTTATTTATCTCTGGAAACCAATTATGAGTGAATACATCACATGTTCATCTTTTTGGGTCTAGGTTACCTCACTCAGGATAGTGTTTTCTATTTCCATCCATTTGCATGCAAAATCGAGAAGTCATTGTTTTTTACTGCTGAGTAGTATTCTAATGTGTACATATTCCACACTTTCTTCATCCATTCTTCCATTGAAGGGCATCTAGGTTGTTTCCAGGTTCTGGCTATTACAAATAAAGCTGCTATGAACATAGTTGAACAAATATCCTTGACATATGATCAGGCCTCTCTTGGGTATATTCCCAAGAGTGGCATTGCTGGGTCCATGGGTAGGTTGATCCCGAATTTCCTGAGAAACCGCCACACTGATTTCCAAAGTGGTTGCACAAGTTTGCATTCCCACCAGCAATGGATGAGGGTACCCCTTCCTCCACAGCCTCTCCAGCAAAGGCTATCATTGGTGTTTTTGATTTTAGCCATTCTGACAGGTGTAAGATGATATCTCAATGTTGTTTTGATTTGCATTTCCCTGATCGCTAAGGAGGCTGAGCATGACCTTAAGTGTCTTTTGGCCATTTGAACTTCTTCTGTTGTGAATTCTCTGTTCAATTCAGTGCCCCATTTTTTAATTGGGTTAATTAGCATTTTAAAGTCTAGTTTCTTGAGTTCTTTATATATTTTGGAGATCAGACCTTTGCTGTTGGGGGGTTGGTGAAGATCTTCTCCCAGTCAATGGGTTGCCTTTTTGCCTTAGTGACAGTGTCCTTTGCTTTACAGAAGCTTCTCAGTTTAAGTAGGTCCCATTTATTCAATGTTGCCCTTAATATCTGTGCTGCTGGGGTTATACCTAGGAAGTGATCACCTGTGCCCATCTGTTGGAGGGTACTTCCCACTTTCCCTTCTATCAGGTTCAGTGTGTTCAGATTGATATTGAGGTCTTTGATCCATTTGGACTTGAGTTTTGTGCATGGTGATAGGTATGGGTCTATTTTCATTCTTCTACAGGTTGACATCCAGTTGTGCCAGCACCATTTGTTGAAGATGCTTTCTTTCTTCCATTGTATACTTTTAGCGCCTTTATCGAAAATGAGGTGTTCATAGGTTTGTGGGTTAAGATCCGGGTCTTCTACACGATTCCATTGGTCAACTTCTCTGTTTTTATGCCAATACCACACTGTTTTCATTACTGTAGCTCTGTAATAGAGTTTGAAGTCAGGGATGGTAATGCCTCCAGAAGATCCTTTATTGTACAAGATTGTTTTGGCTATCCTGGGTTTTTTGTTTTTCCATATAAAGTTAATTATTGTCCTCTCAAAATCAGTGAATAATTTTGATGGGATCTTGATGGGGATTGCATTGAATCTATAAATTGCCTTTGGTAGGATTGCCATTTTTACTATGTTGATCCTCCCAATCCAAGAGCAAGGGAGATCCTTCCATTTTCTGGTATCCTCTTCAATTTCTTTCTTCAATGCCTTAAAGTTCTTGTCAAATAGATCTTTCACTTCCTTGGTTAGAGTTACCCTGAGATATTTTATGCTGTTTGTGGCTATCGTGAAAGGTGATGCTTCTCTGATTTCCCTCTATGCTTCCATATCCTTTGTGTATAGGAGGGTGACTGATTTAAGTGGATTTTTAAGTTACAAAACTATCCCAAAACTTGCTTTCTCCAAAACAATTAGTAGTGTTTTTTATTACCATGTATTGAGGCTTATACTGCATATATGATCAATTCCTTAGTTGAATATATCATGTATATGTTCAATATCATGTATATTATGTATATGTTTCATTGTGATAACAACCTAGTTATTTAAATGTAGTAATACAATATGTTAGAAAATAATAACATAAATTCTTATACTCTCTTACTTGTGTCATTATACATACCTCTTTTCCTTTATCCTTATCTAACACATGATATATTTTTATTAGGTTTAATTTGTTTGCATTGGACTTTACATGTTCTCAAACATTCTTTTGTTTTTGACAACACTCTTATAATTATAAATATCCTCCTCATTATCATTTGTTGCACTTTTTCTCATTTGCAAGTGAGATATTTTGCTTTGTTAGAAGAATATTTCACAAGGAAAAAAGCACTGACGAAAAGAAAAAGCCCTGATTTATTGATTTAGCTGGACTACAGAAGGAACAATCTGTGAATGGGAGGGAGATGGATGGTATTTGCAAAGATTCTTGGACTTTGGTCATATAAGCTGAGGGTCAGAGTAGTCATGGAGGCATCATACTACATGAGGGTGCTTCTACACTTGTCTCCATTTTCATTCACATCTGTTGTCTACATGGAGTCAGGAAAACATTTAAGAGCTTGGCAGCAGCTAGCAGATTATGGCCTCTCATGATGTCACCACTGTTTTTAAGACTCTAAACAGAAATAATGAAAAATAAATTATAGGATTTAGGCAAGGAATGCAGAGTGTTCTTGAAGACAGGACAGGTCAGTATACAATCCTCACAGTAAGGATATCAGTGTAGTGTATGCTAACATCTCAACAATTGCAAATTATTGTCCTGCATTGATATGCACATCTATAGAAAAGTAGGGTTTGTTCTGTATTATTGAAAATCAATTCCATAGAGATTCTATGTCATAACTGAGGAAGAATCATAAGACCAGACACATAGAACAAATGACTCAAAGCAGGGTAATCAAAGAATCTTTAAGAAAACATTACTGAGTATGCTATGAGTATCCTCATAAACAAACAAAAGAATGTGGGAGGAGTAGTGAAAGAAAGTGATTCCAACATCATTTCTGAAGAATACAGTTCTCCCATGTGAGTTCTGGAGTTTTATAACCTTCCTCTCAAAACTCTCCCATTACCTGTTTCTTAACAGGCTTTTCAACATTAAATCACCTTTAAAATTTCTTTGCAAAAATTACAGCTAAAGTAAGGTTTTAGAACTGGGAAAGGGACAGTGCTAGATTCAAAGGGGATCCATAGCTGTGTCAGTATCAGCCCAGATCTACAGAGAAGAAAATAGTACCAACATTTCAACCACAAAAGAAGTTTGGATTTCTTACAGAGAAATAAGAAAACTTTTCATAAGCCATCATTTATTTTTATATGGTTTCTGTTCCAGCTGAACTGTTTGCTCCTTTAACTGGACTATCTATTTTCTACCACATTGCACATACAGTAAAAGAAGAAAATTGCTGGATAGCTTTTGTGGTTTTCAACCTTTCTAATGCACTGACCTCATAATACTGTTCTTCATGTTATGTTGATCCTCAAACATAAGATTATTTTGTTTTTATCCCAGCACTTGGGAGGCAGAGGCAAGCGGATCAATGTGAGTTCAAGACCAGCCTGGTCTACAGAGCTAGTTCCAGGACAGGCTCCAAAGCCACAGAGAAACCCTGTCTCGAAAAACCAAAAAAAAAAATCATTTTGTTGATACTTTATACCTGTATTTCTGCTACTGTTATAAATTATAAGTATCTGATATGCAGGATATCTGATATGTGATACATGACCCTATGGGGGTGGCAACCCATAGCTAGAAATAACTGGGATAAAGATTAATGCCTAATTACCCACAACTATTTTGTATTTATTACATAATGACATTATCTATCTATCTACTTACCTATATACTACCTACTTACCTATATACTTATCATCTATCTTTAAAGTACTCCTTTTATGGTATCATCAAAGTCTTGCATATTTTGAACCAGTGAGGTAGATCAAGGGATAGAAGTACCGTTCTCATGCCTGAAATAATTAGTTTGAAAGAACTGATTCCCCAAAATTTCGCTAGTATACACACACACACACATACAGACACACAAATTACATAATGTAATACAATTTTAAAAATCTTTGATGCCTAAGCAAATGGAAGGAGCTCATGTATCTTACAATCCAAAGTCAGAAAAGTCTCGTTTGCTAAATTCTGATAGGTGTCAATCTCTTAATTATCAGTACCTTTAGATAGAAATTTCACATACTATGCTGAGGAAAGACATACACAAGTTTCTTCAGATGAGAGCTAATAAGTATTTAGGATTTCATTTCACTTTATTTAATGATATCATAAAGATTTTATATATAACATAATATTTGAAAAGCAAGTGTAGACATTTCTGTGATAGAATGAATAACATGTCGCCTTATTGCAGATGCCCATGCATGTTTGGGGAAATGGATATAACACCGACATTTGGCCTCCTCTCTAGAGCATACAAGTGTTTAATTCTCCTTAGCAGGTGCATGGAAACAAAACTCTCACAAGAATCACTTTAATGAAAATATGTGTATGACAGAGAAGCTGGTACTATCTGTGTTATCACCAAGCTGTTTCTTTACAAAAACAGACATTTCCATTAAATACTCACGACAGAAGGCTAATTATTACCTTGGTTAAGCAAACATCTGTATCAGGCCATTTTGAGTTGTTCCACAGGTACCTGAGACTTGATCATTTATAAAGAACAGAAATTCAATGTCATGGTGATAACATGTTACAAACTAGTTTTATGCTTCCATAGTGGTGCATGTGCACAGTACACTCCAATCAGAAAATATGAAACATTTCAATAGCAACATTAAGGTAGAGTTCTCATGATCGAAGCATGCCCCTCTTCCTGTGCTCCTCCTCCTGAAATTGTTGCTTTGGGAATGATATTTCCAGCTTATAAATTTTGAAGTTAAAGCTAGAATGATTTGAGCATCAAAAATAAGTCATATAAGGTTAAAAGCATTGTATAGCACAACAGCAGATAAATTCAAGGTAAATGCTTTTTAACAGTCATAACAATAATACAACAAACAGGAAAATAACAGGCATGTAAAGCTTATATTTTATCTAATGAAACAAAAGACATTCTTTGTACATAATATGCTAAATTCTTTAGTACTGTCAGTTAAAACTTGAAGGTCAGCTTAGACATCACGTCAAATGAGATCTGCGACACATGTTACACACCAATAATTCAAGTTTCATAAAATGAAAAGAAAGACCTTGAATTCAGAAAGGATTACATAACTAAGAAATAATGTAGAAAATCTCCAGTGAATTAACACGTGGCTATGATATTGATCAGAAATATTGAGAAAGAATTTAATAAGAGTTCAGTATGAAAGAAAGAAATAGGTACATGATCCAGTTGCAGCTAGGGTCAGACCCACTAGGACAACTGTCCAACTACGTGACATATATATGAATATTTGTCAACTAGAGTAAATTTTGAAATTAAGTGTGTCAAGTTTCACTTTATAGAAAAGCATGGAACAAGACAACATTCTGATACAACCTGCTGTGCAACAATATTTGTACTTTGTAAATATGTATTAATCTGATTAATAAAGAGCTGGGAGGGAAGAGATTGAGCAGGGGAGTCAGACTAGGAAAACACTGAGAAGAGAAGAATCTCAGGAAATGGAAGGAGATGCCAAGAGAAGCAATATGAACTTGCTGCAATGAAAAAAGGTACTGGCACATGGCAGGGTTTAGATAAGAAATATGGGTTAGTTTAAATGCAAAAGCTAGTTAAAAACAAGCCTAGACTATCGACCAAGGATTTGTAATTAATATTAGATCTCTGATTGGTTATGTGTAAGTGATTACTGGGAAACAGTAAAACTCCACCTACAAGAACCCTCATACCTAGGAGAATGGCATTTAGCCATGTTGGCTTCTTTCTAGAAGTTCTTGTCTTAAGTTTATTATGAAG
Organism: Microtus obscurus; assembly: GCA_963919715.1. Taxonomy (NCBI): domain Eukaryota; kingdom Metazoa; phylum Chordata; class Mammalia; order Rodentia; family Cricetidae; genus Microtus; species Microtus obscurus. Next base: position 30,497,946 of record CAWTZC010000501.1, on the reverse strand, counting down.
ATATAAGAGAAATACTTGCTTACCTGGTTGATTCCATGCCACATGTGAGATTCTCCATTTTTAAACTCTTTTTTGCCTTGAAATTACTTTGAGTCTGCCTGAATACTTCTGGAAAGATTTTATATTTGAAATTTATCTCATTACAAACATTAATTTCATCTCAAAATCAATATTCCCACAAAGAGAAACATGTTCATAATTTCCAGAAATTAAGACTTGCACATAATAGAGGGGTGGCTATTTTCCTATTTAATACAAATGAAATTGATTTAATTTTAAACTAAATCACATCTTTATTTTGTTACATCATATTTCTTACTATTTGAAACATACATAATAATGAATCCTCTTTGGGAGGAAGTATTGATCAAATATAGGCTCTCTGCAAGAGTAGCAAATGCTTTAAAACATGAACCTTCTCTCTAGATCCTCAGCCATCTTTCTTTATTGCACAGGTTGGCCCTATATAGTAATGGGTTTCAGTATGACACTTTCATACATATTTATAAAATATATTTTTATTATATTAATTTCCATCTCTGTGTTGGTCCCACTCACATCTGCTGATGATCTTCCTCTTATGAGATATTCCCCTCATTATTCCCATATATTTTTCCAGTTTATTCCTTTTATGACCTATTGTGTTTTATTGATATTTATTGCAAGCTCTTCAGTGATAGGTTATTGTTTTTTTTCTTTATAAGTGGTTACACCACTAACAAAAATGTATCTGCTGACCTTAGTCATCCTTAATCTGTCTGTAGATACTTGAGGTGGGTAAGATCCCAAACGCCTCTCCACATTATCTACTTTTTTGGCTTATAAATTCACTGGAAGGCTTATGGCCTCGTGGGTAGCTGCAGAATGGAATTGATAAGGCCAAACTTTTGTAGTTTTGTGTTGGTAGTCTTACTTACTTTTTTATTACTGTAATTATCATTGACCAAGACAATTTCAGTGTAGTAAAGGATTTGTCTTAGCTTGCATAAAATAGTTTTTCATTGAGAGAAGCCAAGGCAAGTACTAAAGACAGGAGTTTGAAGTAGAAACCAATGTGGAAATGGTGTTTACTGGATTGCTTCCACTAGATTTCTCACCTACCTTTCTTATTCAACCCAGGCTTACCTGCTATGGGATCGAACTGCCCACAGTAGGCTGGGTCTTTCTGATGACCTGATTTCAATCTCTGGAATCCACACATAGAAGAGAGAACTTACTCCCACAAACTGTCTTTTGACCTACTCATGTGTGTCATGGCACCTTGGCAAAAAAAAAAAACCTATACACACAAACACACACAGAAAGAGAGAAAAAAATATAAGTATTAAAACTACTTAAACATAGAAAACATCTCTTCTATAAAAATAAATAATTATATCTGTTTTTTCATATTATATATTAAGATATCCTTCTTTGAAGTTTGTAGGAAATTATGTATAACTAGGCCAATTAGATGATGCAAATAATGATACATTTAATATATAGACACATCCTTAAGCCTCAAAACAATAATTATTATTATTACTGTCTACTATGTATAATTACAAATTTTACTGGGTATTAACTCTGTGTATGGTAAGATTAAGACAAAAGGATATATTAAAACTTGAAATTCTTTCTTCCAAGGACTTTGGTCTTGCTTGAGTATTTAAGGCACATATATAAGAAACAGGAATAAATTATTTACTATAGAAGTGAGGATTGACATCCAGCTTGAGTGATGTAATCATAAGCTTTTGATTCTCTTTTATCTAAAATTCTCTCTTAAAAATGATTTAGAGTGGAACATCTCTAAAGACAAGCCAGTCAACCTCTAATATTATATAATTGTACTAATAGCTGGGCTCATGGCTGCTCAGCCACAGCAGGAGATGTGAAATCCAGCAGAAATGAAACAAGATTAGCTCCCGTCTGAGGTTTTGAACTAACTCAACTCTAACTTTGAGACTGATGGGCTATAGGCTACCCCCACTCGTCTTTCAATCTGTGGCGTTTTAGACGAACTCTTCTTTCTTATTGACTAAACATTTACAAAGACTAACCTGAAAGTATTATTTTTGTAGAGTTTACTAAGTAATCTGTTAGAAATTGTGTTTCTGTCTTGCCATTATTCATTCCTCAGTTATGGAAAAGACAGTATGCAGAGTAAGTGTAGTGTTGTGTGTAGATGAGTGTATGTGTGTGTGTATGTTATAATTGCAAGGAAATACTAGAAATACTATTCCTTCTATTATATAACATTCTGAATAGAAGAATAACAGTGGTATTATTTAATAAGAAGAGCCCTGGCATAGTCAATGACTTTTAGAATATTTTCTGATATTAGCCTTTATGAAACCTAAAACCCCAAACCATGCAGAAAGGAAACAAGCAATATGGCTCACTAGAAGGGAATATCATGATTTCTTTGATGTGGGTTAAATATGGATTTCTCCAATTGTCAGTCTCAAATCATTGCATGAAAGTGGTAGATCACTTTCTTTTAATTGATGACTAAATGAATGAGTCAATGAATCAGTCAATAAATAAATGAATGAATCAAAGAGAAATTCAACTGAAACACTGTGTTTAGTTGCTCTTCATCTCTCCATGTTTTTTTCCATTATTTCTGGGAGATGTATCTGTCATTCTCTGATATCTGATATCTAACTCTTCTTCAAAGCATATATAGAGTGTCAGAAAGAAAGACGTGAAGTGAATTGAAGGATTACTTGTTCCCAATCATTATTCCACTGTGTGTGGCTTCCAGGACTGCATTTTTCTCTGTATATTTTTCTAATAAGAAGCCTCTGTAGAGTGACTAAAGCAACACATTTGTCAGGATCTTCTACCTCCCCAACTCCATCACTCAGTGAAATGCCTCTTTTTCTTTACTTTGGTTCTAAGAACTAGAAGAAGAAAAAATTTCCATATACTCACTTTTGGGTAGTTCACCATATATTGGCCCATAAACCTAGCAGAAAACTATGTAATGATTTCTGCATTAATTTTTTAATTATATACTATAAATTTATCTCATTTATGCTGGCAGTTTTCCTGTTCTGTATTATTGATAATGTTGAGAGATCTATCTTTAGTGTATGGTTTGTGAGAAAAGGTGGGAGAAGGAAATGAAATCAGATTATCTATCTCAGAAGACATAAACAGTAAATTTTTTCAAAAGGAATAAGCCTCAACTCTCCTGCCATTATGTTGCAAATTCTACTCTTTTTAGGTTCAGAAAAAAAAAAACATGCTCAGTAATTTAGAGTTTGGTTTCACTCTACCTTCCCCCTGCCCAGTAGCAGAATTGTGAGGGAAAGAATAGATTTATAATAGAGGTATAAGAGCAGAAAGAGGGAGAAGGTGAACAAGGAAGTCAGGACCTTAGAGGGGTTGGTACCCCCACTAAGAGAGTGTGCCTGATCTAATGGGAGCTCACCAAAGGCAGCTGGACTGAGACTGAACGAGCATGTGATCAAACTGGACTCTCTGAATGTGGCTGATAATGGGGGCTGACTGAGAAGCCATTGATAATGGCACTGGAATTTGTTTCTACTGCACGTACTGGCATTTTGGGATTCTAGTCTATTTGGATGCACACCTTCCTAGGCCTGGATGGAGGGGGGAAGGCCTTGGACTTCTTACAGGACAGGTTACCCTGCCCTCTCTTAGGACTGGAGCGGGAGGGAGGAGGGTGAGTACAGGAGAGGGAGGGAAATGGGAGGAGGGGAGGAAGTGGAAATTTTGAATGGTATTATTTATAAAGCAATAAAAAAAAAGGAAAAAAAATCAGAAAATTAAAAAAAAGAAATAAAATAGGTATTATCCTAACATCTTTAATTCACCTTAATACAAGCATATAAAAACCTAGGTAAGCCAAGTCATCAGTAGAAAGGGGAAATATAAAGACAGAAGGCTTTCAATGAGATTTGTTGACAGAGGTTTCCGAAGCCCAGGTACCACAGCTATTTAGTCCCAAATAAACAAACAGAGGTCTACATTAATCATAAACTGGTTGGCCTAGTAGCTCAGGCTTCTTATTAATTAATTGTCACATCTTACATTAACCCATTATTGTTGTCTGTGTTAGCCATGTGTCTTGGTACCAGTGAGGAATTCTCATCTTGCTTCCTCTGTGGCTGGGTGAAGACTGCTAACTGGCCTTTCCTCTTTCTAGAATTCTCCTATCCTCATCAAAGGTTAATACATAAAAAGGAGGGGAGTAGAAAAGTGTCTACTCTCATTTGCACAACCTGAGTTGACTACTATGGATTGGGGAATGAAAATTATAAAAGCAATGCAAATGGGTGCTGGAGAGGTATCTCTAATGAGAAGAGGACTGAGGGCACCGCCAGAGGACAGAAGTTATATTCCCAGAACCCACATGGCAGCTCAGAACTGTCTATAGCTCTATGGCAATAAATTATTATAAAAATATATTTTACATTCTAACAGTCAGGAACTTTGGCAACTGCATGAATCACACACCTTGAGGTCACTTAAGACCGAATGGTGTTCTGCTCTATAGTCAGCCTGTTTATCCTGGCTGTAAAGAACAGTGTAACAACTGTAGGTGAGGGTGCAGTGAAACCACCAATCAATACTACTCCATGGGTAGAAAAAAAGGTTTATTGAGAATAAAACTGTCAAGATTATCTCTGGGTGGCAGGAGGTAGAAACAGCAAAAATGATGGAAAATCAAGGTAAGTGTGTGTGATAGTGACAGAGTGGAGTTCTCTGACCTAATCTGGGATGTTTGGATTGGTTTTGAACTAGAGTTCCTTGCCAGAGGGAGTTGATTTTGGATGTGGATTACGGGAAGTGCTCCATAAACAGGAACCTCACCTCATAAATTCCTGAGGAAAGTTGAATTTAGGCTTCTGATTATCCATTAACAATCTATCTATTTATTGGTCAAAGACTTTTTGTTTAGGACATTGTGACCCGCATTGACATTTTGGGAGGCACACTTTGGACTTAACATTCCAACCTTTTGTTGATGATTAAGAGCAATGGTAGGGAAGCTTTATATTAATTGGTGGCTTAAGGGATGGAAGGGCTCTGGAACATATTTCCAAAAAGGGGGCTCAAGCTCACAGGTGATGGTAGAGACATGAGGATATCCCATCAGAACCATCTAATTTACTAGCCACTGGGTTATTTTGCTAATCCTCACCTTAAAGATCTTAAAGAGACCATTATTATCAGAAGAATAGAAGCTAGTGGACTGAGGAGAAGTAGAAGACAGAGCTTCAAAGGACTCGAGTGAGAATCCTGCATTGGAGTAAACCCCTGGAGGCCATTGTTTATAAATCATCTTGTGTACATTTTGATTATCTCTCCTATGTCTTCATTGAGGAAGAGGCAACTGCTATCCCTTTTTACGGTCAGCAAATCAAGGGCCCTTCAATTTTGAAGGGCCACTGAGGCTAGGGAGGTAAAACAGGTTTGGATTCCTGAGATTAGTTTTTGAATGGCATCTGACAACTAGCTGAAAATAAGCTTGAGATAAGCAAGTTTATAGGTATATTTGGCAAAAATAACTGAAATGTGTTATAATGGCCAGCTTCGTGTTGTACATAAAGTGAAGATTATACCACCTTCTGTGTAGTGCAAAGGGGGACGATCCAAGTCAGAAGATAACTACCTTACTTTATAAAGTTGAAATGGAGGAATCCTGTAGGTTGTTGAATTCTCTGAACTTCCACATGTTTTAAACTTAATGGATTAAACTCTTATAATTTGTTTCACTGAATGCTTTCCAGATTTTACATACATACATATATATATATAACATATAATATATATGATATATATTCATATATCCTATGCATTATAAAGAGTGATAAATACTCTCAAATATTTAATTTACAGACTGAACCAAGTGGGATTAAAATTGAAATAAAATCCTTTAAAAGTAGACATCTCTTAATAGTGACCCTGGTCTAATAGCCACCAGGTATTATAACAATTATACATAAAATTACTTAAGACTGAGCAAGTTGAACATAAAAAGAGCCACTTGCTGAACTCTACCTCCTTTTGTAGTCAAGGCCCATATGAAGTTATCCTAAGATGTAGGTGTCTAGCACCCTTGTCTCCTCTTAAGTTTTCCATTTTCATCAGAGATGGAAGAAGAGAAAATAACAATTGTAACTCTATAGGTGCTAGAGACTAAAGGAGAAGTGACTTCTTCATATTACTAAAGAATTCGATTATTAGAAAAGGTTTCATGAAACTGTGAAACAGACCGCATGTAAAGAAAAAAATGGTAAGAGGTGTGTTTCATATTATATTCAATATTCAAGGGAAAGGAAAGAAATTGATCTATAGAATTTTTTTTTTCATTTAAATGTTTTTTTTCTTTTTTTTATTGAAAAAAAAAAAGCAATTTCTGCCTCCTCCCCGCCTCCCATTTCCCTCCCACTCGTCCTTCTCCTCCTCCCCTCCCCCCCTCCTCCCCCTCCCTCTCCAGCCTGAAAAGCAGTCAGGGTTCCCTGCCCTGTGGAAAGTCCAAAGTCCTCCCCCCTCAATCCTGGTCTAGGAAGGTGAACATCCAAACTGGGTAGGCTCCCACAAAGCCAGAGCATGAAGTAGGATCAAAACCCGGTGCCATGGTCCTCGGCTTCTCAGCAGCCCTCATTGTCCACCAAATTCAGAGAGTCCGGTTTTATCCCATGCTATTTCAGTCAGAGTCCAGCTGGCTTTGTTGAGCTCCCAAAGTATCAGCCCCACTGTCTCATTTTTTTAAAAGCACTGTGTCTCTATCTTCTTCATAAAGTTATATTGAAGGTCATTTTCTTCTGCTGCTTCTGTGTTAGGATGTTCAGGTCTTCCTGTTGTAGGACCACTAGGATCTGGGGGTGCCATATCAGTCTTTATGTTGTTGGATGTGTTCTTACACTGCCATTTGCCCATCTTTTCCTTCAGTGGGTGCAGGTCAGGCCTGTGCTCAAGGGGGTTACCATCAAGGGGACTTGTGTCTTATGTGGTTCCTCTTTCTTCAGGTGCAGGCAGGTCCATGAGTCTCATGGATGCTAATAAGGCTCTGGGGCTCCTCTCTAGGGGCAGTTCGGTCAAAAACTACAATGGCCACAGATGTGAAGGAGGATGGTAGCAGGTGTGTGAAGGATGCTTGGGGTCTCGCAAGCTTGATGGGTGGGTGTGGAGGAGGGAGGATGGGATGTTCCTCTCCAAGAAAGGGCCCAGAGAGTTGCATGCTCTAATCATGGACCAAAATACTTAATTTTTCAGGTACAGTCTAGGATAAGGCTTTAATGGTTACAGATTTGATGGGGATGGTGGCAGATATGTAGAGGCCACTTTTGGTCTCCGGATCTTGGTAGGTGGGTAGGGGAAATGGAGTGTTCTTCCTCAGACAAGGGCCTAGACAGCTGAGCCCTATAAGCTGGGACCCAGATGCTTACCTTTCCATGGGTAGTCTGGGCCAAGGTTCTGGTTCTTACAGATATGGTGGGGAATGGTAGAATCAGAGGACTGGTCTCCAAAATATATAAATAGCTCAAGAAACTAGAGATCAAATTGTCAAATATTCCAATCAAAAAATGGGATACAAATCTAAACTGAGAATTCTCAAAAGAAGAATTGTAAATTAGAAAAAAAAACACTTAAGGAATTGAGCTACATCCTTAGCCATTAGGGAAATTCAAATCAAAACAACTCTGAGATACCAACTTCCATTGGCCACAATAGATAAGATGAAAATTACCAATGATAACTTATGCTGGAGAGAATGTGGAGTAAGAGGGAACAATCTTCCATTGCTGGTGGGAGTGCAAACTTGTACAACCACTTTGAAAGTCAGTATGATGGCTTCTCAGAATCAATTGAGAATCAATCTACCTCAAGACCAGCAATACTGCTTTTGGGCATATATACATTGTATGCACATTCACACCACAAGAGCATTAACTCAATTATATACATAGCAGCATTATTTATAATAGCCAGAGTCTGAAATTAACCTAGATGTCCCTCAACTGAAGAATGGACAAAGAAAATGTGGTACATTTGACCAATGGAATACTACTCAGAGGTAAAAAAATAACATCTTGAAATTTTCATGCAAATGGATGGAACTAGAAAAAAAGCATCCTGAGTGAGATAATTCAGACCCAGATAGACAAACGTGTTATGTACTTACTCATAAGTGAATATTAGATGTAAATAGGATAACCAGACTATATTTCACAATCCCAGAGAATCTAGGTAGCAAGGAGACCCCTACAAGGGACATACATGGAACCCCCTGGGAAGGGGAATCACATAAGACCTCCTGAGAAAATGAGGAGGGAGAGAGAAGAGAAGGTAAAAGGGGAGGGGGAGGAGAGAAGGAGAGGGAGAATAAGAACATGAGGGAATGGGATTCTCAAGAAGGGGAGAGGACAGTGAGAAAGAGAAAGGAAGGAAATATCTTGATTGAGGGAGCCATTAAAAGGTTATTGAGAAACAGCAATAGGAAAATTTCCAGAAATCCTCAACAAACACCCCAGCTAACACTCTAAGCAACAATGAAGAGGACACCTAAATTCGCCTTCCCCTATAATCAGACTGATGACAACCTTAATTGTCATCATGGAACCTTCAACCAGCTACTGATAGAAGCAAATACAGAGATTTATAGTGAATTATTGGGTGGAGCAACCTGAGACCAGCCCAAAAGACTGAGGAGAGATAATATGAGAAAAGGGGTCAAGACCATGATGGTGATACCCACAGAAACAGTTGACCTGAGCTAGTGACAGTTCACTAACTCTGGATTGATAGTGGGCAAACCTGAATAGGACCAAATTAGACACACTAAATGTGGAGGACAGTTGTGAGGCTTGAACAGTGTGTGGGGCCACTGGCAGTGGGTCCAGGATTTATCCTTATTGCTTGAACTGGCATCTAGAAGCACATTCTTTTTGGAGGGATATCTTGCTCAGCCTAGATATAGGAGGAAGTTCCTTGGTCTTGTCTCAAAGTGATGTGTCAGATTTTACTGACTCTCCATGAGATACCTTACATTTTCTGAGGAGTGGATGGGGAGGTGGAGTGGGAGAAGGGTGGAGAAGTAGGAGGAGGTGACAGAGTGTGACAGGGATAAGTTATGTAAAGTGAGAAATGATTACATTAAAATATTAATACAAATAAATAAATGAAGCACTGCATTTTCTGGTTTGCATTAAATATTTAATAGATTTTTCAACCTTTTAAAATTTTTTGTGTTCTTTAATCACAACACTCATCTTTTGCTGTTTTTCACTCCAAATTCTCCAAAATGCCCTTATTTACTATTACTACACACTTTTAAAATTTATACTCAATGTCCCATTCCAGACATTCTATTTAAGTTCTGAGTGCAGAAGGACTGCACACTTACTTAAGAAAACAACTCTATTGAAAATGTGGTAGAACAGACATATGAAGGAGATTAAAATAAATTTTTCTCATCACTATTTGTTGCAGTTTGAATATAAAATATTCCCTGTACATTCATGTGATTGAACACTTAGTCCCTAGCTGGTGACACTGATTTGGAAGGATATGGTATCTCTAGGAGGAAGAGGCTCACTGAAGGAAGTGATTCATGGGAGCAGGCCCTGGAATTTATAATTTGATACTACTTCCAGTTTCTTCTCTGCTTTTTATTCCCCACTTGACCCCAAAATACAAGAAGATAAAGGTTCTTAGTCAAACATACCTGTCACTATGCAGATGCCTCGTTCCAGGCCTTCCCTTGCATTGCCGCTAAAGCTGTAATCTCAAACATGCCTATCCTCCATTAAGGAGCCACTTGTCTGGCATTTGATCAAAGAAAAATGAAAAGGAAAGAATACAGTCCTCAAATTGCGCTCTGTTTCTTCCCTTCCTAATAATGCACAGTTTGGATACATCTTTTCTGAATAAAACAAACCACACTAGTTATGAAATTACTGTAACTTTAGTTCTAAATAACTGCCACAAAAAAGTAAAATTCAACCAAACATTTGATTGAATAATATCTCAAAATATAGCAAGGGAGTAATATTAATTTGGAAGTACATGATTTCCTTAAGTCTTCCTAACTATACAATATGAATAACTTTAAATTTCAACTCAAAAAACTCTTAGATTTTAAAACAACATTTATGAATCAGGTGGAATCTGAATACAATTCAGTTCCACAGAGATTTTGTGCAGTGGAAACCTCAGGCAATCTAATTACTCACAGCACAGCCATAAGGGGGCATGTATGATCTATCTGTAAAATCAGAAATTAAAAACATCATTAATAATTATAATAAAAAGAATCATTATCATTAAATCATGGTGCTCTCTTCCCATTTACAAGTAGTCCTTCCCACCTCCTCAAAATAATTAGTTATATACAGTGTATTAGAATTAATGAATTATTAATCTTGATTGTGGGCCTTTAGTTTCATTTATTTATAGTTATTCATGGATAACCTAAATAATAACTGGAGTAAAAATAGTCAGGTAAGAAATATGCTTGGATATTCTAAGGTGAAGAAAAGCTTAAAGAAAATGATATGATTTACAGAATATCAAAGTAAAGGAAGAGAGACTAAAGAGATGGCTCACTGTTAAAGAATGAATACTTCTCTTACAGAGGACCTGTGTTTGATTCCCAGCACTCAGATCAGGAGGTTCACATCCACCCACAACTCAGTTCCAGGGAACCTGACACTACACACTCTTCTGACCTACATGGGCAACTGCATTCACATGTGCATATTTCCATACCCACACATAGACATACATATGCATGCAATTAAAAACAAGTAATTTTAAAAAGTAAAAGAAAATAAATATGGAAAAAATATAAAAAGGTCAATACCCTATTATAGAACATTTGCAGTGGTAATTTTAAGCCCTATAGGGTGATAGAGCATGTTTTTATGAGCAACTCAATAGACAGGCAGTCTCCTAGTGGTCTGGGCTGAATGATTATCTTGTAAGCTCCAAGAATCATGTCTGTACATAACTCCTATTCAGCTCCAATATGTAGCCATCATTTTTGTCTAGTAAAACATGCAGTAAGTAAGGCCTGCATGTTTTGCATTTCTGTAAACCTTGCATCTGTGTAATACTTTATAATGGATGTGGACAGCAGAGGCAACATATGTATTGCTTTTATCTCTGGTCAATGTATTTGAGTTTTCTAAGGCTAAACCACTAAGCTATTACAACTCATGTAGCATAGGTCCCGTAACCTTGTGATGTTTAGAAAGTAATTCTAGACTTTACCCTAAGGAGGACCCAGCAGCTGCATCTAATCTCCAGTGATGAAACAGTGATAAAACAGATGAAACAGTGAATTTACACAGTTGTCATACCAACACAAGAAAATACTTAAAATTGAAGTTCTAGGCTCTTTCCCCATATTTTAGTGACTGTTCTCATTGCTACAGTAAAATAGATTGACAAAAGCAACTTAGCAACCTGCTGTACCACACTAAGGGACCAGTCCTACAAAACTGCAAAAAATGTCACCATCATAGGCAACTACATCCGCATAAAACCTAAGAGAGCTTGGGAAGCAATTCTAGACACAAAAGAACAGAGTTAAGTACCACTTCTTGGTAGTTCCATTTTTTCAGGTGGGCTCCATTTGCAAGAGGAAAGAGAGAGAGAACTAGTTTAGCTCATAGTTTCAAGTTTCAGTAAATCATGGTGAGGATGTGAGGATATCATGGATGAAAATGAAGCAGTTAGCCACATTCAATCTGCAGGCAGATAACTGACTGTATGATGCTTATCCTCAGCAATTGCCTTTTTGTTTATGCAGGAAATCCCACACCAATGCAGTATAGGACCAAAACTCAGGGAATAGTGATATAGTCCTTTAGTAATGGTCTTCCTACACGAAGTTATTAAAAAAAAAAAAAACATGCACATGCATGACAGAGGTAATAAGTATCTACATAACCTCAGACAATGGCTTTCTTGTCTTCTGGGTGATTCCAGATCCAGTCAAGTTGTCAAGCATCATCCGTAGGCCCTACTTCCATAAGTTATCATGCACATTGGAGGAGGGCACACTTGAGAAAGGTTAAGAAATTTCTTTACTTGATAATGTTAGATTGTAATGAATAGTTCTGCTGTTATTTTAAAAATCTCCTCTAGTTGATTTTTTACATAAATGAATAAAATTCATTTGTACCTGGCAGTGCTGAAACATGCTTGGGCAGCCAATATAGTGGTTCTGCTGAATTTGTCCGTATTGGGTTTTATGATCTAAGTTGTTGAGGATCTCTTCCTCAAGAAGGCACCAGTTCTCTTTACAGTTGGTTGTGAGCCGCCATGTGGATGCTGGGAATTGAATTCAGGACCTTAGGAAGAGCAGATAGTGCTCTTAACTTCTGAGCCATCTCTCTAGTCTTTGATTTCTACATACTTATGAAAAATTTTGGAAAATGAACTTAATATAAGTTACTGCAGGGTTTAAATTATCACTGTGAACTCTTCATTCTACTATCTCAGAAAGATGGGACAGAGAGTCCTTCTGCACATGTTCTAAGATTGCCTAAGTTTAAGACAAGATCAAAAGAAAGCATTCTCAATGAAATCCATAATCTGTGTTTGAATACTCAAGTGCATGTAGGAGAGAAAAGAGGACCCAGAGAAAAAAAGAGGAGAGAAGGATCGGGAGACAAAGAGGGAGAAGGAGAAAGAGGGGAGAGAGAGAGAGAGAGAGAGAGAGAGAGAGAGAGAGGAATGAGAGAATGAGAGATACATAGAGGAAAGGAAAAAGTATTGAGGGTGACAGTATGTCATAACCCAACTTAATGTAAGATGGAGACTCAGTCTGCTCTTCTAGTTGCATTCTCATTCTCATCTTAGTCAACATAGCTGTCTCATCAATGTGCAGTACGTCTGATAAACTCTGGGCCTAGAACTAGTCAAATACACTGTTACTGAACAGAAAAGCTTGTAACTTTTGTGACAGGGACATAATATAATGCCTTATACTACCTAAGGAATATGAGCTGGCCTTAAATTTGATAGCCTCATGTTTCTGCCTCCTGAACACTATGATTATAGGCATGTGACACTGCCAATATTGTGTGGCTAATACTGATGTGGTTTAATGATCTCAAACATTGCCTATATGAAAATGCACTACTATAATTATTGCTTGCAAGTTTTAACTTACTCATCAGGAAGTTATGTTTGGGCTTCAGTGCTTGCTCAGCTGAAAAAAAATGTTTGCTTTTTATCTGAATTCCATTCCCCAAATCTATGTTTATTTGTCTTTTGATTTTTTAAGACAGGGTTTGTCTGTAGCCTGTACTGGAACTAGCTCTTGTAGACCAGGATGGACTCCAACTCACAGAGATCTACCTGCCTCTGCTGCCAGAGTGCTGGGATTAAAGTCTTGTACCACCACCGCCCAGCCCCAATGTTTAAAGCCTAGGTGTGATGGCAATGACACAAACCTACAGTCAGAGAACTGGAAAGGCAGAGGCAAGTAGCTAGATCCCTGGAGCTGACCAGCCAGCATAAGACTACTGTAAATTCCAGTCTCCTGAGAGGCCCTGACAGAATAAATAAACAAACAAACAAGGGAGATAACAACCAACAAGCTACAGCCAAACTTGTCCTCTGTCATCCAAATCCATTCACATAAACCACATGCATATGTGAGCTTTCACACAGGAACATGTACATTACAAAAAAGTCATTCTCAATAAGAAATGCTTAAGTATAAACAAATTATATCCCTTCAAGAAACATAAGGATAGCTCAGCATATGTATTGCATCTGATTCATGCAAACTAATGATAGATGCACCACATCACAGAAGAAATAAAATTAGATGCCGAAAAGACATTTCATGAAATTTAAATCCTTTCATGGGAAAAGTCTGAATAAATTAGTTTTAAAGTAGCATAATTCTGTATAATAAAGGCCATTTATGGAATACAGTAGCTAAGATTATTCTGAATGTGGAAAAGTCAAGAGCTTTCCACATCAGGAACTAAGAAGAGTGACTGTTTACTAATATACTTGGCAGTGGGAGTTGAGAGAATAGAGCTGATAAATGAGGTAGACTAAAGTTTCTTGCAGTAGCCAGCTTTACTCAGGGCACCAGCTCATCTATACTCTGAGGGTTAAGAAGAGTCACATGAGTAAAATCTCCAATAAGAACAATCATGCACAAGCTGCATGCAGCAAATCCTTTCTTCCATAGAGACATATAAACAAATACCAATACTGAATCATAATGAATAATATGAAGTGAATGCACTCCTTTCTGCTTCATCTAGAAGAGGCACAAAGGCCTGTTCCAAGAATAAATCCACAATTTTGAAGAAACTGTGGTCACAAAACATCGTGGAGTTTTTCACAAGCATTCAGAATTCTCCTCCTATGAATCCATTTTGAGGCCATGTCCTGACAATTAACCATTTCATTACTTTTATTTGACATACAGTTGTGATAAAGGGCACCCATGCTGGAAAAGAAATCAAATTATCACTGTTTACATATGACATGATCTTATATTTAAAAAAAAAATCTGTAAATAAACACCTATGAAATCCATTTAAAAATAATTAAAATTTAGTAAAATTTCAGGATATAAAACTAATAAGTAAATATTAACTCAGTAATACATTTATGCAGAAAGGAAAAAGATCTTTGAAATGAAAATATATTGGTGAAATATGACATTGCAAGAAGACAGACATCCCACATGAATGGATGAAGATAAATATCACTAAAAAGCAGAAACAGTACCACTATATAACCTTAAATTACTTTGCAGATCTATATACAGGAATCAAAGAAATTTAGTGTTTATGAACATTTATGTATATACATATGACAGGTATCCATAAATTTGAAAGAGAGAAAGGAAGAGAATATATGAAGGATTAGAGATAAGAAAGAAAATTGAAAAATTATGCAATTATCATCTAAAAAAACAAAGAAGTTATTTTATAAAGGAAGAAAAGGAGCATAGTACTGACATACAAGCAAACATATTAATGGAAGTCTAGAAACATCCACTGCCAAATCACTTTTGAAGTTGCTCAAGAAACATATGGTAGGGAAAAAAATCTGCCTTACTAAAACATGCTGTAGGACCATCAGTGCAACCGGTAACGCCACAAACAGACCTGCACCACTTTGGTATTCTGCCTTAGTGCTGGTTAAATACTGACAAAAATGCTTGGTTTGACAAATTAAAAGTAACTAAATCAGTTCTGTACTTGGAGTAAGAAGAGCAGAACTCAGGAGCAGGGAGCACAAACCAGTAGCTGTTCAAGTAGCCTCATGACAGGGAACATGACAGTGGGGGAGGGGGAGATGTGAGCAAGCTTGGGAAATTTCTAAGTAACCATTGTGGTGAGGGATTTATGAAAAATTGCTTAATAGGTGAAAGTGAGCCAAGTGGGCAGAAGTGAGAGACCTTCAGGCTGTGGACCATTTGGGCCTTTTAGACTAGTACACCCAGAAGGTGTGGAATTTGGATCCACATGGGCATAGGATAGAAGCTAAAAAGAAATTCCACACTAGCTCAGACTCGAGTATAATAAGGAGTTATTTATTTAGAGGTAATTCACAAATCAAAGTCCTATGCTCAAATGGGGAACAGCAACTAAATCCTGCAGCCAGAAAAAAAAGATGGAATGCACATTTTACGTCAGCATTTATACAATAAGAGGCCATGCCCAAGTGGGCGGGTAACTTGAAGGTTACTGGTAAATGGAGAATGGTGACAGATCTAAGAGCTGTCAACAAGGTAATTCAACCTATAGGCCCTCTAAAATCTGAGATTCCTTTGCCTTCTCTACTACTGAAAAGATAGCCTCTTATAGCTATTGATTTAAAAGACTGTTTCTTCACTATACCTTTACAAAGAAAAGGATAGAGAAAAATTTGCCTTCACAGTGCCTACTTATAATAATTTTCAGCCTACTAGGAGATCACAGTGGACCTACCTTCCACAGGGAATGCTTAATAGCTCTATTTTATGCCAATACTTTATAAGTCAGCAATCGGAAATAATATGTAAATAATTTTCTAAATCTATAATTTACTATTACATGGATGACATTTTGCTATCTGATTCAAACATAGATACTTTAGAACAAATGTATGAAGTTAAAAATGTTTTGCCAAAATAGGGATTACAAATTGCTTGTGAAAAATATAAAAAGGGGATTCCATCAATTACCTAGGTTATAAAATATATTTACACATATTAGAACATAAAAGGCACAAATTAGGAGAGACAGATTGTAGACTCTTAATGACTTTTAAAGACTTTTAAAAGATATTTCTTGGTGTTGAAATAATACCTGATCTAATAGTTTATTTAAACAAAACATTAGATGGTGACAAAGAGTTAAATAGTCCCATATAACTAAGAGCTGAAGCAGAAGAGGAATTGATTGTTGTTGAGGAATGATTACAGGAGGCATAAGTGGATAAAGTGAATCCAAATCTTAATTGTATTCTACTTATACTGCCTTCCAGAATTTTTCCCACAGAAATATTAATGCAAAGGGAAGATATTATCTTACAATAAACATTTTTCATACCACATAAACCAAATAAAATTTTAAAAAAAACTTATGTGGAAAATATTTCTGAATTAATTACAAAAAAATTAAGATTTTTGTCAACTAGCAGGTATAGACCCAGCAAAGTGCCTCTTACTACTGATGAAATTTAAAAAAAAATATGAGAAGACAATGAACCTTGGCAAAGAGCTTATGCTAATTTTTAGGAGAGATTAATAGCAATTATCCCAAAAGTGATAGAATTAACCTTATAAAGAGAACTACTTGGATCCTTCCCTGCATTGTATGGAACACACCAATAACACAAGCCTGTACATTCTATGCTGATGCAAACAAATCAGGAAAGACAGGTTACAGATCAGAAGATTTAAGTAAGATTGAACAAAGCCTTTATAATTCTTTCTAAAAGGCAGAATTATATGCTATTCTCATGGTACTAAGGAATTTTAAAGAACTCTTAGTATAGTTCCTGATTCACAATTTATAGAAAGAGTTGTCTTATGTATTGTAACCACTGAATTTATACCAGATGGCGTAGAATTGGCTTCATTATTAATACAGATTAAAGATATAATAAAAAAAATAGGCATATCTGATCCCATATAGGTCTGCCAGGTCCTCTAGTACAAGATAATACAGAAATTAATCTATTATTAACTGGAAATGTGTTGAAAGCCTCAGAATTTTATAATAAATATTATGTCATTAGCAAAGGTTTAAAGAAAAAGTTTTCTATTACATGGCAACAACTAAGGAGATTATAAAGAGATGTCCTACTTGTTCTTTCTATAATCAAACACTGCTACCTGCAGGGATTAACCTAAAGGGTACTCAGAGGAACAAAGTCTGGCAGATTGATGCATTACACTTTGCATATTTTGGAAAATTAAAATATGTACACCACACCATTGACACTTATTCGGGGTTACACCGTGCAACTACTTTGGGCTCAGAAAAGGCTAATTCAGTAATCAAATCTTTATTAGAAGTTATGGCCATCATGAATATACCTGCACAAATAAAGACAGATAATGGTCCAGCATATGTATCTAAGAAAATGAAACAGATTTTTGCTTATCATAATACACAGTACATTAGAAATATATCAAACAATACTGCAGATCAGGCAGTTATAGAAACATCAAATCAAACTACAAAGAATATGTTAAACAAATAAAAAGGGAAGGAAAATACCCCCAGAAATAGATTATATAATGCCTTATTAACCTTGAATTTTCTTAACAATAATGAGAAAGGGACAATGGCAGCAGAGAGGCACTGGATAATAAAGTCTTTTTAATTAAATCAGCCAATATAGTTCAAGCATTTGTTGACCTCACAATGGAATCCTGGAGATATGCTGCATTGGGGAAGAGGTTTGGCTTTTGGTTCAACAGGAAAAGAAAATTATGGATACCATCAAAATTAATAAATATTTGACTTGAAAAAAGAGAAATCTTCTGAGAAAGAGAAATGGCAGCTCATCCACAGAGGTGACAACCAATCAGGTGGTAAGGAAACCTCATAAGGGTTGGAACAGGATTCTCTTCTTGTCTTTGCAGGAAATACTCATCTTTAGAAAATAAAGGAACCGGGCGGTGGTGGCGCACGCCTTTAATCCCAGCACGCGGGAGGCAGAGGCAGGCGGATCTCTGTGAGTTCGAGACCAGCCTGGTCTACAAGAGCTAGTTCCAGGACAGGCTCCAAAACCACAGAGAAACCCTGTCTTGAAAAACCAAAAAAAAAAAAATAAATAAATAAATAAAATAAATAAATAAATAAAAGAAAATAAAGGAACCCTATACATCTAGATGTCTAAAGAGCAAACCAAACAAAGAGAATTGTCACTTATGAAGATAGGTTTTCTGTAAGAATTTCTGAATATTAATCAGAACAATAGTCATGACTCATCAAAAAATCAAAGCTGGCTTTCGAGTGGGAAAATAGCTCTGTCCTTCTCTAAATCTAAGCATGTTGTTAAAAAAAAAATTCAGCGTATCTGTCTCATGTCAGGAGTTTTCTTGTATTGGTCAGAAAGAAGAAAGAATTTAGAAAAACATTTACTTTTCTTCATACCTATTTTTGTCTCTATCATACATTTCATTGAATATGTTATGTATAAATAATGTTTATTAGTTTTCCACAATGAACAATAACTTTTCCTGTAGGAAACTTTGAAGTTTCCAGGAAAAAGATGGGACCTCACAACAACAACTCCACCTGGATGATATGATGTCATGATGCTGATTGTGCTGCTATAAGACTTGTTTTGGGTAGCAGCTGCTCAAGAAGGTTCCTACTTTGTTAGCTGAAATGGCGCACATTTTTACCATGTTCTGGCCAGAAATCCACAGAGGAAACTCAGACAAACCCTACTGAATACTCCGAGACTATTTACAATTATACTAGACAGTAATCTTGAAACTTAACCATCATTTTACTTTCACAGGATCCCATAGAAAGAACATCGTCCCCATGACAACTGGAAGTAATTGTGAAAGATGACATCCCCTCTCCCAACAAAGTTTGTCCTCAGGGTTAAGGACATAATTTAGGGGTTGATTATAATTGGTATAGGGTTGGAGTTTGGGGGAATATTATATAGGCTCAGGAACGTTTTTGAAAAAAGGGGGGAAATTGGATGGGATAATAGATTAGTATAACCTTACACTAATAATATTAGTGAGTAATAGAGGAAATACCCATAAGCTATTATTTTATTTTTTTCTCCTCTCCCTTTGTACCTCTCACCACAATCCTTCTTCTGCACCCTCACACTTTTCTTAATGATCATTATTCCATCAGTGTATAATTCTTGGCAGTTGCTTGAAAACATAAATATGAGAAAATGATTTTCCATCATATTCCTGGCACCCATAGATCATAAGAAAATTTTATTGATGAACAGAATTTCACCATTTTTAATAATAACTAATCCCTCCTAACTGTAAAGAAGTCATTGCCCACAATATTTCAGCATTTGTGTGTGTATGTGTGTATTTTTTTCTGAAGAATGATGACTAGAACTTCCTAAAGAGAACACCCAGCTTTAGACACATAGTTTCTGTACTGATCAAATCCACATTTAGTACACTTAACTCTCACTCATCCTTGTGAGCATACATACCTGTGTTTCTGGTACTTCCTTACAGTCTTTTAAACAGGATACACAATTGTCAGTACAGAGGAACTTTTCTCATGAGAGGATCAAGAGCTACTCATTACGTGAGAAATTTGGTGATGGGTTCACTTAGGGGCACCACATATGGTTTAATTGGGTGCAAAATTTCAAGAGGAAATGGGCAGGTCTACAGAAATTTTGTCAAAAAACAATTATGCTAATTTATTCATGGGAGAAATTGCTACCTGAATAGAATGTGTGAGTTTCAAGAAATTGAACACTTTCAACAGATTCAGTTGTTCCTTTGTTTGCTCACTGAGGCTACAACTTAAACATTACAGGCTCTTTCCTGTTACTCAAGGTGCTTACTGAAATAAAACTCACCTGGTATTGTTTAATAAGTAAAATGTGAATGGATATTTAGGTATTTTGTAATATTAGCTAATGTAGTAATCCCTGACTGCATCATCTGAGACTTGGATTATCCAAAACAACATCAAAAATGTTGATGGTGATAATGAAGATGATAAGAAGGTTGGGAAATAGATAGAAATAACATATCTTCTAAAAATAAATACTAATTTTTATCTCCATCACTAACTAGCATGAGACAATTTTCTGTGTTGTTTATAGTCTGTAACAAGGATGGTGTAGATCTTCTGACCTAATGTTTTATCATTTATAACTAGAGACTAAAAATTGGAAACAAGACACAAGATGAAAAAGAATGATTCCATGTATGTGAATTCTATATTTAATTATTTTATTGAAAAAAAACTTTTTCAATATTTTATGACCATTACAATTTTTCTAGTTTTTTTATAACCACATAAATTTTACAAAATAAGTAATTACTAATATAACTCTTTGGCTAAAGAAGAAAATATATAAAATGCTTCTTTAGAATAATTTCAATGTTTCAATAATATTCATGTTTATATATTTGGAATATATTTAAAAATCATTATTTTTTTTCTTTCAAAGAGAAGAACATGGATGCTATCCTCCATTACCACAAATTTTGCAGTTGAATTTCCTGCATTTGGGGTAATTGCAGGGGTCAGCACATCAGGAATGAGATTAATAAGCCTCACCCTTGGAAAATTACTTTCATGATCATAGTATCTCTCCTGTCTGGGAAGTACTAAAAATCTATTTTTAGATGAGTAGTAATTTGCATTTCTGAAGCCCTTGTTAATTTTTAAATTATAATCAAGTATTGATCATTTTAAATATGCTAAGGAGTAGACATAACAGTCTCATTATCTTAATTTCACAAGTGAGGAATTAAAAATCAGGCATTTGCACAAATACAAACTATAAATTACTAACATTAATAGTCAAATAAAACTATGGCTTGCTTGGTTTAAATATTCATTGACATATGTCTGAATCATATGGATAACAAGTATGGGATGCTTCAAAAATGGAAAGAGAGCATTAAAATAGCTGTCTAATAAAGGATGACACATAAGGCAATTCCAATGTCACAGAACTAAAGCATGTGCAGAGGACTGATCACACTTCAGACAAGTTATCTGTGGATCATCAAGTACTAGAGTTTCCAAATAATCCTTTTTTAAAAATATTAAAACAGATGCAAAGTTATGCCAGTGGTTGTATAATCATATGAATTGAATACATGTTTTAAATGAGGATAAGTCATCAACTTCCTGCCTCACAGAACACTTTATTTATCATCCAAATAATTGTAACCACTCATCATTGGCACCATAGGATAGTGAGGGGAAGAGACCCTTTAAGAACCATAGCTCTGCAATCACAGTTCAGTAAAAGATTGCTACTTGTCTTGCTACTAATGTAGTTTGAAAACATGTTTCTTTTAAAAGGTAGATAAATGAGATTATGTTGCAATCTCTTATGGTATTGAAATTCATGTTTTTTTTAATATTGAATAGTTAAACTGTCTGACTCACAAAACAACCTATGAGATAAATTTGGGAGATGATATATGTACGTGTGTGTGTGTGTGTGTGTGTGTGTGTGTGTATAAATATATATTAAATGAGTTTCTCAAAACTCAAAATAGTATTGTGATACAGTCCTGGCTGTTCTGGAACTCACTGTGTAGACCAGGTTGGTGTCAAACTCAGAGATCACCTGCCTCTGCCTACCAAGTGCTGGGATTAAAGGAATGTGCCGCCACCACCCAGTTGATGATATATATTTGATCATCAATGATTATTTTGATTTGGTGATGGTAACATTTACAAATACTAGCTAAAATACTTGTATTTAGTTAAGATGACTAGTAGAAAACTCTGAAAGACTCAAATTTATTTAAAATTATTTGGGTAATCTGAATATTTTGTAAAAACATTTATAAGTTTTAGTCTGTTGTTTTTAATATTCATAAAAATATTTCTAACTGGAGAAATAGTATCTGTCTTATTCATGAACTACTTGTTCTGGTTGCTGGGCAAATAAAACAATGATCATCAGTTAAGGGAACTATGATGCAAAGATAAAACTCTTTTCAGAAAGCACCAAATCTTATAGCTTGAGAAGGAAAGGCATATTGATAGGAAGTTACATTTTGCACTTCCCCCATGAGAGTGTCACACTTGATGGACAGGAAATAAACTCACCCCATAATTAAATAATAGTTAAAAATCAGTATCTATTTTTATTTAAATCTATTTTTTCTTTTTTTCCAGTATAATATAGGGCTATTATAGTTTTTTTAAAACATAAACTTAAATATTTAATTTCAAACTTATTTTTTTCTGTTTTTCTATGCATTTTTAAAGTAGATTTAAAAAAAAAACCAATCCAAATTCCCATTCCCTTTGCTCCTCCCATTTCCTTCATACACCTTCTCACCCCAACCCACTCCTAAGAGAGGGTAAGACACTTTGCTTAGTGGAAAGTCCAAGTTCCTCCCTACTACTTCTAGGCTGAGCAAGGCATACATTCAAAGAGAATAGGATCCTATGTTTTAAACTTCCTCTTTTTTCATGTGTTATTTTTATAGACCAGCTTTCAATTTTAATTTTATTTTACTTTTCTTTACATTTATTTGAAATTTCATACATGAATACAATGTATTTAGATGACATCTACCTCCAGACCCTGACACAATTTCTCGTGGGCCCTCTCACACATATATCCCCTTTCAACTAAATTCTTTACTTCCTTCTTTTTTCTTTCCCTCCCTCTCTCCCTCCCTCCCTTTCTCCCTCCCTCCCTCCCTCCCTACCTCCCTCCCTCCCTCCCTACCTCCCTTTCTCTGTCTCTGTCTCTATCTCTTCCTTTCTTCATTCCTTCCCTCCCTCCCTTCCTTCCTCCCTCCCTCTTTCCCATTTTCTTTGTTTCTGTCTCTTCCTACTTTCCTTCCCTCCCTCCCTTCCTTTCATCTTTTCTTCCTTTCTATCTTCATCATCACCACCCTTTCTTTGTTTTTTGGTTGTTTGCTTGCTTGTTTTTATGACCCATTTAATCCAATTAGCACTGTCCCTATGTGCACGGCTATAGAGTGCCACCTACTGGAATGGACAATCCACCATGAAGTACCCTGAAGAAGAAAACTACCCCTTTCTCTAGTCATCATTTGCTAAATGCTTCTCAGCTAGATGTGGGGCCTATGACTCTCTTCCATTTCTGTGTGGAAGTGCTGACTTCTTTGATCTTATTAACGTCTTCTGCCAGTAGCAACAGCTACTGTGAGTCCAGGAGTTCAATGATCCCATCATGCTCAGGAATCATAATTTCATAGCCATCTTTCCTAGCCTCTGGCTTTATAATTCATCTGCCACATCCTCCAGAAATGTTCTCTCAGCCTTGGGAAAGGGGAGAATGATTATGACGTAAGTTTTGAATTTAGGAGAGGCACTTCAGTCACACCAATTATTTCCTTTGGCCAGTAGTGAGTCTCTGTATAAGCTACCTGAATTAAGAAGCTTCTTTAAATGACAGGTGAAAGTTTCATTAGCCTATGGACATGAGGGTACATAATTAAAAGGCAATTAGACATTATATCTCCTCAGAAAGATAATTATAGTAGCATCTGTGATCACCCAATCCATGGGTTCTTATCAGGCTTTTAGTATCAGGAATGAAGAGTTCCCTCTGTGGATTGGCCCTTAAGTCCAATTATAAAGCTATTGCCAACCTCTGTAACACAATGCCACTATTATATCATGAGCAGTCTTGCCAGGCAGATCATTGTTTTGGCTTTCAAGGTTCACAGGTGGGCTAGACTGTTGATGGCTTTTTTCCTTCATCGGCCCACGAGGCAGCTTCGGGCACTATGAAAGCCAGTACTATAAGAAATGTTTCAGTTCAGTACCAGTTTGATTTCTCTGTGTCCTCTGACTACACTTCTTTTAATCTTATTGTCTTATTGCTCTTACATTAGTTGGCACTATCTTGTTTGCTCACTTCTCCTTTCCCTTGGCTATTTCTCTCCATTACTCTAATACTAATTGCTAGTCCAACACTGTTTATTTCTATTTCCACCTTTAGCAACTAATGTAATAGTATATTCAGTGCAGTCTTGTTCTTTTATTCCTCAAGGGTTTTTACTAACAAAATTGAAGGGAGGATCAGTCTCAACTGGCAATTTTCATATTTTCCCGGTAAGTGGATCCACCAATTGTAGTTGCTTCACCAGTTAATCTTCTGTACTTGTTGATGCTGATATCATATACAGTACCACGCAGGCAAGATGAGAGTATAGAAATGCAGCTGTAGCCAGTGAGGATGAGAAACACTGAAACTTCACCATAATCATTTCACACTTAAAAATTGAATTAATATAGATAATTTTAAAAATCCAAAAGACAACAGAAATCCCTGTATATATGTACATCCAACAAAAATCAATTAAACAGAATTAGATTAAAAATACAGTTAAATGAAGCATAAGTTTTAAAATTAAGAAGAGTGATAACCAGCTCAGCAAATCAAAGAGGGGACATTTAGAATTCCAGATAGATGAGATCAGAAAACAACAACAACAACAACAAATTTTTTTTTCCTTATTACATTTAAATACTACATGAGCAGAAGAATGAGAGAGAGAGAGAGAGAGAGAGAGAGAGAGAGAGAGAGAGAGAGAGAGAGACAGAATGGAGGACTGGCAGATGCAAGAGAGAAGCTATCATATACAAAGTCACTGTCACCAGATTTAAAATGGATTTTTTAGAAGAACCCCTAAAAGCTAGGACAAATGGATCAATGAAGGGCAGTGTCTGTATTTGACAACCCAAATTATTGTACCCAGCAAAGCTATACTTCATAATTGAAATAAAATTATTTTTCACAACAAACACAAAGTAATGGAATAGATAACCATAAAACCAACACTACAAGAAAAACTGGAAAGAATCACACATGAAAGAGAACAGCCAAAACCCAGTCAAGGTACATCATTGGCTATCCATCATCTTAAACATTGGTGCATTGAAAGAAAAGTTTGTTCTCAATATTAAAAAATAAAGGATGGCATGATTACCTCACTTTTCCATATTGAAAAGTCATTTTGACAAAAAAAAGCAATGAAAATAAATCCAACTTGAATGATCAATTGGACTTGGCAGGCATCTGCAAATTATTCCACCTAGCAAATGCATAACATAGTACTCCCCACCAGTTCATGACATCTCCCAAAATTTAATCATGCCAAAGTCCATAACAAATTTTGTAAAAAAAAAAAAAGTAATCAAATTAAAACATACAGGGTTTTTTTTTGTTGTTGTTGTTGTTTTTTAAATAAACGTGTATATTTATTTATTTTACATCCTGGCCACAGTTTCTGCTCCCTCCTGTCCTCCTAGTCACTCCCCTCTACCCCTTCTCTGTGCCCAACCTTCAATCTACACCCCCCCCCATTTTTGTTTGGGAAAGTGCAGGTCTCCCATGAGTATTTTCAAAACCTGGCATATCAAGTTGCAGTAAGACTAAGCAACTCCCAATGTATTAAGACTGGACAAAGCTACCCAGTATGAGAAATAGGGTTCCCAAAACAAAATTCTTCACAAGTGTAAAATAAATAAAATGACTCCTACACCACATCACATTACAGTGTGTTAAAATTAGAAATTCATGAAGAAAGAAATTCCAGAAAGTGTACATGCTCTTAGAAATTTAGAGATCACTAGGTTATGCAGGAATTCATTTGAAATATTTTTAATCTGAAAATGAAGAAAAATATAGCAACCTAGAAGCTTTAGGATGTAATGCAAGCAACTCAAAGAAGAAAGCAGTAGCTACAAGCAGCTGCTTTAAAAACCCAGTGAGATTTCAAATAAAATTTAATGATACAACTCAAGGTCTTATAGAACTAAAAGTAAGTCAACCCAAAACTATATATATTAAAAGAAATAGGGTGGAAACTGTGAAATGGAAATTAAGAGGATAATTGAAAATCAGTGAAACCAAAATCTGGTAAATGTAGACAAACAGCCAAAAGAAAACTGGAAAAATGACTCAATAACTTTAGAGATTAACAGTGGCATAATACAATGTACAAATGTACAACCCTGAAAATTTTGAGGGTCATTATGACATACTTTAAAAACTGTATTTCAATAAAATCAAAACTCAAAACAAATGAAAAACATTTAGAAATACATGATTCGTCCAAATTAATCAAAGAGTATATAAACAGCATACACTAATATTTCCTGAATTATTATTTTCAAGCAGTAATTAAAAACAGTCCAATTAAAAAAATGGTTAGGCCCAGATAAATCTCTGCTGAATCCTTCTTCATTACTAAAGAATTAACACCAGCAATCCTTAAAGCATTTTATAAAAAAGACGAAAGTACATTAACAAACTCATTCTAAGACTGCAGAGGTACTAGGAGAGACTCTTCTGAGGCCCAATGGAAGAAAGAAATGAGCAGAGAGGCCATAATTTTAGAATTTAAAAATTCAATGAAATCAGAAAAAAATCTATGAGAACGCCTACAAAATTTATAGAACTGTTCATAACTTAATTTGTAAATGAGTGAAAATAAAATTTGACCTAGAGAAGCATATACTTGATACAACACATAGAGGTAAAACTGGATTAAATTGGATTTTTATCCAATTAGATAAAAGTCAAAATGAAAAACCAATAGAAAAAGAAAAAATGCTGTTATTAAAAAATAATTCATTGAGATTATAGTTTCAGTTCAAGAGTGAGCATTTCTCGAAAATACATGAGGCCTTGGGTGCAATTGCCAGTACATTAAATAAATAAATGCATTTTTTGAAACAATATCAAATAAACTATGTAATGAGGGACACGGGAAAGTTTATATAGGCGAAGTCCTTGCAGAGAAAGTGTAAAGACCTGAGTTCAAACAGAGCACCACATAAAGGCAGGTATGGTGGCACAGTTTGTAACCTCAGCCCTCCTGCACTGAGGTCAGAGCCAGATTGCAGACTCAAGGGATGCCTGAGAACCAGACAGTGCTGTATGTGTGGTGGCAGTATCACCATAGAACCTTCATCCAACAACAGATGGGAACACAGGCAATGAATGACCCACATCACAGCACTGGACTGAGCTCCCAAGATCCAATTAAAGAGTGGAAAGAGTGAGCGTATGAACAAGGAATTCAAGACCATGAGGGTTTCATCCACTGAGAAAAGTTTGCTTGAGCTAATGGTAGCTCACCAAATCCAACTGGACTGGGGATGAACGAGCATGGGAACAACCAAGACCCGCTGAAGAGGGTTGACAGTTGGGGCAGACTGTGAGGCCACTGATAGTGACACTGAGATTTGTCGCTACTGCATGTACGAGCTTCTTGGGATCCTATTCTCTAAGGATGTAAACCTCAACCTAGATGTACTAGGGAGTGCCTGGGGCTTTACACAGGGCAGAGTGCATGGCACTCTCTTAGGATTGGAGAGAGGCGGATGGGAGTGTCTGTCAAGAGAGAGGGAGGGGAGGGAGTGGGGATTCGGAAAAAAGGTGTAAATAAATTTTAAAGAGAGAGAGAGAGACGTTGCTGAAATAAAGTAGAGAGGAGGCTCACATACTGCAGAATGTCCTTTGGCTTCCACACAAGTGTAATGGCAGACCCACTTCTTCACACAGACACATGAACATGCACACACACACACACACACACACACACACACACACACACACTACACAGAATTCATTCTAAGTTCACAAGTTTAAAAAACATATATCCAATGCACAGTGGTCATCTTTGAAATAAAATACAGACACACACACATAATGGACCTTGCAAATTGTATTAAATTAGCATATATGTAATTTGAACACACACCCATGCAAATACACAAAGAAAAACAAAAATGGACTTAGCAGATTATATTTATATATTTTGAATATACACATACACACATCCACAAAAACAATAACAAAAAAAGAGGTTGTCCATTTGAGAGGGGAGAAGGGCAAGAGGCAAGGCATGGCAGGCGCTGGATGCAGGAATAAGAAGAGATAAAGTGATAAAATTCTGTTTTAATTAAAAACACATTTAAAAATTTAAAATCTTTTAACTACCCAAATGACTAATTTTTCCTTGAACATTTCTATAGCTTCAGCATCTTTTTTTTTTTCTTTTAAACACTGCCGGGCCCATTAGTTCCAGCCTCTTATTAGCTAGCTCTTGCATCTGGACTAGCCCATTTCTGATAATGTGTATAGCACCCCAAGGTGTGCTTACCGGGGAGATTCTAGCCTGCATCCGCCTGAAGTGGGAACATCATGGCGACTCCTCACTCAGCTTCCTTCTCCCAGAATCCTGTTCTGTTTACTCCACCCACCTAAGGGTTGGCCTATCAATGGGCTTAGGCAGTTTCTTTATTAATAAGAAATCACTCCCACATCATTTCCCCTTTTTCTGTTTAAACAAAAAAGAAGGCTTTCATTTTAACATAATAAAATTACATATAGCAAAACAGTTATCAAGTAAGAATTACAGTTACAACATTTATATCTACTTTATTTTTTATCATAACTAAGGAAAATTACAACTATGTATCCATTCTTTAACTCCATCAAAGACTCCAGAAGGATATAAAACTACCTAAGTAAACAAGAAATCAAAGGCACTAGAAATGACAGAGACATCTCGCTGCCTGGACAGTCACCCAAAGTTCTTTTGTACCATTGGGGCATCTATCTTCGGCCTCCAGGCCCACAGTATTCAGCAGACATTTCCATGAAGCAGGAAATTTCAAAGACAGTTCAGTCACTTTCTGCTGTGTCCTGCAGAATGTCTCATAGATTCTTTTATGAATCAGGAACCCTGAAAGATCATCTCACCTTTAGGCAAGTTCAGCAGTCCTCTCTCTGCGGGTTCTTTGTGTCCAGTTTATGCATCAGTCCAGGCAAGGGCAGTTTCTTGCCCAAATGGCTATCAAACTCCATAACGATCCTCTTCGATGCCCATCTTCCTCTTGAAGTAGATTGGTGCTGCCAGGAGCAGATGTGTCTCATTGTCATGAAAAACCCTAAGTTATTAAAACATTTAAATGCCATTTAAATTCTGCAGTCTTTGAGAGATATGAAGAATGCATTATCTAATTGAAATATATCTCTATATATCTAGAAAATCTAACATGACTACAAGCTTGACTATTATTTATGATTATTCAACAACAACCTATATATGTTACATTTTTAAATGAACTGCACAATCACAGTATTTAATCAAGATCAGAAATACATATACATGTAACAAAATTGACCTTAAAATCCATACCAATGCAAATTATTCATATATATATCATATCCTCCTTTAAATGTAAAAGAACATTTATAAACAATATTTTGGGAACATGGGCGCCGTTTTTTTTCTCCAAACTGCTTCCTGCTGAATGGGGGCATCGTTAATTAGGTCTTTCATGGTATAACCTGTGTGCCAGGGTCATCTCAGTTGGCAGTTGAGTGAAGTAATTTTTTGAGGGTGTTCACAGCAACCTTTCAGGAGGGCGTGGTCTATCATACCAAATCGGAATAGAAGAAATTCATAGGGTCTGGTCCTCTGTGAAAACAAAAGAAGACCCTTTCCGAAGCACCATATCCTTAGACCCAAATTCTGAAGTGATATCCTCATGATATCCATTCTGGTTCCATTTGGCAGCCCATATAATGAAATGTCTCTCTGTACTTAGCTCCTTCACAGTCAAAAATTTTAAAGAAAACACAATGTACATAATCCAGACCCTCTGTGAATTTTCCATTTTTAAGTGGCTTATTTTTCTTTATTTCTTTTTTTTTTCATGTTTGTAAGGTGTGCACTTTTATTAAACCGGTCTCAAGTCAGTGTACAGGCAAGCCCTGGCTGCCTCAACACCTCAACCCACTCCCAGGGAGACCAAAGCCTTCATACATCAAGTTGGGGGGACAAAAAAAGAGGGCCACGATGGCTGACCATTCAAAAATAAAAAAACAAAAGTATTAAGGCAGAAGATTTAAAAAAAAAAAAACTTGCAGTACATAATTTACACAGAAGCAATGCTGTCACCTCCCCGGTGTGGACTCAGGGCTGGACTCAGCCATCCTCCCCTACGGAATGGGAGTGGCTTTTGGGAGGGTGAGGGACTTCCTGTAGCCATATCTCATGGATACTTGGAATGACTATTAAAAAAGGTTAAAAAAAGAAAAAAAATGTACAATCAAAGTCCTCAGCCACATTGTAGAACTTTGGGGGATGCTTGCTCCAACCGACTGCTGTCGCCTTCACCGTTCCAGTTTTTAAATCCTGAGTCAAAAGCGCCAAAACAAAACTCTTTAAAAAAAAAATTAAAAAAAAAATAAAGCATGCCAATGATGTCGCATTTTTTTTTTTCTGTGCAAGTTAGGTTTTGTCAAAGAAAGGGTGTAAAACGCAGCTCAGTCCCAGTCTGCCTAGAAGCATTTGCGGTGCACGATGGAGGGGCCGAACTCATCGTACTCCTGCTTGCTAATCCACATCTGCTGGAAGGTGGACAGGGAGGCCAGGATGGAGCCACCGATCCACACAGAGTACTTGCGCTTGGGAGGAGCAATGATCTTAATTTTCATGGTGCTGGGAGCCAGAGCAGTGATCTCCTTCTGCATTCTGTCAGCAATGCCTGGGTACATGGTGGTGCCACCAGACAGCACTGTGTTGGCATAGAGGTCTTTGTGGATGTCGACATCACACTTCATGATGGAATTGAATGTAGTTTCATGGTTGCCAGAAGATTCCATACCCAGGAAGGAAGGCTGGAAGAGAGCCTCAGGGGCACGGAACCGCTCGTTGCCAATAGTGATGACCTGGCTGTCAGGCAGCTCGTAGCTCTTCTCCAGGGAGGAAGAGGATGCAGCAGTGGCCATCTCTTGCTCGAAGTCCAGGGCAACATAGCACAGCTTCTCTTTGATGTCACGCACAATTTCCCTCTCGGCTGTGGTGGTGAAGCTGTAGCCACGCTCGGTCAGGATCTTCATGAGGTAGTCTGTCAGGTCCCGGCCAGCCAGGTCCAGACACAGGATGGCATGAGGGAAAGCATAGCCCTCATAGATGGGCACAGTGTGGGTGACCCTGTCTCCGGAGTCCATCACAATGCCAGTGGTACGACCAGAGGCATACAGGGACAGCACGGCCTGAATGGCTACGTACATGGCTGGGGTGTTGAAGGTCTCGAACATGATCTGGGTCATCTTTTCACGGTTGGCCTTGGGGTTCAGGGGGGCCTCGGTGAGCAGCACAGGGTGCTCCTCGGGGGCCAGACGCAGCTCGTTGTAGAAGGTGTGGTGCCAGATCTTCTCCATGTCGTCCCAGTTGGTGACAATGCCGTGTTCAATAGGGTACTTCAGGGTCAGAATGCCTCTCTTGCTCTGGGCCTCGTGCCCACGTAGGAGTCCTTCTGGCCCATGCCCACCATCACGCTCTGGTGCCTAGGGCAGCCCACGATGGAGGGGAAGACGGCCCGGGGAGCATCATCGCCCACGAAGCCAGCTTTGCACATGCCGGAGCCCGTTGTCGACAACGAGCTCAGCCAGCGATGTCGTCATCCATGGCGAACTGGTGGCGGGTGTGGAGCTGCGAAGAAAGAGCTGCGAAAAGCCTGTGCTCGCGGGTGGACGCAGACTCGACAGTCTCTTTATTTCTTTTAATCTCTTAACCATCTGTACTCTGTCTCTTTAAAGACTTTACCTTTTTATTTTTAAAGGCATTAAGTTTATTCTCTCTCTATATATATTTATTTCTCTCTCAAGCCTACGTACATTCATCCAACACTGTGATCCATTTAGTGGTCTGTCTGAATCTGTTTTATTGTGAATCTGTAATTTTTTTTACTATCCAGGAGCATTTATTAAAATGTTAAGCAGTTTTTAAAAACTTAAGTTGCACCATGTAGGAGTAATACGGTACTGCCTGTGTCCTGTAAAGTCTAAATCTTAAGTGCGCTGTTATCACAATAATTACGGTAGTTCCTGCCTGAGACCAGCACAGTTCATTGTGGTGGAGCTGAGCACTCAGCGGCTCCTGGCTCAGAGCCATTTGGTGCCCCTGAGCTGCACAGAGTTCCAGGCATACAGCAGTCCACATTGTCATCAAGCAAGCCATAGCAGTTTATTCCAAATGCTCCATTCAAAAGCTCTGTCTCCCACAGGAGCCAGACAGAAATCGTAATGGCGGCACAGCCCAGAAAGCCAGCATTTTAAAACAGCCAGTTTTTTCCTGCTGCTGAGTCAGGACAATTTCTTTGCGGTATGCAATCCATAAACAGAAAAAACCGTCTTAAATTCTCTCTCTGTCCTTTTTAAGCCCTCTCAGGTTTTACGTGGAGTTCATTAGCACGTTGGGTGCCACTCTGTTGAAAGAGGAGCGGCCGGCTGTGTCCTCCCTGCACCCGGCCGCCCTCAGCCCATTTTGTAGTAATAAGGAGCGCCGGGCTGTGTCCTGGCACCCGGCTGCCCTCATGGCTTAGCTTATGCCCCGAAATAATTACACGGAAACTGAATTCTTTTAAACACTGCCTGGCCCATTAGTTCCAGCCTATTATTCGCTAGCTCTTGCACCTGGACTAGCCCATTTCTGATAAAGTGTGTAGCACCCCAAGGTGTGCTTACCAGGGAGATTCTAGCCTGCGTCCTCCTGGAGTGGGAACATCATGGCGACCTAGCTTCAACATCTTTATACTCCTTTCCTCCACCCATGGCCTAGACCAATTCTCATTACATTAAACATTAAAGCTGTCTTTCACTGAGTTTTATATAAATAGTAAAAAAGAGTTACCTGACAGTAACTAATATTGCTGTCTTGAGATGAATATTTAGATTTATGTATGTTCTTTTCTTGAGAAAATTATTTGTTGTTAGTGTTATATGATGTCTTATGTAAGTATATGAAATCTCAAGGCAATTTCACTCATGAATTTAAAACTATCTGCGAAATCTTAACTATTCTTCAAAATTAATAATCGTAATATGTGTTCAAATGTAATCTATCCCAGAGGCTCACAATGAGTTATTGTCACATTCTAGCATGACTACTATGAAACAATGGCTCTTCTAGATGTTAAGAAAAATAAGTTCACAACAGAAAACATTCTCATAATTTATTCTAATATCATTTTCATGGATTCCAGCAATTCCAACAAGATAATTAAAAAAACAAATATACATACAAGAGATTTAAACATATTTTCTTAAAAATCATTGTAAACCAATAAACCAAAATGATTTATTTACTTTTTATTGTTACAAATATGTTTGATATTTTCCTGTCTTTTCTTATACTTTTACATTCAAAGAAATGCTGTTTGCCCATTGTTTATTCTTCTTTTATATCATGAACAGGTTAATAAGGAATTATTGCTTTCATTTTAAATTATTGGTCTACTACTAGGGAATGTATCTTATCCTAAATTTTTCTGTGTGTTTTATTTAATTTCTAATGTAGTTTATTAAGTGTGTTCAGGCAACTTATGCGATTATACCTGAGAAACCTGTTGTGATATTCAAAAGAATCAATGTAATGTTGAATATCTGGTCTATAAACATAATGTTCTTGATAACATGTTGTCATAGTGAGATTTAAGATTTGGAGTGCTGTCACATCTCATTTCTAATATCTGTAATTTATAATCTCTTCTTTACTATTGGTTCATCTGGCTATAAAACTGTGTATCCCTTGATTTTTCAAATAAAAACAATCAATCCATTGATTCCTCTAATATATGCTTTCTATTTACACTGACTTCTGCTTTAATATGACATTCTTTAACTGTTTAAGATAGATCATTGTACAACTGTTTTTATTCCTGACCCTTTGACCAATAAAAATCATTAGCACATATAAATTTTCTTTTAATAACTACTAATATCACTGAATAAAAATATATTTACTTTGATTTTGTTCACATAAGTGAGTATAATGACCCCATCTGATTCCCACCACACAGCCTAAAATCTAGTCACTATGTACATAGGTAG
The DNA here is from genome assembly GCA_963919715.1 of Microtus obscurus. Lineage (NCBI taxonomy): Eukaryota > Metazoa > Chordata > Mammalia > Rodentia > Cricetidae > Microtus > Microtus obscurus. Next base: position 30,463,899 of record CAWTZC010000501.1, on the reverse strand, counting down.
ATAAAGCCTTATTTGTTATGTTATCAGGCATTACTTTCTTAATGAATTTCCTCCATGATCTTGATCAGTTTTAGAGTATATGTAACATTCTGGACATACAGATTAGATTGGTTGATAGATACTATTATTCAAGTCGGCTTTTCCTTATTAATTTTAATTGTCATTAAATCTAATTGCAATTAAAAGTAATAAGTTAATTTAAAATAAATATATAGGTCATTTCAATTCCCTTATTAATTTTAATTTGCTTAATTATTGCACCAATTATGGGGATATAAATATTGAAATCACTAAATAAAATTGCTAATTTCCTTTTTGCCCCTATGGTAAGTATGACTTCTTTTGTTTCTAACTTAAAGATTTTTTGATTTTCACAAGTTTTTTCTTTTATAGCTAAAATTGTTTTTCTGATTATAACACTTCATTCCTATAAACTTATTCCCTAGGCATTAAAATATTATCCTTAATTTTTTCATGATGCTTGGTGTATTATATCCTTTCACATTTTTATATGAAGGGTATTTAGGTAGCATAATGTCTCACAAAATAAGTTCTTGCCCTAATATTTGAAAGTTGCACTTATTTGAGACTTTGAAGTAGTGACTCTGTAAATGTATTTGAAAGCAGGTAATGAATCCAGATCTGAGTTTGTTATATACAATTCTGCCTTTTGTAAGTATTATGGAGAACTTACTGGGGAGGCCCAAAAATGTGAGCCTATTTCCACATTGACCAAAGGTCAGAGAATTGAAATTTACCTCTATTCCTTCAAGGTTATTGTGCTTCTACCTCAAACAAAGGTACCATCTAGATTTAGGTCAGAGAGTTCTGCTTTCTCAATGTTGTCATCAACAGGTATTGCTGATCGTCAGACCTTTGATTTCAAGTATAGAGAATTAGATATGTTTCTACCGCAAACAAAAGTCTGTAATTCCCGCTAAGTTCCAGTTTCCTTAAAGGAGATAACGTTGTATTCCACTCTGGGAGTGGTTTACCTATAGAATGTTTTGGTCTAGTGTTTGAGCGTGACTTGTTTTGTCCTAGCAACAAAATGTTTAACTATGAATGAAGCCTGAAACCTTCAATTGGTATGTTCATTTCCTTGTATCATGTTAATGTAGTTTTGTCTTACTCCTACCTTTTGAGGTCATGGGTATTTAAAGAATTTGGAAATTAAATGAGGGCAAATTAAGTTCCTGTGAATTCCCTCCTAATAGTATCCTATATGATTCTCCGTTTTATTATTTTCATTTGCATCTTCATGTTCTTTACTATATTTCTAAATTTTCACACCTCTACACTGGCAAGAGGTATTTTTTTAAGGCTGGTCCCCAACAATTTACCTCAGATAAATATAGATGATGATGGAACTGGCCACATGAGAAACATTCTTGGAGAGGGATTGAAGAATGTGCAAGAATGTGAAATTTAATATAGATATAGTTAAGGGAGAGAAAATGTTTGTGTTTACTAGTTTATATCAACTTGAAAAAGAAAACTTCAACTGGAATTTTTTTTTATCTGATTGAAATGTTAGAATATCTACACACACGTTTCCTCCCTCCCTCCCCTCCCTCCCTCCCTTCTTTCTTTCTTTCTTTCTTTCTTTCTTTCTTTCTTTCTTTCTTTCTTTCTTTCTTTCTTTCTTTCTTATTTCACTTGGCTGTTAATTTAGCTTTTATTTTCCATGAGAGCCATTCATTGTTACCTGTGAGTATCCAGATATTTACATGAAACATTAATAACAAGGAAAAAGTCATAAATATACTACTTTCTCTATTTTAACCGAACATACTTGAGTATTTCTAAAGTATATAAATCAAAACATGTTTCTTGGAGATACATAAAAGCAAACAAATAATCAAAAAAGGAATAAAACACCAAAATCCCAAATATGAATGTGTAGAACATTGTGAGATTTAGACTGTGTCATAACTCCATGCCTGCATTTATGTGTGAAGACCGACTGTGATTGGTGCCATTCCTTATTAGACAGTCCTGGGCCACATTAAAAAAATGTAATTGACTGGGTGTAATCATCTGTCCTGTCTCTTTAAGAGACAAGATCTGCACACCCATTCCCCCATCTGCTGAGGCAGGCAGATCTTGCTTTCTGCTTGCAGCCTGAGTCTCTTCATTTTCCATCTTCCTCTAGAAGAGGTAGCTTTTGGCTTTCTCCATTCTTCCCTTCCCCCTTCTGTCTTTTTCTATTTCTGTTCTTCTCTCCTTCTCCTTCTTCTCTTCTATAACCCACTAACTCTGTATGCTGTGTTTATCTGTCTGTCTCTTGCCCCTCTGCCATGTCACTCCCCTCCCAGGGATTTTGCAGCATTTTTAATTAATCCATTACACTGGGGACCAAGTTAGTAAGCAGTGTTCTTCCACAGACTCTGCTTCAGTTCCAGTCTTCAGGTTTCCCTTGTTTGTGGACAGTTATGAAGTGTAAGACAAATAAACTTTTTACTCCACTGATTTAATTTTGAGTGGTGTTTTATCATAGCAACAGGGAAACAAACTAAAGCAGGCTCCTTAAATATAATTTCAAACTAAAATTAGTAATCTTAGTTAAAATATTAAATCGTATTATTCAAAATAGCTGGGGAAGGAAAATTTTAATGTTCTCATTACAAAGAAAATATAAATATTTAAGGTGGTGAGCAATAACAATAAAATATGATAATCAACTAGGATAAAATATCATACTTTATTCCACCAAGATGAATGTTCATTATCTGTAGATTAAAAAATGAAGATAGATATAAAGTAAAAGGAAAAATGTGATAAAAATGTACATCAGTTTGTTTACTTAATTGTTTGACGATGTTAATTAAAATTGTTTTAGTCAATGAAATTAGCATATTGAAAATAATTCCAGAAAATATATTTACATTTCTAAAGTGCACATCGAATGGTAACTGAAAATATAAATCATTCCTTCAAATTGACAGGTAAAGAAAGATGAGAGATACAGGGAAAATGTTTTGCATAATTTAAAAAGTGTATGAAGAGGTACATGTCATCAAAGTTAACTGAGGCATTGAACTTAAAATAACATTAATTACTTTGCTACCTAATTTTCTATAACTCAGAAAGTTCTACTCTTCAGTAGTCAGGAGTGAGAAGTCCCATAGAAAACTTGGACAAGTTTGGGATGCATAGTGGTATCATCATTCTAGACCATAATGTCACTAAATTCTTTAAGGACTATATGTTAGCATATGTATCCCAAATTTTTTTTCATAAGTGTCTATAGCTACACATGTTCTGTTCGATTCTGATGGTAAGGTAATAATATTTTTATTGTGACATTTTTGTTTTTGATACTAGTTCTCACTATCCATGACCGACCTAGTACTCTATAGAGTTCAAAATTCCATTCTAGCCTCAAACTGAGAGATCAGCCTGCCTCTGCATCAAAAGTGCTGAGATTACAGACACCTACCACAGTAAATGCTTGTGTATTTTACTAATTAAATTTGCATTTTACAATTTGATAAATGTATATAAGGTATATTTATTACTCTCACACCACCAGCGACTTCTTGTTTTTCTTCATTCCTATTTTTTTGTTTGTTTTGTGACCCACTAAAACCAAGGTAGTTTGTGTGAGTGTGAATTGGAAACTATCCACAGGAAAGACTCATCTATGAATATTCAATGAAACAATGGCGCCTCCTCTGCCAGAATATGCCAAGATCCAACAGTGTGTTAGTACATGATAAGGATCCATGAGCAGATTATTAATCCACGACTGATCGCTAACAGGGCCTTCTTGCAGGATCAGTGAAAATAATGGCAACTTCTTTGAGTTCATGAATTACAATGGTTGTATTGTGCCTAAGGATGACATTTTTCAACCCTTCTACCTATATCCTATCTTTTAAATTCTTCCTATCCCTCCTGGGCAATATTCTCTAAGCCTTAGAGGCAAAAATAAATATTCCTTTTTTGGAACTGGACCCTCCACTGTCACTTACCATCAGTCCTCTTGAATTCCTACTAGAACTAGAAGATTAAAGCTTATTTCTGAACAAAACAAAATTTTCAGCTGCATAGAAAATAGGAAGCACAAATGAATTGGAATCTTCCTCTCTGATGGTTAATTTTCCAGTTACCTGAAGGTCTTATGCAAGCAGCTGAGGTAGAAATCTTACCCAACTGTAAAACATAAGAACAACAGAACCACCCTGCCATGCCATGTTTGTGTTTGCAGTGGCATTATGTTTGTAATGGGGATCCAATTGATGACAGATTTAGTTTAAAACCTCCACAGGAGGGAGTCCATATCTGATTTTATAAACCTGGTTAAAAAAAAAATCTTTGTCATGCCTTGGGGGTTTATAAGCCCAAATTTGAAAGGTTTTGGTTTTTAATTTTGCATAGCATCAAACTGCTTTTGGAATATATGTTTTATCCCCAGACAAAAATTATTCTCAGTCACAATTCAAGAAGCCTCTTTAAAATGAATTGTGGTAAACGCAGATACTCGGGACAGCCCAAAATGCTAGGAATATGTAGTATATTTTTAATGATATTCATCAAGTCCCTGTCAATTGTTTGAAAACTTGACTACATATATACATTGGGAAGTTGATTGATTAACATGTATATTGTGTGTATAAAGGAAACAAACTGATTAAATTTAAAATGTTTGCATATTTACTAATAGTATCAATGACAGATAAAAATGAAATAATAATAATAATGTAATCAGAATTAAGATGAGACACAAAGAAAATATGATTCAGGTATCATAAGAAAATATTTCCCCATCTCTTTTATGTATGTAGATGACCACGTGATAGAGCTTAAATTTATGGAAAAACCTGGGGGCTGTGCTTTGGGTTATCTCGTTCTCATTGTCTGGGTGCAGATGATATTCTTGGAATTTAACAGTAAATTGTTTTCATCCTGAGAGCAAAAATGAAAATTTCAAAGGTCATCAATACATTTGCAAAGTTAAACAACTATAAGTACTAAAACCCAAATATTTTATTGTGCTTTGCTTGTAGCAAGCACCGTTTTTGCTGGGGGAAAAACAAACACAAAAACCTAAGATATATTGTGAGATCTTTCCTAAAGTTTCATGTAGGATATAGGGATAATAAAAAAAATTGTTAAGATATGATAATCTATTAAGTCAGTGTGAGAATGCATCATCTGAAAGAACAGGAAATTGTAGAGTCATGAGCTATTAAGTTAGCCTCATCCTGCTCTATGGCTCTATGGCTGAGGTTCTAACATGACAGTGTAAATCACAGTGCCCCTGCTGTTGTCACCCCAGTATCCTGAATACATATTCTTATGTTCTTAAATAATAAATGCTACATTTAACATAGCAACCATTTAATACTTGAAAGGTTTCATTAGTTTTCCCTTGAAATAAATAAATTTAGTTGTATCATGGCAACAAACAGAAAAAGTGGTTAGAAAATCGTTTGCTTCTGTACCTGGAGAAGGAGCTCAGGTTGGGTGTCTGAGCTGGAATTCAGGCTGACAGTGATGCAGCGATCTCTTTCGGGTCATACTGTAGAAGTTAAAGCACCATATGTGCTTGCAGATGGCATGCTGGCAGGAGGGAGCAGTGATATTTCAGATGACAAAGTGGAGTCCAAAGCACTTTAAAAGGTTAACAAGAGGGTCATGAAACATAATCCAACAGGATTATATATAAAACATTTTGATCTGGCTTTTTAAAGTTAACCATACAGGACTGGTAAAAAGGAGAATTCGTTTGAAATGTATGATACAAAAGGTCAATGGTTTTATCCACCAGGATAACAAGTAAAAACAATAAAATGAGCTTTAAGAATGTTGTGGGTTCAAGATAGCTATGCAAACCCACATTTGTTCTGAGGACCTAATAAAACAGTAACATAACCACCCCGTTTAAATAAATAAGATGGGAAATAGAATCTTTGCAGATGACAGTTTTCTGAATATTATGGCTTGCATCAGTCGAGAAATCAGTGCTTTGTACCCAAAAATGTGATTGATTTTCATGGAGAATTTGTCTGGATCTGCTTTGGAGAGATACAGACAATATGACAAAGTTCAGGTAAGAAAGTTCCCAACAGGCACATTAGTCTACATGAAAGACTGAATGCTGAATGCTTTCTAGAACACTGGCGGCCAGAAGTGTGCATTAGAATGCATGAAGAACGAATGGGGGGCAAGTCGCTGTGAACCTCTTGACACGGGTGCAGAGAACCAAACTCCAGTCTTTTTGATCCCAAGTCATCTCTCCAGCTGTGAGAATTACAAAGTTTCAACACCAAACCATGATGGCTATAGGATAATCTTCAATAAAACTAAACTCTAAAGCAAATTTTAATGTTTATGGTCATATTTATTCCTAAACAAAGAGAGGCTTATGAGGAAATTTAGTAGATTACAGCTTGAACATAAAACCTCTGTTTTTAAAATATATATATATATATATATATATATATATATCATTTAAAAATTGTATATATATATATACACACACAAATTGGATGCAATTTTCAAGAAAAGCAAAATATAATTATTTTATATATAAGAGAAAACAAGAGAAGGAGAAATTTACTGATTTCATATGATAGAAGTAAACAAAACGTTCTGTAAGAAAACAAAAGAAATCAGTGTTGCTTACCAAAAATCAGTTTCCTTAGCTAAACATGATGGTACACACATGTAACCTGGTGCTTGGGAACAGAAGCAGGAGCATTCAGCAACCAAAAGCAGCTTTCCCTACAGAGAAATTTCAAGACCAGTTAGAGCTATGTGGCACCTGTTTAAAAAATAAACATAAAGAGTACCTTCCATTTCCTTATTTCAAAAAATTAAAATGTTGTTAACGTGAACTCTAGAACATTCTTATGAATATATAAAATAATCATAATAAAAAGAACAACCACAAACCTACTAACCACATTTAAAAGAAGAATGAGTAGTAGGGCTCTCTTTTAAGTTATAGTACATCAATCAATATATAGAATAATACTTTTGAATGAAAGTCATAGGACTGAGTATTAAAATGTGTGTATGTTATGTATTCAGACTGTGTGTGAGGGTGCCCTTGCATGTACAGAGTAGGGAGGTATCCTGTTCTATCAGTCTCCAGTTTATTCTGTTGAGACAGGATCACAAACTGAGTAGGGGCTCAGCAAGGTTTAAGGATTGTTTGTTGTAATATGCTGTGTAACACAGAGAACTTTCTAGACAGTGAAGTAGTGTAGAAGAAAGAAAAATTGTAAATGTCCCTATAAAACAAACATATTTTATTTGATAATTGAAAGACATTGAGAAAAACATGAAAATCAAAGGAAGGTCAAACAGGAAAATGAAGATTTTAATTCCATGTTGTGGAGGGCTAAGTATTATTTCTCTCAGTGCACTGCTTTGCACAGGTGTAAGAATTGTACAATCCAGCTCCTAAAAATAAGGCTCAGGAAAAATTAGAGAAGAGTGGGTGGACAGATTATAAGTGCCAGTGGAACAAAGTTTTCTGTGAGAATATGTCTCCTGGAATTTCAGAAGCTACACTCAAAAAGTCTCAACAAGAATGATATTTAATAATAGACATGCTAATGTAGAAGGGACCTTATTGGGCCACACTTAGGAAAGATCACTTATATTCTAAAAAAGATCATGAGCTAAGGTAATTGATCAAATGGCTAGCCACATTTACACAGTTGGGAGGACCTCTGTTCTGTGTCCTAGAGCCCATTTAACAGCTAAATGTGGTAGTATATTTCTGAGATAAAAGATGGGCAGAAGAATCCCTGGAAGTTTGCAGTGAACAAGTAACACTGTTCCAAATGAAGTAGAAGGCAAAGACTGACATCTGAGGTTGAGCATGGTAGAACTTGGAGGACTGTACTCATACATATGAATATTTACTCTACATGTCCATACACAAGAGCATCATATATAAAAAACAGGATGGAGACAGACACACACATGAGAGAGAGAGAGAGAGAGAGAGAGAGAGAGAGAGAGAGAGAGAGAGAGAGAGAGAGAGAGAGAGAGAGAGAGAGAGAGAGAGAGAGAGAGAGAGAGAGAATAAACTTCTAAACTGCCCAGGTGTAAGCTTCTGTCTAGTCCTATTCTACAACAGTCATTGAACTTCAGGCACCATTGTAACTGTGTATCATCCCAAGATGTGTGGTGTGCAGCATGACCAATAGAGCCACCTTCTCTCTCACCTCTATATGACATTCTTTCTTCATTCATGACATTGTGTATATCTAATGTTGTAGCTGGCAAATAATAATATTAACCTATTTCCAAACTTTGAAAAAAACTGATGAATTTAATCCTATTTAAATAGTGAGAAACTTTGAAACAAGGCAAAATAAAAATTATATATATATAAACAAATGGTGTTCATTTTATCAAAGAAATGGGATTAAGTATGTTCACAGCCACAATTTACTCAGCTAATTTAGTAAATAAGAGAGAAAGAATTATTCTGCTTACGATTCAAAAAATATAGATATTGAACCAAATAGAACAAGCATTATAACTACAGATTGCAGGAGTGCAATTATTTATCCCAGGGTCCTTTCTGAAGGTCACCCTCCTTTATGGGAAGCTTAATTTTTAATAATATCTTATTAATCTCATTGTAAGAAGAAGGCTCTTATAGTTTCACTCAATGATACTTTCCAAAGTTTACACTTTTATTTAAGTCCCTCTAATAAAAAGTAACACTCAAAGAGATTGAGTTCAGACCATAATTTGTTTTTGTAATGAACTGGAGAAAATTACTATACGAACAAGAAAAGCTTTGTAGTCCCACATAGGAGCTGAAGGTAAGTTATTACTTGTGATCAGTGAAATGTCACCAGATAAAATATATCAGGGATAATGAACATAGAAATTGTAAGCTGATAGACACATGAACTAACAATTCAGGAGGGGAGGGTGTGCTTCGCAATGAAATATTGATTCTCAATTGCTATGAAACTGCGATACCATCTTTATCACAATATAAGTAAATGCTACAAGGTTTTCTTGCACCAAGATGTTAGTTACTGTTTTTTCCAGTGACAAACACACTTTACTACATGTATATGATCTTAAATCCAGGATAATTTGGCAGTATTAGTGAGGTTCAGGAGCTGACTTGCAGTAGCCTGCAAAAACAGACTGTGCAATGTCTCCCAACGCTGTGATTTCAATTGTATTGATAGCTTAGAAATGGCATCAGTGGAAGCATTTATATTTAGGACTCCAGGGAATGCTACAAGTAGAAACTCCTTTTAAAATAAGTAACTGACTTGCTCGTTTTTTACTAACATGTTTTTCATTGGTATGTCAATTTCTGGACCAGACATTGCAAAGTCTTCTACCTTTGTGTATAAGACATGCACATTAATTGAGCAGAGCAATGATGGAGCGAGGGCTACGCAGTTAAGAGTGCTTCCTGTTCTTTTATAAAACCCAAATGTACAACCCAATACTCATGGTATAGGGCTCACAGCTCCATCTTCAGGGGGTCCAATGTGCTTTTCTGACCTCAGACAACACTGCCATATATGTACCCTACTCAACATAAATAAAAACATATTAAATCTTGAGAATTGAATAAATTAGGTCAGGTAGAATGAGAACAAATAGTAAGTTACCAGTCATGGTAAATAATATAAATATTAGATATAAATGACATAAAACTTGTTTCTTTTATTTGAAATGAGAGATTATTTCTCTAATGGCATTTTATCTGTCACCTAAAACGCTACTACCTTATGCCACAAGGTTTACTTTTCCTGCATAAAGTAAAGAGAAAAACGGTACTGTCATCCCTGCTAAGATGGATCATCAAGGCAATAGGAGACCAGGGGAAGAGATGATCATCATTAAGCTGTAACCTGGAATTTTGCAATTGTATATATCTCTACATAAAATGGTATGCATCAAATGTACAGATTTTGCATGTCTATCATATATCAAAAAGTGTTTTTGAGTTACATCCCTTGAATATGGGAGCATCTGATACATATCCATGGATAGTAGTAATTTGCGTCTTACAACTTAGCAAAGATTATTCAGTCTAAAATACTTTGAAAGTACTTTAAAATGGTTTATTACATTTTATGGTTGGTGGGTAGGTTTATGTTCATGTGTGCCTGTGCCTGATGTTTTTGTATTTGAATGAAGCTACATTGCTCAAAAATATAACCAGTTTCAAAGATGAAGTGTTTGAGTATTTCTAAACAATCTTATTTTACAGATCAATCTCAGTTCCCTCTCCCTCTTGTCCTTCTGTTCCCCCCACTTTTCCCCCACCCATGCACTTCTCAGAGAGGGTGCGAACACCCATGTATAGTCAACAAAGTCAGCCACATCACTTGAGGCAGGACCAATGCCCTCCCCTGTATCTAGGCTGAGCAAGGAATCCCTCCATAGGGAATGGGCTCCAAAGAGCCAGTTAATACATTAGAAATAAATACTGATTCCACTTCTACCAGCCCCATGAACTGCCCAAGCCACACAACTGTCAATCACATTTGGAGGGCTTAGTTTGGTCTTATACAGGTTCCCCAACTGTCAGTCCAGAGTCAATGAGGCACTGAACTGAACAGAGAATTCTCAACAGAAGAAGTTCAAATGGCCAAAAGACACTTAAGGTCATGCTCAACCTCCTTAGCGATCAGGGAAATACATATCAAAACAACTTTGAGATATCATCTTACACCTGTCAGAATGGCTAAAATCAAAAACACCAATGATAGCCTTTGCTGGAGAGGTTATGGAGGAAGGGCTACCCTCATCCATTGCTGGTGGGAATGCAAACTTGTGCAACCACTTTGTATATCAGTATGGCGGTTTCTCAGGAAGTTCGGGATCAACCTATTCATGGACCCAGCAATACCACTCTTGGGAATATACCCAAGAGATGCCCTATCATATGACAAAAGCATTTGTTCAACTATGTTCATAGCAGTATTATTTTTAATAGCCAGAACATGGAAACAACCTAGATGTTCTTCAATGGAAGAATGGATGAAGGAAGTGTGGAATATATACACATTAAAGTACTACGCTGTGGTAAAAAACAATGACTTCTCGAATTTTGGATGCAAATGGATGGAAATAGAAAACACTATACTGAGTGAGGTAACCCAGACCCAAAAAGATGAACATGGGATGTACTCACTCATAATTGGTTTCTAGCCATAAATAAAGGTCATGGAGTCTATAATTGGTGATCCTAAAGAAGTTAAATAAGAAGGTGAACCCAAAGAAAAACATAAAGTTATCCTCCTGGCTATGGGAAGTAGACAAAATTGATGGGGAAAAAATTGGGATCTTGGAGGTGGGGTGGGATGAGGGTAAAAGGAGATGGGGAGAGAAAAGTGAGAAGGGGAGGATGGCGGGAACTTGGGGAAACAGGATGATTGGGATAAAGGAAGGTTGGATAGGGGAGCAGGGAAGCACAAATCTTAGTTAAGAGTCAATGAGCTCCCACATGCTCAGGTCATCTGTTTCTGTGGGTTTCCCCATTATGGTCTTGGCCCCATTTGCTTATATTATCATTCCTCCCTCTCTATGACTGAACTCCAGTCATGAGTTTAGCCCAGTGCTTAGCTGCATCTGCTTCGCTCAGTTACCAAATGAAGGTTCTATGATGACAATTAAGGCAATCATCAGTCTTATTATAAGGGAAGGGCAGTTTAAGGCACCCTTTAAGTTTTAAGTTCAAACATTTGAGCTACTTTACTTTTCCTTTTCTTAAATAACTTTCCATTTGCAAAAGAAAATCTAACCCAGTCTGTGAGGTTAATCTTCTGTTGTTATAGTAGAGAAGACGATCTAAGGGGGTTAAGTGTAAAAGTTAGCAACGCTTTGACATATGAAGATTTTTTAACAACCTCATCTGTGATATCTCTTGAAAAGTAGTATATTTTGCATTTAGACAGTTTTGACATTTTCTGTTGTGTCAGACTATCAGCCCATGAGAAACTCAATCTAGATTTCAGGATTGGGGGCATCTTGCCTTCCCAAGTCTTCTTAGCTCTCCCTTTATTTATCTGCCTCCACTCTACTGTTATCTCTGTAACGGCCACCCATTATTACTTTGCTATACCTCAGGGTAGCATCCTGGCCACACACCTCTCACAAGAAAGCACTTATGTACTTTTATGATATTCTGGCATTGGTTTCTAGTGGTAGGGGTTTCCAGAAGATTGGATGTAGAAATGGTACCATTCTAAATAGAAACATCAAAAATAGACTTAAGTTTTAATGAACCTTCCTTTTTGATTAGTAGGATTATTTTGAGCCCATCCAGTAACTTCTCTAAATATTACTTTATAAAACTAGAGTAAGTATAATGACCCATTCTGTTTTACCCTTGAAGGTTTAAAGTGAGAATAGAACATAAAAAACTTTAAAGATTATTAAAATTAGAATATGCATACTAAAGGAATCTGTATTGCTGCCCAGAGGAAGAAGAAGCATATGTCTGCTAAATATGCTTTCAAATCAGCCAGAAATGTCCTGCTTGATATGTAAATATCAAATCTGCTGAATTGCTAGCTATGACTTTTCTAGAAAATAATATATCCTAGAGAAATATCATATATACATATGTGCAAAAATAAGAGGATACAAATGTGCAGAATAGTATAAAAAGATGAAAAACCAAGTCATTACTGAGAATGATTGCATCATTACATTATGTTGGGAGAAAACTGAGATGAACATGAAGGCGTATAAAACACGAATGCTTGACTTGAATTGCTTCATGGGAGTTTGTTCACACTCAGTATAAGAAATGTTTAGAAGAAAATTCCCACTAGGAAATGCACTCCACGTTTTTGGAAAGTGTTTGAAGACGAGAAGAAAGAGGAGAGTACCAGTATAAAGTTCTTCCCTCCATTGACAGATTTATATAGAACTCCTGGTATCAGGTTAGCATTGTTCTATCTTTTCTGAATGAAGTATTTCTAGGACTCATGCTGTAGCTGTGGATGCCAGAAGTGGAAATAATATCAAAACAAGAAACTGTAATGTTGCTTAATTTTTAAAAAAAAAAAAAATTGATGTGATAGGTTTTAATTTTGTTGCCCTGGGAAAATCACAGTTCTACAGTGAATGAAACTGTACTAACCAATAATGCCCTGTTTAGACACATAAAGAACCCTATCTTAATGGAATCCCAAATGAATGGAGTAGACTAAGAAGAAGATTTTTGCTACAGTAATACTTATTCGTGTTGCTAATCAGAACTAATGAAGTGAATAAGAACACTTTCTAAGAACAGATATGGTAGTTTAAAGAAAATGGCCCCCAAAGAAGGGAGGACAATTGGGTAATGGGGCCTTGTTGGAGTAGGTGTGGAGGAAGTGTCTCACTGTGGGGGTGGGCTTTGAGATCTCCTATGTTTAAGTTTCTCCCATTGTTACAGTCTACTTTGTGTTGTTTTCTGATCAAGATGTACTCAGTATCATATCTGACTTCATACCCCCATGTTCTCTGTCATGATGATAATGAACAGAACCTCTGAAATTGTAAGCAACCATATCAACTAAAGGTTTTCCTTAATTAGAGTTGTCATTGTCTAGGTGTCTCTACACAGCAATAGAAACCCGAACTAATACAACAGTAAAGGATGTACTTAAATCCTAAGGACATAAAAGGATACACCTAAGTGGAGAAAAAAAGAAAGGCATTAGAAAGGCACAAAATTATAAAAAGAGAAAGAGTATAAAAAAAGAACTATTAAACATTTCCAAAAACATTCAGTGTAAAAGATAATTCGGTTACTAAAAGAATAAAAGTAGTAAGTTGTGAAGAGCATTCCTGCTTTCAAAACCTTAGTAAACAAAACAGAAGCATAGAAAATTTAAAAGTATTATTCTAGGAGACACTGGTTATACACTATAGTGATAGAATGGACTACTGGTTAGTATATATATATATATATATATATATATATATATATATATATATATATATAATATAAATACTGTTTTTCTTCTTTTTCAAGTTATATCTAGAGCTTTACTAGGGAACAGACTAATGTACTGGCATTATGGTAATATTAGAATATTGATAATATATTATCAATGAAATAAGAAAATTTGCAATGAAAATAAGATAGTTTAATTATCAACTAATTTTTATGCTACAGACAGCTGCATAAACAGATAATAGTGAAAAGGAGCACACTGAATAAAAAATGTGAACAACATGCTGCCTCTTTATAATGTGTATAACTTTAAAATTGGTATCTCTATCTCATGCTAGCTTTCCAAATATAAGTGTGGACAATAATGTCATTGATTTGCCCTAGTATACTGTAACAACCAGAAGATAGATGAGAGCAGTGTTTGAAGGTTCCCAAATTGATATCTGGGATCCTTAAAGTTACCCTTAACCAGAATCACCAAGTGTAGTAAATAAATAGCCTTAGTACAAAAGAAAAGAAATATTTTGAGAATTAATTTGATATATATCAATTTTATTAGACAGTCAATTTTGTGTTTTAAAGACATAAGAAAAATCAAAAAAAATTAACATGAATTTCTTTAGTAAAGATGGAACTATGGAAATATACCTTGAGATTTCATAAAATAAACCACTATTAACAAATAAGTATCATGACAATATTGAGTTTCTATTACCTTAATGTGTGTCTGAGCTTTAGTAATAGAATCCTGGAATTCTAAATGTCAGAATTCCTCAGAGACTTATGATGTAATCTGGTTTGATAGATTAAGTATACTTGTTATAAGAAGAAAGAGTCTTATTTAATTTACTTTTATTTTTGATGCCTTCTTTTTCTAATCTTTACCTTTGAAGATATAATCTAAGGGAAAAGAAAAAGCAACTTTGCTAAGTAGGGCAGAATTGTGGATTTCATTTTGACTGCTAAATTTACTTATTTCTTCACTTTTGTCTAGCCATATTGGGAGAGGCAACATTCTATCTAAATGCATTTCACTCCTTTCAGTAAATAATAGTATTTTCTAGTTTTCTGTTTTCCTCCAAGTAGGTTTCCAATGTTTGAAATCTGAAAAGATTAGACTAGGAATTTTGAAACACATGTCAGCTGAAATTATCAAATTAATAGCATTAAAACACTTCTATGTTCGATTAATTTTGACTTGAGAGAAATGAAGTTAAAAGACTGAAAATAAAAAGTAAGGCTTGGAAATGAATTTGGCTTTTGAAAGCATAGTTATTCAGCCAAATTGGAAAAATCTTCCTTGACATCAAGGTCAGATCAAACTCTGCCGTTGATTTCATTCAGATTGATTTGATTTTAACCTAAAAGTTCATTTGAGTTCTGCCCAATAGAGACTTTCAGGTTAATGAAATTTAGCCCAATACACTACATGGAATATTAATGTAGAAGCTATCTCACATTTATCCCAGAAATCTAATAAAATAGGAAAGATTTCTTTGTATGGACTACATTGCAAAGAATTGAAGATCTTTCTCCCGATGTTATTGTCAGTTCCGATGCTGTTTTAAAATGTATAGATTGTTTTTATCCTGTGAGCCACAGTTTTTTGATTTGTGTGTATACAGTGCGTATGTATGTGATGTGTTCATGAGTGAATGAAGTTGTATACATGCACGGGCCCATGAAGTGGTGGAGATCTTGTGTCTTTTCTGCCTCACATGGCTTTTCTCCTTTATGTTTTGGGGCAGGGTCTCTCACTGAAGCTGAAATTCAACAGTTGTACTTGGATAGATGTCCACTGAGCTTCAGGAATCTACTTGCTTCAGTTCCTCTGTAAGGCTGAGGTTACTAGCATACCCTTCCATACTTAGCTTCTAATGTGGACTCTCAGGATCTTCATGTTTTCATGGAAAGCCTTTACTGACTGAAAGTCATCTCTCTATCTCTGAACCACAACCCTTTAAAATCATATATATGAGTACTGGGTAAACACTCTCACATACAAAATATATTTTTGATGGAAAGTAATGATTATATAATTATTAAGTGCTATTCAGAAATTAGTGAAACTTTTATAAAACAATACTTAGCAGTTCAAAGATTAACACCAGAGATGCCTGTTTAGAGATTAGGAAAGAGAGAACCAAATAACTTTAATGATTTAATCATCTACAAAAGCAAATTGCACTGTCAAATATCTTGATGACTGGGGACTTTGGTTGTTCTTAAGATAATATGAAGGCTTAAACAATGTAGTCATGAAATTTTGAGATGCATGAATGAGTTCTTAATTTGTGTGAAAATATAAATAAGGACAAGTGCAAGCACATGTATTTCCCTCCTGCTGAAGATTTTATACAGAACCTCAAGAGAGTAGGCGAGGAATTAATATTCTATGTCACTGGTGATGCTTACCACTGTACAATTGATAAATACAAGGGCCATGGATTTTATAAATGTGAAAATAGACAAAGAAATCAAATTATTTTCCAAGAGTGATCTATTCGGTAGACACAAAGTTCAAATACTAGTGTTTGCTTGCCCCACAACCATTAATTAACAATAGCACTCTCACATTCCAGATGTGGTGTAGCACTAGTGGGGAGATAGAGACAGGTGGGTCAGCAGTTAAAGTTTCTTCTACATAGCTAGATTGAGGCCAACACATCATGTCGCATCTTCCTTCAGGATTATAACATTCCATCCTGCGGGTAGACTTGTTAAAATAGGAAGTAAATAACTCAAAATAGTAGAGTTTCATTGATAGACCTTCATCCAGGCTTATATGAGAAGTAATTATATTTAATGGGTTGTTAATTTTTTGATAAAACAAAATGGACATGGCACGAAGTGGGAGGAAAATTTGTTAAGTGTTCCCAGAGGGAGCTGGAAGGAAGTAGTGTGAGATAGATGTGATCAAAGTATATTGAATACATGTAGGAAATCCTCACAGAATAATTGCAGATATTATTTTTAAAGGATAAAGTGACATGTGGTAGCAGATGCCTTAATCCCAGCACTCAGAAGCCAGAGGCAGATTAATCTCTATAGTGCGGAGGCCAGCTTGCTCTACACATGGAATTCCAGGCCAGCCAGGGCTTAGTGGCATGACAATTTTCAAAAGAGAGTGGAGATAGGTACCAAATATTTAAAAAAGAAGAAATTCCTGTGTAGGCAGAATCCTACTTAAAAGAGTCATTGCAGTAACTGCCTCATCACTAGAGCTATTCACAATAAAGTATACGGAGGAAACAGGTCTCAGAAAACTACATGGTCATATTCATATCCATATATTCAGACTATATTTGAAATGAATCAATGATCCAAGGAAGCAGGCTTTAAACTGTTTGATAGAGAGTTTCCAAGAGTAAAGAACAGAGAGTGTCTTGTAGTTGTGACTTAAATTTTACTAATAACTCCAGTTGACAATATGATTGATGTGATGATAGTTTTACATCACATTATTCATAATGACATGTTCTCCATCAATACCATGCAATAAAAAGAAAAAAATCACACCTTTAAGCCATAAAATGAAACAAAGAACTTTAAATACCATTGGACCTTATAATGCACTTGGAATACTGAGAGTTAAAGAGATTTGGCGGCCAGGAAAAAAAAAAAAAAAACATAACATTTAAACTACCAAAGATTCAATAAGAATATTACTTGTGTGAAGATCAGTTGTCCCCCTACCCTGATGCCATATTTTAAAACCACACAGTCCTTGCCCCCAGAGCTTAATTTGGTTAGTGATCACCCTTTAGGGTAAAATGAGAGAAACAAACACCTTTACTGATCATATTGTAGATTGTAGAAAATTTCTAAGGACAGTCTCCTATGTTTTTTTTTCCTTCACACAATGTTAGATACTTAATCTTTAAAGCTATATCCACACTTTAAGGCATTCATTTTCTGTTATTAAAATAATGTGCCAGTCTAATGCACTAACAAGGTTGTATCAAACTGAGCACTGAGGTCTCCATCAGAATGACATTAGCCTATCTATCTTGCTGCAACAGACTCCAGATTGAAATGATTTATGACTTTTCTTCATGGTAGATTTGTTGACATTCAAATAGTTTTATTATTTATTCTCATAAAGATATTTTCTTCTTTACAAAGTTTAAACTTTGCTAGGATATCTCAGAATTACAAAAGCACCACATTATAGTCATTTATCAGTAATTAATTCTGAAAATTTATAGAAGCTTTACTTGAAAATATTTTCTCTGGTACCTTAATGGGTAACTGGCTAGTTCTAAAAGATAATTTTAAAGGTACATATTGATTTTACTCTACATGCTTTTAAGATTTCATTTTTGCTGCTTCATACTGAATTTAAGATTTAACATGGTTAATAAAATGTAATCTGTATTAACGATTTAAAGTCATTATATTAAGACAAGTTGTTTCTTCTAATTTGAATATATTTTCACATACTTTAAATTGCTGAATCACTTATCAGGGTATATTTTTCATAGTTTCCAGTAAAAGCCCATTTAATTCAGTAATATGTTACCTGAAATATTAGAAAAATATTTTTTGTAATTTTATATACCAAAGAATAGACAGATATAACTCTATATTATAGTATGCCTCATAATGGCTCTATCAGTATGCATGCAAATTATTAGACCATTTTATCAAAATATGGTTCTTATTATTAATTTATTATGAGAACAAGAAAATATCAAAAGATACCATATCTAAAATGAGAAATCAACTGTATCATTCATCATTATAAAAACTGTATATCAGAATTTTTGCTCATCAATCAAAATTAAGTAGTAAATTTAGTCTTTGAAATTTTAGACTGCTGCCAAATATACCAAAGTAAGTCACTGTCACCCTACCTTAGCTTCTTTCATCCATATCCAATCTGACTCCCATTTTACCATAATTATTCCACTTGACAATAATATGAATTAAATTAATTAATTAGAATCATAAATAATGCTCAAAAGAGACCCATTCATAGAATAAATACTTTACTTATAAAATAAAAGCAGGAGAACTGTGCAGCAGGCAACACTCTCACAGTCACGAGAGCAAACAAACCAGTGAGTAGCAAGTGGGTGTATCTCAGTCCATGCCCATTTCATGAGCTGCCTCTCAAGAGTACAATTGCACAGACAGGAAATGCACATTCCTGGGCCAGGAGAATTGTCTGTACTGTCAATTATGTTATAAATAAACGCCGATTGGCCAGGCAGGAAATATGGGTGGGAAAACTAGACAGGAAGTAGAAATGATGTAATGAGAACAGGAAAATTCTGGGAAGGAGGAAGTTGATTCTTCCCACTCCTGCCCAGACCACCGAAGCAGCAAGATATGAGCTGCCCCACTGAAAAAAGGTACTGAGCCACATGGCTAACATAGATTTAAGAAATGGGTTAATCAAGATGTGAGAATTAGCCAATGAGAGGCTAGAGCTAATGGGCCAATCAGCTTTATAACTTATAGAGACCTATGTGTGATTTTCATTGGGGCTAAACAGTTGTGGGGTAAAGGGCAGGACAAAAAACCGAACAAGCAACAGGCCCCCCTGCTTGTTACACATTCCACACAAGTTCTTCAATTTGTTAGAACATGAGATCTACACTCTTAAGTCTTCAGTGAGAGACACTTTATTTTTATATACGTGATAAACATACAACTTGATGAACTTTCTTATCTTCCAAACCAAAACTCAATCTTCCTGGAATATCAATGATTTCCCTGTGCTCCCAGCAACACAATTCTGGTCTGTGCATCCATGAGTTGCTTTAATTTAGACAAGTAACATAGTTGAAATAATTTGGTAGCTGCTGTACTTTGTACAATATAGTAGCATCAAAGGCCAAACATGTCAGAGACTCTCCCCTTTTTAAAGCTGAATAATAGTCCCTTGCCAGAGTAAAATCATATATTGCTAATGCATTCATACCCACTTGTATTACTTCCACACCTTAAGCATTTGTGAACAATGCTGATGTGAACACAGATGTGTAAATTCCTCTTGAATTTCCTACTCTCTTTCACACACGGAAGCACACACAAATGGTTACACACACATATGAAATCTGAGTTTCAGACTGATATGTCATTGCTCTTCTTTTCATTTGCAGGAACTGTCATGTTGTTCCCCAGAGTGACTGCCTCACTTTCACTTCCCACCAGGAGTACGCAGGGACTTCAGTTTTGTATCATCTCCACACCTTTCTATGTTTTCACTATGATCATTCTAAATCATAGCTGGTAAATTTGTACTTACCTAATGATTGATGATACTAAATGTTCACATGTGCACAGTACATGCTTTTTTCATAGAAATGCCTATTCAAAGCCCTCCCCCCCAAAAAAAACATGTTTGAGCTGAGTTCTGAGTTACTTCCCAGAAAAGTTCCCCCCATTGTCTTGAGTCTCCACTATTATTCTTATGTCATTGTCTTTCAACACACAAAATCTGGTTTCTGTGAATCCATTTTGTTGCCTGCTTTATCTACATTTTAAGATTTCTTTCTCTTATTTTATGTGTATATGTGTGCTGGCATGTGCACGTGAGTACAGGTATCTTCAGAATTTGGAAGATGGTGTCAGATCCTCTGGAATTGGAGTTACAAGTGGATGTGAGCCACCAGTCTTGGGTACTAGGAACCAAACTCATGACCTCTGCAAGAGTGACAAACCCTTTATAATTCACAGACATCTCTCTAGGCCCAAGTTGTTTGTTAATAATGGTAAATAGGCAAATCCAGTGCTACTAGACTCTTGCCACCTGAATTTGATGACTAAATTTTCCAGAATTCTTATTGTTGTTGCTGTTTGACAGCTGCCTACATTTATGAAATGAATTTTAGTCATTTTCATACCTAGTTTTCCTCACTCATTGTCCTGGAACACTTCTCAGGTTCTCATAATTGCACCTTTGTTTTGTCTGTAGCTCACTGAATTTAATGCTACTTTCCCTAAGTGTGTATTAGTTTGTTTTCTATTGCTGTGATAAGTTGTCCAAATGCAGCATGAGTAGGAAAGAGTTTACTTCAGCTTTTTGTCTTTATCCATTATTTAGGAAAACCAATGCAGAAATTCAAGGCAGGAATGTGGAGACAAGAACTAGATCATAGGCCATAGAGGAATGTAAAATATCATTTAGCCTTCCTTGTACTTTTATTTCTTTTGAAGCGCTATCACTTCCAAGTTTGAAAACCTGGAACACATTATGCGTTCTTTTTAAGGCCAAATTTTCTTTAACTTAAAATGACAAAACATTATTTACCTCATCAGATATGATTATACAGAGTATTTAAACATGAAATAGTACTAATATGTAAGGGCCCTGGTCTCCCTTATTCCTGGGGTGCATTGGCAGGGACAGTTTATAATCAGTTAACTAAGCTTCCTGTGTGTTTCCGTGCTAGCCCTGCCCCGCCTGGTGGTTAGCTGCACGTAATCTTCTCCATTGTTAATATGGTAATTTCCCACCTGGCCTGGGCGGAGAGATCTTTGTGCAGTTAGGTAGAAAAAGACTTCCCCAAGTCTGAATAAATGGCCTTCAGTTGATCTCCTTTGGAATGACCCTGGTCTCGCTGTCTTTGTTCAATCTCCAGGTCCTTACCAGGACTCGCATTCGGTACAGCTGTGCGCGAACTGTACCAAGGGTGTAACACCAAAATCAGGTGTTACACTAATATTTCTTTGTTAATTATTCCCTTATCTCATATCAAGTGTTTTCACTCTTTCATACTCTCCCTCTTCCTTCTCCTTCTATTTTCCTTCTTCTGTCCCCTTTATTCCTTCTCTCTCTACCTCTGCCCCTGCTCCTAGTTACTTAGTATAGATTATTATCCGTATACAAGTTCTTCTGACTTGTAATGCAGTTCAATTCATAAATTCTCCCAGTGTTCCCAGTCATAAAGTCAGGGCTAATTTTTAACACTATTATCTCTATTTCTTATTTAATCCATATTCCAACTTTTTCAAGTCTCATGGATCATTAAACTATTGCAAGGGAAATTTTATTTGTCATTTTAGATCTTACATACTACTCTGAATGTGTGTGTATGTTCCTTTCATGATCCCTTCACGAGCTCTTTCATGATCTTTTGTTTTTAAAGATTTATTCAATTTTCAGTTTTGTATAGACATATGTCTGTTTGTGGAATACATGCACTTAAACACAGATGAAAGTGAAGGTCACAAGGGAGTGTTAGATCTCCCGGAGACAGACTTATAGGTGGTTTTGAAAGACAATGTATGGGTCCTGAACACTGAACTTAGCTCCTCTGGAAAAGCTGCAAGGTTTCCTAACTACTGAGCCATTTATGCAGTCTAACAACTTTTAAACTAACCTAGATTTAAATTAATATGGCAGCAGTATTACTTGAAAAGAAATAATACAGAATTTCACAAACAAGTAAAATGTGTTCTATGAGATTGCAAGCTCAAAAGACTGATTGGGTTTAAATGTTTTATACTAATGATTAGCCTGTGATAAAATATTGTTAAAATACTTAGATTTTCAGTTCCTTATCAGAAACCAGTCAATAATTGGAATATCTGCTCTAATTTACCAAGACATTCAGAACTAACAACACTGCATATTAAATACCTTCCTTTATAACTAATAATAAATAAATAACCAAAAGAAGTCAGTTCTTTTTGGTATGCTGTCACTGTTTTGGTTTTTGTTTCTAGAAATAGTCATTAAGCTTATCTAAACAAGTCTCATGCTATTTCTTGCTTATAGGCTTCACTTACGTTTGCTGACGTTCTATCTTCCCACCTCCGGAATTTGGGTCTCCTCCATTTATCTCTTAATATCTCTGTTTATGAAACCACAGTCATTGTTTCTTGTATTACTGTTTACTATTTAACTCACTGTCACTACGGGAATAAGCAAGCATCCACAGTCAGTAACTAGCATAACTAATGATGGGAAATGCATTTTACAGTTTAAAAGTTATATTAAAATGAAATGAGTCAACATTGTGTTTAGTGCGTGTTTCTAATTAACTCAGCACTCACAAGGCAGAAGCAAATAAATATCTGTAGGTTTGAGGACAGTTTGTTTGCACAGAGAGTTCCAGTCTCCTGGGAGCTACATAATAAGACCTTGTCTCTAAAAGCAAAAACAAAGCAAAATATAACAAAAAGATTGTGGTGGTCAAAGGTAAATAAACACCTTAATCTTTTCCACATTATTGCACCCTGTGGGAAATGTATAACAACATAGTTGTGACTCAAATAAAGTAATGTCAATATTCCCAGATATCCCATATCTAACATAATCCACTTTTTGTTTATTCATTATGTATTTAATATTTATTTTCATCATTTGAGGCGCTGCCTGAAAGAGGAGAGGCCAGGCTGGCCACTAAACTGATTGTGTAACAATGATCCTAATGTCCTGGTCTTTTTCCCTCCTGCTCCTAAATGCTGATACATACCACACCGTGTTCTATCAGAATACCTTCTTTTACTTCTCAGGAATGCAATACTGTTTTATAACCATCATCAAATATCCAAACAAAGCCATATTTGTTTCTGATCTGTTGCTATGTAAGCTAAGAACAATTTAAATGAAACCTATAACTTACTGATTTTCTGTACTTTCAATTCTATTGCTTTTATTCATTTTAATATATATATATATATATATATAGTTTTAGAGGATAAACTATAGAAAGTTTTCATGGATCATTGCTTATCTTAATAGCTGTTCCTGTCTTTTAATAGCTGTTCCTGTCTCTTAATAGCTGTTTCTGTCTCCCCATGCCTTTTTTCCTACCCAGTAAAAAATCTTTATCAGGTTTCTAATACTATAGACACTTGTACACATACTAAAACATTCTATTTCTATTTTTCACCTTTTTATCCTGCTTACAACCTATGGCTATTTAGTTTACACACTTGGAATCACTTGACAAGAGTCAGTGAGGAGTTGTCTCAGTTGGTTTTGCCTGTAGACTTGTCTATACTGGATTTTCTTCTTAAATCAATTGGTGTGGTAAGACATTTCAAGGGTGATGAGATCAAGCTGAGCAGGAGAAAAATAAGGAAGTGAACATGCATACACTTGTTTGTCTCTGTTCTTAATTGTGGGTGTTTTGTGACCTCTGAAAGCTTCTTTTTTGATTTCACCACAAAGATCGAATGTGACCTGGAACTGTGACCGAAAATGAACCCTTTCTTGCCTAAGGCACTTTTAAGGGTATTTTTTCATAACAACAGAATTGAAACTAGAGCAAACTCGTTGGTTGAAAAGTCATAGAGTGTTGTGTCTTTCTGCTTTTCATTTTTGTTTGCTTTGAGTCACATCACCTGAAAAGGAATTTTTAGCACTATAAACCATTAGCTTTTATCTATGAGAAGAGAAGGCTAACTGTAGAAGTATTACTCCAAGAGAGACAGAAACTGGCATAATAGTCATAAAAAGATGTTACTTCTAAAAAGGTAGAGACCATTTATAAATCATGTTTCTCTGCATAGAAATTCATACATAGTAATGCCAATAAATTTTCCTTATTAACTGTTTCTAATAAAATGGACTAAAAATAGTACTATAAAATTAATAATGCTCAAAAGAGCAAAAACTGTAAAATTGTCATGTCAGTGAAGTAATTGTTATCTATCTATGCTGTAATCGATAGATCATGATGTAAGGCATTGAAAAGATGAAATGATATTTTTTTATGACCAGAGCCTACTTAGAGTCACTGGAAGGAAAATGTGCCTTCGATATTTACAAGAGCTTTCCTTGGCACAGCCTCTGATTTGTCAGTTCAGTCACAGAATCTTCTGCACCATAAATGGATTTCATGCAATTAACAACATGAATGGCTCTTTCTGAAAGCTATTGAAGAATGAATGAAGAAAAGAACAAATACAAACAATTGATATTACATTTGTATTTTCTACTTTTCTTGTTGCTGGAAACATAATTTGACTAGAGAAATTTGACAAGGGGAAAGATTATTTTGATTCACAGTTTCAGAGAACAATACATTACGATGGAAGTCATGGCTATAGGAACTTAAGGCAGTTAATTACTATCACTTTGTATCCAGATACATGAAGTTGAGAAGGACAAATATTCATTTCTTTCTTATTTTGACTAAGTCCAACAAAGCATCCATCCCATGGAAAGATATAGCCCACATTTATATTGAATGTTTCTACTTTAATTAACTCAATCTAGAAACATTCTCAGAAACATTCCCAGAAGTGTCTTTTGTTGATAATGCTAAATCCCAAGTTGAGAGTCAAAATTAATCATTACAATATGCTTACAAAAATACTACATAAAAACTGAAAATTAAGTCTGTATAAAATAAGAATAGATAGAAATAGAATTATGTGATCATTTTTTCATTTATTTGTAGGAGCACTCCAGCTTTCTGGCTATCTAAAATAAGGTTTGTCACATAAAATGCATCTCTATAAATCTACACTTAATACTACAGTTTATTTGAACAAATTTATGAATTTGAGGAGAGCTAAATTACCAATAAATAATTACAATACAAAACATTATAAAGGCAGAAAGTGACAAAACACATCGAAACTTCTTATGCCAGCCACTGTCCAACTTGTTTAATAGGAAAACATGCCGGCTTTTTTTCCTTTAATTCACCTCTAAAGCTCTGTTCTTCCTTCAGCTCTTTCCTCCAAAATTAAAGAAAGTCTAGGGTGAAGATTATATGGTAATAAACTTTAGGCTAGATGATGCTCCAACATTTTTTTTACCTTAATTGATAACCTGTAATCTCTTTCTGTATCTGTTTCTGTCTCTCTCTGTCTCTGTCTCCGTCTCTCTTTCTCTGTCTCTCTCTCTCTCTCACCCCCACACACACCCCTGCAGTCACACACACTCACAGATTTTATAGTACTTTTGACATAAGTGTCATAACTGAGGC
Source organism: Microtus obscurus (assembly GCA_963919715.1). Taxonomy (NCBI): domain Eukaryota; kingdom Metazoa; phylum Chordata; class Mammalia; order Rodentia; family Cricetidae; genus Microtus; species Microtus obscurus. The sequence goes on along the minus strand of CAWTZC010000501.1, from coordinate 30,438,096 downwards.
ACCAACAGACAATAGGTTATTACTCAGTGCTATAGAAAGTGGTCAGTGAACCACAAAATGTCATATACAAGATTAAAACAGGATAAATGAAGGAGAGGAGCACATACAAAAAGTCAACACACTGTATTTCATTTGCAATAGTCTAAGAATGTCAAGATTGCAAACCATAAAAAGAGGAGTAGTAAGGTAGAAGAGATGCCTCAGTGACTAAGAGCACTGGCTGCTTTTGCTGAGGACCCAAAGCAAATCTCCAGCACCCACATGGTAGCTCACAACCATCTGTCACTCAAGTTCCAGAGGTCTGAAATCTACTTTTGGCCTCATAGATTATCAAGTATGCATATTGTGCATATATATAGACAAACAACCTATATATATAAATAAATGAATGAATGAGCAAATGAATGAATGAATATATAAATAATGCAATGACTTAATAGTTAAGCATATTTGAGCTGTGAAATAATATAATCATATATTTTTGCTAATTAATTCAGATGACCTTTCAGTGTCTTCTACAGTGAAAAATACTAAATAAACTAATAAAAATGAATCTGAGAGTATAAAGAACATGAGCATACAGGTGAAAATATAAATTTGAAATTCTTTGTGTTCAATACTCACCAGTGCTGAAGAAAAAGCTTAAACATTTGACCCCAGTCTTAATACTCTCACTTAACATAACAGAGGGATCAAGGCTGTTCATCATGATTTTTTGTTCCAAATTCTTTCCAGTGGATCTACTGAGCATTCATTGTTAGAAATGCTGGGTTTGTATTTATTAATTTGTTTATTTATTTATCCTTTGCCTCTTGATGCAAGTCATCTCCTTCCCTACCCCAATGTAAGGCAAAACAAATTTCGAGAGAAAAAGAAAGAAAAAAAAAAGAAAGAAAGAAAGAAAGAAAGAAAGAAAGAAAGAAAGAAAGGAAGGAAGGAAGGAAGGAAGGAAGGAAGGAAGGAAGAAAAAGGAAGAAGGGGAAGATCTTGTTACAGAAGATACAATGTGATACAGTGAGTCTCATTGCAAACCCCTTTATCCACGTATTTTTGCAAGCAGGTGTTAATAGAAAAGAGTCATTGGCCTGGTTTTTGGACCTTGGTCTCTGTTGCACCATCAACACTGGGTCCTCACTGGGACTCTTCTCAGGCATCCCATTAATGCCCTGTGACTTGGAGATCCTGCAGAATCAAGCCCATTTGTACTAGCAGGCCACAAAAAAGATGGATGTTAGGGTGGGCCAACATGTAACCCTGGTTCTAGCCTTGGGTGCTTTCAAGGTTGATCAGCTGACCAGCTCTCCTGTGTCTTCATCAGCAACATGGTATCTCCAGAATTGCCCTAGATAGTTCACTTTTGCAGTGATGAACAAGAGTCAGGGACAGTTCTCCTGCTTTCACATTCTCAGGGTTGTTTCTCCCACATCTACAGTTTTAGGGACAGCTCTACTGTGCTGCCCAGGCAAGGTGTAGGGGCCTTATAATGAATGCTGCAGCTAGCGAGGGATAGGCGCCAGCTCTCCTGTTCTTATGACCTCAGGGCCAGCTCTCCCACTGCCTCAGACATTGGTGAAGTTGGACATCTCTCTCCTACCCATGCTGCCTCAAAACAGATACTCACAACTTCAGGGCTGGTTCACTCACATCTCCACCAACAGAACTGAATTTATTGAAATGCCTAAACAACGTACAGGGCCTACTCTCCCAAATGCTGCAGCTGGTGGGGGGAGCAGGGAAAGTACTCCTTCTCTTAGGACCTCAGGGACAACTCTCCCACCTGCCTCAAGCATTGATGGGGGGAAGGGTACAGGTTTGTATGTTTATAGACATTCTAATACTTCTATTTTCCTTTTTTTTGTTTGATCTTGTTAAGTTAAAGTTACACTTAATATTTAACAAAATTCTTAGGAACAGGGACATGATAATGAGCATAGGAAAGGAAAGGGTTGCTATGGATTGGGCCTGAGAAACCAAACTAATGGACTGGGAGAGTTCTGCAGCTGGGCCACATGTTCTAAAGGCTGGCATGGCTTGCACTTGAGAAAGGGATGAAATCTCATATTTTAATTGTTTATATCTACTTTTCATAAAAATCACACTCCAAAACACAATATGCTTAATTCTTTAAAAACTGCAGGGCCATAAAGATGGCTCAAGAGACAAAGACTCCAAGCCCAACTATCAGAGTATAGTCTTAAGGAACACATGACAGAAGAAGAGATTCAACTTCCGCAAATTTTTCTCTGAATCTATACTTGTGTTATGGCATGCACATGATCGCATACATAAACAACACATATACAAATAAATACAAACATATAAAATACATGTGACTTTTCTATTTAAAAACTTCTCATGGTTACTATTGCCATTTTATATTAATTATTCTTCCTGTAATTAGTATTTTATTATGGTCTGTATTTTGGTAAAATATAATGTCGATTACTGTTATTGGTAAAAGCTTTGTACACTGTAAATATATAATACTATCACTGGTTAATAAAGCTGACAGGTCAAGGTTAGGCATGAGAGGGAAAGTGAGATGATACTGGGAAGTAAAAGGGTTGAGTCTTGTGAGTCACTACAGGCAAATGCAGTCAGAAGCAAGAATAAGCCATGTTGAAAGAAGGTGCAGTTATATGGTAGAGGGTAGATAGGAATATGGGTTAGTTAATTAATGAATTAATTAATTAATTTGATTTTTCGAGACTGGGTTTCCTCTGTAGCTTTGAGGCCTGTCCTGGAACTAGCTCTTGTAGACCAGGCTGGCCTCAAGCTCACAGAGATTTACCCGCCTCTGCCTCCCAAGTGCTGGAATTAAAGGAGTGTACCACTGCCACTCATGGGTTAATTTAAAATGTAAGAAGTAGCTAGCAAGTCCTGAACTCTTGACAGATCATTAATAATTAAGTATCAGTCTGGTTATTTGGGAAAGATTGCTGGGACACAGGAACGCTCAATCTACATATTATTATATTTTTTGTGTGTATATATATATGTATGTATAATACATTTATATTTCTACTTTATCATTTAATTCCCTTTGAATAAAGTAAGTTATTCAATATTTATTTGTTATTTTATGTATATATATGTGTGTGTGTGCATGTGTGTGAGAGACTGTGTGTGGTTGTACATGTGTGAATGCAGGTGTTCACAGAGGAAAGAAGGGTTTGGATACACCAGAACAAGGATGACAGGCAGTTGTGAGTTGTCCAATGTGGGTGCTGGGAATTGAATTTGGGTATTCTATAAGAGCAATGGCATGTTTTACCACTGGTCATCTCTTGGCCTCAATAAAGTAAGAATAAAATAAGTTGAATTCCTAGAGTTTTGGGCTTTAATTTTGTCTTCTGTGATTAATGCTGTTATATCTAAAGATTTGAGTTCAGCTTTATTTCATTATAAGGATATTATAATTTATACACTTACTACTTTTCTTTAAAACTTACAGATATTCATTTCTCAATAGACATAAATAGAATTTACATCATCTTTCTTTGAACTTTTAGAAGTTGTATAGCTTTCTATTAATTGAAGTTCTCATTAACTGCTGTTTAAGTCCTGGAAGAACATTCCATTTCTGGAACAGATTTCACAAAATAAAATGTTGTATCATTGTACTACTGTAATCACATGTCAATCAACTCAATTTTTATTCTGAGAGTTTTTTTCCATATGCAAGCCTATTTCTTCACCATTATTATTACTTTTTATTATAGCCATTGAAGCAGTTGTTTTTTTTTTTCTGTCGTCACATCTTCAGATTTATTGTCACCAGCCAGTGGTGGCGCGCGCCTTTAATCGCAGCACTGGGAGGCAGAGGCAGGCAGATCTCTGTGAGTTCGAGGCCAACCTGGTCTCCAAGAGCTAGTTCCAGGACAGGAACCAAAAAAGCTACGGAGAAGATTTATTGTCCACATGGAATTGGGATGATAGTTACCGGAAACTTTTTGCCAAAACTGTACTAGACTTAAATTTTTCTAAAATAATCTGACCTCGTGTTAGACTACAGAAGTTTGAAACAGTGCTGGCTAACAATGTTCAGCTGAACCAAGTTTCCTTCTTTACCTCACACTGGTGGTTCCTTGTGTCCATGAGGTTCACAGGGATCCCTACAGAGTGCATGCCTTGTAGGCTGGGTTTTTTTTTGTTTGTTTGTTTGTTTGTTTTGTTGTTGTTGTTTTGTTTTGTTTTTTTGTTTTTTGCTATTCTTATTATGTTTTTTTTATCGAAAAAAAATATTACCGCCCCCTCCCAGCCTCCCATTTCCCTCCCCCTCCTCCCTCTCCTCTCCCCCTCCCTCTCCAGTACGAATTGCAGTCAGGGTTCCCTGCCCTTTTTTAAAGTCCAAGGTCCTTCCCCCTCCATCCAGATCTAGGAAGGTGAGCATCCAAACTGGCTAGGCTCCCACAAAGCCAGAACATGAAGTAGGATCAAAACCCAGTGCCATTGTCCTTGTCCTTGGCTTCTCAGTCAGTCCTTCTTGTCCGCCATGTTCAGAGAGTCCGGTTTTATCCCATGCTTTGAACAGAGCATTCTCAACAGAAGAAGTTCAAATGGCCAAAAGACAATTAAAGTCATGCTCAACCTCCTTGATGAGCAGGGAAATGCAAATCAAAACAACTTTGAGATATCATCTTACACCTGTCAGAATGGCTAAAATCAAAAACACCAATGATAGCCTTTGCTGGAGAGGTTATGGAGGAAGGGGTACCCTTACCCATTGCTGGTGGGAATGTAAACTTGTGCAACCACTTTGGAAATCAGTATGGCGGTTTCTCAGGAAATTCGGGATCAACCTACCCCAGGATCCAGCAATACCACTTTTGGGAATATACCCAAGAGATGCCCTTTCATATTACAAAAGCATTTGTTCAACTATGTTCATAGCACCATTATTTGCAATAGCCAGAACCTGGAAACAACCTAGATGTCCTTCAATGGAAGAATGGATGAAGAAAGTGTGGAATATATACATATTAGAGTACTACTCAGCGGTTAAAAACAATGACATCTTGAATTTTGCATGCAAATGGATGGAAATAGAAAACACTATCCTGAGTGAGGTATCCCAGACCCAAAAAGATGAACATGGGATGTACTCACTCATTATTGGTTTCTAACCATAAATAAAGGACATTGAGTCTATAATTTGTGATCCTAAACAAGCTAAATAAGAAGGTGAAGCCAAAGAGAAACATATAGTTATCCTCCTAGATATGGGAAGTAGACAAGATTGCTGGGAAAAAAATTGGGATCTTGGGGGTGGGGTGGGATGGGGGTAAGGAGAGATGGGGAGTGAAAAGTGAGAAGGGGAGGTTAGCGGGAACTTGGGGAAATGAGATGGTTGGGATAAAGGAAGGGTGGATATGGGAGAAGGGAAGTATGTATCTTAATTAAGGGAGCCATCTTAGGGTTGGCAAGAGACTTGAACCTAGAGGGACTCCCAGGTGCCCAGGGCGATGTCCCCAGTTAGTTCCTTGGGGAGCTGAGGATAGGGAACCTGAAATGGCCCTATCCTATAGCCATAATGATGAATATCTTGCATATTACCATAGAACCTTCATCTGGCAATGGATGGAGATAGAGACAGAGACCCACATTGGAGCACCGGAATGAGCTCCCAAGGTCCCAATGAGGAGCAGAAGGAGGGAGAACATGAGCAAGGAAGTCAGGACTGTGAGTGCACCCACCCACTGAGACTGATCTATTGGTAGCTCACCAAGGCCAGCTGGACTGGGACTGAAAAAGCAGTTGGTTTTGTATATTGATTTTTGTGCCCAAAACTTGGTGACTAATTGTGGTTTCATCTGTAAATTAAATTGTATTTCTTACATAATTAAGTATATCATATTTAATAATGACAAGTCTCTCTTAATCTTACAATTTATTTATTTCATTTTCTAAATATATTTACTTGATTGTCTATTGCCTGTTGTCTATCTATCTTTGTCTATCTGTTTTGCATTAAAGAAAAAGACAGATAATTATATCAAGTCTGGTGACTTTTGTAAAGGGTTTGTTTGTGTTCATTTATTTATTTATGCTTTTTGGAACAGGTATATTTTAGTGCAATATAAGTTAATTGATAGCAATGTAAATGTAAACAAAGAAAATACTGATAATAGTATATTATAGATAAACTACCACTTCTATAGTGTCCTTATCATATAATTTTCATTTAAGTTTAGTACAGTTATAACTTATTTTACCCCTAGTAATGCTAGATTACCATACCAATGATAAAAGATTTGTCAACTTCAGACTTAGAGAACCACAATGGAAACATGCTCTCTAAATGTTTTTGGAATTGTTTGCTGCGTATTAATTTTAAATATCAAAAAATATCTAAACTATTTTTAAACAGTATTTCAATATTTTTGTTTATTAAGTTTCAGTGTAAATTCAATACAAATGAATGTAGAGGTGCACAACATTTTATGCAGTATTGTCAATGATGCAAGGCACATTAACTGTGGTCTGCTTGATTTCTGCAAATTATCTATAGATTATCAGAGAACAGATATGTTTTTAGCTTTGACTGATAAATGTAAGAGTAAGTATATATTTTATATACATGCTATTAATTTTATACCTCCATATACCATGGTTTTCTATATTATATTACATCACACTTTTCTACTTCATATCCACTGTATATGTGATTATTAGTTCATCAAAGTCAGAGAATCCAACCATGTCAGTTCATATCCAGAAATTGTATTTACTGAAAACAAAGAAATGACATTATAAATTCCTCACAATTATCTTTTATCAAAAGTAGTATGCAAAATATATCAATAGTATATAAGTAAAATATTAACTTGATATTATTCTGATATTTTCAATGTACCCATTAATACTGTGTTTCTCTTTTTTTTGTTGTTGCTGCTGCTATTTTATTTATTTATTTTTATTGTGGTTCTTTGGGGTTTGTTTTTTTTTATTTTTTTATACTCATTGTTTATAGTATTAAGTTTAAAAAAAATGTTTTAAGTGTGTGTGTGTGTGTCCACGTGTGTATCTAGATTCCCATAGGAGCTAGCAGAGTGTTGAAGGAGAGAGCTGCTTGTTGATTCCTGGACACTTAGCCCCGAAATAATCACACAGAAACTGTATTAATTAAATCACTGTTTTGCTCATTAGCTCTAGCCACTTATTTGCTAACTCTTACATATGAATTTAACCCATTTCTATTAATCTATATATCGCCTCGAGGCTGTGGATTACCAGCTGGAATTCTGGCATCTTTCTCCAACGGGCTACATGGCTTCTCTCTGACTCTGTATCCTTTCTTCCAGCATTCATTTTAGTTTTCCCCACCTAGCCCTGTTCTAGCCAGTTTCTTTATTAATCAATGGTATTCACAGCATACAGAGGGAAATCCCTTATCACCTCCCCTTTTCTGTTTAAATAAAAGGGAAGGTTTTAAATTTAGTACAATAAAATTACATATAACAAAACAGGTATCACGCAGTAATTACATTTATAATATTAATATCCACTTTATCTTTTATCATAACTAAGGAAAACTATAACTATAAATTCTACAACTCCATCAAAGACTCCAGAAGGATATAATATTACCTAAATAAACAGAATGTACATTGCAAGCAATTTCCAAAACTCTAGAATTGACGAAGACATATCATTTACTGGACAGTTGCCCAAAGTTCTTCTGTAATGATGGGGCATCCATCTTCAGCCTACAGGCCCATAGCATTCATGAAGCAGGATATTTTAAAGATAGTTCTGCCTATACTGGCAGTTTGTCCATCACATTTTTCTGTGTTCTGTAGAATGTCTGGCAAACTCTTTCACGAAGCATGAACCCTGAAGGATAATCTCACCTTTAGGCAAGTTTAGCAGTCATTTCTCTTTGGGTTCTGAGTGTCCAGTTCATCATGCAGGCCAGGCAAGAGCAGTTTCTTTCCCAAATGGTTAACCAAATCCATAAGGAGTCTCTTTGATGCCGATCTTTCTCTTGAAGTAATTGGTGCTGCCAGGAGAAGATGTATCTCACTGTCATGAAAAGTTTTAAGCTCTTAAAACATTTTAAATGCTATATTCTATATTTTTAAAAGGTTTGAACAATGCTGTCCATCTGAAACACATATCTGTCCATCTAGAAAATCTAACTAACATAACTACAAGCTTGACTATTTTAGATGATTATCTCTTAACCTATATTTCTTAATTATGCATTACATTTTTAAATGTGCTGGACAAACACAATACCTTAATCAAGAGCAGAAATATACATATAACAGAATTGTTCTTAAATTTGTATCAATAAACCAAGATCCATACCAATGGAAATCTTTATAGCATATCTCCCTTTAAATGTAAACAAATTTTTGTAGACAATATTTGGGAATATGGGCATAGTTCTGTCAAAACTTCTTCCTGCTGTTTAGTGGGCAAAATGATTTTTTGGAGGTGTTCAAGGCAACCTTTCAAGGTAGTTTTGGTCCATCAAACCACATTATTCTGGAGTTATTCCACAGGTTCTCATCCTCTGTGGAAACCAAAGAACCCCCTTTTTTCCCCAAAGCATCATATCCTTAGACTCAAATTCTGAAATCAAGATATCCTTATGTTGATTTAACTTAGCAAGCAGTACATACAATGGAATGTCTCTCTGTATTTAACTCCTTCAAAATCAAAAAATTAAAGAAAACATAATAATATACATAATCCAGACTTTCTGTGTATCCCCCATCTTTTCATAGCTTATGTTTGCTCTATTAGTTTTTAATGTTTATTTTATTATCTTTACTCCTTTAATTTATGCCTGTCTTACTCAGTATCTTTAATGAACTTATTTAAAAAAAACATTTACTTCTTTTTATAATTCTCTGTACTATTTTTCTTTTCTCTCCCAAGCCTACATACATTTAACCAACAATGTGACCCTTTTAGAGGTCTTTTATGTCTGAATCTGTCCTACTGTTATCTGTAATACTTTACTGTCCAGGAGAGCTTTTTAAAATGCTAAATGCTATTCCATATAAAGTTGATTATTGTCCTTTCAAGATCGGTGAAGAATTTTAATGGGATCTTGATGGGGATTGCATTGAATCTATAAATTGCCTTTGGTAGGATTGCCATTTTTACTATGTTGATCCTCCCAATCCACGAGCAAGGGAGATCCTTCAATTTTCTGGTATCCTCTTCAATTTCTTTCTTCAATGCCTTAAAGTTCTTGTCAAATAGATCCTTCACTTCTTTGGTTAGCGTTACCCCGAGATATTTTATGCTGTTTGTGGCTATCGTGAAAGGTGATGCTTCTCTGAATTCCCTCTCTGCTTCCATATCCTTTGTGTATAGGAGGGCGACTGATTTTTTGGAGTTGATCTTGTATCCAGCCACATTACTAAAGGTGTTTATCAGCTGTAGGAGTTCTTTGGTGGAGTTTTGGGGGTCGCTTATGTACACTATCATATCATCTGCAAATAACGAAAGTTTAACTTCTTCCTTTCCAATTCGAATCCCCTTGATCCCCTTGTGTTGTCTTATTGCTATTGCTAAAACTTCAAGCACTATATTGAAGAGGTATGGAGAGAGTGGACAGCCTTGTCGTGTTCAGGCAAATGCAAATCAAAACAACATTGAGATATCACCTTACACCTGTCAAAATGGCTAAAATCAAAAACACCAATGATAACCTTTGCTGGAGAGGCTGTGGAGAAAGGGGTACCCTCATCCATTGCTGGTGGGAGTGCAGACTTGTGCAGCCACTTTGGAGAGCAGTGTGGCGGTTTCTCAGGAAAATTGGGATCAACATACCCATGGACCCAGCAATGCCACTCTTGGGAATATACCCACGAGATGCCCAATCATATGACAAGGACATTTGTTCAACTATGTTTATAGCAGCATTGTTTGTAATAGCCAGAACCTGGAAACAACCTAGATGCCCTTCAATGGAAGAATGGATGAAGAAAGTATGGAATATATATACATTAGAATACTACTCAGCGGTAAAAAACAATGACTTCGCGAAGTTTGCATGCAAATGGATGGAAATAGAAAACACTATCCTGAGCGAGGTAACCCAGACCCAAAAGGATGAACATGGGATGTACTCACTCATAATTGGTTTCTAGAGATAAATAAAGGTCAGTGAGTCTATAATTTGATATCCTAAAGAAACTAAATAAGAAGATGAACCCAAAGAAAAGCATATAGCTATCCTCCTGGTTATGGGAAGTAGACCAGATTGCCGGGCAAAAATTTGGGATCTTGGGGGTGTGGTGGGAGGGGAGGTAAGGGGAGAAGGGGAGAGAAATGTGAGAAGGGGAGGGTGGGGGGAACTTGGGGAAACGGGATGATTGGGATAAAGGAATGTGGGTTAGGGGAGCAGAGAAGCACACATCTTAATTAGGGGAGCTATCTTAGGGTTGGCAAGAGACTTGGATCTAGAGGGGCTCCCAGGTGCCCAGGGCGATGTCCCCAGTTAGCTCCTGGGGCAGCTGTGGATAGGGAACCTGAAATGACTCTATCTCATAGCCATACTGATGAATATCTTGCATATCACCATAGAAACTTCATCTGGCGATGGATGGAGATAGAGACAAAGACCCACACTGGAGCACTGGACTGAGCTCCCAAAGTCCCAATGAGGAGCAGAAGGAGGGAGAATATGAGCAAAGAAGTCAGGACCACAAGGGGTGCGCCCACCCGTGGAGACAATGGGGCTGATTCTTTGGGAGCTCACCAAGGCCAGCTGGACTCTGACTGAAATAGCATGGGATAAAACCGGACTCTCTGAATTTGGCGGACAATGAGGGCTGCTGAGAAGCCGAGGACCATGGCACCGGGTTTTGATCCTACTTCATGCTCTGGCTTTGTGGGAGCCTACCCAGTTTGGATGTTCACCTTCCTAGACCAGGATTGAGGGGGGAGGACTTTGGACTTTCCTCAGGGCAGGGAACCCTGACTGCTCTTCAGGATGGAGAGGGAGGGGGAGGAGTGGGGGGAGGGGAGGAGGAGAGGGAGGAGTGGGAGGGAAATGGGAGGTGGGGAGGAGGCAGAAATTTTTTCCAATAAAAAAAAAATAAAATGCTAAATGCTTCTTGAAAACTTAGCCTGCAGTCAAAGTGCTTCCTGCTTGCTTTGCCCAGCCCAGTCCAGCATGGCAGGAGCTGTTTGTTGCCTCTGAGCCACGCATACCACCCCAATTAGAAGTATGCAGTGTGACTATGTTGAGCCATTAAGCAGTTTGAAACACACTGCTTGCAAATCCCATTTAAATGTTTAGTCTTCTGAAAGAGCCAGAAGTAGTGCTGGCAGCATGGCTCAGAAAGCTGGCATTTCGAATGGCTAGCCTTCTTTGTTTCTACCACTAAATCAGGAAGACCTCTCTTAAAGGAACTGTGTCATGCCCCCAGCAAAATGGTGGCTCCCAAGAAGCTGTGCTTAACTCTGTTCTTTTGTGTCTAAAATTACATTTTAAGCTTTCTCAGGCTTTACGTGGTTTGTAGTTAGCTACATTGGCACCAGTCTGTTGGAGGAGGCCGTTTGTTCATAAAGAAACTGCACAGAGGGCATGGAATCACATGGAGGAAGAATTATGGGTGTTTTTATTCCACCTTGCATGGGTTCTTGTAGAGGACTGGGACAAGAACAGCAAGCACACCTATCTCCTAAGCTACCATTTCAGTCTCATGATTGTGCCTTAGAATATGATTTTAATATAATGTCTTAATGTTTTTTAGCATAGCTTCCTGCCTCAGTAGTGGTCTTTTTAACCATCTCTTCCCTTCTTTTTCCTCCTGTTACTTCTCTTCATCCTTCTACAGTGGATAAAAACACACAATATTTGGTTTTAGATGTCATAGACTGACTGAATTATTTTAATATGGCAACTTTCAGGTATACCCACAAACCTGCAACTTATAAATTTGTCAGATTTTATGGATTAACCAAATTTCATTGTGTCTATATATTGATTTTCTTCATCCCTTCTACTGTTGATTGATGCTTCAATTGGTTCTATAACACAGATATTAGCAATAGGATTACAATAAATATTTAAATATAAATTCCGCTGTTACTAGCTTGCTTGCTTTTGAGTCCTTTGAGTAATAACCAGGTGTGATATACATCATACATTATAGTTATTTACTATTTTTGAGAAACCTCTATTGACTTACACACTGGCTACATAAATTTCATTTCTACCACAATTCTTTTTCTTTAATTTTTTTTTAACCAACATTTGTTTTTTTGTTGTTGTTGATTTTACTGAGCCATACATTTTTCTGTGCCCCTCTCCTTTCATTTCCCCTCCCTTTCAAACCTCTCCCATGATTCCCATGCTCCCAGTTTACTCAGGAGATCTTGTCTTCTTCTACTTCTCATGGAGATTAGATCCATGAATGTCTCTCTTAGGTCCTCATTGTTGTCTAGGTTCTCTGGGATTGTGATTTGTAGGCTAGTTTTCTTTGCTTTATGTGAAAAATACCTTTTATGAGTGAGTACATATGATAATTGTCTTTTTGGGTCTGGGTTACCCCACTCAATATGATGTTTTCTAGCTCCATCCATTTGACTGCAAAGTTCAAGATGTTATTTTTTTTTCTGCTGTGTAGTATTCCATTGTGTGCCACATTTTCCTTATCCATTCTTCAGCTGAGGGGCATTTAGGTTGTTTTCAGGTTCTGGCTATAACAAAAATACTGCTATGAACATGTCCTTAAACATGCTATTAAACACATGTCCTTGTGGTATGATTGAGCATCCTTTGGATATATACCCAAAAGTGATATTGTTGGGTCTTGAGTAAGGTTGTTTCCTAATACTCTGAGAAATCACCATACTGATGTTCAAAGGGACTGTAACCAGTTTGCACTTCCATCAGCAATGCAATAGTGTTCTCTTTACCCCACAACCTCTTCAGCCCAAGTTGTCATTAGTGTTTTTGATCTTGGCCATTCTTAACAGGTGTAAGATGGAGTCTCAGACTTGTTTTGATTTGCATTTCTCTGATGAATAAGGTTGAACATTTCTTTAAGTGTCATTCAGCCAATTTAGATTCCTCTTTTGAAAGTTCTCTGTTTCAGTCTGTACTCCAATTTTTATTGGGTTATTTGTTTTTTTTTTTTTTTTTGATGACCAATTTTTTTCAGTTCTTTGTATGTTTGGGAGATCAGACCTCTGTCTGATGTGGGGTTGGGGAAGTACTTTTCCCATTCTATAGGTTGCCATTTTGCCATGTTGACATTGTCCTTTGCTTTACAGAAGTTTTTCAGTTTCAGGAGGTCCCATTAATTATTTGTTTCTCTCAGTGTCTGTGTTACTAGGGTTATTTATGGAGATGGATTCTTGTGCCAATGAATTTAAGTGTACCTCCCACCTTCTCTTTTATGAGGTTAAGTGTGGCTCCTTTATGCTAAGGTCTTTGATCTATTTGGACTTGAGCTTTGTGCATGTGATAGATATGGATCTACTTTCATTCTTCCACATGTTGATATCCAGTTACGCCATCACCATTTGTTAAATACGCTTTTTTTTTTCATTTAATTTTTTTTTTTTGCTTCTTTGTCAAAAATCAGTGTTTGTAGGTGTGTGGATTAAAATCTGGGCCTTCAGTTCATTTCCATTCATCCTCCTGACTGTTTTTATGCCAATACCAGGCTGTTTTCAGTACTGTAGCTCTGTAATAGCAAATGGTGGTAGAAGAAGACACCAGTAAAATTTTACGACCACTTGTTATATATTTTCATAATGACCGTCATTATAATAGAAATTAAACAGCCTCTCTTTGAACTTTTATTGTGCATTTTGATGATGGGTAGTAATATTTGTCTTAGTCACTATTCTATTGCTATGAAGAGATACCATGACCAAGGCAATAGCATTAAGAGAAGGCATTTCACTGGAGACTTGATTATAATTTCAGATATTTAGTTTACTATCATCATAGCAAGATGCATGATGGTAGGCAGTAAGGCACTGGAGCAGTAACTGAGAAATTCATCCTCATCCATAGGCACACAGAGAGAGCGAGACTCTGGGCTATGCATGGACTTTTGAAACCTCAAAGCTGACTCAGTGACACATTTTCTTCAAAAAGATTAATTTTTCTAATCCTTTCAAACAGTGTTTCTTATTTAAACCACCACAATGTTGAATATTTTTAATATTTATTGGTCATCTATATTGTATTTTTAGGATATTTATTGATTGGTTGTTCCATTATTTAGTGTTTATTTTTTGTATTTGTATATTCTGAATATGATGTTTCATTTTGTGGAGTTACTCACAATTGTCTTCATTTTTACTCCATATATTTACTTGATTGTTGTCTTTGGCATACAGAAGTATAGGTAGACATTTCTTTCTCACCTGTCAGCCCCAAAAGTACACTAAAATATAATATTAATTATATACGCTTGAGTTGTACTCAGGCTTATCACTAACTAGTTATTTTTTTAATATTTATTTATTTATTATGTATACAATATTCTGTTGTGTGTATGCCTGCAGGCCAGAAGAGGGCACCAGACCTCTTTACAGATGGTTGTGAGCAACCATGTGGTTGCTGGGAATTGAACTCAGAACCTTTGGAAGAGCAGGCAATGCTCTTAACCATTGAGCCATCTCTCCAGCCCCCACTAACTAGTTCTTATATCTTAAATTATTCCTCTACATTCTGTCATGTGGCAGGTATTGCCTCTCTTTCATCTTGCACCTCATGTTTCTTCTCCATATCTTGCTGGCTTCTCCTGTGACTCTGCCCTTCTTCCCAGTGCACTTAGTCTGGTTTTCCCACCTAACCTCACACTGTACAGCTATTGGCCAGACAACTTCTTTATTAAACCAATCACAACAACATATATTTACACATGTAAAGAAATATTTTATAGAGAAGATTTTTTAATTTTATGAAATTACATCTCCCATTTGTTAGAATTATATCATCAGTGATTTCTGTTCTTTCCATAAAGTCTGTGGTATATGCTTATGTTATAGAGTCATTCCCTTACATTTTGTCTATCAGTTTCAGAGTTTCAACTTTTATACTTTGTTCTTTGATATATTGGGAATGACTGGTATAGAGATGAAAGAAAAGAAACCAAATTTCTCAATGGTTCTTCCAGTTTTGACTAATTCTTCTACCTATGGAATCCAGTTTTCCCGGGACCATTTATTGAAGAGGCTCTCTTTAGTCTAATGAATATCTGCAGCTTATTTTCTAAAAATGTCAGATGTTTTTAACTGTGTTGAACCATGTCTGGGATCTGTTTTCTATTGTACTGATCTACATAATAGTTCGGTGTAAGCATCATATTATTTTAGCTTTGTGAACTGGTGTGGTGATATTTCCAGTACTGTTTATTTCCTTAGATTATTCATGTTTGCTCAGAAATATTTGTGCTTTACAAGCATTTTTATATTATTATTTTTCTATATCTGTAAACAGTACCATTGGAATGTTGATGAGGATTTTAGTGAATCCATGGATTTCTGAAATACTATTTTTGTCTTTTTTTTTTTTTTGAAGCTTGCTAGGCAAGCACTCTACCACTGAGCTAAATCCCCAACCCCCATTTCTGAAATACTAATTCTACCATTTAGTGAATTTGAAAGATGTTTCATTTACAGTGTTTCTTTAATTGATTTGTTTCCAGTGCTCGCAATTTTTGTTTGTAGAGAACTTTCATGTTCTCATATAGATTTACTCAAAAGTGTTTTTTTTTTTTTCCTGGCATCTGTGAGTAGGACTGCTTTCTTAATTTGACTTTCTGCACATTGGCTAATGCATAGGAAGGCCACTGATTTCTGTATTTTAGTTTTGTAATATTTCTATTTGTTGAGAGTGTTGTGTTAATTTGTCTTAAGAGTTCACTGGTGGGTTTCTAAGTTCTTATATGAAATACTATTTTCTGCATATAAAGATACTATGATTTCTCCCTTTCCTTTTGGGTCTGTTTATTTCCTTGTCTTGTTTTACTTTTGTAGTCAATGTTTCAAATACCACAATAAAAAATAGAAGTGAGAAGTGGGCACTGTTGTCTTTTTCCTGATTTTGGTAAAAATATTTTTATATTTTTAGCTTTTTATAACTTTGGCTATGTTTTGTCATATAAACCTTTCATTATGTTGAGATATGTTCTTTCAACTCATATTCACTTCAAGACTTTATCATGGAAAGATGATAGATTTTTGTCAAATTTTCCTTTCTATATCTACTGAGACGAAAGAATGATCTTTCATTCCTGGGTTGAATTATACCCACTATTGTAATTTTTATTTTCATATGTATAAATGTCCTTGCCCCTTGCGTTAAGACAAATTGATCACAATAATATATTTATGTGTTTCTTAATTTGCTTTGTAAGTATTTTATTAAGACTGCATATATCTATAATCACTGGGTGGTGTGGGATTCCCCTTTGTATGCTATGAATATGATTGGTTAATTAATAAAGAAATTTGGCTTGGTCTGTAGGGCAAAAGAACAGAAGTACACAGGGAAAACTAAACTGAATGCTGGAAAAAAGAACAGTGGAGTCAGAGAGAAGCCATGTAGCCTCGCCAGAGCAAAATAGAACTTTAGCCAGTAAGCCACAGCTACGTGGTGATACACAGATTAGTAGAAATGGGTTAAATTAATATGTAAGAGTTAGCCAATAAGAAACCAGAGCTAATGGGCCAAGCAGTGATTTAATTAATATAGTTTCTGAGTGATTATTTTGGGGCTAAGCAGCCTCCTTACTACAATTGGGGACAATTCCTAAAATTTTCTTTGATTATTGTGTAACTAACTGATTTTAGTGTCAAGGAAATACTCATGTTATAAATATTATTTGGTAACATTTTTGATTTCTTGTATTATGAAATAATTTAAAGACTGGTAATCTATGAAACTCTTAGAAAATTCAGTGATTAATTCATCTCAATCTGTGCATTTTTTACTTGCAAAGTATAACCTTATCAATACTTTAATCTCATTAATAATTTTAGATGTTTCAGTTGGTTATTTCAACTTGGCTGGATTGTGAAAGGTTATCTTTACATAAAAGCTTATTGATTTATATTTTCAAAATTATGGGCAATAAAAAACTTTTAAGGTATGTCTTTAGGATTTTCTGAATTTCATTGCCATCTGACTAAATGTTTCCATTTTCATGCCTACTTTTACTGATTGTGTTCAATTCACTTGAGTTTATAAATTTTCTATATTTTTCTCAGTTTATTCTTACTTTTAATCCATGGTGTTCAGATAGACTATAAGAAACTATTGATATTATCAAGTTTTGTGTGATGTCCAATAATATGATATATTTTAGAGAAAACTTCTTAGAGTTTGAGAATATCTACTATTTTAGTGTTTTGCTCCAATGCTCTCTAAATATCTGTTAGGTCGACTTTAAAGTATAATTTAACTCAGAGACATCTCTGTTAAGTTTTCATTAGACTGTCACTCCTATTAGTCAATGTGAGGTATTGAGGTTACTTACCCATTATGATTGCAGCACAACAAATTAGATGTATTCAGGTGCAGTAGTGTTGATTTTATGAAATTCTATGCTCTTGTTTTTGTTGAGTAAGTATTTAGAATTGCAATATCCTATTAATACATTGCCATTTATATAATATGGAGTGACACTCTTTTATCTTTTTTCACTAATTTGGTTTACAGTCTGTTTTCTTAGAAGGTAAAATACTAGCACCTACTAACGTTCTAGCATTTAGTTTCAAATCCATTTTTCATCACCTCACCTTAAGGTTTTATTTATCTGTGATGATGAGAAGAGTTTGTTGGAACAATAGATACATAGATTCTCTTTTGTAATCCAATCTGCCAGTCCATTTCTTTTACATGGAAAATTTATAGCATTCGTACTGAAAGTTATTGAAAAGTATTTATGAATGCCTGTCATCTTGTTGGGTTTTAATCATTTGCTTAATTAATCTTAAGAATAAATAGTCATTCTTTTCTGTTACCTCACATTTATGTTTATCTCTATCCTTTCAAGTATTATCCGTAGGTTTTCTTGTTAGTTAGGAATCATTTGTTTAGTTTATGTTTTTCATGGTTATGTTTTCTTCTTTATCAATTGTAGTGAACAATTTCACTGGATATAGTAGTTGTGGATGGAAGTCGTCTCTTAGAATTTAAAATGTAATAATATGCTTTTGCTGTATACATAGAAAAGTGTGCCATTGTTTTGATGTGTTTACTGCTATATGTACCCTGGAATTAATTTGGGAGGTTTTTTAGATTTCTCCTTGATTTCATTTAAGCTTTATATTTCTCTGTGTTATCATTCAACTTCTTATCAGAATGCATTACTATAAAGTAATGATTTTGGAGGGGTTACACTGCCTTGAATTTCCATGTTTCTTATATTTGCATTTTAAAATGTACATCTAGAATTATTACATTGGTTGTCTAAGTTTATAAGATGTACTCATTCAGTTGAAATATTTGAAATATTCAAACATGGATGACATATTATGATTGATGGGAGTCCTACACAGTTGACTAGAGACATGGTTAAGTATCAAACCCCTCAGTTTATATAATCAGAGTACCTGGTATCACTCTTAACATAAAATACTAACTGACAAAACCACAACTTCCAAATAAGTCAACTATGAAAATATAGTAATAGCAAGATAAAACAATGATTCTGTAACTTCAATATCAGTTTTGAGATAAACAGTCAAGGATTGAATACTATGTACTAAGTTGCTATTTACTAAGTTTCATGACAGACTAGATGTAGGCTATATAAAGACAGAAATTAATAACAGTATTAGATCATCTGAGGAAAAAAGAGGATAATACATGAGATGAGGGAAGTTTATATTCTCTTAGTATCTATGTATTTTAAAGATAGCTAAAGCCAAGGAAGATTGTAGCTAAAAAGTAAAAGGAAACAGAATTCTAATTGATACTTTGACCTGCGCATTTTTTTTTATTTTTAGCACTAGTTATAATCTGCCATGTCATGTACAATTTTCTGGAGATAGCATCAAGTTTGGAGGCACACTGTCAGTGCTAAAGTTGGTCAAAACAGATTTTGAAATAAAAACTTTGTCTATTAAAATAATAATAATAAAGTGGAGCGAGTAAGATGGCTCATCACATGATGCCTCTTGCAACTAAGACTTATCTCCAGGACTGCCATGGTGGAAGGAGAGAAATGTCACACAAATTGTCCGCTGATTTCCACAAACATGCTTTGGCATGTGCTCTATATACAAATTAATTTAACAAAATTTAATAAAATTTAAAAAGGATGGAAAAAATGAGACAAAGTAGAAAGATAAAGAGAATGAATGGGACTGTATATAGATGCATATGAAAAAAATAATAAAGATTACATGACTGAATAAATATAGATTATCATAATAATAAAATATCTAATACTGTAGTTTAAAAATTAAAGCAATACAATTAAGAAATAACAGTACAATATTTTAAAAGAGATTACAGTATTATTCAGTATTTCTTCCTTGGTATAATGAGTTTTAAATTTCTTCCCTCTCCTGTTGTTTCATGTAGAATACTATACTGGTAGGAGAGGTACAGTTTGAAACTCAATTGGAATTGAAGCAAGTGATATTTGGATTTTTTCTGCCTTTAGACTAGCAGGGCAGTTTTCTGTCCTAGTATTGCCACTCACCTGAGTTATAATGGGAATCTCCAAAATAACCCAGAGATCACAATCCAGCTCCTGTGTTCACAACCTCTGCTGATTCGTGGCAGGCTACCTGTAATATACCTAGCCCTTAGTCATCTCTCGAGCTCATATCTTACATCTGCTCCGTCTATCCCAAAGCTTTAAAGCAGACTGCTGGATTTGTTTATCACATTGTTCAATGTCTTCAAGGAAAGACAGACCTCATACGTAGTCAAACTGATGGAATCTAAAACACCTTCTGATATTGTTTTACTATTTATCACTAATTTTACAAATGTAGAGGTTTTACAAAATATATCATTTTAAAGTTTCATCAGCTGAAAAGCACAAGCTTATTGTTCTTGGCAATCTTATAACTATTATCTGACCATTTCTCATCCTCGAATCTCTACTTTAGTTTTGCCACTTTTTTCCTCCAAATGTTTTTTTTTTTTTTTCTGTTGAGACCACATGATCCAAAAGTGCATATTTTCTTTTTCCCTTTTTGTTTTGTTGTATATCTTAGGAATGGTCCTCTGAGCATTTCTTAATAGTAGAGGTCCAGTAGCTACTCAAGACTGATGTGAGTCCTGTATTCTCTACCTTTGTCATCAGCAATATTATCAGATGATAAGTGGTTAGTCTGTTGCCAAAGCAAAACAAACACTTACCCTAAGAATCTGAATTACAGAACCTGAGAGGTTCTCCTGTTTTTAGTTATCACCTTAAAAGCAAACCTGACACTCTTGAAAGAATACAAAACATTATAAACATGCTTTGATTATTGTTAGTTGAGAAACTTAATAACTGTGTAATTTTATCCTCTTTACAAATATATTGTTTCATTTGTAAGTTCTCAATTTGAAGATGTATTCTTTCTGATTTTTTTAAAATTTTTCCCCTCTTTTGCTACTTAATTATACTTTCTGATATTGTTAAGATAGTACATTTCCTTTCTGATGACAAGTTTAATATGCTATTCAATTTCCTTCCAACATGAGTGTCAAGAGCATTTCCCCTGCTGATATGTCTTTGAATTCCTTATTGAAGTAATCATTATCATTCCATCCTCATCTGTGCCACCAAAACTCATGCAGCATTAGTCAACAGATGTTATCAGTATAACTTTTTTTACACATTTGCTCCACATAAAAATAAAAAAGAGTTCCATAGAAAGACATAACCTACTGATGATGAACAGTAGAAACATCAGAATTGAAATTTATATTACTTTACCTGGAAGATACTTTGGGATGCTTGGCACAATAGCTAACAATTCTGTTCCACTTGTCATTGATTGAATCTATGTTATCATTTCATGTCAAATACTTTGATTTGTAAGCTATGGTGGATAACTACATTGATGTTGAAGAATATTTATGGAAATTAAGTGGTTAACATGAATAAATGCACCTGCAACTAAGTAATTGCTATTTGCTAAGTGTTGATAACAAAGATGAGGCAATAAATAGCTCACTAAGAATCTACTTATTTTCTCTTTTTTAAAGATAATAGTCTGTTATCTACATCCTTTATTTATGATTCCATTCCACACTTTTATTCATGTCATATTTATTAAGCCATCACAAATATATTGTTGTATATATAAATAAATTAGTGAAATCATATTTGTTTGTGCTGTTCACAGTGTAAAACAAGTCAAACTTATTTTGAGGAAATCTAATTATTTGCCCAGTATTAATGTACTGCTGAAAATACTACAAGATGGAAATATGCTAAATTTCTCTAATTGACAGACCAATAAAGAGGTAAAAAATAAGAGAAAGGGTTCATTTCTAAGTGGCTTGAGGTCATCTAATCTTTTCAATTGCTCAGCTTATAAATTGTATGATTATGAGAACTATGCCTACACATATAATAGGCTTTCCTTGTATGTGGGTATTTGGAGTTATATTTAATTCAGGATTATAAATCACATAGGGAGATGATTTATGCAAATTTAGAATTCATTAGCATGTATTAAATTATTTTCCTGATAATGCAAGCAAATGGAAGAAGTCAAATGTATCAAGTTGGGGGGAAAGAGCAATTTACTAATAATCCCATTACTGTGTTGATAAATAACCAAAACCAGATAAGTTGCAGGTTATAGGAATCTTGTTAACTTCATTGTAATTCAAATGAATTCAGAAAAACCTCAAAGAGGTTGACATTTTTTATCACCCTGGAGGCACCTGGCTGATGATACTGGGCAAAATGTACTCTCTAAACTTGGGACCTAATTTCATTGACTAGTAAGTCTTATTGCCAGGTTATTATTTTTCTTCTTTTTTTTTTTTTTTTTTTTTTTTTTTTTTTTTTAGGTTTTTCGAGACAGGGTTTCTCTGTAGCTTTCTTTGGTGCCTGTGCAGGAACTAGCTCTTGTAGACTAGGCTGGCCTCGAACTCCCAGAGATCCTCCTGCCTCTGCCTCCCGAGTGCTGGGATTAAAGGCGTGTGCCACCACCGCCCGGCTCCATTATTATTTTTCTTATGAGGAAAGTCAAATAATGTGTTGGTCGAAGAAAAGCAAACATTGCAGGGAAGCATCAAGCTGCGTCCCAGGATAAATCTGTTGCTCTTTGGTTTAAAGATGCTGCTGTATGATCATAGTTGAGCAAATATCCTTATGGTAGGATTGTACATTGTTTGGGCATATGCCCAAGAGTGGTGTTGCTGGGTCTTGAGGTACATTAAAACCAAATTTTCTGAGAAACCACCACACTGATTTCCTTTTATCCATGTCTGTTTTTATGCCACTACCAAGCTGTTTTCATTGTTATAACTCTATAACAGAACCTGAAGTGAAGGATGGTAATATCTCCGGATATTCCTTTATTGTTTATTATTTGCTTTTCTATGGTTTCTGTTTTTCCATATGAAGTTAAGTATTGTTCTTTCAGGGTTTGTAAGGAATTCTGTTGGGATTTTGATGAGAATTGCATTGAATCTATAGATTGCTTTTGGTAGGATTGCCATTTTTCTTATGTTAATTCTACCTATGCAAGAGCATGGGAAATCTTTCTATTTTCTGGTATCTTCTTTATTTTCTTTCTTCAAAGACTTAAAATTTTTGTTGTACAGACCTGCGACTTGTTTGGTCAGAGTTACTCTAAGCTATTTTTTGGTATTTGTGGCTATTGTGAAGGGTGATATTCTATGATTTCTTTCTTAGCTTCTTTAATATTGTATAGAGGACAGCTACTGAATTTTTTAAGATTATATCCTGCCATGATACTGAACGTGGTTTTCAACTGTAGAAATTCTGTGGTAGGCTTTTGGGGGTCACTTATGTGCACTATCATATCATCAACAAATAGTGAAAGTTTGAATTCTTTACATCTAAATTATATCACCTTTATCTGTTTTTGTTGTCTAGCTAGAACTTAGGGTACTATATTGAATAGGTATGGAGATAGTGGACAGCTTTGTCTTGTTCTTGATTTTAGTGGAATCACTTTGAGTTTCTCTCCATTTAATTTGATATTAGCTTTTGGCTGTTAATTTGTTGTATGTTGACTTTATTATGTTTATATATGTTCTTATATCTCTGATTTTTCCAAATCCTTCATCATGAAGGGGCGTTGGGTTTTGTTGAAGGGTTTTTCAGTATCTAATAAAATTATCAGCTATTTTTTCTTTCAGTTAAATTATATGGTGGATTACATTTCCAGATTTTTGTATGTTGAACTACCTCTGCATTTCTGGAATGAAGCCTACTTGATCATGGTGGGTGATTTTTTTTTTTATATATATATGTTCTTGGATTCAGTTTAAAAGTACTTTAGGGTCGTAGCAACATTATTTGTAATATCCAAAACCTAGAAACAACCTAGATATCCATCAACCAAAGAATAGATAAAGAAAATGTGTTACATTTACATATGGAGTATTACTCAGCAGTAAAAAAAAATTGACATCTTGAAATTTTCAGACAAATGGATGAAACTAGAAAAAAACCTGAGTGAAGTAACCCAGACAAAGAAAGACAAATCTGGTATGTATTCATTTATAACTTAATATTAGATGTAGAGCAAAAGATAACCTAGCTGCAATCCACAATCCCAGAGAAGCTAGGTAAAAAGTAAGACTTTAAGAAGGACATACATGAAGGGCCCCAGGAATGAAGATAGTTAAGATTTCCTAAGTAAACTGGAAAGGGAAGAGAAGAAAGGCAGTAGGTGATGGGAACATGAAGAGTCAGGAAGATATAGTTGGGGGAGGAATGGAGAGGGAGAGCAATGAAGAAGATATCTTCGTGGAGGGAGGCATTATAAGGTTCAGGAAAAACCTGGTGTTCAAGAAATTCTCAAAAATCCATAAAGGTAACCCCAGCTAATGTAATGGTAAAAATAAAATGCTTTGACACAGTTTCCTGAGGGGCACAGCAGGCTGCAAGGTACAGAGATGGATAGGCATGTCATGCAGAGTGAGGTCGGATATTGTTTAATGTGTTATGGAAGCGAAGGGGAAAGGGGAGAGGAAGGGAGAAGGGGAATGAAGAGAGACAGAGGGAGACAGAGAGGGGAGAGAGAGACAGAGAGGGGAGAGAGGAGAAGCTATGTTGATACCTTTTTGGGTGAGAGACAGGAAAAAGAGCTCAGGCTGGAAGATCTGCTTGCCCCAGTGGATGGGGGAGGGAGTAGGTAGGACTTGTCTCTTAAAGGAACAGGACAGACCATTACATTCCCATCTATATTTTATAATATAAAGCCAGGAGGTTAGGCAGGGCAAAGTAAACGAATTGGGACAGCAGATTCTCAAGACTGCTTCCTGCTTATTTGTTGGTGTTATCTTGGGGGGACAGGGGGTTGCGAAAGCTGGGTTCTGGTCACATCCTGAGCCAGCTGGTCTCTTTGTTCATGTCTGATGTTTGTAGTTAGGGATGTCTGGTATCTCTTATACGTGTTTAACATTTTGGCAGAACAGAGGAGAAAGTTAAGTTTAGAGAGATTATTTTACTTTTTCTGGTATCCAGTTTTAGAAAAGTTGGTTTAGGTCTCTCTCTCTCTCTCTCTCTCTCTCTCTCTCTCTCTCGTGTGTGTGTGTGTGTGTGTGTGTGTGTGTGTGTGTGTTTGATTTGCTGATTTCACACAGTGATACAATGTATCTAGACCATCTCTATCCCATTGCATTCTCCATCCTTCAGCCCTTTCTATTTATCTGTACCTTGTTGTAGAGATTAAAGGCTACAGTAAAAAAAAAAAAACTAGCTTCATACAAGTTATGTAACCTGATATGGTATCCATTTGGAAGATGGATACAGTCAGAGGGTATGACTTTATGAAGGTGCATGCCCATATCGATAGGATGCCTAAACATATATTGACTTAGTTAATGCCCACAGTTTAAGTTTACAATATGTGTTTTTTTCATTTATCTGTTATGAAAAATGTATTTCTCAGACACCAGTGTTTGCTGATTATATATATAATATATATATATATTATATATATATATATATATTATATATAGATTAAGATATATATATATATATATATATATATCTTAATCTTTCCCCATCAAATTCCCAATATTGTTTTACTTGTGATAGTAAAGATGGATCTACAGATTTAGTTCCATATTCTAAATAACCAAAAGGAAAGGAATTCTCAAAGAGGGAGGGGAACATAGATGCTCCTACAAGTGGGTGACTTGGAACTGACTTACAGTAAGGTCATTCAGTTTCAATTAAAATTTTCTGTTATTTTCCTTGCGTCACCATTTCTATATCTTTCAGTTATATAAAGCTAAGTCTCATTAACATTAATGCCTTATTACAATAGGGGTCTTTTAGCTTCAAAGTTAGAAATTCATCAAAATATGTCTGAACCTTAAAAGTCAATTGATGTGTAGTATTTGAGATTTTCATTGCTAGTAATATGATTAAAAATGACTAATAAAATAATAAAATGACTAGTAATATGATTAAAATGACTAATAAAATGGCTAATAATATGAGGTTAAAATGTAACTGTAGCTGTCCATGATTTTGTATCATAAAAAATGGGTGCGTTTCCTCCTTAAGTATTCTACTTTCTTAGT
Source organism: Microtus obscurus (assembly GCA_963919715.1). NCBI lineage: Eukaryota > Metazoa > Chordata > Mammalia > Rodentia > Cricetidae > Microtus > Microtus obscurus. The sequence continues at coordinate 30,412,406 of CAWTZC010000501.1, read as the reverse complement.
TCTCACGCACCCTTCATTCAATGTGTATGCATATGTACAGTTGTACATGTATGTGAAAGCTGACTGTACTAACTTCCAAACCTAAATTGTATCTACCCAACTGTGTTCCTAGGAACCAACTAGGACATTTGTATTTTGACTATAATTTCCTTGATGAAAAATGACTTCAGTCAGCTCCAGACAAATATAGGCTTGATCAAATCAATCATGATTTCCCATATGGTCATTCTTCCAATGCCAGGTGTTGTATGAGCTGATATATTCAACAGGAAAGACAAACTGATAATACTTTTATGACAGGCCTCTTGAAGATACACGAATTGTGTATAAACTGTCCATTTTCGACTTGACTTATATAAACTTGTGCTTCTCAATATTGTCAGGGCACAATATTGAAATAATTAAGGTTTCTAGGGCAACAAAGTATTAAGAATTTTAAATAAAAACATTCATGAAGACAGGCTTGTCCATAGGCACTCTCTGTGGAGGACATTCTTCAAACTTTTGTATTTATCTATTTGGTGTGTATGTCTGTAAGTGTGTGTGTGTGTGTGTGTGTGTGTGTGTGTGTAACATGTAAGCATGTATGCATTTCTTATGTGTTAGCAAGGGTGCATGTGTCTGATAGAGTGTATGTGAAAGTCTGTAGTGGTTTGTAAAAAATAACCCCCAAAGGGAGTGGAAATATAAGGAAGTGTGGCTTTATGGTTTTATTGGAAGAAGTGTGTGACTGTGAAGTTAAGCTTTGAGATCTCATATATGCTCAAGCAATGCCTAGTGAGACAGACAACTTCCTACTGTCTGTGAGCTAAAGCTTAAGAACTCTCAGCTTCTTCTCTAGTATGTAGCCTAGTATAGACTCTCCTGAAGATTTTAGTGCTTACTCTAATGGAGATTTATAATGAAAATGAGCAAGCTGGACAGGGTAAATTACAAAATGTAAACTTTGTGGAGAAAAAGTGAACCAGGAAGTGGAATGGAGCTAAGATCACTGTTCAAGGAGATAAATGGAATAAGGAAAGGAATAAAGGGAGTGGTGACATCAGGGCAAAATTGACCCAGGTACATTTTAAACTTTTATAAAGTAACTACAGAAAAACTTATAGTAGAATGTGGTGGAACATGAAATTAATCCCTGCACTCCAGAGCCAGAGGCTAGCCAATCTCTAAGTTTGGGCCATCCTGGTCTACAGAGCAGGATCCAGAACAGCCAAGTCTAAGCTTAGAAATCATTGAAAACAAACATCTGGTGAATATGTAATTGAAAGATCTCTGAGTTCAAGACCAGCCTGGTCTACAGATCTAATTTGAGAAAAATCAAGCTTAGGCCGTGAAGGAAACCACCAAAAACAGAAAATTGGAGAAGATGTAATTGAACAAAGGGGTCATTTTCTAGCCCCAGTGAGCAGCAGAACTTCACAGCTTTGACCACATGATTCTGGAGTTAAGGATAGAAGAAAGGGATTGTGGAATTTGATTCCATGATCAAGGAAAGTCACTGAAGCCAGGCCTGTGTCAGTTTACTACTGAATGGAGGTCATTGCATGAAGCTGTGAAGTTGATTGCCTTGGAGACTCCAAGATTTTGTAGATGCCAGAATCATGTGATATATGATAAGAAAAGATGCTAACAAGGAGTAGAAATAGCTCAAGAGAAAAAAGAGTGCTTCAGTCAGCGAAGCTGAAAAGAGTTGAAGATCTGAAGAGAGTTTTGACATCAGACATGAAGATACAAAGTTTGGAGTTTGCTCAATTGCTTTGGTCCACTATTTCCTCACTATGCTCCTTACCATACTTTTTGGAATGATAATACATATCCTGTGCCATTATATGTTATAAGTCTGTGATTTGACTTTTGATTTTAATTTTATAAGGGACTACAGTTACGAGATTGCCTAAATCTCAAAAGACTTTGAACTTTGAATTTTTTAAATTGATTTTTATCAAGCTCTACATTTTTCTCTGTCCCCTCCCTGCCTCTTCCCTTCCCTTCAATCCTCTCCTAAGGTCCCCATGCTCCCAACTTACTTGAGAGATCTTGCCTTTTAAACATTGTTCAGACTGTAATAGGATATAGAAACTTTTCAAATGAAACTAAATGGATTTTGCATTACAACATCACTACAAGATTTTGGAGGTTGAGGGAGTAGAATGTGATGGTTTGAAAGAAAATCGCTCCAAAGGGAGTGGTACTATTCAGAAATTTGATCTTGTTAGAGTAGTTGTGGTCTTCTTGGAGGAGGAAGTGTGTCACTGTGAAGGCAGGTTTTTGAGGTCTCATTTATGTACAAGCTACATACTGTAAGACAAACCACTTCTTGTTGCCTGTAAGTCAAGAAGCAAGAACTCTCAGTTCCTTCCCTAGCACCTGGCATGCCAGGTTTGCTGGCATGCCACCTTATTTCCTACCATGATGATAATGAACTAAACTTTTGAATCTGTAAGCCACAGCAAATAATTTTTTTTAAAGAGGTGCCATGGTCATGATGTCTCTTCACAGCAATAGAAACTCTAAATAAGACATAAATCCAAGGTCAACTTCAGGTCTTTTTTCTAATTCCAGCTAGCTTGTGAGTTAGTTTCCAGGGATTCTAACAACTTCCCATCATGCCATAGGGATCAGAAAGAATAATTACCCTATTAATCCTTATGTTTCTCTCTGAGGATCCACATTCAAGTTTCTATACTTGTTAAAGCAAGCACTTTACCCATGAGTTATGTTCCTATCCTATTATTCTTTCCTGTGAGTGCACATTAGGATCAAATGAAAATATGTATTATTTGGTTTTTTGATTTTTGCACCATTTTTACATCTTTTTGCTTACAGATATTCCAAGTTTTCCCCCTAATACAAAACCTACAGATGATGTACAGATGATGACTTTCTTTTGTAAGTCACTACTATCTGGACCCTATGAGTTTGGGGGATCTGAAGTTTCTTGTTTAGTTGCCTTAGCCTGAATATTTGCTCAAGAACTCAAGTCTGTCATTCTCAAAAAAAAAAAAAAAAAAAACGAATGTCAGGTTATTGATTAACTTTGGACTGCAGACTACTCATGTGAGGCATTTAGGGCCGTGCTGTTGTATCCATACAGAAATCATGTGGCATCATCATTTACTGTTTTATCTACAAAGAGGATGCTGTTAGATTCTTACAAGTTTGGAAGTAAGAGACACAGATCGTGGCATCTTCCAAGACTTAGAGAAAGTAGAGTCGATTTCTGATGACATGAAGAGAATAATTTTTTGGTTCTCTCCAAGAAGAGCCATCATTATACTACAGTATTAATTTTTGTTTTCTTTAAGCAAATAAAGAGAAAGCAACACATGGAGTGGATATGTGCTATCGCTACATGTTTTATTGTCATTTGATTTGATAACTGTTCCTACTTGCCTATTTTAATAATGGCTTTCTGACATCTTAATACATAATTTGCATTAGTAGCATATGCTCTGAAGTAGCTAATATTGAAACACTTTGCCAAATTTCCTTGTCATATTTGAGTTAAAATCATGAAAATTAAAAGAATGATACAACAACATAAATTTGCAGGCTGTATAAATGCTAATCATCTGCATAAGCTAATTGCATTTTGAAAAGTACAGAAATTAGAATGTCAAAAGTAGAGTAAGCTCAGACTTAATCAGGATAATATTATTTCTCATCAATTTCCCTAAAAATTTAGCCCCTCTTCTCTAAGACATGTAATCCCTGTTTCTATCTAGAAGATATTTAGAGTGGTGACATATGCTGTAACCATCAGTAAGGCACAAGTGTGAATTAAAGTTGACACATTTTTGGTTGGGTACATCTACTTTTAAATAGATATTCCTAGAGTCCTGGCATAATGGCAAACAGTTGGGAAACTGATCTTGAACCAATAAGACCCGAGATATGTACAGCATGATAACAGCACAGGAATAAGCTCTGTTATATGTTTCTCTATCAGGAGATTCCTTACTTTCTTTTGTTCATCATGACTTCCTAGAGGTGCACTGTCTAAGCACAAGAACTCAGCACCAATCTCATACACCATGGACCTACCACTTATCCCTCATCCTCAAATGTAGTTCTTCTCTCCTGTACTCAGGGAGCTCAGAATGTCCCTCTTTGCATTAGGTAGCTGAATAAATGAATGCCTTCAATGCATGTGGTGGAGAACAAGACCCTTTCCTATTGTTGTTTTTGTATTCTTCTTTCTATTATGAACGTTGGATTTCATATATAAAGAACATACTATCAGTTCTAGGCTTGAACATTGATCATCTTATACTAACCAACTATACTCTGTATACAGGTTTGTCATGTTTCTCTTTATTTTAAATAAAATGTTACAGTTTGCAGTGATCTTCTCATCTCAAGTAAGTTTATAGAGCATAAAATAATTTAAAATGCAATGTAGGTACTGTAAAGATGACTCAGCAGTTAACTGCTCTTGTGGCTCATGATGAAAACTTGGGGTTCCTAGCAATCACATTACAGTTGACAACCATCTATAATTCCAGTTCCAGGGAATCTGTCTTCCCCTTTTGCATTCCGTGGGCATTACATACACAGAAAAACATGTAGACAAAGTACCCATATACATAAAATTGATATAAAAAGAAATCATTAGAAAACATAGAAATTGCAAATAAGCTGATAAAATGCTTAGGTGAAATAGAAATTTAGTTGATGAGGGAAAAGCTAGTTAAGGATGAGTTCATGCATTTACAGACCACCTTCCATCATCAAAAGAGGTTCTAAGTAGGAGTAGAGACTGAAAAGATAGAAAAATACATACAAAAATATTTTCAGATTGTACTATGCAAGGCCCTCATATGTGGATATGTCAATAGCTTAATGAGATGATAGGTTTTATAAAGGTTTTATTACTAAATACTCATTCCATATTTAATTGTAACCAATATTAATGATTTTAGGTGTTTAACTTTGAAAAACTAAAAATTTAGAGAATAATTTACTCTGAAAACACTACATGCTGTACAATATTAAAGAATGTAATAACATTTTCTGGTGCTACACCTATTCAGAAATTGGAATAGTATATAAACTTGAATTTTTCAATACCTATGAGGTAAACTCATTGAAATTTCATATAATTAATTGTACCTTACTATGAGTTAAGAAACCCAGGTACTATGCACTTATAGTATATTCATAGGTAAGTTATAAGATGACTTACTTCTGAACTAAATAATACATAGAAAAAAATCTCCTTTGATAAAATTCTGCAATTTAACTTTTTAATATTTCTTTCTTAATTTTATCTAAACCCCAAATTACTAAACAGTCTAAGGATTAAGCTCCAAATTAATGCTGGTGTATGAGAGCAGTAACCTAAAGGTAGAAATTTATGTTGTGTAACAGCCAGCAATTAAAACTAGCTTGTTTCATTCCCAACATGCCTTCTAGAGGAGGCTGCAGGGGGTAAAAGTTATAAAAGGACAGAAAACCTCCTTCGGAAAGGAATTAGAAATGTGGTGAGTTAGATTCATAAAGCAAAAGACTTCGGAACTGGAGACATAGCTCAGCTCTTAAGAGCACTGTCTGTTCTTCAAGAGGACCCCAGTTCAAATTCCATCACCCATCTGACAGCCTTTACCTGTCTGTAACAATGGTTCCAGGTCTGATGCCTCCTTCTTTACTCTGTGAGCCCTGTATGCATGTGTTGAACAGATATATGTTGAAGAAAACCACCTATAAACTTAGAATACATTATATACTTTTATTATTTTTATAGGACGATTTGTAATTTTTAATAATATTTAGTGATAAAGCCTTCATAGAAGCTGCTATCTCATTATTCTACTTCCTGATTCACACACAAGGACCTTGTTCCTCAAATAATTTGATAATGATTTTAATGCATTTTCTATCTCTTCCATCTCTGTTTTCTACTAATTCTGTGAATATAATAAGTTCTGTAATGATTTTTATTATAAATAATATGTTTTAGTTTTAAAAAAGACAAGTAAATTTTAACATAAGTAAAGGCACTTGGTTTTATTTGGATGCTTTACCAAAGTCTTAAGTTGTAATGCTCCACTAGAACTTGATGATCCTTAAGCAAAAGTATTCTTTCCAGGAGTCCAAGCACCTGTGCTCAATGTTCATAAAGGTGAAATTCTCTCACTTTCCAGCAATGTAAAATAAAGATTAGATGAATTTCCTGTTCCATAGTCTTTAATCAAGAAAGTACAATGTACAAGTATTTTCTAAGATGCTAAAAATTTCAATAGAAAAATTTAAAATCATAGCCAAATCAAAGAAATAAAAACAAGCAAACAAAAAAGTATATACTTAAATGCATGTATTACTACAAGACTCTCCTTTGAGGTTTTCTGCCAACAGTTTATCTATTATGGTACTATAACGTCTACCATTTGGTCTGGGTACCTTTGTGAAGGACCAGAGTTCAGTTCCCATCACCTATGACTAGTGGCTCCTAACAACCAGTGACTCCAGTTTCAGAGTACTTGATATTTTTTGTGGGTTCCGAGGGTACCAACACATTAATGGAATATGACACATACACAAACATAAATTAAAAATAAAATATTAAAAAAATAAATTCTGCCAATAAGAATGCATCTTCTGGAATTTGATATGTGTTACTAACAGAATACTTCTTTAATATAAACAAGGTTCTCAGCACAATCCTCAGCATAGTAAAACAGTAACCCAAATTGTGGGTCATATCTAGGAGTGGATGAGAGCAGGAGAAAGAGAGAGAGGAAGAACATCAGATAATTCATTGATGAGACAATCCAATTTTCTACCTAGTGTAGATTATATATTACATGATTGATGGCATTCATACTCCCCAGGATCTCTATTATGGCTTGTAAAATATTGTGATATTGAAAAATATATATGCCTCATTACATTTAAGGGTGCAACTGACATAGTTCAACACACTGCATGCTGTGGTTCCTTCTGTGCTAGAAGTACTTGTTACCTTTGAAAGTTCATAAGACAAAGACAATATGTTTGTTAGTTTATACCACCAAAGACTGCAGAACTGAGAGGCAATCCACATGTTTAGCGCTCAGGAACTAAACTGTATCCCAAATATGGCCCAGTACTAAGGATAACTTCACTTAAGATTCAATATGGAAACTTCCTTTATCCCAAATCTGAGAATACAAATCGCCTAAGTACTATGTTCATTTCTGTGTAAAGTTTGGCATTGAATTCTCATTGGACCCTATGCTATCTCAAAACTCTTGGGAATAATTTTTTTTTCTTTTTAATGTCTGAAGATAAAACTTGAAATATAAAGCTTTATCAAGAAAACTCTGACAGTCTTAGCTACTATAAAACTAACAGGCAAAGCTATAATGATTTCAGCTTTATGGTATAATCTGAAATTGAATTACTCTCATTTCACAGCAAAGTCAATATTGCTAATGGATTGGAAACATGGCTGATAAAAGTATTGTTGAGCTCATATTTGGAAAATTCCATGGGGGAATTTATTTTGTGGTCTATTGCACTTGAGACTTGGAATTCATTTGGAAAGAAACTCTGCCCTATGGACTATTTTGGGAAGAAAGTGCTTGGAGGTCAAGATGAATATGACTAAATGTAGCATAATAAAACACTAATGAATTTTTCCTGGCATATCATAAATACGATTGGAAGACCAGATTCTCACAATAAAAGGTTGTTCATCAAAATAGATGCCCTATCATTTATAATATATAAATTCCACAGATATGTCTCAGAGTCCCATAGGAATCAGTCATTTGGTCAAGGAGTTGAGAATCCTCTTTCAGAGATTTAACTCTACATGCTTGAGTTCTCTGGAACTGAAATTACAGATGGTTGTGTGTCACTATGTGTGTGCTTGGAAGCAAACATGGGTGCTCTGGAAAAGCAGGTGGTACTCTTAATCACTGAGCTATCTCTCCCGATCCATTTGTTTATACACATATTATCATCCCAGATTTTTAACAGGTCTGAGGAAAATGCAGGCAATGTAGATACATCATGAATAAAAAATTAGGAAGATAACATAAATTCACTGTCTAAGGGTAATATCATCTGTCTATCTATCTACTCGTCTATCAATCAATCAATCAATCTATATCATCTATCACTTATCTATCATATATATGTGTGTGTATATATGTATATATATATACATATTTAACTCTGATATATATATATATATATATAAACTGTATCTCATTTAACTCTGATGTATATATAAGAGTTAAATGAGATACAGTTTATTAAGAAAATCATGCACAAGATGGGAATTGTGTGTCTTGCCCTGTTGACTAGCCTGTTTGAACCAATCCCATGCTGAGGACATTTAGAAATTCTACCACCTGTAGGCATCACAGAGAAGCTAGGATTTACAGTGTCAAACATGAGAAAGTACATGATTCCTAGAAAGGAAGCTAATTGTTCAGACTGGTTTCCCCTTGAGCCATGAAAAGAAGTGATTGAATATAAAAGAGCTGACAAGAAGAAAAAAATAGGCCAGATAATTACAGAAATGAACCTAAATTCTCAAAGGATTTATGCAATTTGGCGAACAAAGAAAGAGGGTCAGGACCTTACAGTAAAGAAGATTCTCAGAGATTAAAGTAGAAACACACTTAGTTCTGGTAGCAAAATATTAAATTGATGATATTATCTTGATGGAATTCTCAATAGAGTAGCGGCAGTTGAAGAGAATTAATGGAATTGATGACATATAGAAAAGTAAAGTGCTGATTGAGGCTACCAGGTTAAAATGAAGTAAAATCTGAAAATATCACAGAAGAATAAAAGGTATAGCAGACATTCCACCAGAATTCCAGAAGCACAGTCAAACAAAAAAGGAGGCAAAAGTGTTGAATTAAAATAAGAATTGTAAAGAATACTCCTAAATCAAGGAAACAGGTAAACCTACACATTAAAGCAGTGATATGTTCTAGTTTGGTTTCTGTTACTGTGATTTAAAAACTTTGACAAAAACTTACTTAAGGAATAAAGGGTTTATGTGACTGGTACATCCTGATCACAGGACCACCTTGAAGGAATTCAGGACAGGAATTCAAACAGGAAAAGAAAGAAGAGCCATGGAGAAAAGCTGCTTACTGGTGCTTATTGTTTACCCCTAAGCTAATGTGTAGCTTCACATCTTTTTTTTTTTTTTATTGGAAAAAAAAAAGCAATTTCTGCCTCCTCCCCGCCTCCCATTTCCCTCCCACTCCTCCCTCTCCTCTCCTCCTCCCCTCCCCCCCACTCCTCCCCCTCCCTCTCCAGCCTGAAGAGCAGTCAGGGTTCCCTGCCCTGAGGAAAGTCCAAAGTCCTCTCCCCTCAATCCTGGTCTAGGAAGGTGAACATCCAAACTGGATAGGCTCCCACAAAGCCAGAGCATGAAGTAGGATCAAAACCCGGTGCCATGGTCCTCGGCTTCTCAGCAGCCCTCATTGTCCGCCAAATTCAGAGAGTCCGGTTTTATCCCATGCTATTTCAGTCAGAGTCCAGCTGGCCTTGGTGAGCTCCCAAAGAATCAGCCCCACTGTCTCCACGGGTGGGCGCACCCCTTGTGGTCCTGACTTCTTTGCTCATATTCTCCCTCCTTCTGCTCCTCATTGGGACTTTGGGAGCTCAGTCCAGTTCACATCTTATACTTCCCTGGGCCCCCTGCTTAGGGGTCAGTTCATCCGAGTCTTTCATCAGTTAGCAGTCAAGAAAATACAGCGTTCTAATAGGTGAGCCTGACAAAGGTATCTTCAGTTGATGTTCCCTGCCATGTGACTCTAGCTTGTCAGGTTGACAAAAGCTAGCCAGCATATATGATGTACCCAAGTAAACAAATTTATGCTAATAATAAAATTGATGTAAATATCTGATTCAATGTTCCTCCAATTGCTAATAATAGTTTCTTTAGAACTTGGGAGAAAAATCACAAAAGACCTTAATACTCCAAGCAGCACTGAACTAAAGTAATGTAAGAGGCAGTATGCAATCATTAAATATCACAGAGTGATAGCAACAACTCCAGAACAGTACTGAAATAAAAATAGGCATGTGTACCAGTAAAACAGAATATTAGGTACATAAATAAATTTATGCAGCAATGGTCATCTAATCCGCAACAAAGGAGTAAAGTTTTGTGTTAGAGGAAGAAGGGGTTTTATGACAAGTGATCTGAAGAAATCTAGGTATTCAGATGTAGAAAAAAAAAAGAGTCCTGTCTCTCATCATACACAAAAAGCAGCTCAAAATGATAAAACACTCTAATGTACCCCTGAAACTTTGACAGTACCAATGAAAAATGCCTGAAAACACATCAAGATACCAGAAGAAATGATGAATTTCTGGACAAGACTCCAATAGCTCAGTAAACTAAAGGAAGATTTCACAAAGAAAACTGTCTCAAGTTTAAAAACTTTCTGAACATCAAAGAGAACAATTACCAGGGTGATAAGAAAACCAAAAGAATGTGGGAAAGCTTTTTCTTTATGTACAGTATGCAATCAATAAATGGAAAATGAGATAAACAGTTTCTTTAGAATTTCTCACAAATTATCAACAAGGAAATGAGAGAAATTCCCTTGGTGTAGAGTAATTATAGTGAAAAATCGAAAAAGTAAACAAATATTGTGGCTTAGGTCTATAATCAGAACATTTAAGTAACAAAGGCAGGAGTATAGCAAGTTCAAAGTCAGACTATATATATATATATATATACAGACAAGATACTGCTGTCTCTGGAAAGAAAAAAGCATATTCTGGCAATGATTTATGTAAGGAACACTTAGATCTTTGTTATATAATACACATTAGTAAAACTAATATAGAAATAAGCATAATATAGAAATAAATAAATAATAATAAGTTAATAATAATATAGAAATAAATAACATTTGAAGAAGAGTTCTAGCATATACAAACAGTATTCACAGTAGCCATATAAGAGGATCAGGGCAGATATAGACCAGCAGTAAAATGGATGGAGTGTTTACCTAATAATAAGAATGAAATTGTGACATTTGTGAAATTGTATAAAACTGGGAATAGGGAAACAGTGCATCAGGTAAGTATATTTGCTACTATTTCAGGGGACCTTGTTCAAGGTCCAAGCTACAACATGGTTTCTATATTCGACTGTGACTCCAAATTCAGGTGTTCTGAGGCCCTGTTCAGGTCACCACAGACATTAGGAAAGTGGTAGATATGCATACAGACACATAAAAAAAGATATGAAAATCTTAAGAAAAGAAAATGCATAAAACTGAAGGAGGCTTTGTTAAATTAAATCATCCTGACACAGAGAAAAGTGGTGCATATTCTGTCACATTTGTGCATATTCTGTCACATTTGTGGAAGCCAAATTAGCCAATGTGCACGTCAACTAGTGATTGTTGTTCATTGTGAACTATGAGGAGTAGGAAGAGTCTGTGAAAGATGGTATTGAAAATGTGACTCTATCTATGCAAAGAGACATCTACACAGTTACCTAAATGAATCTTTAGAAAATAAAATCAGCATGTTTGATATCTGTTTTTAATTTTATTAATGTCACTAAAGTTAGAATATAAGCAAAATAGACAGTCCTTTGATATCTTGGCTGACTCCTTTATCTCTAGTCACTGTCAATGAATAAATCCTAACTTCTATTTTAGGAGCTGATGTAAAAGGGTGTAAATTGATTTCTGAATGCATAAATGCATAACCTTTCAACAACTGAGGCAGCTAAGGTGTCTGTACCAACCTCAAAGAATTCATGAGTAACTGGCCTAAGAAGAACTTCCTTCCTTGAGTCTAGACAGACATACCAACGATCTGAAGAGCTTGCCCTATAAGTAGGTAGGTATTGCTGGCCATATTTTTTCTCTTCTTTATTGATTCGTCCTTGACACTACTATATTCATCATTTTTCAACAAATGAAGAAAATGGTGTCAGAAGAAAGAAAAAAATGTATGTTCTTATATCTCAATAATGATATATTAAGGTGTCCCCTTAAAGGTACGTTTCTAAAGAGAATACTCCAAGTTATTTTGTGTGTATGGAACTGAAAACAAATTAACAAAAAATCCCTCCATTAGGATAAACACAACTTGTCATTAGCACTAATATGAACTGATTATTCATGCCTTTTTCTCTCCAGTCTTTTATGCTTCGGTAGAATTTCAGTAATGTAGATGTTAACACACATTAAAATCAGATTCCATTAGTGGGTTATATAGGTGTTGAATTTATGTCCATTAATTTAAAATAGGAGTTTGATGAAAAAAAACTACCTAATTGGATATATTGTCTAACTTGTAAGATTTATTATTTCATTTTGAATAGATTGCATTTATCAATATGCAAAGATTTACTTGATATAATTAAACAAGGAGGCCATTTCCTGTTGTTTGGTAACAGTAGGAGATTTTCATAACACCGTGCAATGGATGAATTGATCTACCAAACACAATTACACCTGCTCACTGGGCTTATACAAGAGCACTAAGAAATTCCAATAAGTAATTTTAATCAGTTTTAATAAATGTAAACTGAATCAGAAAAGCTGTTCTATTTGAGAGAAGAAAAAAGGAGCAGTTTACTTCCTTCCCTTCTTTCTTTCTCTCTCTCTCTTTCTTTCTTTCTTTCTTTCTTTCTTTCTTTCTTTCTTTCTTTCTTTCTTTCTTTCTCCCCCTCCACCTTTTGACATATTATTCTCTGATAGTTTTTACATTTGCCACGTAAAAATAGCAAAGAACCCATCAGCATGGCATCAAAGAAAATACACTGTGGGTATTTTCCCCACGTTATTTAATAGTATTACTCAAATATGTGTAAAGTTTTCAGACACTGACAAATTGCTGTTCTCTATATTTTCAGCATACTGAAAAACAAAGAGAGACTATTTTAAAATAACTAAGATTGCACAGTGAATTCAAAAGAGATTTCATACATTTCTAGGATATATTCAGAGTTACTCAGTTAATGCATCTGTCAGTGATCATGTACATTTCTTTTTCAGTTCGTCATTGGAAGAGATGAGTGTCTAGAGTCTAAAAACAAGATGAATAATGAGACAAAATGTGTATTATGTTGTAGCAAGAAGAGGGAGGTTGGAAATAAGGACAGAGAGAAGGGAGAAAAAGAAAGAGGAGAGAGATATAAAATAAAGGACACACACACAGAGGGGGGATGAAATTATGACAAAAACTAGTTTAGAATCTAATTTTATTTCCTTTTTTGTTTATTTGAAGATTCACACTTCCAGCTAGAAAAGTATTTTATAATATAAAATCTTGGTTTTGGGAACTTTGCACAGATAATTTTATAGGATGGTTTTGCCTTAGAGAGTTGTCTAGACGATGTTCAATGGGTCATTTGAATTCCAACACTCAGGCTGGACTTTCATTTATTACCTGGAACTGGGAAGTGTTCTCTATGGTACTATCACAATGTGGTGCTCTGTATTAATGTTGTCAGCAAAAGTATTTCATTTATTTTTTATTATTATGTGTACTTGTTTCTATGTATATATATGCCACATTCTTTTAGGTGTCTGAAGAATCAAGAAGAGGATATTAGCTCTGCTGGAGTGGGAATTACATGTAGTTGTGAGCTGCCTCACTTGAGTTCTGGGAAATGAGCTTAGTCACCTGGAAGAACCAAAGTTGTTCTTATTTACTGAGCTACCTGTACTACCTCGTATATATGCTTTGCTTTTTCATCTTATTTTATATGCATGGGTGCTTTGCCTCCCTGTGTGTCTGTGCACAGCTTGTATAAAGTGCCTGAAGAGACCGGAAGAATGTGTCAGATCTCCTGGGACTGGAGGTATAGATAGTTATATAGGTACTGTAGGTACTGGAAATAAAATATGTCTCTTCTAGAAGAGCAGCCAGTTCTCTTAACCATTGAATTGTGGCTTCAGGCCCAATCACCAGGGATATAAATAATTTGATTCATGCAGCCATAAGCAAGCCTTCTAGTGTATCACTTCACTATTTCCATGTTTGTTGCTGAGATAAAATACAATGACTCAAAGCAACTCAAAAGAGGAAGGAATTTTTCTGGTATACAATTCCATATTACAGTGCATCATTTTAGTCTAGGGACTCAAGTAAGGTGTCACATTATATCCACAATCAAGAGCAAAAATAAACAACATGTTTCCTTGCTTACTTTATTACTAGTATTGTTCAGCTTGGTTTCGTCACTCAAACAACCCAGAGTCCAGCATAGGGAAGATTGTCACTTACAGTGTGTTCTGTTTACCTATATTAACTTAAGAACTGGTTGCATCTATCTATCTCAGTAAACAATAGAGGCAGTCCCTTAGATCATGCTCACAGATCAGCCTGATAAAGATAATTTATCACTAATGTTCTCTTCCTAGGTGATTCTAAGTGGTATCAAGTTGACAGTTAACACCCCTAAAAGCAGCAGAAAGGGCTCAGCAGTTAAGAGCATTTGCAGAGGACCTGTGTTTAGTTTTTAGTACTCAAAAGAGGCAGCTCAGCTCACAACTACATGTAGCTCCATTTCCAGGGTATTTTGTGCTCTCTTCCAGCCTATGTTGGTGATCTGCACACATATGTACTTGTATAAACATACTCAGGCACACACACACACACACACACACACACACACACACAGAGAGACTAAACAGCATAGTCACTGTAGAAAAAGATACAGAATCCTCATATACTGCAATCATTAATCATTCCATAACTGCGGAGAGTCTCTGTAACTGGAGGTTTCTCTCCCACCTGCCAGTTCCCGAATAACCACTCTGAGAATTAATATTAATTACATACTGTTTGGCCTATTAGTTGCAGCTTATTACTAACTAGTTCTTACAATTTAAATTAAACCATTTCTATTATTCTATATTTTACCATAAGGCTTGTGACTTCTTAGGTCACTTCTTGCTTCTCTGGTGGCTGCTGGCACCCCAGTTTTCCAGTGTCCTTTTTTCTCCCTGTATTTGTTTTGATTTCCTGCCTACCTATGTTCTTCCCTGCCATAGATCAATGCAGTATCTTTATTAACCAATGGTAATAAAACTTATATGCAGGATACAGAAGTATCCCACATCAAGTCTCTCTGGAGATGTTGCTACAGAAAGTTTCTCTGACTTTGCAATTATCAAAGAGTTTCTACCCCTTTGCATTTACAAATTAGGCTAAAAGCAGGTCACTGAGGTCTCTTACCTAGTGCCTGTTTTGCCACAATGCTCAACTCCAAAGCATCCTTCAATTGTTTTAATCCTTATCTAGTGCCTTCCTGATCCTCTAGTTTGTTTATATCAACTTGACTAGATCATGTATTATAAAATTTCATCCACCCCCACACTTGCGGGTAAAACTTTCCATTTGTTCTTCAGGAGTAAAACATTCTCTTCTTGTAGGACTCCTGTCCTATTCCACTAGCAATTAAAGCTTTAGCTCTCTATCTATCTATCTATCTATCTATCTATCTATCTATCTATCTATCTATCTATCTATCTATCTATTCTGAAGAGGAATTCATCTCAGGTCATTTCTACCCACACTATAGGGCAGTAATATCCTAATTTATTTATAATATCTTCTAATTTGTGAATCCCTGCAAAACTTCTTCATCTGTTGTCTAAAATTTTGTATTCTTGATATTGTTCTTCTTTTCTAAAGATAAATCTAAATGTAAGTAAGACACTGCAAAAAAATAACATATAATAATATAAATTATACATAATACTACACAGGTACAGAAAATATGTGTCTCTTAAAACAATTTTAATATACTAATAAACACTTTACTAACAAAGATACTTAGCTGACAATATTCACCATCATCAACTCATCCAAAAGATGGATGAAGAACCATATTAAGCCTCATTATCAGCCTACTGAAATACCTATCATTAGCAAGAATGACCACATAAGTGTGATTATGATGGTAAATTTCATGTATAGAACAAGGAGTAATGTAAAATAGCATAAAAATTTTAATGATTACCTTTTCAAAATCTTCAAAGTTAGCCGAACACCTACCATAGACTGACCTTTCCCTGCTACCTCATTTATGTAAGAGTAGAGAAAGTATGTCCCCTTCCAAACCCTTTATACGTATAACTTTATTTGTCATACTTAAATTCTTTTTTTTTTTTTGCTTATTATCATTTATTGTTTTTAGAGACCAGGTCTCATGTATCCCATGTTAACCATGTACTTTTGTAACAAAGGATGGTCTTGAACTCCCAATCTTCCTGTTTCCATCTCCAAATGCTGAAATTACAGGATGGGGGAGGGAAATGGAGGCGATGGCGGGGAAAAGACAGAAATCTTTAATAAATATTTGTCATACTTAAATTCTATTACAAAATAAACCCCAAAAGCAAATGAAGAGATAAATTATAAAGTACTCTAAACTGGAATACAATTCAACTAACTATATTAGAAAATTGAAAGATATTCTCTATTGTTTTCAGATAAGAAAATTTTGAAGAGATGGTCTCAAAGTTAGAGAGAGAGAGAGAGAGAGAGAGAGAGAGAGAACACGAGGCATTAAAAGGGAAGATAATGGGTGGTCAATGGAGGCTGAATTGTCAAAGGCAGCCAACTATCAGAATAAATTTTAATTTTCGGGTGTAATTATAGTTCACAGAAATTCATCATATATTATAGGAATAGGTGGAATTTTTAAAACCTAGAAATGTAAATTATTCTGATCTGATCACACTATGTTCTATGAATACATCTAACTCTCAATTTGCATGATGATGTCTTGAAAGAAACAAATTGAAGGTAAATAAATTTTTGAATCATTTTTATCTTATACCATGTAGCTGTGACAAAGCACCTACAAAGGGCTCTTGAGATGGCTCAGTAGGTAAAGGCACGCTGCCATGCCTGAAAACCTGACTTCAATATCTGGAACACATAGGGTAAAAGTAAAACTTATTCTTTAACTTCCACACATACCCCGACATATATGTACACACAAATACAGGAAATTATTAACAAAAATTGAAAATGACTAAGCCCACTTAAGAATAAAATGCATATTCTAGATTACTGTGTCCAGAGGATTCAGTCCATCATTACATGACAGCAGCAGCATGGAGGAGCATGATAGTCATTGATCACTGGCATTCGGGAACAGACAGAACCAGAAGTAGGGCCTGTGTATATAAAAATTAGGACATGCCTCATCAATGCTCCACCTTGTAAAGTTCCACAATATTTTTAAAATGTGAACCAGCTGAGAACCAAGTATTAAAACATGTGACTTTAGATGGGGTCATCCTCATTCAAATCACAACAGTTATATGAGTAAAGAGCCAGAGATGAAATATGTTATCATTTCATTTACATAAAATTTGATAAATGTAAACTTGTGTGTGTTGGACAAAAACTACTTTGTTTTCTGGAATAGAAAGAAAACAAAGGAAGAAGAAGAATACTGGGTGGGGGGAGGAAATCTTTGGAGGTAGAAGTGTGCTCATTGTCATGATTATAGTGACAGATTATGAGGTTATAAATATTTCAACATATAAAATTCCATACAGAAATTTATCGTGTATTAAGTATTCCTTCAAAAATGCTGTGTCATAGCTGAGCGGTGGTGGCGCACGCCTTTAATCCCAGCACTCGGGAGGCAGAGGCAGGCGGATCTCTGGGAGTTCGAGACCAGCCTGGTCTACAGAGCTAGTTCCAGGACAGGCTCGAAAGCCACAGAGAAACCCTGTCTCAAAAAACCAAAAAATAATAATAAAAAAAAAATGCTGTGTCATTTAAAGTCATCAGACAATAAAATGCAATTATATTCACTGAAATTAGAATTATTCTAATATGACAATTAAACAATATCAATACTGCAAACAAACAAGATAAATAGAATATAAAACTGGATACCCTTTGTCAAACTATGCCTTTCTTGTGGATTTTGAAATGACTCCGCACTTTTGGACTTTCAATCTAGATAGGTAAGCCTACTTATAGTTACTTAGCTTGCTAGCTTCAAAGCATTGGTTTAAACTACTTTTGTTTGCTTTTAAAAATAACTTATTGGATTTTTATATAAAGGCCTTTATATACATAATTATTTCAGAAAGCCAGGGGTATACATGTGTACTGTGAGATGGTCAGATGTGTGAATGGCACTACAATCAGATTGAGTATTAAGCCCTCACAGCCCCCTGTGCACATCTTCTTGTTTAATCATTGCAAATGTTCTTATCCGGTTTCCCTGTAACTTCTCCCAGGACTTGGTGAATCCTGCATCTTGTGGAATTCGCTTCCCAGTTATGGGCACAACCAGCTGTTCAGTTTTCATTACAAATCCATCTTGGACTCCACCTAAAGCCAAAAGGTGCCAATTTGTTTTATGCTACTACCTTTGAAAGCCACAGCTGGAAGCAATAACAGAAATCATTATAACTCTCATTTTACAGATAAGTTGAATGGCATAAAACTCGCTGTCCTACCAAGGAATCATGTAGAATCTTTATTACATGTCTGATGAATTTAACACTCTCTACTTGACATTTTAAACATACTGGACTCCTGTGTTTCATACAGCCATATACCTAGCACTTAAGAAACTGAGGCAAAAATTGTGAGCTCAGAGACAGCATAAACTACATTATAAGACCCTGCCTCAAAACATGCCTTGATCATTAATAAATAATAAAACAATTAAATTGGTGTGGAGAATTGATTCAGCAGTGATTGTTCTTCAAGAAGACCTCAGTTAGTTTCTCAGCAGCTCACAATGACTTGTGATTCCAGTTCTAGGGGATCTAGGGGATCTGATGCATTTTTCTGGTCTTTGCTGGAAGTTCATGCATGTGTTGCAAAAATACATGCAGGCAAAATATCCACACACAGAGAAATAGTAATAATTTGAAAAAATAAAAGGAAATAAGAAACACTTTTTTTAATTATTGCTTATTCTTTTAAATTAATTTTTATTGAGCTCTACATTTTTCTTTGCTCCCCTCTCTGCTTCACTCCTCTCCCCTTCAACCCTTCCCCAAGGTCCCTATGCTCCTAATTTACTCAGGAGATCTTGGCCTTTTCTACTTTCCATGCAGGTTAGATCTATGTATGTCTCTCTTAGTATCCTCATTTTTGTCTAAGTTCTGTGGGATTGTGGTTTCTAAGATAGGTTTCCTTGCTTTTTGTTTGAAAAACACTTATGAGTGAGGTGTTGCAGGAGGTCTTTCCGCCCCTCCAACCTTTCTTTTTGTCTATTTCCCCGCTCGGTTCTTTTACCTAGTATAGTATCTTTTCGTGGTTTACGCCTTTAGTGAGTACATGTAAAAACTGTCTTTCTGTGTCTGGTTTACCTCACTCAAAATAATGTTTTCTAGCTCTATCCAATTTCCTGCAAAATTCAAAATGTCATTATTTTTTTTCTGCTGTGTAGTACTCCATTGTGTAAATGTACCACATTTTCCTTATCCATTTATCAGTTGTGGGGCATTTAGGTTGTTTCCATGATCTGGCTATGACAAACAAGGTTGCTATGAACATAGTTGAGCACGTGTCCTTTTGGCACGATTGAGCATCCTTTGTATATATACTCCAAAGTGGTATTACTGGGTCTTGAGGAAGGTTGTTTTCTAATTTTCTGAGAAAACGCCACACTTACATCCAAAGGGGTTGTACCAGCTTGCATTATCAACAGCAATGCAGAAGTTTTCCCTCTTCCCCACAAACTCTTCAGCATGAGTTACCATCAGTGTTTTTGATCTTGGCCATTCTTACAGGTGTAAGATGGAATCTCAGGGTTGTTTTGATTTGCATTTCTTTGATGGTTTAGGATGTTTGAACATTTCCTTAAGTGTCTTTCAGCCATTTTAAATTCTTCTATTGAGAGTTCATTGCTTATTCTTATACTACTTTTATTTATACCAATATTCTTTTTCTCTTTGTGATATATCTGTGTCCATAATTTTCAATAAGAAATTAATTGCCCAAATTTGGCATTACTGTGTTTTACTAAATGAATGAAACATTGGAAGGTATATCTTTAATGAACATTTCAAGTTCAATAATATGAGTGTTATTGTATAGTATTTTGTAAAGCTGTTTAAAATCTTGGGAAAAAATTAGGTAAACTCTGTATAAGAATTTGACCTCCTTCTACTGCTGTCCCTTGACACAGTAAACTCTGGAGATCAGTGACTGGGTGTATTTGCACCAGGGTCTACTCTGTATGCACGGTCAACAAACTAACCATTGATGAGGAATGGATATAGGAATTTGTTTTAGTTTGTATGTATCCCCCCACGCATACACACCACGATACTTGCAGTCATGGAATTACTCTTCAATACCTTATTTTTTTTTTTATTCATAAGAAGACTAGAGAATTTAATCAGCTAATATACAATGCAACCTTTCAGGATATCACCCAGTATATTACTGTACAGGTTGTCTTCTTAAACACAATGGAAGTTACTACACAGAGTTGTCTCCAAACTATAATGTTACACAATCTTCACATATTGTCCATATTTTCTTTTATTTTGCCACAATAAAATACTCACCAAAACTACCCGGGGATAGGAAAGGGTTTATTATTTTTTTTCAAAGTTTCTAATCTATCACTGAAGAAATCCAGGGCATAAACTCAATGCTGGAACCGGGAAGCAGGAACTGAAACAGTACCACAAAGGAACGCTGCAGTAAGCTTGCTTCCTTAGGCTTGTCAGCTGCCTGTTTATACAAAACAGGTCTATGTGCCCTGAGATGGCATGACTTCAGTGTTCTAGACCCTTTAGCACCAATTTGTTATCAAGAAAATGACCTGACAGGTTCATCTGATGAAGGTAATTTCTTAATTGAGATTCTCTCTTCTCAGATATGTCTAGGTTTGTGACAGGTAGACAATTACTAACCATACAAATATAATTTATATTTTGTTGTTGGAACACATTCTGAGAAATTGATAAATACATTTGAGATGGGTTACAAAGACACATACAGGAAAAATACTGCAATTTTACTTTATAGACACAGTCAAATACTTTTAAAATTTTCTTAAAACTAAGATCTTATATCTGACATCTCAAATATTTTATATAGACAGAATATATAATTTGAAAAAATATGCCTGAAGAGGAGTAAAAGCGTTTGGGAAATGCTTTCAAAATAAAACATTGCAATATAATTTTGCTTTGTTCAGAATTATAACAAGTATGGATATTTGCTTTTGTAGTGCCAATATAATGAACAATTGAACTAGAAATGCTGGCTACAGTTTGAAATAAAAGATGTCCTATGAAAATGTGCTAGGAGTAGACCACACACAAGGCACCATGTAGATGTGGAAAGGAGAAAAGAAGAGACTCGGTTTATGACATTCATCTATCTCTTGTACATTTTCTTTATTTTTTAAAAATATCTACATGTAGTTTCAGAAGTAGAGAGCCTTTTCAAAAATAATATAAAATGGAAAATGTTTATCTACATCTCTCCTCAAATGTCTACATTTCATTTTTCTCTTTGTCCTTCCTCGCCACCCCTATTTCTCATTTTCAGTTTATGTTCTAGAAATGATTAAGTATTGACTCTTCTCCAGTGTATGCTACTTGAAACAAGGACTTTTCTGTACTTTTTATTTAATATTACTAATACCTTCTATGATTCCTTGTTTGATTTTTACAGTTTTGTCTGTCTACTCTTCATATTCCTTAATTTCCTAAGTTTTAAGGGATGTAACATTGGTTTATTGCATGTATACTTATTTTATTTTTATAACCAACACTGAATCTTTTATAATGGAAAAGTTAAGCTTGATCACATTTAATCAAGGTGATATTTTCATTTTTTATCTATCTCTTTTAGGATTATGAACATTATACTAACAATTCTTATTTTGTCATAGATATTTTTTTCAGTTTTCATCTTTTATTAATCTCAAAAGATGTAATTGTTCTTAATACTTTGAAAAAAATCAATACATGAAAACAAAGTCTGACATATTCTCTTCCTGGTAACCAGAATTTTCTAAGAATATGAGACCCTGAAGAAAGCATAAATTATTATATGTCATTGAGTGTTTTCCCCATGTTGCGCTGACAACTTTTTTTTAGATCTTTGTGGTCTAAACAAGCACTCAGTAAAGTCTATTTGCTATTCTTCCTGTCTAAGATGAAGATAGAACAACCTTATCACTCAATAGACCCTCAAATGCTTATTGAACATTTAACAAAAATACGCAGTAGAGGTTCCTATTCATACCTCTTTTAGAGCATACTGAAAATACATGAGATAGTTCATTGCAGTAGTTCCAAAACTCTTATAAAAATCTATAGTCACAAAAATCATTAAATATATTTTAATATATATATATTATATATTAATATATATGTATTTAATAATAAAGGACAGACATTATTGATGTGGGATTACCTTCCATATGCTGTGAATACCATTGGTTAATAAATAATATAATTGGTTAATAATAATTTGATCCTATAGCAAAGCAGAGCAGAAAGACCTAGGCAGAGAAAACTAAAGTTAATGCTGGGAGAAAAAGGGCAGAGGTAGAGAGAAGCCATGGAGCCTCTCTGGAGACAGACACGCTGAAACTTTGTTGGTTCAACATGACCTTCTGGTGATGTACAGATTAATGTAGATGGATTAAATTAAGATGCAAGAGTTAGCAAATAAGAAGCTAGAGCTAATGGGCCAAGCAGTGTTTTAAATAATATAGTTTTTGTATGGTTATTTCTGGAGTATGAACAGCTAGGAACCAACAAGCAGCCTACTACACAACATATTATACCATATAATAAGTGATCACACACCTATTTTGTAACTTTGTCTTCTTTAGTATAGATCACCTACCATTATGTACCTGCAACATGTTTTTCAATGTATTAACTATTTGCACTGAATAGCAAAAGATTAGAGCAAGAATGCATGCTGAATACAATCAACAGACTCTTATATATCAGAAAAATTCTTCAGCCCTCTCCCTCCTGTCCTGTGAAAGAGCCCTTCTATTTCACCCAAGAACACCTTTTTAAGTAAACAAATATCTTGATTGAGGAGCCATTATGGGGTTAGCAAAAAACCTAGCACTAGAGAAATTCCCAGGAAACCACAAGGATGTCCCTAGCCAAGACCCTAAGCAATAGTAGAGAGGGTGCTTGAACTGGCCCTGTCCTGTAGTGAGATTGATGATTATCTTAAATATCACCATAGAATTTCCATCCAGAAACTGATGGAAGCAAAATGCAGAGACCACAGAAGAACACTGGGCTGAGCTCCCAAAATCCAGTAGAAGAGTGGGAGGAGTGAGACTATGAGCAAAGAGGTTAAGACCATAGTGGGGACACCCTCTAAAATAGTTTAGCTGAGCTAATGGAAGCCTTCCAACTCTGGCCTGACAATGAGAGATCCAGCATAGGACCAAACTTGGCCCTCTGAATGTGGGTGACATTTGAATGGCTGGGGCAGACTGTGGGGCCACTGGCAGTGAGAACAGAATTTATCCCTACTGCTTGTTTTGACTTTTTCAAACCCATTCTCTCTGGAGGGATAACTTGCTCAGCCAAGATATGTGGGAGAGTGGGGGGAGGGGTTGTCCTACTCAAAACAGTGTACTAGGCTTTGTTGACTCCCCAGTGGAATCCTTACCCTCTCTGAGGAATGGATGGGGGATGGAATGAGGGGTGGAAGGGGGAAGGAGGAAAGAGCAGGAGGAAGGGAGGGAGAAATTAATTTGGTATGTAAAGTAGAAAAGATAGATTTTTTAAAAAAAATAAATCTATTTTTTTAAAGTACTCCTTGCTCCTTTTGTTAGTTTTTTTTTACTATTTCTTAAGAATTTTCTCTTGTTTCAGAGGCTTTGAGACTTCAAACTTATTCATATGATGAATTAAACTACATTCTTAAATATCTAAAGTGGCAAAACTTACATAAAAATAATTCTTTCCAGATACAAATCCCCAAATATATAGCCCTCAAAATACTAAGAGGTATCCTTTTGAGTTGGCTCTGGGGTTACTGGCACAAGAAAACAGCAATTTCAAGACATGAATATCTTACAGAGAAAGTCCAAGGTCAGGATGTACAATTTAGGGAGATAATATTTCAAACTCAACCACATAAATAAGAAAGCAAAAAAAAAGTCTTGAGATATATTTCTGTGATAAAAGTATTTATCTAATAGATACAATGCCCAAATTCAACCTATAACTCTGTGATAAAATACATAAAATGGTTTCTTTTGTTTAACAGTATACATTTCCCATTATCCAAATTAATCAATCACTCTGTGTTGCCATTCCTCAACTATCTGAGACATTTAAATATTTTTCAGCTAGCTTATTCTTATAACATCAAAACTGTACATGTAAATACTTTACATCCACCAAAATAGCCTGAAAGAGAAATAACTATAGAAATTAATATATATATGTAAATATAATATATATATGTGTGTGTGTGTGTGTGTTTTCATTGAATATTTTTACTTACATAATTTAACCTTAACACTGGTATTTGTGAAAACTTGCATCTGTGACCCTGCTTGACACCCCCTCCAAGGTTACAGACAAGAAATGCTTTTATCCCCACCAGTAGATCTCAATTTGAGGAATATTGCTAAGATTAACTTAAGTCTAACAATATATCTATGCAACAACATTTTCTCCTACTTAGAAGAAGCTATGTTTACGTAAAATGCAATGATGCAGATTCTACATTGATGCCTTAATGAAACCATCTTGACAGGTACAGTTTGGTCAAACCTGACATTGTCTTGCCAATCATAGCCCTTCCTTTTTGAAATCTAGCTCCAGAAACTTGAGGATGCAGGTGTTACACTAAAAATTAATGATGAGATTGTTCTCATTTCTGTTACATTCTTGTAGAAAGATGGTATACCAATTATGGTATAAGTTTATATCAACCTAATTACTTTGGGAGCTCCTTCTGCTCCTTCACCCAGTATCCTTTAAGATACAAGTCCATTTGGGCAAGGTCTTTTATAATATAAATGCTGCTGTGTTGAAGGAGCTGTGGGCTGCATTCCTGCCTGCCACCCAGCTCCCAGCCACCTGGCTAGCTTATACCCCGAAATAATTACACGGAAACTCTATTCTTTTAAACACTGCTTGGACCATTAGCTCTAGCCCTTACTGGCTAATTCTCATATCTTACTTAACCTGTTTCTAATAATCTTTGTCTTGCCAGGAAAGATTCAGCATGTAAGACCTGGCGGCTGGCTCCATCCTCCATCGTGTCTGCCCTGTAGAGGAGAGGCATGGCGTCTGCCTCAGGAGAAAAGAGGCATGGTGTCTGCCTCACTTCCTCTTCCTTCCAGCATTCTGTTCTGTTTACTCCACCCACATGTGTTCTAACCTATCAGGCCAAGCAGTTTCTTTCTTAATTAACCAATGAAATCAACAGATTGATATATGACACTCCCACATCACTGCTGTAAAGCTTGTGTTTACTGTCTTGCTTCTGGCTCTAACTTGCTGCTACTAGACTTTCTTCCAGTTCCCTATTCATACAGAAGACTGTGATCTAGGACAGAGATCTGTGAATCTCCCCTAAATAAATAACCCTTTCTTATATGTAATACTGAACTAGTGTGAGATTATTTTGTATCTTCTGCCATCACATAATTGATATGTTACTATTACAAGCATACAATTTGCTTTGTCCTATAATATGAGGGACCTGCTTGTTGGGGTTTCTGTCCTGCCCTGTTCCCACATCCAAGAAGTCCCAAAGAAAATCACACAGAGAGTCTACATTAGGTTATAAACTCATTGGCCCATTAGCTCAGGCTTTGTATTAGCTCTTATAATGTATATTACCCAATTATCCTTAACTATGTTAGCCACATGGCTTGGTACCTTTCTCAGCTGGGTAGGTTACATCTTGCTTCTTGGTGGTTTGGGCTGGAATGGGAGGAATGAGCTTCCTCCTTCACAGAATTCTGTTCTCATTGCTCTGCCTCTAATTTCTGTCTGGTTGACCCTCCTATACTTCTTGCCTGGCCAATCAGCATTTATTTAAAACATGACTGACAGAATACAGACAATTCTCCCACACCACTGTCCAAACTACTCAATGGTGTAACTACTCCAAGCATCCTATATAGTAATCAATAAGATATTCAATAAGATAAAATTGAATATCAATAAAATTTTTGGTTCAAGATTATGTTTTAAATATCTTGAGGAAAAATAGAACTGGCAATGTTTTCTAACATCCCTAAAGACTTTGAGAATTCACTGCATTGACTGCTAGAAAACAAAATGTAATTTATGTGACCTTGAAGTGGTTATTCTTCAATAATAAACACAAAATAGATCATTAATTCTTTGTTACCTTCTAGATCTAAAAATCTTCAAAAACACATGTGCTAGACGGGTATCGTAACTATATGTGTGGATAAGTGTTCATTTATTAATGATTAGTGTTTGCACTTAGCCATCAATATATTTATAAAACATGTTGTATAACAAAGGAAGCCAAAATGTGTTCATTAATTCTGCATGGTTTGACCATAAGAACATGACTTTGTTGTTTCACAATTCACTTTTGTGAGAAATAAATTAAAACAATTTATTTCCATCAAGATGAGAGATGTGACTTGATTTGAAAGAGGCTACTGGTTCTAATCTTCACATAGCCTTTCCCCAAATATCAGCCTATATGAAACACTGACTGTCCCATAGGTCAGACACTTTCTCCTAGGGTATAGAGACTAATGTGTTACAGTAAAAGGTATTTAGAAGAGTCATAAGGAACAGAGATAGAGATTAGCTGCAGTCTCTGGCAGAGAAAGTCTGGGGTAGGAAATATAAATCCTAGGTACTGCCAAGATGGTGGGCACCCTGATTCTGAATAACACTGTGAGCCAAACCTTAAAAAAAATGTTAAATCACTGTTCATTTGCCAAAGATTTATTTCTTTAGTGTATGTGCATGGGTGTGTGTGCATGTGTGTGTTGGATAGGGGAATGTCACATATGTAAAAACTAAATGTGAAGGCCAAAGACAACCATTGAATGTTATTCTTTAGGCACTATCCACATTATTATTATCATCATTGTTGTCATTGTTGTTGTTGTATTATTATTGAGACAATATCTTTCATTGGTCTGGAGATCACCGGGTAGGCTAATCTAGGGCTACTCAGCAAGTCCCAGGCATCTAGCTGTTGCTTCTAGTTCTAGGGCTAGAATTACAGGCTTTTGACAACAAACTTGACTTTTGTACATGAGTTCTTGAAAGGAATTCAAGTCCTCTTACTTACACAATGGCGAGTATCTTTGAGTCAATAATCTTTACAGTCATATACTATGGGTTTTTGGTATTCAAAATTTATTAAATACTTTTCATTAACTGTGTTTTATTGAATTTAAAGGTAAGAATATACTTCTTACACATTTGTAACAAAAGGCAACAGTTAATTGAAACCAATTCCTGGAACACAGTTTGAACACACAGCTTCATACCTATTATGTACCTCAATACATTTTTAGAGCCATTAATATTACATACTAAGTGATTGCTCCATGCTTGCATGTTGCAGATAAATAACTATACATGCATTCTTTTGTCCTCAAACCATTTTTGATAGTTTTAATATGTCAGGAACTTGTGCTCTTATTTTGGCAATATCCTGCCTTCCTATTATTTGAAAATAAATTTATTCTTAGCTCTTAATGTTTTCTTTATTTTATTTTTATACGTATTTTGCCTGTGTGTATGTTCATGTGTACCTAGCTTCTGTGGGGGCAAGAAGAGGGCTTTGAATTCCCTATAGCTGCAAATAACGGGTAGTATCATACAACCCAATATGGATGCTGGAAACTAAACCTAGGCCTTCTACAAGAACATTAAGTTCTTAACCACTGAGCCCTCTTTCAAATCATTGTTTTAATAATCCCTCAAAATTGGATATAGAGAGCTGAAATTTAAAAAAAAAATGACTGTGATGGTGGGCCACCATTATGAAATACGCATTCAGTCCATCATCCCTGAGGAAAACAGCAACATTCTTACAGTATTTCTGCCCCAGTCTTATAATATATAATATGATAGGGCAAATAGATTGATTTTTTTGCTAAATTAAATATAAACACAATAATTTTTTGTCCTAGCCCATTTGAATATTTGGAATTCTTTTGTCCCTTAACATATTTTTCTGCCCTTTGATTTGTACAGGATGTTTGTGACCATTGAACATTCCTTATCATGGATAAGAAGACACAGATGTCACAATCTTGAAGGCAATATAAAGACACATCAATTGGATTGACAGTGCTTTCATAGGTGATATACATGTGCATGATGACTGAGCTAAATGCTATCCCAAGCATCTTTCTATCTGGCCCCATGTGTAGCATATACAACTCCAAAAGCCCATAACAACTTCATCACTGGAGTTCAGCTCTGTCTCCTGGGTCCCTGTCATAAACAATCTGTTAGTCTGTCAGCAAAAGAGATTGAGATTGGCTTAAAATGACTTGCTCTGTGAAAACCCTGCTGAATTTTATGTCAATTAAACCATTTCTAATGTGCTGCATTTTCCACTCACAGATGTCAGGGGGCAGATGGGTGCTTATTTGGGGATTCAGAAGTCTCTTTTAGCATCTCTGAAGTGTCTTACGCAAATTGATGACTGTTTTCCCAAGTTTCAAGACTTTAGCCAAGCTCATTTCAGCTTTGGCTTATTCTCCTCTCTATTAGTAATTACCCCTACTCAGAAAGTGAGGACTGGAAAAGCACAGCTTGTGAAGACTGGCTACACCCAGAGTTTCCTGTGAATGTTTTTCACAGGTTACCAGGAGACAACCAGGGTAGATGATCAACTAGGCTTCATGTGTCACTTATGTCAAGAATTCTCTGTTGTTTGGGGTTAGAGACATGGCTCGGTGGTTAAGAGTATCATTGGTCTTGTGTAAATATTAGTTCTGTTCCAAGCAAGCAAATAAACTCACAATGGCAGACAACTTCATCTCCAGATGATACAACACACAATTTTGGCCTTTTCAGTCTTGTGCATGAATATACACATACATATACAGAAATAAAACAAAAATAATTCTTAAAAAAATTATCCAGCTATTTGTACACTCTGGGTTTCTGCCGGGAATTTGTCTGAAACTTTTCCTGCAAAACTATTTCTAAAATCCACCACTTTGTTCCTTTCTGCCCTTTATTCCTGCCGTATTTTTTTAATTGAAAAAATTTCCACCTCCTCCCTGCCTCCCATTTCCCTCCCCCCACTCTTCTCCTCTCCCCCCACTTCTCTCCCCCTCCTCTCTAGTACAAAGAGCAGTCAGGGTTCCCTGCCCTGTGGGAAGTCCAAGGTCCTCCCCCTTCCCTCCAGGTCTAGGAAGGTGAGCATCCAAACAAGCTAGTGCATGCAGTAGGATCAAAATCCAGTGTCATTGTCCTTGACTTCTCATCAGCCCTCATTGTCTGCCATGTTCAGAGAGTCCGGTTTTATCCCATGCTTTTTCAGTCCCAGTCACGCTGGCCTTGGTGAGCTCCCAACAGATGAGTCCTCACTGTCTCAGTGGGTGGGTGCACCCCTCGCAGTCCTGACTTCCTTGCTTATGTTCTCCCTCCTTCTGCTCCTCATTTGGACCTTGGGAGCTCAGTCCAGTGCTCCAGTCTGGGTCTCTGTCTCTATCCCCATCCATTGCCAGATGAAGGTTCTATGGTGATATGCAAGATATTCATCAGTATGGCTATAGGATAGGGCCATTTCGGTTCCCTCTCCTCAGTTGCCCAAGGAACTAGCTGGGTACAACTCCCTGGACACCTGGGAGCCCCTCTATAGTCATGTCTCTTCCCTACCCTAAGATGGCTCCCTTAATTAAGAATATAGTACTTGAAGTTCTAGCAATAGCAATAAGACAACATAAGGGGATCAAGGGGATTTGAATTGGAAAGGAAGAAGTTAAACTTTCGTTATTTGCAGATGATATGATAGTGTCCATAAGCGACCCCAAAAACTTCACCAAAGAACTCCTACAGCTGATATACACCTTTAGTAACGTGGCACGATACAAGATCAACTCCAAAAAATCAGTTGCCTTCCTATACACAAAGGATAAAGAAGCAGAGAGGGAAATCAGAGAAGCATCACCTTTCACCATAGCCACAAACAGCATAAAATATCTTGGGGTAACTCTAACCAAGGAAGTGAAAGATTTATTCGACAAGAACTTTAAGACTTTTATGAAGGAAATTGAAGAGGATACCAGAAAATGGAAGGCTCTCCTTTGCTCTTGGTTTGGGAGGATCAACATAGTAAAAATGGCAATTCTACCAAAGGTAATACATAGATTCAATGCAATCCCCATCAAGGACCCATCAAAATTCTTCACAGATCTTGAGAATACAATAATCAACTTTATATGGAAAAACAAATATCCCAGGATAGCCAAAACAATCTTATACAATAAAGGATCTTCCTGCTGTATTTTGAACAGTATTTTTATTTTATTATATGTGATTATTTGTGTCATGATACTTGTTTGTGGCCCAGATTATTAACAATTAGGTACTAATTTTTTAGCTTGTCTTTGTCATTTTAAAAGATTAAAGTGTCTGTGATCAAAGTAGTATGAAGCATAAAGGCATTAAACAAGAATGTCATGTGCATGTGAGAAGCACAAATTACAGATAAGCAGAAGATTTATTGCAAGGAAGGTAAAATTAAACAATAGATTTTTCATTGAGACTACTCCAATGGTCTAAAGTTGAAAGATGCTATAAAAAATACCCGAGGAAGATATATACTACAAGAAGGCATCTTTCTAGATTTCTTTATTCCCAGCTGGTTTCTCAGTATCCTGTTATCTTTTCGAGTGACCATCTCCCGTGTTTTTAGAAATTGCTATCATTGATTTTTCCACTCTTAAGTTTGTGACTATGGAGGGTGCTGGAATTGACCCAGGGTCCTCTGGAGGAGAAGGCAATGTGCTTTCCCCTCCTCTCGCGTCTTAGCTTTGGATTATAAATAGCATATTAGCTGCTTTTCAGAAATAACCATCCATAGAGGAAAATGAAGTAATCCTTATTACTAACCCAGCCTTAGAACTCATGTAGCCTTGGCTTTTTCATGTTGTCCAAGTGATAAATTTAATAATATTTACTAAGAACAAAGATACATATTTGGGAAAGTATTAGGTCTGACTTATACTACTTATGTCACTTCAATATGCAAACAACCACCCTGATTTGTCCAACAGGAGCCTCAGGACCCAGGTTTCAGGTTATTCACTCTGAGTCTAGTTGTATTCACTTATAGCAGGTTCAGGTACAAAATCAACTTTCATTCTGTTCTTCTGTATTTACAGTATCAACGAGACAAGTTATCTCATGGCCCACAAGTGCATTCTACAGAAGTAGAAAGCAATGATGA
This sequence comes from Microtus obscurus, assembly GCA_963919715.1. Lineage (NCBI taxonomy): Eukaryota > Metazoa > Chordata > Mammalia > Rodentia > Cricetidae > Microtus > Microtus obscurus. Next base: position 30,381,044 of record CAWTZC010000501.1, on the reverse strand, counting down.
TTGTTATACATACATACATACATACATACATACATACATAATTGGGTAAAGAGCAATTCCTTAATTGCGCTATTTCAAAATTCTAGTTTTAGCCCTGTGAACAGAGACTTTAACTCAATTCTCACAAAAGGAGGCTCTATTTCATTGCAAAGGCCTCCACTTTTATGATTTAAAATTTTTCTCAAGACAATTATTCTTCTCTAGTAAGAGCAACATCTTTATAAGCGAACATCTTTTTATCCTGCCTTTATGCCAAAAAAATCTAATGGCTAAACACATATTTCAATTCTTTGATCTTTCCTTTTTTTGTTTTTACATCTTAATACATGTATACTTTTATTTTCACATATGTGGACACACAGTGCAAGGATTCAAATATGCGTGCGCATGTGTATATGGAGGTTCAAGATCGGTGCTTAGAATAATCTTTATCTATTGTTCCATCTCATTCATAGAGACAGATCATATTCAAACTCAGAGCTTATGGACATGGTAGCTTTGCTAGTGAGCTTCTTTTGTGGAACTCTAATCTCTGCTTTCTGCGTCTGAACTTATAGTTAGTCTTACACAGCTACTCAGTATTTAACACACACACACACACACACGCACACACACACACACACACACACACACACACACACATGATAGGATTTCATTGCGTAGTCCAAGTTGGCCTGGAACTTACACTGTAGATCAGACTGTCCTGGAATTGACAGAGATTCACCTGTATCTGTTTCTCAGTACTGCAATTAAAGGTGTAGACTGTTGCATCTTACGGCATGCACCACCACACATGCACCTTAAGTCCACTTTTATATGAACCAGTTAATAACCAATTCAATTGCACAAGAGCCAGACATAAATATTTCTCTGCCATGGGCTTAATGAAACATTGCCATGGGAAATCCTTATTCATGATCATACTTTTGGGGATTTTTGATGTGCTTTCTTTGTAGAAGAAGAAAGCATATCTCTCTAAAACTCCACTGGCTACACTAGCCAGGGTAAAAGGTAGCCAACCTTCACTCTCTTCCTAGTCCTTAATTCCAATTCCCCAGACTTAATGCTAATTTGTAGCAGACATAATTTTACATCCATTCCTTCCTCTCTTACCTCATTCTCAGGATGTTACACAGATTCTCCTATAGTCTTCCTCTGTCATTTGAATCTTTTGGCTCATCCACTAACACTGAAGACACCCTCTCTTTGGAAATCTGCTAACCACAATGATCAAGTAACCAGGTAGGTGGTATTTACTCTTCTTCCAATCCTCCAATTCCAATTCCCTAGTCTCATTTCCAACACTGCAGTAGACCACTTACCTATGTCCTTTCTTCCATCTCAAGCTCCACTCCCTTGGAACTCTACAAATTTCTCATGCCCCAGATTTTTACCCTCCTATAGACTCTCTCACCAGCACCCCAGCTTTCCATCCCATTCCCCATTCCATCTTAACAGTTCCCAATACTTAGAAATACCTTCTACTCTGGACCCACAGTGGTCCCCGTTAGAAGGAACTCTGAAGTACTCTGGTCCATGCAATCCATTGGTACTGCATTTTTCTAAGATCCAGATAATGCAGCAAAAACCAAAAAAAAAAAAAAAAAAAAAAACAGAAAACCACCCGACAAACACAAAACTAAATATAAGCAATAATCCCAAACCCAGGTCCCTAAAAACCAGCATCAAAACACAATTACTAACAGCCATGACAATATGTCTCCACTAGAACCTGTTAGTCCTTACTAAAGTAGGTCCTGAGAAATGCGATAAATCTGAAAAACAAGCCAATAACTTCAAAATAGCTGTTAAGAGTATATTCAAGGACCTTGTCTTAGTTAGAGTTTCTATTGCTGCAAAGAGAGAAAGACACCATGACCACAGTAAATCATAACAGAAAACAAATGGGGATTGGCTTACATTTCAGAGGTTTAGTCCATTATCATCATGGTGGGGAAGCAGGGCAAGGCACAGGCTGATATGGTACTGGAGAAGGATTTGAGAGTTCTACACCCATAATCTTTTACCCTAAGGCTCTTTCCTAATCTGAGATCAATTTTCTAAGCACTAAAATCAATGAATAGTGAAGAATTTATTTTCTAACTCAGGTATCTTGATTAGATGTTTACAGGTGTCCTTAAGGTCACTCTGTCTTTTAGGTGATCAGTATATGCCAGATGACACGTTTTTATTTTAGTAGCCCAATCTGAATAACTAATTTTGCATTTCATCCATAGCTGCAAGAAAGAATGTTGCTAAACTTTTTATGACTACACAATGAGGTTCTAATTTCCTTCTAGATGTAAAACAACACAAACAAGCAAACAAACCCTCTTTATATTCTTTAAGCTCGTACAAAGAATCTGCTTGACGACCATGAAGCTTTCACTAGCAGTATCTGCCAAGGTTTTCTAGCTTGTCTTAATGTTAATGTAATGTATTCCACTATTTTTCTCCACACTAATCTCCTTTTCATAGGTATCAACACTAGCTTGAACAAACAACTGTAATGTTTTAAAATAATAAAAATAAATATTTTATTTACACATCTTCAGTTTGATCAACTCTCAATAAAAATGAGCATTTGTTATCCAATCAATGTCTTCAAAGTCCTACTTCAATGTGGCAGTCCCATATGATGGCCAGGCTAATCCTATCTCTCCAGTAGAATCTCATCAGATGCCAAGGACACGGGCATGGTAGCCTCTAGTTCTACCTTTACATAATTTCCAGAGTTTTCTTATCCAGTGGTTATATAACAAGTGTTACAGTGATGGTTCATTTTAGTTCTCAACTTGACTCATTTTGGAATCAATTAGAGGGTAAACCACAAGGCATTTCTGTTAAGGATTTTTTTGATAAGGTTATATGAAGTTAGGAAGACCAATTTTAAATGTTAGTGGCATTGTGTAGCAGTGGTCCAGATCACAGATGAAGCAGGGTAGCTTTGCTTTCTGTCTTCCTGTCTTCAGTCTTACTAGCAAGTTAATTTAATTTTTTTGCTGCAGTTTCTGCATTCCTTTGTTGACATTAGGGTCCACCTTCAGTTTTATGGCTGACACTGAAAACTATTGGCTTTCCATGAGACCTCTGGTACTTCAAAACTTGATTGGCTTTCAGAACTATTGAGGCATTCAGCTCCAATACAGATGTGCGACAGTCATTGTTGGATTGCCCAGGTCATATTATATAAACTATATTCATTCTATCAGTTCTGTTCTTCTAGACAACCCTGAGTGATAAACTACACTTTGATCCCTCAATTACATTAGGAATGTGGAATAGCTATTTATCCTAGTTTCAGAGAATACATAACATTACACTGCATCACTAAAAATTAAAAGCATGCAACTGACCTTAACATAAATCATAAAAGGTAAGATGAGTAATTCCTCTTTTCCCCAACCTTCTCAACCCTCTGTGTGTGTGTGTCTGTCTTGAGTTTCTAATATTATTGACCAATATGTATAATAAAACTTCATTTATGAATAAATAAAAATAATATTAAAAAGATAATGTATACAATAAAAACAAAAATCACACATTGCTGCTATTGGTAGCAAACCTTATAAATCCTAAGCATTCACATCAACAAAGATTTTCTTTAAGATTTGAAGTTATGTGTACCTCCTATTAACATTACCAGTCTCTCAGTATTCTCCTCTAACTAAAAATCTTTATAAAAAATTTTAGAGCTTCACAAAGACCTGGACCTTTGCAGAAAGATTGCAACTAAGCTTTAAGCTGCTCTATATCTAAAGCCTTTACTTTATCTGCACATCTAGGAATAATAGCTTAATTTCCTTTGCTAGCTTAGTAATTGTATCTGTGCTCAGGATTGTCTTGATTTCTACCTATCCTGAGTCTCTATAAAAGTATGGCAGGCTACAGAGTAGTTCATAAGTTACTGAGCACAGATAAAAGGTTCATTGTAACCTACTTTTCATATCAGATTTAAAAGATAATGGTATTATACTACAAGGCGAAATTTAAGCTGTTTCCCACATAGCGTATAAATACGTAATTTGTAAGACAATAGAGCAAATGAAGAGCAGAAATAAAGACGCTAGAGAGGAGGATTCTGTATCCCACCAAAAACAGGTTACAGCCTATAAATTTAAAATGTTAATAGCAAAACTTTGGGCAATCATTAAGCAAGAAGACATATAATTTTCTATTACATGAAAAGTAAAGGATATCACAAAAATATAATTTTAATACAAAATAACTCAAAAACTGAATAAAATGGTAACATATAGGGTCTAATAGATATAAAAGTGAAATACCACAGTAGTAAGTGTGAGTATAGATTTGGCATTAATCATTCAAAATTTAAATGTATTAAACTCTATAGTGAAACATCTGAATAAATTTAATAAAATGATACAATAAACCTAGTTTCATTTAAAGATATAAATGAATTGAAAACTGCAGCACAGAAATGATATATCGTAGTAACTGAGTAAACCTAAGTGCATCAGACAAAATAAAATAATGATACAGCTGCTTGAATGAATACAAATGGTATCTGATCATCATAAAAATTTACTCTATCTTCTGAATGACATCACTATAAGCACATATATTTCCACCACATCACAAACTATGAAGAAAATTAAGTCATTATAGAGCTGAGAGTTGCAAAAAAATTCAGTTGCATTTCATATGCATGTCGGTATTAAAATATAAAAAGCAAGCAAAAAAGAATAGATAAAGATTTTAGTACAAACATAAAGAATAGAAAAGAGAGGAGAACAGCAAATAAGTTATTTGATAAGATTACCAAAGAAAAATAGATGAAAATTCATGCTATATTTGTATATCAAGAGAGTTATTAATATTCAAATGGTACTATAGAAATCGCAGCAGCATTTACTGGAAAAAATTATAGGATTATCATTAAGGCATTACATGTGAAAAATTAAAAATCTAAGAATAACACAAAAATCTCAGAAAAGGAAAGAAAACATAGAAGACTCGTCTTTTTGATTTAAAATCTTTCTGCTAGAATAAACATTGCATACCAGAAGAATATGGACAAGCCTCTAGACAAGTGAATAGAGAAGAAAACAGAACTAAATCTGCACCTTGCTAGTTGATGCTTTACCTTAGTGTCAAGAGATAACACTGAAAAAGAAATGTATCCTTTGAAGAAATAGTAGTGAGACAAGATATCCATGTGCCAAAATATGAATGCCTGTGTTAAGCCATGAAAAAACATGAACTCAACTAATCAAAGACACAATGAGAGAGAATTCTTTAAAGAGGCTAAAAATCTTTAAAGACAATAAGTCTAGGATTAGAAAAGTGGTTCAGAGATTAAGAGCATATAACATTTTTGTAAAAGAGCTAAATTGTGTTTCCAGCATAATGTCAAAAGACTCACAGTTACTTCTGATTCCACTTCCTGGGAATTCTGACAACTTTTATTTTCATAGCATCTGAACTCATGTATACATAATCACACACACACGTGTGTGTGTGTGTGTGTATTTAAATAAGAAAATAGAAATCAAAATAAAATCTTTCTTTACAAAAGAAAGCAAGACATAAGAGTTTCTGTACTTTTGATGTGTAATGGTTTGTTAGTTATGGTGCTTAAAAAACAAGAAATTTAAAAAATAAGAAGATGAATTTATTTAATTAAATTTGGACTGGCATTTAGGGCACAAATATTCTGGAAGTAACCAACTACTTTCTGATTCAGTTTAATTTCATCCCCAGATCATGAAATCCATGCCTTGAACCATCATTGGATCAGGAATTCTGTGGCTAGACAAATCACAGCACTTATGCAAAAACCTACTACTATGATTCTGATAACTGGAACTAGACAAAGTGTTAAACTAACTCCTGGTTGCTTATAGTTATACTCATATGTTAATGCATACAAAACCTGTCATGAGAGAAACTTAAGGTATTTTTTTTGTTTGTTTTTTGAGAAACTTCTATATGCAATAGATAATGGTTCCACTACTAGTATCACCACAAACTGCCCATGTCAAACAACTGCCACCCACATTCAGAGGGTTTAATTCGATCTTATTCTGGTTCTCTAGCTGTCAGTCTGGGGTCAGTGAGCTTTCACTAGCTCAACTATGATGTTTCTAAGGGTATCCCTCTCATGGTCTTGGTCCCTTGGCTCATAATATCAGTTCTCCCTCTCTATGACTAGACTTCAGGAGTTCAGTCGAGTGATTAGCTGTGTAACTCTGCATCTGCTTCCATCAGTTACTGGAAGAAAGATCTATGATGACAATTAAGATAGTCATCAGTTTGATTATAGGGGAAGGGTATATTTGGTATCCTCTACTATTGTTTAGATTCTTAGCTGGACTCATCCTTGTGGTTTCTTGGAGTTTATCTAGTGTGTTGTTTCTCGCTAACAGAACAATGGTTCCCTCTTTCAAAGTATCTCTTCCCTTGCTCTCCCTCTCTGTCCTTTACCCAACTTGATATTCTAGATCCCTCATGTTTTCCTCCCTTCTCCCCTGCTCAATTCCTCAGTCTCCTACCACCCTCCACATCTCCCCCAACACTGACAATTTACTAAGGAGTTCTTGTCTATACAATCTATTGAAATTTTTTGTTCACTATATTTTGATCACCCTTTTTAAAAGACTTTACATTTTTTCAATTCTAATGAAAAAAGAAAACTACTATGTATAAAAAGAGAAGGAAGATATGGCATAGAGCCATGAAAATCAAATGTATCAACAGAAACACATCATATTAATAGCAAAGGAAAATTTTATTTTGATATTTAAAATAAATACAACAAATATTTAATCCCAGCACTCGGGAGGCGGAGGCAGGCGGATCTCTGTGAGTTCGAGACCAGCCTGGTCTACAAGAGCTAGCTCTAGGAAAGGCTCCAAAACCACAGAGAAACCCTGTCTCTTAAAACCAAATAAATAAATAAATAAAATAAAGACAAGAAATAAAAAAATGTAAATATAATATTGGAAATGCATAATCACAACTGAAGAACCAAGTATAATTTCTGAAAATTTAAAACAAACTATTTTAAATAAAAATACATATTTGAATGAAATTTACTATCAGATAAATAATTGATGTTTTTAAAGGTGTAGAGGTGAACATTTTCTTTTTTCTTTTTGAGAGAGAAGGGAAGGAATGTGAAGCTGGGTGATTAGGGAGTTGGAGAAAGATCTGGGATGAGTTTGAGAGGGGAAAGCACATGATCAAAATATATAATTTGAAAATTTTAAAGTATAAATCAAACAGTCACAAATATGCATGAAATCAAAAAAATACAAGCAAGAAGAAAGCTGAGCACAAATTCAAGGAACATGGATAAAGATAAAATAGTACTACATAAGGGAAAATGGGGATTTCAAGTGAAAAGGAGAGGACTGGAGAGATGGGTCTGCAGTTAAGAGCATTTGTTGCTCTTCAGAGGATCTGAATTGAGTTCCCACACCTCATATCAAGTTTCTCATGATTGTCTATAACTGTAGTTCCAGGGGATCTCCATCTACAGAGACTTACACTCAAGTATGCAGATATACACACCTATATGTAATTTAAAAATAATAAAAATAAGTATTTTCAAAAATGAAAATGATAAAAAAAAAAAATCATTTAGGTAGGTACGTATTAAAACTTTTCTAATTTGATGAGACAATACACCATTTTACATACCAGATAAACTGGATAATAAATATAAAGTGAGACATTATCACACACATACATGCATGGACACACATTTACACACACACACACACACACACTGTACTAGCACATTTACACACTTTACATGAAAGTTGCGAAAAACATTGATGCAAAGCTCCAAAAGCATTTGACACATGGAGCTCAGAAGAATAAAAACAGAAATTGCAAGTGAATTATTATCAGAAACTATACAGGACAGATAGCTTTAAAGTACTGAAAGAATTTCAAAACTGTCAGCCTGGAATCCTAAGTCACGGCAGCATATTTCAATACTAAAAGCAGGAGAATGACTCTTCAAGTCATCAAAGAAAAAGGTAATTCATGCCTATCCAAATTAAGTAACACTGTGGAAAGAATAGCAGAAAAGTTAAAAATGAATAATGGTAACATTGTAGTTTTAAGGATGCTGTGCAGCTTAATGGAGACACTGATTATTTTTTTAAATAAACCTAAAATCCTGTTGCACCTACAAAATCAAACTTCAATGCATTAGCCAATAGAGAAGACATGGTTGAGAAGCAAAGGCTGGAAGGGAAATGAGTAGTAGGAAAATGGATGAAATACATGGAACAAACACTTAGATAAGGGAACAATATAAAACACAAATGCAACTACATCAATAATTTTATTAAATGAAAATTATATTAATGCACTATCCTGGCTAATGTTTGTCAACTTGACTATAAACTTAGATGAATCTGGGAAGAGGAAATTTTAACTGAAAAAAAAAATCCTTCATAAAATTGCCTTTGGGGAAATTTGGAGAATAGTTCCTAATTAGTGATTGATATGTGAGGCTCCATCAATTGTGAACAGTATCACCCCTAAGCAGGTGGCCTTTGGTGATATAAAAATGATGAGCAAGCCATGAGGAGTAATATGTTAATGTTTACAATTACTGCATATTTGTCAAGACCAAAATAAATGAATTTGAGATATAGCAAAAAAAATAGTAATATAATGAAAACATTAAAATTTGTATTATAAGAAACAAGGTAGAGTCAACCAGAAATGTAAGCAGAAATAGAGAAAGGGGTAGACCAAGGAACAATGAGTTTAGAAACTCAACAATAATGAATGCTATATAATTAAAGCAGAGCTCAAGAATACATGAAGGGAAATGACATAGTAAACAGAAGAAAATTAACCAACTACAAATATAGGTTAAATATTCAGCACTCTTTCAATAATTGATTAATTTGAGAGGAAAACAGTTTCTAGAATCCTCAGATAATGCTATCACTTTACCTAATTTCCATAACAAAGTCATGCATATTCTTTCTTTTGTCATAATGGATATGTGGAAGACTAAAGTAGAAATCAGATAACTAAGAAGTCATTTGGAACAAGAAAAAGAAATCAAAGTTCAGTCTTAAAAAATATCAATAATAAATTTAAAAACATTTATGTTTTTGAGATTCAGGCACAGAAGTAAATGTAGGTGTTGATATAGGTGCAGATGCAGAGAGATGAAGATGTCAATGTAGCTGAAGATGCAGATATAGATACAGATGTGGCTCCAAATAGAGGTATGTCTCATGCTAAAGAGCAGAAGAACCAATATGAATTTTTAAAAGGAACAACAAAGTGGACATTCCTGAGCTTAAATTTCTGTAAGATCTTGTATAACTATGCATTACATATATTTATTTTGCTTTATCTAATTGCATATTTAAAGTCAATAAATTGTAAATTTAATTTTTTAATAAAGAGTTGTTTCCTAGTTTATTTTTTATTATTATTCTTAGTGTATTTTGTGTGTGTGTGGGGGGGTTGTATATGTCTATGTGTGATGTTTGCATGTGTGTGAGTATGGCAGGGGGTTGGGCAAACACTTGTCTGGGATCCATTTTTCTCTCCATGAAGGACAGAAGACAACACTCAGGCACTGATTTTCATTTCATCTTGAATTCTACGCATCAAATTCTGATCACCAGGCTTGCTCAGCAAGTACTTTTACCCTCTGAGTCATCTTACTGACCCCAGTGTTTTAACTTTTGCAAGTTATAGTTGTTCAAAATTAATCTTAACTGTCTGGACTGCTCATTTAGAGTAGTGAGTGAGGGTAATTTTCCTTTCCTTGACCACCTTTTAGCGTTTGTATGAACCAGTTGTCTACACTTGACAAGTAATCTGTAGCAAGTGAAACAATGACTATCATATTTACATAACTGCCTGGAATGATTTGAACTCTGCTGTTGTTTGTTGAAGCTATAAGAGATTCAGGGATTCCAAAGAATTCTACTGTGCAAACCCCTCACTTTGGTTTAACTCTTGCTGTGTGATTTACCACTTCCCCTATGTATTACACTGCCCATGTAGATTACTACTTCTTCTGTGGATTACCAATTGCCCTAAGTCATAGGGGAGAAAATATATTAGTTATTAGTGCAAAGCAGTATGCAAGCAACCATACTTTGAGAATTTTACATCAAAAATAGACACTATATGAAATTCTAAATGATAAGTGGGTTTCTGTTTATATTCATTATAAAGCATAACCCCTTACCAAATATTCCTTAATAAAGTACTGACTCTTCACTGCTATGCATTGTTGGGAAGTAGTGAAATCAAATTCTACATTGAGGGAAATGTACACTTCTGTCAAATATTAAAACTTTTATCCATAAAATATCTAGATATGGATAAAAGTTTGATTTTTCTAGTCCAAAAATGGAGATACAAATTCTTCTAGTTACAATATCATAAAAATCACAGGAGTAATTGGCAAAACATGGTTTCATTGCTTGCTAGTTTTCATCATTATTGTAAATAAGAGGAATCTTGTAGAGAATTAATAAAATCTTTAGTTATATACATATTTAAGCTGATGGTTCACAATTATGTGGCCATGGGATCTAAGAAGATGTCTGTGTATATTGGAATTGGGATTTTTTTGTTATTTCTGTTTAAAAGCCTACAATATACTTTTTTGTACATAATAGTTTCATATCTGTCAAAGAAAAAAAATAATTTATTCTCTATTTTATTTTTAAAACAGGTAAGATGGAAATATTTGATTTGTGTCTAGCCAAGATTTAGTAGAAAATCATGGTTGTGTGTGTATGTGTGTGTGTGTGTTATAAAAGGTATTTGCACAAGATAGGTACATCCATGCAACAATTTCTTAAATTAGAGAACATGAAATAAACACACCTATTGTTTGACTTGGTACATACAATTTCAAACATAAGACTAAAATTCAGCAAAAGAAAGGAATGAGCACAGCATATTTGGCAAGATAATTGTAATTTCACAATAAACAAATTAACATATTTGTGAAGTCTTTGCAAGATAAACTTGAGAGTTGACAACCACAGACTGACTGCAAAGCACATATGGCATTAGAAATGAAAAAGAGAGAAAAATAATGTTTAGTTTACCAACAAAGAAGAAGTACAATACTGAAAATAAATTGAGGAAACTTCAAACCCCAGGAATCTGCCAATTTTCTCCAGAAGTTGAGAAGAAATTTCAAATGAAGAAATCTTAATCTGCTTTTCTCTAAAGTATCACAGGTTCAACCTGTGATGTTTTCTTCAAATGTACAAGTTTCTTTTTGAGGTAAGTAATCACAGAGGACAACCAGTCCCTCCTTTGCATTTAGTAAAAAAAATAGAATTTGAATTATGAATTATCAAATGCACATATATTGTTCTGGGATGAAATAAAAACTTGAGCTGTGATGGTTCATGTTTGATGCTCATTCTGTTCTGTATTTTCTTCCATTTTTAAATGCATTTATTTGTTATATTTTAAGTATATCAATACCCTTCCTCTCTCTCTCTCTCTCTCTCTCTCTCTCTCTCTATATATATATATATATATATATATATATATATATATATATATATATGTGTGTGTGTGTGTGTGTGTGTGTGTGTGTGTCAAAACGTGTATGTCTGATGGTCGCATAGACAGTTTATAAATATTGTTTTAATTTGTTTCTGTGTCCTTGTACTCATGTAGGCAATTCTCATTGGAGCTCATTCAATATTACTGGTGAATTTTGGAGAAGCCCATACTGTCTTTGTCTTTCATATTGTTTGTCTTATTATAATGAGACCTACACTTTGGGGTTCCTTTCATTGATTATGTATTGAGATTCTGGGCTTCCTCCATTAGTTGGAAGTTTTGGGATTTTTTATTTTGTTTGTTTGGTTTCAGTACAAGTTTAGTAGACTTCAGATCAGAAAGGATGATCTTGAAGGTCAATTCTTCACAATCTCAGTGTTGATTTTTGATTGAAGGGATATAGATGATTCCTATTGGGTCACAAGCAAAAGAGCATGTGCACAGAACAAGTGGCTGCATCTATTTCAGGTGGTTTGCAAGCTGTATTTCCTGAGCTATGGCTAGAACTGTGAGGATACTATGTGTGAGCTAGGGTCATGAACACTAATAAAGCTAGACTAGCATGCAAGGTGTAAGAATGAGCATAGGCTTAAGGGTTAAGGATGGTGCTATTAGGCAACATTCTAGGTACTAACCAGGTTGGACCTGTGCCAAAATGTGTGCTACAAGTTATGACTGGAGGTTGATATGACTCTGGTGAGCTATTGTCCAGGGCACTTATCAGACTAGCCCATTCTACAGAATAGGAAAAGTATGTAGTTTGAGGAGTATGCAAGCAGAATAAAGTACAGAAAACTCACCAAATTGAATCAGAGCATGGTGTTGTTTGGCTCAGGTTGTATTTATAGGTTGGATACAATACCAGGGGCTAGGTTTAGAAGACCTGACCATATTAGGATAGTGTTGAAATAGGGGCAGAGGGGTTGCGTCCCCAACACCCCGGCAGCCTGGCTAGTTTATGCCCAAAATAACAACAGACAAACCATAGTCATTTAAACACTGCTTGGCCCATTAACTTCAACCTCTTAACCCATTTCTTATCATCTATGTAGCACCATGAGGTGCGCTTACCAGGAAGATTCTAGGTACATCCATCTTGGGTCGGAGCTTCATTACGAGGGTGCCTCAGAGAGCCGGGCTATCCTGTCTGCCCGCGAGAGAGGAACCTGGCTTCTCTGAGCGGAGCTGCATGATTTCTGATCTCACTTCCTCTTTCTGCCTGCATACTATTCTGCTTACTCCTCCCACCTATGTTCTAACCTATCAGGGCCAAGGCAGTTTATTGAACCAATGAAATCAACAGATTGATAAACAGATTGATATATGACACTCCCACATCACTTCCCCTTTTTCTGTTTAAACAAAAAAGAAAAGCTTTAACTTTAACAGCAACATTCAAACTCTAGAAATGACAGAGACATCTCACTGCCTGGGTAGTCACCCAAAGTTCCTCTGTACTGTTGGGGCATCCGTCTTCGGCCTACAAGCCCATAGTTTTCAGCAGACATTCCACAAAGCAGGAAATTTCAAAGGCAGTCACTATCTGCTTGTCCTGAAGAATGTCTTGCAGACTCTTTCATGAATCAGGAACCCCGAAAGATCATCTCACCTTTAGGCAAGTTCAGTAGTCCTCTCTCTGGGGGTTCTCTGTGTCCAGTTTATGCAATAGTCCAGGCAAGAGCAGTTTCTTGCCCAAATGGCTATCAAACTCCATAAGGATCCTCTTCAATGCCCATCTTCCTCTTGAAGTAGATTGGTGCTGCCAGGAGCAGAGTGTCTCATTGTCATGAAAAACCCTAAGTTATTAAAACATTTAAAATGCCATATTCTATAATCTTTGAAAGATATAATGAATGCCTATCTAAAATATATCTATGTACATCTAGAAAATCTTAACTAACATGACTACAAACTTGACTATTATGATTATCTATTAACAACCTATATACATTACATTTTTAAGTGAACTACAGAATCACAATACCTTAATCAAGATCAGAAATACAGATACATATAACAAAATTGACCTTAAATTTAAATCACTAAATATCAATGTAAATTATTCATACCTATATCATATCCCCCTTTAAATGTAAAAGAACATTTATAAACCATATTTGGGAACATGGGCGCAGTTTTTTCTCTCCAAACTGCTTCCTGCTGAATGGGGACGTCATTAATTAGGTCTTTCACGGTATAACCTGTGTGCTAGTTTCATCTCAGTTGGCAATTGAGTAAAGCAATGATGTGGGAGTGTCATATATCAATCTGTTGATTTCATTGGTTAAAATAAAGAAACTGCTTGGCTGGTCCAATAGGTTAAAACATATGTGGGAGGAGTAAACAGAATAGTATGCGGACAGGAAGAGGAAGTGAGCTCAGAATGCATGCAGCTCCACTAAGAGACGCTCCTGTCTAGCGAGCCGACAGGATAGCTTTGCTCTCTGAGACACACGCGATGAAGCTCCGATCCAAGATGGACATAGGCTAGAATCTCCCCGGTAAGCGTACCTTGGGGGTGCTAACACAGAATATTAGAAATGGGTTAGTCCAGGTGCGAGAGTTAGCCCGTAAGAGGCTAGAGCTAGTGGGCCAAGCAGTGTTTAAATGAATACAGTTTGTGTGTTGTTATTTCAGGCATAAGCTAGCCAGGCGATTGGGGTGTTGGGGATGCAAACCCGGTGCCCCAATTTCAACAAAGCAATTTTCTGAAGATGTTTGTAGCAACCCTTCATTCTGGCCAGACCTCCACAAAATACTCAGAGACTATTTGCAATTTTAAAAGACATTGATCTTGAAATTTAACCATCATTTTACTTTCACAGGATCCCCCAGAAAGAACGTTGCCCCCATGACAGCTGGAAGTAATTCTAGAAGACGATGTCCCCTCTCCCAGTAAAGTTTGCCCCTGGGTTTAGGGACATCATTTAGGGGTTGGGAGGTTGGGGGAGGAATTTTATAAGCTCAGGGATCATTTTGGAAAAAAAAAAAAGGGATGATGGGATAATAGATTTGTAATTGTGAGTTACTATTTTTAAACAAATATATTGGTATTGACTCTTGTATATTGATACAAAGTTAAATTATATTGACTATTATATGCATGCATGTTTCTACCTCTGTTTAAAATATTTTTTATGTATTGACATATATTGTATTGATATATATATTGTATATATCTGCCATATTGCAGTGTACATTTCCACCTCTGATTAAGATACTTATATAATGTTTGTGTATTGATATATATTTACCATATTGCAATGTATATTGGTACATTGTTTATATTTGGAGATCATTATCCTCATTTGTTACACAGATGTTTATTGTCTTAGTCTTTAAGTTAGATAGATATTGAGAATTATATAGATTAATAGTCATCTAAGTTTGTCATTTATAATTAGACTAATCAGGTTCTTTAGATATATAGAGATTATACTCAGTATAGATAGATAATCTTCAACCTCTTCAAAGAGCTGTAGAAAATGGCCTTTAATCTAACTCAGAGTCTTGTGGTAGTGAGACACAATTGCTCCTGGCAACACCACTCTATTCCCGAGAGAATGTTGAGCACCAAAGACACTCCACCTGGAGCCTTTCTTTTTGGCAGCACTGGCCTTGGGGCAAAGAAATGCCCATAACTCAACCACTGACAGAGATACAGAGCGTGCATCAATGGATAAAACAAAACTGTCATATCCTGCCAAGACAGGGTAAGATAGTTTTGAAAAGTTGCTTGCCTTTGAAATTGGTATGTCAGTTATGTTAGGCCTTAGCCAAAGTTGGTTGCTTCAACGCTGCAAACATGACTTTGGGTGATTGCCCAGGTAGCTAGTTGTCTCTGTGATTTGTTGCATGTTTTGGAAGTTGTTTTACTGAACTTCCTAATTACCCAGGTAATATTATTTCCCTTCTCAGATCTTCGATGGGGTTGAAGACTATATAAATGTAGTTACTTTTCTCTCACGACTTGGCCAAGTTATTTATTATATAAGACCTAAGCTAGTTAGAATAGGATATTTGTACTTATTGTGTATAATTTCGTAGTAGGTTTAGAACTCTCTTACTTAAACAAAAGGGGAAGGTGTTGCAGGAGGTCCTTCCGCCCCTCCAACCAATAGCTGCTGAGATACCAGCCCATTGGGGTGTGGTTTCTCTCCCTTTAAAAAGCTGCTACTTCCTTCTGCTCGCTCTCTTCACTTCCTGCTCCGCCAGTGACTAGACTCTCTTCCTGGTTGCGCAGAGGGCTGTTGTCTGGGACGGTGATCTGTAAGTTTTTTCCTCTTTAAATAAATATTACCCTATTAATCATAATTCCAAACTGGTGTGGCATTGTTCGTGGCTTACGCCTTCATGATAGTATACAAGATGTGAAACAAGGGTTAAACCTGGAAATTGATGAAAATATAGATGGACAGTTGTGTTCCTTTAAGGAACACATCCAGTGGTTGGAGTTCTAGGTGAGCCTATATCCTCTCAAACTGACATTACTAACTATTACTGGCAGAGAAAAGTAACTTGTATAAGATAATAGAACAACAGATGACCCTTGAGTATTAGACTGGGATAAGAATCAAGAACAGTCAGAATAACACTCATGAGCAAGGGAAGATGAAGAAGAGACAACATAAATTTTGAGAGGGATCCTGACAGGGAAATACACTGACCTGAGCTAGATTTTTCCCTTTGTTTCTGACACACGGATCCGTACATTTTATACCTGTTTGAAAGTATACAAAAGAAATACAGAAATTCTTCTAAGCAGAGAGAGAAACAAAACTATCATTATGCAGAAAGAAATGTGTAGGAACAAGAGGAGACAGGTTGACTTTGGAGAAAGTTGAGCAACTGTAGTCAGAATGAGGATTCAATGAGACAACAGCACAGTGCTTGAGACTTGTCACAAAAGTAATTTCTTTGATGTCCTTCAAAAGCCATCTTTTCATGAGAAGTAGAAAAAGACAATATCTCCTGAGTAAATTGGGAGCATGTGGACCTTGGGGGAAGGTTGAAGGGGAAGGGAGAGGCAGGGAGGGGAGCAGAGAAAAATGTAGAGCTCAATAAAAGTCAATAAAAAAAGAAAAAAAGTCATTTTTTCAGGGAGCAAGAATTAGCAATGGCTCTTCAAAAACTATCTAGTGATCTCATGCATAATAACATTTGCAAATCATTGAAATCCTTCCTGTTCACTTTAATCAAAATAGAATGGACGCTAGGTGACTCCATACAGTGTTTATCTACAAACACACACACACACACACACACACACACACACACACACACACACATATATATAGCCAAGTACTACAAATAATATCCAAGCACCTAAGTGTTGGAAACCTTCAATTTATTTTAGAAATCATTCAGAATCCTTGCTGAGTGTCAGAGGGATCATAATTGGCAAGGCATAACTTTTGAACAAACTCAGAATTCTAAGGTCATTAACTTTCTTTCTAAAGCAACCAAATCAGTGTCTTCATTCTTCATTGTTTTGAGCTTTACCTTTTAATGCAATTGTTAATTTTTTTCTATAAAACTCAGTTATGTTGAAGTAGAGCAAGGTAAAATGCCTTTAGAGAGTTTCTTTTTTTTTTCTTTTTTAAGTTTATTTTTATTTTTATTTTATATTAAAAAATTAAAAAAAATTTCCACCTCCTCCCAGCCTCCCATTTCCCTACCCTTCCTCCCACACCACTCCCCCTCCCCCTACTCCTTTCCCCGTCCCTCTCCAGTCCGAAGAGCAGTCAGGGTTCCCTGTACTGTGGAAAGTCCAAGGTCCTCCCCCCTCCATCTAGGTCTAGGAAGGTGAGCATCCAAACTGGCTAGGCTCCCACAAAGCAAGTACATGAAGTAGTATCAAACCCCATTGCCATTGTCTTTGGCTTCTCATCAGTCCTCATTGTTCAGAGAGTCCGGTTTTATCCCATGCTTTTTCAGTTCCAGTCCAGTTGGCCTTGGTGAGCTCCCAATAGATCAGTCCCTCTGTCTCAGTTGGTGGGTGCACCCCTCAAGGTCCTGACTTCCTTTCTCATGTTCTCCAGCAATACCTCTCTTGGGAATATACCCAAGAGATGCCCTGTCATATTACAAAAGCATTTGTTCAACTATGTTCATAGCAGCATTATTTGTAATAGCCAGAACCTGGAAACAACCTAGATGTCCTTCAATGGAAGAATGGATGAAGAAAGTGTGGAATATATACACATTAGAGTACTACTCAGTGGTAAAAAAACAATGACTTCTCGAATTTTGCATGCAAATGGATGGAAGTAGAAAAGACTATCCTAAGTGAGGTGTCCCAGACACAAAAAGATGAACATGGGATGTACTCACTCATAATTGGTTTCTAGCCATAAATAAACGACATTGAGTCTATAATTTGTGATCCTAAAGAAGCTAAGTAAGAAGGTGAACCCAAAGAATAACATATAGCTATCCTCCTGGATATGGGAAGTAGACAAGATTGCCGAGCAAAAATTGGGTTCTTGGGGGTGGGATAGGGGTAAGGGGAGATGGGGAGAGAAATGTGAGAAGGAGCGGATGGGGGGAATTTGGGGAATTGGGATGGTTGGGATAAAGGAAGGATGGATATGGGAGCAGGGAAGCATATATCTTAATTAAGGGATCCAGCTTAGGGTAGGCAAGAGACCTGAACCTAGAGGGGCTCCCAGATGCCCAGGGGGATGTCCCCAGTTAGTGCCTTGGGCAGCTGAGGATAAGGAACCTGAAATGGCCCTATCCTATAACCACACTGATGAATATCTTGCATATCACTATAGAACCTTCATCGGACGATGGATGGGGATAGAGACAGAGATCAACATTGGAGCACTGGAATAAGCTCCCAAGGTCCCAATGAGGAGCAGAAGGAGGGAGAACATGAGCAAGTAAGTCGGGACCGTGAGGGGTGCACCCACTTTAGAGAGTTTCTAGATCAGTGTAATAACAGTTTTAAATACAACCTGAGTCTAATGTTGCTCAAGGTGTTATATGACTGCTCTTGTAAAGTTTTAGAGGACCTAGTTGTGAATACTAGCAATAATTGGCTAGTATTAAGAGGTAACTGTTATAATAGTCTCTTTGGAGGCATACATCTACATAGGCGTCCAAAGAGTGTTTTTAAGTGTTTATTTGTGTTTATGTGTGTGTGTGAATGCGAGGTGTATGTGTGTATGTGCGTATGCATATGTGAATGTATAGTCTAAATTAACAAACATAACATCCTAAGAGCTTGTGGTCAATATGCTAGTGACACCAGGGCATCATCTAGTAAATGTTAAGTAGTTTATGGAAAAAGAGTTACTTCTTAAGAGAAAAACACCATTACCAACAATGAACTATCCTTAGTAATTTGACAAAACTTTGAAATTCTTCATTAAAATTATTCAATTCAGTGCAAATTCAGATTATAATAAAAGGCCATTTTGTAATGTAAAATGAAGAACAGTAACATTAGAGATACTGTTACCAAAATATTTATAGCATTAAGGATTTTTATGCAGCTCCTCTTTCAAAATATCTAAATTGTTTACATTTATGATTTTAATCATTCTTGATCATCTACTCACATATATGTACACAAAAGTGCAATGCATATATTTTCTACTTTCAACTATATTAAATATATATGAAGCTATTTTGTTGGTCAGTATTATATATAAATTACTGATTCTCATGCTGTAAACTCTTACAGAATTTAGGAAAATGAGACATATTTATCTAGTTGAATGGAATTTGTGGTTTATCAATAGTGTTCCATCTACATTATCTTAAAAATAAGATCACTTTATTACAGTTGCCTCAGAAATAAAAACACCACACAGTTATTTTAATACAATGACCAGTTAACCAGCAGTGTCTCCTCTGTGTATCCTACCCTATCATGCATATGTGTAAACAAGTATAAATGTGGCTACCATATGAAGTTAAGATAGGAGACCAAGTGAGGACAAAATGAGGTAATGAGAAAAGGACAGAATACTGGCAAAAGGACACAGGATTCATGAAAGAAAATGTAAAACAATTATTTTTTCCCTAGTCTTAACTCTGTAGCATTGATCATGAATGTATAACACACTTAGAAACACTCCATAGCTTCATAATGGCCATGCTAATTGTGAAGCCATTCACTGAACTACATTGAATGAGTTGTATTAATGTTGTCTTCAGCAATGGACTTTTTTTAAATCAGTTTTTGGAGAGCAGGCTATAGACTCGGCAATATTGTGAGTTTGTGGGGGTATACCTATGAAACGCCTTTGCTTAACAATTCAGTTAGCTGTAACCCAATCCCAGGACTGGAATCTTTGTTTAATGACAAGAAATTTCCAGTTTGTGGTCTGCCTCCCCCATTTTTCGTAATTTCATTTAAATCACCTTCATACATGTACATATTTTAGGGTTCTTCTATTATATTAAATTTCTATGCAACTCCTCAAATGTCCCTTACATTAAAGTGGATCTCCATGCATCCTCTCCATAATTCCCTTCACCCCATCTCTGTCCTCAATTGTTCCTCATCTTTCACTACCACAAACTATATATAACTATTCTTTTTTGCTTTCCTAATGATATCTATCTGGTTCTGTCCCTAGTCCTTACTCTGACCTTTGTGATTCTATAGAATGAAGCTAGTATATTGTTCATTTGACAGCAAATATACATATATAAGTGAATATCTACCATATTTATCTTTCTGAGTCTGGGTTATGCTGGGATGATTTATTCTAGTTCCATTTATTTAACTCTGAATTTTATTGTTTTGAAATGTGTTCATAATGTTCCATTGTATAAATGCACCATGTTCTTTACACATTCTTCTGTTGAAAGTCATGTGTGTTGCTTCCAAATTTGGCCATTATTAATAATATAACAATGAACATGGTTGATCACATATCTCTATAGTATTTCTATAATAGGATGTAAAATTCTTTGGGTATATGCCCAAGGGGTTTCTAAATCCCCCTCTTCCTGAGTAACCAACACACTGACTTTCATAGTGGTTGGACAAGTTTGCACTTTACCATCAATGGATAAGTGTATCCTTTACTCCTTGTCCTCATCAGCAAGAACTGTCACTTGATTCATTGTTCTTAGCCATTCTGCCACTATGTCTGCATGGCACTTTCCTTACCCATGAAGAAGCTTCTTAGTTTATTGAAGGCCTATTTATTGTTCATGATAGTACCTGTGTTAACCATGTTTTGTTCAGTAAGTCTTTTCCTATGTCAGTGAGTTCCAGGCTAATTCCCACTTTGTCTTCTATCAGGTTTAGTGTATCTGTTTTTATGCTGAGGTCTGTGATCCTTTTGGATTTGAGTTTTGAGCATGATGGTATGGATGAGTCTATTTTCATTTTGCTAAATGTAGATATCCAGAAAACACAGTCCTATTTCCAGTATGTGTTTCTATAAAAATTTAGGTGTTCATATGTTTATGAATGTACATCTAGATCTTCAATTTGATCTCAAAATTGACATGTCTGTTTTTGTGCCAATTCCATGCTGTTTTTATCACTATAACTCTGTGGTACCACTTGTACTCAGCCATAGTGATACCGTCAGACATTCTTTCATTATTAAAGGTTGTTTTAACTATTCTGATTTTTGTTTTGTTGTTATTGTTCCATGTGAAGCTGAAAATTGTCTTTTAAAGATCTGAGAATTGTGTTGGAATTTTGATGAGGTTCTCATTGAATCTGTAGTGGGATGACCATACTTAGCCATGAATGTTCAAGAGCAAGATCTTTCTTTCTTTAGTGTCTTTAACATTTTTAATCACAAAAGTCTTGTACTTGCTTTATTAAAGATACTCCAAGATATTTTATATCATTTGAAACTGTTGTGAAAAATTCTGTCTCCCTTATTTCTTTCTCAGTCCATTTGCCATTTGAATATAGGAAGGCTGCTGATTTATGTGAGCAAATTGGGCATTCAACTATTTTGCTGAAAGAGTTCATTAGTTTTAGGAGTTACCCCATGGTGTTTTGAGGGTCAGTTGTGCATACTATCATTTCATCTGCAAATAAAGATACTTTGACATCATCCTTTAAAATTTTTATCCCTTTTATCTCCTTCAGTTCTCTTATTGCTCTAGCAAATACTTCAAGTGCTATATTGAAATTGCTTTGAATTTATCTGCATTTAAATGGTTGTTGGCTATGGGCTTGGTTTAAAGTGCCTTAATTTTGATTAGGTATGTCTTTTATAGTACTCGCCATCACTTTATCATCAAAAGGTCTTTCGATTTTGTCTAAGGCCTTTTCTCTCAAGCCCCTGGATATAGTCTTACATGTTAGTAAATGTCCCTAGTAGGAATAAACAAGGAACATCTTACTTCTCTACTTGATATCAATCAGTATAAATCATCCCTGGAGATAATAAAGGAAAAGAAGCTTCTATCACTGAAGA
The DNA here is from genome assembly GCA_963919715.1 of Microtus obscurus. Taxonomy (NCBI): domain Eukaryota; kingdom Metazoa; phylum Chordata; class Mammalia; order Rodentia; family Cricetidae; genus Microtus; species Microtus obscurus. The sequence continues at coordinate 30,359,085 of CAWTZC010000501.1, read as the reverse complement.
AGTAGAAAATTATTTGTATAATGAGAAGGTGAAATTATTAAGAGTCAGATACTGATTCCAGATATTTTCACATCCTGCTTGCCGCTGGTTTAACCATAATGGTAGAAGAAAGAAAAGAACTCAAACAATTTTAAAATAAGGCAATCACTTAGGAAGTATCTGAGAGTTTTGAAGTGCCCACTTTAGTGATCCCCTGCAGATAACAGTTCAAGGAAATCAAGCTATTGTCACACCCCGCAACATGCAGGCAATCAGACAATTCCATTATCAATTCAGAAAGTAGTCAGTAAATCCTCTACCAAAAGATAGATATGTTAAAAAACCATAATTATCAGTAGAACCACTAACTATATATATTTTTGGTGGTACAGACTGTTATGTACTGAACATTGATACTCAAAATTTGATGGTGATGACTGATGGGCTTATTAGAAGCTATTCACCTAAGTGAAACATTAGGGAAGAGCCATCATGATACAATTAACATGCCCAGGGAAAGACTTAACTGAGGACTAGATATGTAGCCAATGGCCAATAGTATTTGTTGCTCTTCAGAGTGCTAGAGTTCATTTCTAAGTATCTACATCTGACAGATCAATTCTACTGGTACCTCCAGTTCCAGGAGCATGTGATATCTCTGATGTCAACAGCCTTACCAGGCACTTGCACTCATATGTGTATGTGTGTGTATGCACACACACACACACACACACACACACACACACACACAAAAGAAAATAAATTTTAAAGTTTTTCAAGACAGGGTTTCTCTGTAGCTTTGGAGCCTGTCCTGGAACTAGCTCTTGTAGACCAGGCTGGCCTTGAACTCACAGAGATCTACCTGCCTCTGCCTCCCAAATGCTGGGATTAAAGGCCTGTGCCACCAGTGCCTGGCAAAAAATTAAATTTTTATTTAAATAAATAAGAGAAGCTGGCTTTTTTCTTTGTCTACCACATGAGGACATAACAAGACAGTGTACAACTGAGAGCCAGAAGGTGTGCTCTCTGTAGGAAGTGGGATCACAATTTTATCTTGGTACTCCTAGTTTTCAGAAATGTGGGAGAAAATTGCTTGATTTTTTTAAAGGTTTTTGGAACTGACTAAAGCAAACTCTTTTTTCCCTTCTCCCTGCTGGTTGGTACAAACCGGATGGCCCAAGCTGAAAAGACTCTAAGAAAACTTTTCTTAGCTGTTCCTGCCTTCATAACTGATGGGCTGGAAGATGTCCCCTCCTTGATTCAAATGTTGCCAATGTCATAAGAATGGTCTAGGTCATTGAGAAGTAGTTAGACCACGCATAGGATTAAAGAGCTTTTATTTATTTATTTATTTATTTATTATTTTTATTGGAAAAAAAAGAAATTTCTGCCTCCTCCCCGCCTCCATTTCCCTCCCACTCCTCCCCCTCCTCCCCCCACCCCCACTCCTCCCCCTCCCTCTCCAGCCTGAAGAGCAGTCAGGGTTCCCTGCCCTGTGGAAAGTCCAAAGTCCTCCCCCCTCAATCCTGGTCTAAGAAGGTGAACATCCAAACTGGGTAGGCTCCCACAAAGCCAGAACATGAAGTAGGTTCAAAACCCGGTGCCATTGTCCTTGGCTTCTCAGCAGCCCTCATTGTCCGCCAAATTTAGAGAGTCGGTTTTATCCCATGCTTTTTCAGTCACAGTCCAGCTGGCCTTGGTGAGCTACCAATGGATCAGCCCTACTGTCTCCGTGGGTGGGTGCACCCCCTGTGGTCCTGGCTTCTTTGCTCATATTCTCCCTCCTTCTGCTCCTCATTGGAACATTGGGAGCTCAGTCTGGTGCTCCAGAGTAGGTCTCTGTCTCTATCTCCATCCATCGCCAGATGAAGGTTCTATGGTGATATGCAAGATATTCATCAATATGGCTATAGGAGAGGGTCATTTCAGGTTCCCTATCCTCAGCTGCCCCAGGAACTAACTGGGGACATCGCCTTGGGCCGCTGGAAGCCCCTCTAGGTCCAAGTCTCTTGCCAACCCTAAGATGGCTCCCTTAATTAAGATGTGTGCTTCCCTGCTCCCCTAACCAACCTTCCTTTATCCCAATCATCCCGTTTCCCTAAGTTCCCTCCAACCTCCCCTTCTCACATTTCTCTCCCCTTCTCCTCTTACCCCCTCCCACCACACCCCCAAGATCCCGATTTTTGCCCGGCAATCTTGTCTACTTCCCATAACCAGGAGGATAGCTATATGTTTTTCATTGGGTTCACCTTCTTATTTAGTATCTTTAGGATATCAAATTATAGACTCATTGACCTTTATTTATCTCTAGAAACCAATTATGAGTGAGTACATCCCATGTTCATCCTTTTGGGTCTGGGTTACCTCATTCAGGATAGTCTTTTCTATTTACATCCATTTGCATGCAAAATTAGCGAAGTCATTGTTTTTTACCGCTGAGCAGTATTCTAATGTGTATATATTCCACACTTTCTTTATCCATTCTTCCATTGAAGGGCATCTAGGTTGTTTCCAGGTTCTGGCTATTACAAATAATTCTGCTATGAACATAGTTGAACAAAAGTCCTTGTCATATGATCGGGCATCTCGTGGGTATATTCCCAAGAGTGGCATTGCTGGGTCCATGGGTAGGTTGATCCCGAATTTCCTAAGAAACCGCCACACTGCTTTCCAAAGTGGTTGCACAAGTTTGCATTCCCACCAGCAATGGATGAGGGTGCCCTTTTCTCCACAGCCTCTCCAGCAAAGGATATCAATGGTGTTTTTGATTTTAGCCATTCTGACAGGTGTAAGATGATATCTCAATGTTGTTTTGATTTGCATTTCCCTGATCGCTAAGGAGGCTGAACATGACCTTAAGTGTCTTTTGGCCATTTGAATTTCTTCTGTTGAGAACTCTCTCTTCAGATCAGTGCCCCATTTTTTAATTGGGTTAATTAGCATTTTAAAGTCTAGTTTCTTGAGTTCTTTATATATTTTGGAGATCAGACCTTTGTCTGTTGTGGGCTTGGTGAAGATCTTCTCCCAGTCAGTGGGTTCCCTTTTTGTCTTAGTGACAGTGTCTTTTGCTTTACAGAAGCTTCTCAGTTTCAGTAGGTCCCATTTATTCAGTGTTGCCCTTAATGACTGTGCTGCTGGGGTTATACCAAGGAAGTGATCGCCTGTGCCCATCTGTTGTAGGGTACTTCCCACTTTCTCTTCTATCAGGTTCAGTGTGTTCAGATTGATGTTGAGGTCTTTGATCCATTTTGACTTGAGTTTTGTGCATGGTGATAGATATAGGTCTATTTTCATTCTTCTACAGGTTGACATCCAGTTGTGCCAGCACCATTTGTTGAAGATGCTTTCTTTCTTCCATTGTATACTTTTAGCACCTTTATCGAAAATGAGGTGTTCATAGGTTTGTGGGTTAAGATCCAGGTCTTCTACATGATTCCATTGGTCGACTTCTCTATTTTTATGCCAATACCACACTGTTTCATTACTGTAGCTCTGTGATAGAGTTTGAAGTCAGGGATGGTAATGCCTCCAGAATTTCCTTTATTGTATAAGATTGTTTTGGCTATCCTGGGTTTTTTGTTTTTCCATATAAAGTTAATTATTGTCCTCTCAAGATCTGTGAAGAATATTGATGGGATCGTGATGGGGATTGCATTGAATCTATAAATTGCCTTTGGTAGGATTGCCATTTTTACTATGTTGATCCTCCCAATCCAAGAGCAAGGGAGATCCTTCCATTTTCTGGTATCCTCTTCAATTTCTTTTCAATGCCTTAAAGTTCTTGTCAAATAGATTTTTCATTTCTTTAGTTAGAGTTATCCCGAGATGTTTTATGCTGTTTGTGGCTATCGTGAAAGGTGATGTTTCTCTGATTTCCCTCTCTGCTTCCATATCCTTGTTGTATAGGAGGGCGACTGATTTTTTGGAGTTGATCTTGTATCCAGCCACATTACTAAAGGTGTTTATCAGCTGTAGGAGTTCTTTGGTGGAGTTTTTGGGGTCGCTTATGTACACTATCATATCATCTGCAAATAATGAAAGTTTAACTTCTTCCTTGCCAATTCGAATCCCCTTGATCCCCTATTTTGTCTAATTGCTATTGCTAAAACTTCAAGCACTATATTGAAGAGGTATGGAGAGAGTGGACATCCTTGTCTTATTCCTGATTTTAGTGGGATGGCTTTGAGTTTCTCTCCGTTTAGTTTGATGTTAGCTGTCGGTTTGCTGTAAATAGCTTTTATTATATTTAGGTATGACCCTTGCATCCCTAATCTCTCTAAGACATTTATCATAAAGGGATGTTGAATTTTGTCAAAAGCTTTTTCAGCATCTAATGAAATGATCATATGGTTTTTTTTCTTTCAGTTTATTTTTATGATGGATTACATAGATAGATTTTTGTATGTTGAACCAGCCTTGCATCTCTGGGATGAAGCCTACTTGATCATAATGTATAATTTTCCTAATGTGTTCTTGGATTCGGTTTGCCAATATTTTGTTGAGGATTTTTGCGTCGATGTTCATGAGTTAGATTGGCCTGTAATTCTCTTTCTTGGTTGAGTCTTTGTGTGGTTTTGGTATCAGAGTGACTGTAGCTTCATAGAAGGAATTTGGCAATGACTCTTCTGTTTCTATGTTGTGAAATACCTTAAGGAGTACAGGTATTAGTTATTCTTGGAAGTTCTGGTAGAATTCCGCATTGAAACCATCTGGTCCTGGGCTTTTTTTGGCAAGTTGGTTTTTGATAACAGCTTCTAATTCTTCACGACTGACAGGTCTATTTAGATTGTTCACCTGGTTCTGATTTAACTTTGGTATATGGTATTTATCTAAAAAAGTGTCCATTTCTTTTACATTTTCCAGTTTTGTGGCATACAGGCTTTTGTAGTAAGATCTAATTATTCTCTGAATTTCCTCTATGTCTGTGGTTGTGTCCCCCTTTTCATTTCTGATCTTATTAATTTGCATATTCTCTCTCTGCCGTTTGATTAATTTGGATAGGGGTTTATCAATCTTGTTGATTTTCTCTAGGAACCAGCTTTTTGTTTCATTGATTCTTTGGATTGTTTTCTGTGTTTCTATTTTGTTGATTTCAGCCCTCAGTTTGATTATTTCCAGTCTTCTACTACTCTTAGGTGAGTCTGCTTCTTTTTTTTCTAGAGCATTCAGGTGGGCTGTTAGGTCTCCAATGTGTGCTTTCTCTGTTTTCTTTAAGTGGGCACTTAGGGCTATGAACTTTCCCCTTAGGACTGCTTTCATAGTGTCCCATAAGTTTGAGTACGTTGTTTCTTTATTTTCATTGAATTCCAGGAAGACTTTAATTTCTTTCTTTATTTCTTCTTTGATCCAGGTGTGGGTCAGTAGTTGACTGTTCAGTTTCCATGAGTTTGTAGGCTTTGTGGGGGTAGCATTGTTGTTGAATTCTAACTTTAGTCCATGGTGATCTGATAAGACACAGGAGGTTATGGATATTTTTTTGTAACTGTGGAAGTTTGCTTTGATACCAAGGATGTGGTCAATTTTCGAGAAGGTTCCATGAGTTGCAGAGAAGAAGGTATATTCTTTCCTATTTGGGTGGAATGTTCTATAGATGTCTGTTAAGTCCATTTGATTCATTACCTCCATTAATTCTCTTATTTCTCTGTTAGGTTTCTGTCTGATTGACCTGTCCATTGGTGAAAGAGGAGTGTTGAAATCTCCTACTATTAGTGTGTGCGGTTTGATGGCAGCCTTGAGTTTTAGTAATGTTTCTTTTACGTACGTGTGTGCTTTTATATTAGGGGCATAGATATTCAGGATTGAGACTTCATCCTGATCAATTGTTCCTGTTATGAGTATAAAATGTCCCTCTCCATCTCTTCTGATTGATTTAAGTTTGAAGTCACCTTTGTTAGAAACTATTATGGCCACACCTGCTTGTTTCTTAGGTCCATTTGCTTGATAAACCTTTTCCCATCCCTTTACTCTAAGTAGGTGCCTGTCTTTGTGGTTGAGGTGTGTTTCTTGTAAACAGCAGAATGTTGGATCCTGTTTGTGTATCCAATCTCTTAGCCTGTGCCTTTTTATAGGTGAGTTGAGTCCATTGACAGTAAGGGATATTAATGACCAGTGGTTGTTAACTCCGGTTAGTTTTTTAGTCATAGAGTTTGTGTGTTAGCCTTCTTTGAGTTGCGCTGGTGAACGGTCTCTAGATGTTTGAGTTATTGTGGTCATTGTTGGACTCCTTGGTTTGTGATTTTCCTTCTATTACTTTCTGTAAGGCTGGATTTGTGGCTACGTATTATTTAAATTTGTTTTTATCCTGGAAAATTTTGTTTTCTCCATTTATAGTGAACGAAAGCTTGGCTGGGTATAGTAGTCTGGGCTTGTATCCATGTTCTCTTAGCTTCTGCAGTACATCTATCCAGGACCTTCTGGCTTTCGTGGTTTCCATAGAGTAGTCAGGTGTAAGTCTGATAGGTTTACCTTTATAAGTAACTTGACCTTTTTCCTTTGCAGCTCTTGATATTCTTTCTTTATTCAGCATGTTTTGTGTTTTGATTATTATATGGCGAGGAGATGGGTTTTTTTTTTTTTTGGTCCAGTCTATTTGGTGTTCTGTATGCTTCTTGAACTTCAAAGAAATATCTTTCTTTAGGTTGGGAAAGTTTTCTTCTATAATTTTATTAAATATATTTTCTGGACCATTGAGCTGTACTTCTTCTCCTTCTTCTATCCCAATTATTATTAGGTTTGGTCTTTTTATTATGTCCCATATTTCCTGAATGTTTTGTGATGAGAATTTGCTGGTTTTGTTGTTTTCTTTGATCAGTGTGTTTATTTTCTCTATGGTATCTTCAGTGTCTGACATTCTTTCTTCTATCTCTTATAATCTGTTGGTAGTACTTTTCTCTGTGGTTCCTGTTCGTTTACCCAGGTTTTCCATCTCCATCCTTCCCCTGGTTTGTGTTTTCTTCATTACTTCCATTTCATTCTTCAAGTCTTGAACTGCTTCCCTTATCTGTTTGATTGCTTTTTCTTGCTTCTCTTGGTTTTCTTGGGTATCTTTGAGCGATTTATTCATTTCCTCTACTTTTTTGTTTGTCATCTCTAATTGTTTATAGCAGTTTTTCACCTCCTGTTTAAGGTCCTCTATTATTTTCATATAATTCACTTTTGAGTCGATTTCTTCTAATTCTTCTGGAGTAGGGTGTACAATTCTTATTGTTTCGGGATCCCTGGATTCTGATGATGTCATGTTGCCTTTCAGGTTGTTGGAGGAATTCTTGCATTGGCGCCTTCCCATCTCTTGCTTCAAGTGCAGCCAGGAGAGGCCTGGTGTCTTGGTTCAGTCTTTGCTGTGACTGACTCTCTGGGTGTATCTCTTCAGTATAGAAGCAGGAACCAACCCGTCCAGATGGAACTCCTCAGCACAACAACTCAGACGGCAACCCTGGAGCACCAGCTGTAGGTGCCCAAGCTCCCTTACAGGGAACCTTGAGACCTGCTGGGAAGGCAGGCACTCCCTGCTCTGGGTGGATAGCCTTAGTGAAGGAGGTTAAAACCGGTCTTGAGCACTGGTCCTAGCAAACCACAGGGCAGGGTTGGGGGTGGGGTGCCGGGGGGTTGGGTCATGCCTAAGAAAGACAGCCCTGCAGAAGGAGCTGGGGGAGGGGGTTTTGTGCTCGCTTCTGGGACACACAGCCCCTGGATAGTAGACACTCACCAGTCCAGATGGAACTCCTTAGCACCTAACCAGGGCCGCCTGGTAGCCCAAAGATCCGGGGACAAGAGGAAGGAGGTGGAAGGCGGCGCAGTGTCCAGGAGACCACTGGAGACCCTGGAGCACCAGCTGTAGGTGCCCAAGCTCCCTTACTTTGAACCTTGAGACCTACCCGGAAGGCAGGCACTCCCTGCTCTGGGTCAGGATTAAAGATCTTAAGGAAGATGGCCACTCAGAGTTTAGTTGGTTCAATCTCTAATATTCCACAAGAGGAAGGCATCACAGTCATTCTTTTGGGAATATCCAGAAGCCAAAGCCACCTTGGAAAAAGAGCATCCTTCACTAGACAGCACAATTTCTAGACAACCTTGAATTCCCCAACTTTGAAAACTGTCGGAAAATTCTTTTCTGTTCTTCAAAATTTTATGTTGGAAATCCAGGCTGAGATAATGTCTCATTCCTCTCCTTCTCTTTTGATCTCACGTTCTCTCCCTTATCTGATTTCACCTGATGGGATCACACTGATGATAGTCCAAGTGACAAGATGTTAAAGAACCTTTGGATATTTGTTGCCTCCAGGAGATAATATGAAATTCTGTGCTGAACTTCTCAGAAGTAGTTTATTTGTTGTTGTTGTTTTTTTTTTCTGTCCTATATATGCTATTCTATCTGACAAAATCTACAACCAAATGCAGACCTCCAAAGCAAAGAGTTTTCTAGACTATGTAAGATGAAAGTATTCATTTTTACTATCTCTTTTGCCAGGCAACAGAAGTTTTTATTTTCAGAGGGCTAGTATCTCTGTGTTAAGGACATGGTGAAGACCAGCTATTCCATTCAGCTTTAGCTGTCAACTTGAAACTGGTCAGAGTCGTCTGAGAATAGTGTCTCAATGCAAGAATTGCCTAGATCAGAGAGGTCCATGGAAATGTCTGTGGAGTGTGTGTGGTGTGTGTGGGATGTACTCTCTAGACATTTGGCCCTGGGCTGTACAAGAAAGCTAGTTGAGTCCATGATATCTGTTGTATGGTCAGAGGTAATATTCATGGAATAGTAAACATCCCTGCCTTTAAATTCTGCTCTTGATTTCTCTCAAATGTAGGCTGTAACCGGGAAGCATAAGATAACATAATACCTTTCTACTCCTAAGTTGCTTTTCACCAAAGTGTTTTATCACAGCAACAGAAAGGATAGAAGACCACCAATCTATTATCCTTAATTGATTTCCTTATGACTGGCTCTGGCCTCACACATTCATTTGAGTCTTACAGTAGATTATTGAGTAACCACAAACACCTGGACATATTTCTTGAAAATTATGTTTTATATATTGAAAATAAGTGTTGATTAAAGAAGAATTTAAAAAGATGCAAATCAAGAATGGGCTATTTATACTAATAGATTATTATTTAACCACAAAAATAACAAAATAATGTCATTTCTATAAAATAATGGAATTATATATCATCTTGTCAAGTAAAATAAGGTAGATTAAGGAAGATAATTTTCCCATGGTTTTTCTCATATGCAGAACATGAAAGAAGAAGATGGGGAGAGACAAGATTCAGAATGGAGCAGAGCAGAAAGGATGACAACAGTGACATGATCTAGTATGCTGTGGACTTATGTGATATTATAACAAAGAGGCACTCTCTGTATTTAAAATGCACTAAAAATGAAATTTCCTATTTTCTAGAGATAGAAAATAATCATAAAATTATGTAAGACTCCACAGACACTGATTGGCTAAGCGTAAAGAGAAATTATAGGGTACATGGAAAAAGAATTGAGATTTTTTTCAGTTATAAGTATATTAAAACTACTAAGTTTTGTATCAAAACACAGACAATGCTGTATGTTCAAAGTCTAAATACACATGTCTAGATGGTGAAACAAAGTTCTCAAACCAAAAGCAATTTTAAGAGACAAAAATCATGGCTGTACTCTACAATTACACAGGTATAAGTGATTCAAGGAGTTCTTTGCATTCTATTTGCCTTTTTGTCAAATTTTTCTTCCTCTCATTGAGCAATAATTTATGCTGTCCTATTGGTCTTCAGTATCTTATTATATATATTAAAAAGAATTGGTGGCTCAGTTTAGGAGTATACCCTGGCTTCTCAGACTACCTTAGACCTAAATATACCCTGCATTTCTCTTGTCTGAACTCACTGACTATATATATATATATATATATATATATATATATATATTGTGTATATATATATATATATATATATATATATATATATATATATATGCCACCTATAAGGGGAAGAGAGAAAAACCTATTGCAAAACTCACTGTATGGGGACTAGATGATGACTCAGTGACTAAGAAAAGTTTTTTTTTTTCTTTTGCAGAGGATATAAGTTTAGTTTCCAGGCCACAAGTTGGGCAGCTTACAGCAAAACATAACTCCAGCTCCATGGTATCCAGTGTCATTTTGTAGTCATTGGAAGCATCCACAAAAATGGGCTGTAAATGTGTGTACTCTCAAAGGAAAGAGAGACAGAGAGTAAGGGAGTGAAATAAAAAAATGTAAAGTACTCATATTATACTGTGTACAAATTCTTTTAACACTGACTGATAGTTTTTAGTGTTCTACATTGTGGAACCACAGGGTTCAGTGCAAGAGATTGGTTGTGATAACTGGATTAGTGTGGGTTAGTTTCCTCAAGGAAGGAGCTTGTCCTTGGAGGGCTTGAACTTGAGTAGACCTCTGTTTGAGCAAAAGAAATTGAACAAAGGTGTAGCTCTGACATGAGTCCTCTAGTTTTATTTACTACATTTCATGGTAATTATTCAGAAAACCTATTAATTCTTATGAATTAGACTCTGGTGATCTGCATTTTAACTGCACTACCTGGATTCACAAAGGCATTTCCAAAGCAGAATCTCTTACTAGGAACTGGAAAGAAGAGCTTCTTCATCATGGGATAGACTTGCTTACTCCTGACAGGTAATATTTAGTATTTTCTCAAATTTCTGTGACATGTTTCTGTGCTTTCTTTTGAGAAAGGACTACTCATATTTACATCCTGTTTTTAACACTCTTTTTTTTTCTGTGTTTTATTTTGTAATTGAATTATTTGATTTCCTTCTGAAATCTGGTTATTAAGCAATTGTCAGTTATATAGTATATAAGGACCATTTCTCTAGGTTTTGTTTCTCTTGTTTCCTGTGCTGGGTAAAAGCTTTTCCTTTTGATGTCATTTCATCTTCCTGTGTTTTTCATGACTATGCTCCTTGGGTTCTATGTAAATGTCTATTAAATTCCTTGAATAATTTCAAAGTTTTAATACATCCATTACATTCTTTTATATTTAATTAACTTTTTCCTATCCAGACTCTCCACAAAGTACTATTTTACTTTCCTCTCTGATACTCCATAAAGGAGAAAGAGAGAGAGCTGGTAGTGGGCAGGTGCAACAGTTCATGTCTGTCAATAAAAAGAAAACTATAGGATTTATTTCTCTCTTTCCACTTCTGATTCATTGTGGTGGTATGAATAAAAATGTCCTTAATAGTCTGTTGCACTTGAACACTAATTCATCAGCTAGTTCCATTGTTTGAGGATGAGTAAAAGGTTTGGCCTCCTTGATGGTTGAAAGCTGGTTTGAGGTTGCAAAGTCTCACAGTATTGCCAGCTCATTCTCTGTGCTCCCTGATTGAAGTTTGAGATGCAAACACTCATCTTATGCTCTGTCCATCATATCAAGCCACTTCCCTGTCATAATGAACTCTTATCCCTTTGGAACCAAAAGTCCAAATAAAAACTCCCCTTTATAAATTGTCTTAATCATGTTGTTTATCACACCAATAGAAAAATGACTAATACCATCCTGGAGACAGAACTTGAGTTGTCAGTCATGGCAGCAGGCACCTGCATCTGCTGAGCAACCTTACTAGCTAAATGCATATGTTTCTAATTTAAAATGGCTTGAAGCAGAAAGAAATAATGAATACATTACAGTGAATAATTGATGAAAAAGATGTTTTTTTAATATAATTATCTTATTCAATTCTCCACAAAATATTTTGACTCCAAGCACACTAGGTATACATTTTTACCACTAAAGTTTTTTTTTTAATAATGTAGTTAGGTGGTTTGGGCATGAAAAATAGTCATATTAAAATTATTCTTGTTTATTTTTCATGGTATCTTCTCCAAAGAATCTCTACAGAAACTAAATTTGGCAAGGTACTGTTATTTTCTTTCTCACTAAAAATCTGCTTTTGAAGTAGTACTTAAAAATAATTGTCTTAGCAGCCCTCATTGTCCGCCAAATTCAGTGAGTCCGGTTTTATCCCATGCTTTTTCAGTCACAGTCCAGCTGGCCTAAGGACCATGGCACCGGGTTTTGATCCTACTTCATGTTCTGGCTTTGTGGGAGCCTACCCAGTTTGGATGTTCACCTTCCTAGACCAGGATTGAGGGGGGAGGACTTTGGATTTTCCACAGGGCAGGGAACCCTGACTGCTCTGTAGGCTGGAGAGGGAGGGGGAGGAGTGGGGGGAGAGGAGGAGGAGAGGGAGGAGTGGGAGGGAAATGGGAGGCAGGGAGGAGGCAGAAATTTCTTTTTTTTTCCAATAAAAAAAATAAATAAATAAAAAGAAAGAAAAAATAATAATTGTCTTAAAAAGTACATTTGGCTCAAGATCTTCTTCAATATATCATCCAGAATTAACCTACCCGGTTTAGGCATGGAGACCTGGATTAGGTGATGCTTCATTCAGATCTACAATGAAAGATGAAAGATATGAGTCTCTGAAGATAGTGATTCTGATCCTGAAGGAATTGGATATTTACCTACCTCTTTTCCTTATATTTTCGCTTTCTTTTGTTGAGCAGAATTTTAAATTGTGTCTAGAACTAGGAAAACACAAAAGGCCCAGTGATATGATTAGTGTGTTAGAACATTTGCTGATGGGGAAGCTCAACAAATCACATCTGGTTAGGGTGTGGCCACCTGGAGCCCAGGTAGAAAAACCAAGAGATGTAGATGCACACTCTCTCTCTTTGCAGTGGCCACTGGATCTATCAGATTTCAGAACTCCTATTCTTGTAGTGTAAGTTTTTTCCCCTCATTAACCATTAAATTATTCCTGTTACTCTTGAGCTAGCCTCGTTACTTATTATACCAACCTAATTCATTACACTTGGCACCCAACATGGGGCCACTGCGGCTCAGCGCCCTGCGCCATTTGCACATACCATGGCTTGACTTCCCTCGGCTCTACACCTCGTGCCATTTGCGCATACAGCAGCTTGGCTCCTTGTTGCGGAATTGAACCCCGGTCTCCAGCGTGACAGGCGGGGATACTCACAACTATATTAAAAAAGAAAAGGGATAATTGGATCATGGAATAACAGATTGATATTTGTGAGTTATTGTTTTTAGACAATTATATTGGTATTGATCCTGTATATTGATACAAAGTTAAATTATGTTGAATATTGTATGCATGTATGCTTCTTCTTCTGTTTGAAACACTGTTTATGTATTCATACATATATTTTCCATATTGCAGTATACCCTATTAACTCTGATCAAGATACTTATACATTGTTTACATTTGAAGGTCATTGTTCTTATTTATTGCACAGTTGTTTATTGTCTTAGTCTTTAAGTTAGATGGTATTGAGAATTATAGATCAATAGTCATCTATGTTTGTCATATTTATATTTAGGTTAATAAGGTTCTTTAGATACATGGAGATTATATTCAGTATAAATAGATAGTCTTCAACCTCTTCAAAGAGCTGTAGAAATGGCCTTTAACTAACTAACTTAGAGTTCCATGGTAATGAGACACAATTGCTCCTGGCAACACATATCTATTCCCGAAAGAATGTTGAGCATCAAAGATCCTCCACCTGGAACTTTCTTCTTGGTAGAACTGGCCTTTGGGCAAAGAAATGCCCATACCTCAACCACTGACAGAGATATAGAGTATCTGTAAATTGATAAAACGGAACTGTCATATCCTGCCAAGACAGGGTAAGATAGTTTGAAAAGTTTCTTGCCTTTGAAAATGGTCAGTTATGTTAGGCCTTAGCCAAAGTTGGTTGCCTCAACATTGCAAATGAGACTTTGTGTGATTGCCCAAAAGTCAGTTGTCTCTGTCATTTGTTGCACATTTTGGAAGTTTTTCAATTGTACTTCCTGTTTACTCAATATTGCTTTCCTTCCCAGATCTTCGATAGAGTTGAAGATTAGATAATTGTAGTTACCCTACTCATGATTTATTTAAACTTAATTTCAATACATTATTTAGACTCTTTGAAATAGAATGTTTAGTAAAACTTTTGTTATGCATTTCTTGCTTAATATTGTTTATTGCTTGTAATTTTATATTTGGTATCTGTTCCTATTGTATACAATTTGTATTAGGTTTGGATTGATTTTGTTTAGACAAAGCGGGGAGATGATGGGTAATCTCGACCAATCACATCTCGTTAGGGTGTGGCCTCATTATTTTGTTCTTAAAATAATTGTGCCGTTCAAATTAACTTTAAGGTTCCTCGTTTTCTTAATAAGATAATATTTTTTTAAGGTACAGCTCTATAGCAAGCCATGTGAATAAATTGATGTGTGTCTGACCATAGTCCACCAGCTTTTATTTCCAACCAGTTTTTTCCCTTTTTTTTTTTTTTTTTCGTCATGATCTATTGTAAAGGCAAACGGCATTAACAACGTGGTGTAATTTGTAGGGGGGGGGGATAATGCTTACTGAAAATTAGTTCATGTTGTTTGCAAAGTGCAAGTGACCTAATTTCATGTTCCATTTCCAGTGACTCACTATTTGTGGACACAGTCCTTAACCTCTGTCATTTATACTTTGCCAACTGGAAATGGGAGTAATTATATATTGCATGCTGGCAGGTGGCTGAACCTTCCGAAGCTTGATTCGGCTCAGAGCTGTGACTCCACTGTGCCATCAGGGCTAAGAATTTTATCAACTTGCCTGCTCACTGTCTCCTTTATTTCTCATATTCTTGACTCTCCATTTGTCTTTGCTTATGAAAATGTGCAAAAATATCAATTTTTGGTACTGTTTAACAGAATTCTTTCTGACCACAGCAACAGCTCCTCAGCAGGTAAAGGAGCTACAGATGATTCTGAGAATCTGAGTTTGGTCCCTGAGATGCACAGGCTCAAGAAGGAAACTGATGCTGCAAATTGTCTTCTGACTCCAGATGCACCCTAACCCAAGGCATAATAAATAAAATTCAATAATATTAAATAATAGTACTCCTTCTCTCTCTAAACTCTGTCTTGACAAAGACACCGTTACAGACCAAAAGCAATCACTAAGAAAAAAAGCAATTGTTTTACTTTACAATTCACCTCCTTCTTCCAGCAGGGAAACTGACCTCTTCACTCATTTTTTTTTTTTTTGCCTTGAGAGATGCTATGAAATCAAAATAAACATTTATTTAGGACATTGAGATTATAGAAAGAAGCAAAACTAATAAGGATCAACAAAAATTCTTTCCTGCTTGGTGTGACTTTTTCCAGTGCTGTGGTGATTTCAGAATTCCAGATGATGGCAGATGCAAGAAAACCTGCCTTGAACTTAGATTTTATCAGAATCCCAACACTGAAATTTTAATCAAAAATGCAAGTTTTGTCAGATTACGCATCATAAGATATTTGTATATTTTGCACTGTTTCTGGTAAATTGGCACAGCCTAATTAGAATACCAGTAATAAATAAATGCTCTTATCAGGAATGCATTTTTTCCTTTTTAATTATTTGTTTATTTGTTTTTTTTTCAAGACAGGGTTTCTCTGTAGCTTTGGGGCCTATCCTGAAACTAGCTCTTATAGATCAGGTTGGCCTCAAACTCACAGATATCCACCTGCCTCTGCTTCCCAAGTGCTGAGATTAAAGGTATGCATCACCACTGCCCAGTTTTAATTATTTTTAACCTCATACATGAACACTGCATTTACAACACTAGGTCCCCAATTCATCTTGTATCCTACCTTTCCTTTCCAAATTAATGAACCCACACCTCTCTCTACATATTTACTGCTGATTCCATTTACTGTTGTTCTTATGTATTTGTTCCCAGGACCAACTCCTTGAGAATGGACAATTAGCGTGAGAGCCATCTCTGGAAAAAAAAAACGATTCTTCTCTTAGCTGTCATTGACCACTCGTATCTTTTCATATAAGGTAGGGTTCACATTAGTTTTTAGCTGGTGTTGTCTTTATGCCAGTTTGTTCAGGCAACCACATTGTTGAGGTTCATGAATTTGTTTTCTTTATCTTGCCTAAGGGGCACTTTCTAATGATAAGTGTTTTGGGCCTCTAATTCTTACGATCTTTCTGTCCCTCTTCTGTAACACAAGAAATTTGTAGGTAAATAAATAAAATTAGAAAATATTTTATGTGCCAAGTAAGGGAACACAGAAAAATGCCACATGCTCTCTCTTAATTACGGATCCTAACTCAAAGTCCTTAGATTTGAATATATAACCTGAACTAACAGAAGAAGACAGCAAAGTTCACAAGGAATGCTGGGGAAAGGAAGAGAGGCAAAACTGGACTCTAGAGAGAGATAGTGAGAGACAGGTGTTCTGAACAGAGTAATGGATTAAATGGGCACTTTAACTAGGGAGGGAGCAGAAATGCCCCCTTATAATATTTCAGTTATAAAGAAACACATTAGACTTTCTGGAATCTGCTTACCATAACAAAGCCTTTAGCAACTGAGCCTAAATGTGACCTCTGCAGTCTCACATCCCAGCAGGCCCAGCCTGTTCCACACTGAAGTTACCGTAATTACCAGCATCCTTACTGCAGATTGGGAGCTGCCACATTTTTGCTCTTTGCACATTCTCTTCCTCCACTGTTCCCTAGTTCTCTGACTGTCTAACTTCCGCGACCCATTAAAGTCTCAGTTCAACTCTCACTTTTACAACCTTCCACAGCAACCTGTGACCAGATTCAGGGTTGCCCTATTGTGCTTGGAAAATGCTCAGGACATGCTCCTATGATTGCCATGGTAATTATCATTGTTGTCAGTCTCTTGAGAACAGGGTCTTGGTTTATTTTTAAATCAATTTATGAGGAGTTTTTCAGTCGGTTGTTCAGACAGATCGTGAAAGTTATACGTGTGGCAACGTAGAGGTGCTCATTCTTGAAAATCTTTCTATTCTATGTGAAAATCTGCCTGGTCTAGTGTTTCCAAGGATAGGATGAAGAAATTGTTTACATGTATCAAATATTGGTGTGATTATTTTACTGTATTTGCAACAAACACATTCACTATAACAGGCACTATGTAGGTGTGCTCTGATTTTCAGTGTGGGTGGTTAACAGGCATCATGAAGGTGTTCTCTGGCTGTCAGTGTGGGTGGTTAACAGGTACCATGGAGGTGTGTTCTGGCTGTTGGAGAGGTTGGATTTAGTCTTTTTCAACTTCTGCTGATATTTGCTACTTCTTCCTTTTACATGGGATTCTTACATAAGTTTAGGCATGAACAGCAAGACTGAGAGTAGTCTTAATTTAAAGCCAAATTGATGTAAATCACCATGCTAAACCATAATTAAATCCCTGTGACAAAATGTAGACTCTATCAGAATTTTTCAACTGTGTGCCCCACTGTTTGTTAGAAGTAAAATCTTAATGCATGTGTTTTTAGTCACAGAAACACTTTTTCCTTTCATTAGACTTACAATAATAAATCTATATAAGAATATTTTAAATTTAGTTTAATATGCTCAGCAAACAAGTTGTCAATGGTTGTTTAGGCTTAAAGATCAAATCCTCATTTATACTCTTTGTTTGCTTCTAATGTTTATTATTTAACATGAAAAAAATTATTGCACTCTGATTTACCCTGATTTTTGAAGACTTTGAAAAAGTTTTCTGCTATTATAGCATGGAAGTCATTTTCTTCTAAACTGAATTGAACCTCAGGAACTCTTTCCCTGGTTGTTCACTCTGTTTTGACTTAGAGAAATGAGCTCTGCAACTTTTTCTTCTGTCTTGACCCCCATGTGCCTCAACCATTGTTTCTCCCATTTTTTTTTCATTTGATAGATGGCTTTTCCTATCTTCTTCTGAATGAAAGAACTTTATTCATACTCTCAACATCAACTATCTCTATTTGATGTTCTCCATGTCAGTTGTCTCTCAACATAAACGTATGTTCTAAGGGGCTGTTTCAGAAACCTTGGAGACAAACATCTTTTTAGTTTGTAGTGAAACTAAATACTGCTCTTATATAAGTGAAACAAGAAGTGACTGATTCTTAAATGAAACAAATTTAACTATTTCTTGTTTACATAATACAGAGCAGTTGATTGGTGATTGATGGGTCAGTATAAGAGAATGCCGACCTGCGTTTTCCAAAAGTAAGCTTTCACTCTTGTTATCTGAGGATCACAAATAAAATATGTCTTCCAAATCAATTTACCTAATGTCACCTAATATCCCTATTTGACTATTAAGTATGCATTATTCCAAGAAAAATGGGTAAGGGCAAAAGATAGTTCTCACATCTTCAGAATAGAAAGTGACTGCAAGAATGTTCAAAAACATACTTCTTTGCATTCTTATGCACAGATTGCATCTCCCCTTCAGCTTAGTAATAGACTACTTGCCTGTAGGACATATTTCACGTGTCCTGATCTAAACTTTTTCTTTGTACCTTGTACCTTTGTGGCCTGTGACTTTATGGCCATGTATTCTTCAAGTTTCATGGTCTGACTTGCTTTACATGATGAAAAATTGGGAAACAGACTAAACCAGAGGTTCAATGGGATTAATTCTTTTATCTTTGACACCTACATCATGAGCATAGGAAGTAGGCTATTGTTTCATAGTTCTCCAATCTCAGGTGTTGAGAATATTCTTTCTTAAATTAGTCATTTACTAGAATAGAAAATGCTATCATTTAAAAGATTTTGTGTATGCATGAATGCTAATTTCACAACTTCAATGCAATTTTGACATATAATTCATGTGTTTATGTTTTGACTCAAATGAGCATTTGATTGTAACTGTACCTCCCTCTTGAATATTGTGTCTAAATACAGGTAACTGACATTTTTAGAAAAATTTCTTTTACAGTTAAAAAACTGGAAATATCTTGTCAAAAATCTCTATCTCCTTAGCATAGCTAAGTTTAACAATTTAAGTTCTTCCTCACTCTCATATTCATGAATATATATATATATATATATATATATATATATATATATATATTCTCAGCATAGGCTTATGAAGACACTGTCTCCTGAAATTATATTTCTGTTCCTGGTTTTTGTTATAAAGTTTAACACCTGACTCCTCCTCATGAAGTGATAGTAAACACTGACTGTTCCATCTGTAGAGAATACTTCCCTTCTGCAAACAACGGCACCTGTCTTTTATTTTTCTCTTTTCATTATCTATCTTCATCATCTTACACTGTCAATATTCATTTGATTCTCTTGTCTGACAACACGTGTGAGTCTGGGATGCTCCCCTTGAAAGATTAGAAAGGTGCCAACCATTCCCTTTGAGCTTGTTCCCCTTTACCTGTGAATTCCCTTTCTTTTTTGTCCAAGGTCGAAAGCATTTTTCTTTTATTCACAGTATACTCTTCTGTTGTATCTATATGTTCATTCTAAAGGCAGAAAACAATAAACTACATGTGTTGTTATGACTATGCATGTGATTCACTATGTAGACAATTAATACATGATTATAATAATACTTTTCCAGACACCCATTGCTATTTCTGGGGTTTTGAATTGGCATTTGCACCATTTGTCTAATGTTTCACAGCATGAATGGTTGATATGTTGAAAGTGATTGACACAAATCAGTTCAAAGTTAATGCCTAATTTTGGTAATAAGATTGTAAAGACCAGCAATCTTCAAAAATTTATTTTCCCAAATGAATCTAAAACACACACATGCATGATTCAAATTATATCATCATTTCTGATATTAGGATGTAATTTTACCTCATACAAACAGGCAAGTCATGAATACAGGAAAATAAGCCATTTTTATTTCAAATGTGTTTTATGCTTATTAATTTTTAAGTGTTATTCATGCACTCATAATCCTTACTGTACTGACAATGCACATTCTAGTCAAGCTATGTACATGCTGTTAAAATGTTGTATAATAAGAAATTTTGAACCACCTTTATACTAATAATACCATTCACATTGGTCAATCCTGTCAAAGGGTTTAGATGGAACTACCCTGATTATTTTATTCTACCTGGTCTATGAAGAAGGAACACAACTGAGGTGAAGTGAATACTTTCCTTTTATTGCCACTTCCCTGAGGGATTTTATTTCTAAGAGCATTCTGCCTTTCTACTAGACTGATTTCCTTCATTTGCACTATCCTCTGTCCTCACCTTCCTGCTCAGGAGTTTTCCATCACATTATCGAATAACTCAGTAGGAATGCACCATGCTCAGATCCTTGGCTCTTCTAAATATGCATATATGTCACACTTGATTGACTCACTGGCCTGATTCCAGAATTCTAAGTCAAAAATTATTTTCTTTATAATTTTAGGTACTGTAGAATTCATTTTCCAGCAAATAGGTAAGAAAAACTAAGATGCATCTTTGAGCCAATAAATTTTACAAGATGTTTATGAATATGCAGGACCAGGAGTTTCAGTGGAAAGGGCAAGACCCACATTCACCATTCTACTCTGTTGCTTCACTTGTATCCTGCAGCAATGGCTGTCATCCCCTGTTCAATGTTGTCTTTTGGATAGTACATTTATAAACAGCTTGCTTTGTTTCCAGAATCGTATCACTATCAATCATTAATTGGCTATTTGACCAGCATCCCTGGCATACAGAGGGTATAACATTGAAGAAGATGAGCAGACAATAAAAAACTTGGTAACCACAATGCATGCATACACAGCAACAAACACACATGTACTCCTCCTTTACCATATTTTTTCAACTTTCAAATACATCCTGAAATTAGCTCATTCTTGGCATGTTTGAACCTCCTACTTCAAAAAAAGAAAGAAAGAAAGAAAGAAGACTGAAATTAAGGGCTTGAGTTGCTATGTGGTCATACAGAGAGAACTTGCTGAGATAGAAATTACACCACAATGTCCTTATCTCTAGAACCACACCACATTAAATTATGTTCCCCTCAATATATAAAATGTAGCAACTAACTTAATATCTCTACCAGGACTCAAACTTTCAATGGTAGTGGATGCCCCTTCTATCATGTGCTTGAAATTGTTCATTTTTGCTCAACCCAGAGAAATTATATCTGAGTCTTTTTTCTTTTTCATCTCTGTAAAGATAGTTACTGAAGATCTCTTCCTGGTGGGGAGTAATTTGTCAGATTTTATTCTAGCCAAATTAAGATACTCATGTATTCAAATGTACATCTTAAGGTTGATTTCTTAATGAGAGTAGAACATTTTATAGATTTTCCACTTAAACATCAACCACCAAAGATTTTGAACATATAAGATCATATGTTGAAATAATCCTGCAAACACATTGATTTGGATATGCAGATTACAAGACAGTATAACAGAATTCACTGAGATTAGATGCTGGGCTAGAATTTTCTGTGTTCCATAATACAAAACTAATTGGGGAAAGTCAGGCACTGATGACTATACATGCGTGTTGACAGGGATTTCTGTCCCGACTGGTCTCACAGCTGTTAAACCCCAAACAAACACACAGGGATTTACATTAATCATAAACTGGTTGGCCTAGTAGCTCAGACTTCTTATTAACTCTTATAACTTACATTAGCACATAATTCTTGTCTGTGTTAGCCACGTGGCTTGGTACTTTTTTCAACGAAGCAGTCACATCTTGCTTGCTCTGTGTCTGACTTCCTCTGTGTCTGGGTGATGACTGCAGACTAAGATTTCCTCTTTCCAGAATTCTCCTGTTCTCTCGCCCTGCCTATACTTCCTGCCTGGTTGCTCCATCTATACTTCCTGCCTGGCTACTGGCCAATCAGCATTTTAATAAACAAGTACAAGAAACAAATCTTTACCGAGTAAAACCATTGCCCCACAGTGCATGAGGACATCTAGAAAGAGACAGAATTAAACAATTTGAGAATAAATCTAGGATGGCATTCTGCTCATACCATATTTTAAACCAGTGTTAGGATTTGTGAAGGAATATAACTGTCAGTTATACCAGGAAGGACTTGTACCATGCATTACCAGAAAGCTGTGGGCATCTTTACCTGGTATGTGGCACTCACAAATTGACCAGGGTGGAGCAAGAATGAGGGCATTTCAAAATTTCAGGGGAAAGATTGGATAGTGCATGGTGTCAGGCAAGTTACAAATTCTGCCTACAGTATACAGTAATTCTCATGGTCTCTAATGAACTCCACAATTAACATTGGAACATTGACATATAGATTTCATTACTGATTAAGTTTTTTAATCAATCTTTGGGAAGAAATACCTGTACTACAAGTCTCAGTAAGAAGGATGTAATGAAAGGTTTATGCTGTCTAAAAGAATGGTATGAAATGAATATCCTTTGAAAATTTAGATAATATATTCTTATGTGAGAAACTGAATGTAGATCTGGTGAGATAGTCCACTGAATAACGAGTCTTACACAAGTTTGAGTTTGATCCAAGTCTACACATTCACTGTAGTATATGTGCATGTACACAATAATCAAACAATAAATAAATGGGAAAAACTTACTACAACTCCATATTATCTCAAATCAATCCTGATAAGTGTTGTTGGGAGCTGTTCATTCATTTCTGGCTGCTAAGCCTCAAAATAATCACACAGAAACTACATTATTTGCAATACTGTCTGACCAATAGCTTAAGCATATTTCTAGCTATCTCTTATATCTTAATCAAATCCATTTCCATTAATCTGTGCATCACCGCATGGTCATGGCCTACTGGCAAAGTTTCAGCAGGCCCTGGCAGAGGCCTCTGTCTCCTGCAGCAAGTACATGGCTTCTCTCTGACTTCACCTACAGAGAGAGAGAGAGAGAGAGAGAGAGAGAGAGAGAGAGAGAGAGAGAGAGAGAGAGAGAGATGTCCAGTCTGGCTATATGCTGTTAATCCATTGTCTGAAAGCAGCTTCTTTATTAACCAATGGCAATAAAGCATATTCACAGCAAACATCACCTCCACATTAGATAAGTAAGACATATGCATATTAAGTATTAGTTATTTTAATGCTGCATTACTTTATTCAATCAGCAACAGTATTATTTGGCATTCAGTATATTTCCCACAAGTCCCTGATATGTTATGGAACAGCTTCCTTGTTTTCTCCAAATAGCACAGAAGTAGAAGACAACTCAAATTAATGTGATGATGTTTCTGTATAAAATTATGGTTGGTTACTCTGTGCCTCTAGATTAATAAGTGCGGTGGTTTAAATGAGAAGTTCAAATGCTTCATCCCCAGTTAGTAGACTGTTGGGAAAAGATTAGTAGGTGTGGACTTCTTGTAGGAGGAGTGGTACTATGGGTGAGATATGCAGTTTTAACAGTTCACACCAGCTCCCCCACTTTGTCTTCTACTTCCTGTGGGTCAGAAGGTAAAACTCTCAGACACTGATACAGAGCCATGTTTGTCTATTTTCCATCATGATGACCATGGACTAACCCTCTAAAACTGTAAGAAAGTCCACAATTAAATGCATTATTTTATGAATTGCCATGACCATTGTGTCTTTGATAGGTTTGGAAGAGTGACTAAGACAAGAAGCATCAGCATGCTTTAGCTCTCTCCAAACAGGTTGATGAAACAAACACAAAATGCAGCTGTTTAAAATAATTCCTATCAGTATTTCAGTTTCTACAGATCTAGAAGCTAATGATCATGGCTTCTCTGATGTCCCAGTGTCAACTTCTTCCACAGTTCTTCCTTAGAGGTTTAACTAGAGCAGGATCTGCTTTCAAAGTTATTATGTACTAACAGTTATCAGATAATTCACTTTCTCTTCTCATAGGCTGATGAGCTAAAGACTTCCATCTCAGTTACTCCAATTACCCCAGTTTTCTTTCCTGTTGGTGTTATAAAGGGAGGAAGGGATTCCTTTAGTGTTCCAGGTAGCTGTCTATCATTCAGGAAGCCAAGGCAGCAGGAAT
The DNA here is from genome assembly GCA_963919715.1 of Microtus obscurus. NCBI lineage: Eukaryota > Metazoa > Chordata > Mammalia > Rodentia > Cricetidae > Microtus > Microtus obscurus. The sequence goes on along the minus strand of CAWTZC010000501.1, from coordinate 30,335,289 downwards.
GTGAAGTGTCTAGTCATAGTAAATCCACAGCAAAAAGGAGAGGCAAAATGAATGCATGATTGCTCACTCTACTTTTTTAAACAGTCCAGTACTCAAACCCAGGGAATGCTGACACCCACTTTTCAGCTTTATTTGTAATAAAGCTAATTCTCTGAAGATATCCCCACAAGTTAAATTGATCTAAACAACCAATCACAGATAATTCTCAGATAATTATGAGTTTTGTCACTAACAAAATTAGCTACCACATGAATATGGCAGTGACTTCACCAAAACCAGAAAGAAATCTCTAATCATGAGGATGATTAATGATTATCATTGTCATACAAATCTTCAGAAAAGAACTGAATTGCATTAGGGACATGCGATACCAGGAGCGGAGGATCAGGAACTGTCATTTTAAGGACTATCCTTAAGTAAAACCATATAAAGTACATAATAATTTTGCCTACTGTTATTTCTCCAAACAATAATATTTTGCTCACATAGTACATTCCTAATAAAAAAACAAGCCAATTTAAATATCCTATTTTATTTTACATTTTGCAACATGGATAGATATAATTTATTCAAATATGAAGACTATTGAGTTTCAGAAATTAATTTTTAATTTATTATTATTATTATTATTATTGCTGTTGAGTAGTGGTAGCAGTAATATTAGTGGTTTCCATGTGTAAGAAGGTGCCATAGCACAAGTGTAAAAGTCAGAGGACATCTTTCTGGAATTGTTTCTCTAACACTACCTTTACCTGGACTGTAGAGTTTGAACTCTGGTTCTCAGCTTTTTACTGAGTACCTTTACTGACTGACCCTGAGATATCTTGCTGACTATAAATTAATTTTGCATGTGGCTATTTGCTATTAAGTTCCAAAGAAAATGTCCTAAAGGACAGAAAACACATAGCAGAATGTTCTATGAAACATCGTTGTTGTGGGAATTTTTTTAAGAATTTATTTTTTAATATTTATTTATTATGTATACAATATTCTGTCTATGTGTATGCCTGCAGGCCAGAAGAATGCACCAGACCCCATTACAGATGGTTGTGAGCCAGCATGTGGTTGCTGGGAATTGAACTCAGGAAATTTGCAAGAGCAGGCAATGCTCTTAACCTCTGAGCTGTCTCCCCAGCTCCCATGTTGTTGGAATTCTTTATGTCAATAGCTTTGTGGTACAAGCCTTAGGGCATGCTACATGAGGATTGATAAGTTGGAGAGGAAATCACCCTCACACTCACTTTCTTGTTCTGGCTGGTGCTTGGCATGGCCGGTGACCCAAGCAACAGAGAGGTAGTGTGAGATCAGAAGCAGCTTCAGCCTAACTCTATATCTGTGGGCTTGGCCTTTTCATTGCACCCCTTAATAAATAGGTTTATAAATTTTGTGAGTTTACACATTACAACTTTGTTGTTTTTATACAGGGATAAGAATGTGGACATAGTTCATACATGAACTACATTACAGCACTGTATAATATTTTATAAACAAGAACAGATATTTGTAACACAAGTAGGAAGCTTATTAATCTTAGTAAAAGTTTCAGAATTCAGTTGTCACATACCTGCGGTGAACTTATACTTAAGGTCAAGGGTTTCATTCCCATGTAGTAGAGCTTGGGATGGAAAGTCTTTAGTAGCTGAGTGGTCGGAGGGAGCTCAATAGAGCTTGATGATGGTTTGAGTGTGCTCACAAAGGATTAATGAACTAAGATATGGGCTTGATGTGCTTGTGTTTGGAGTTTATATGGAACTTTATGAGGAGAATCCATTAGAAGGTAATCAAGTCACTTTGGATGCTGATCTCAGAAGGACTTGATATGATTCTTGGGCTACTTTATAGACCTAAATCTCACTGAGGTAATTAATTTGGTTGTAATTAAACTCTGGTCATTCATACTCCAAAAGCATAAGCTATTTAAACTTCTTTGCTTTATAAAATACATAGCCTCTTATACTTCATTATAGTAATAAAAAGTTGAGTGTTCCAGGGAACAAACAGCAGAGCATTTCCTCTATTTCTCTGTTCTTTCTCCCTTTATGCTTCCCCAATGGCTTTCTTGGGATAGCAGGATTTCTCACATGACTATTTAATTCCAAAAGCAAATAATCCAAGATAAGATGAATCAGACACTATATGGATTTTCTTTCAAACTATCATTTAAAGTCAAGGACACTACTTCAAACTTTGAAGAAGTCACAAAAGCATAGCCAGGTTCAAAGAAAGAAGTATGTAAAATACTCCTTTTGGAAGAGTAATAAATAATAAATTTAGGTACTAAAATTGTTACATCATACTATATGAAATAAGGCAAAAAATACCAGCAAACCCTATTGTACTCCTCTTTTATTTTTACGAATCCCTTTCCACTCCTTATATTAATTTACACATTATTAAGAAAGTATTTCTCTTTCACATTCATTCATTTCTGAGGTTTTTCTCAACATTTTTCATGGATTAGCTTCACAGTGAATTCAGAAAGTTCAAAGCATGAGAGACTCCATTAATTGAAACCACTGTACCTTCAAGTAAACACATCTCTTTTATCATACTTTGACTGCTGTCTGTCTCATCTCCCTAGGCCTCATTATTTCTTTTTACTGTACAGATCTAATGTTTCAACAAACTACTGGGATGTTTAAAACACACAGCAAGTGTCTGTAAACAAGGACTCAGGGATTCATTCCCGATTTCCAGAGATAAACGATTAGAGAGGAGGAAAGGGAAAGTTGCCTTCTGTGGAATAAGAAAGAACATTGCCTGTGCTGTGAGCACATCTCATTTCAATCGGCAGTCAAAATAACCTAAACAAGAGCAACAAGAAAAAAAGCTCATCATTAAATACATCTAGTTTTATTGCCAAGTTGTGATCATTACTCTTGGTAGTTAACATGTTTGGACTGAGATCCACTAAGAATCATGCAGCCGCATGTGAGGGCATTTCCTTAATGAATAAGATGAGAAGGGGAGACGCTTCTTTACCGTGGGCTGCACCTTCCAGTGGTGGCACAAATGTAAGAATCTGAAGAAAATCGGAGCTTGTTTTGCTTGCCTTTCTTTGTTCTCTGCTGGTAAATTCTTTTTGTTCTGTTGCTGTTGTTATTACCAACCTGTACTGGCATTGGAATCCAGCTTCTTCTGCCTTCCACCATGGACTGAGAAAAACATATATATCTTCAGTAATCCCTCAGTTCTTTATCATAAGACTGGAATATCTGAGACATTCAGCTTCATAAACTGAGCAACTTCTGAATCCTTTGTCTCTCTTTTGTTTAGACTACCATGATTAGACTATTCAGCCCATATTCTGTAAGTCAAGCTAAAAAAAAAAATCCCTTTGCAATATTGTGTGTGTGTGTGTGTATACTATTAGTCTTGCTCCTCCAGAGAATACCTACACAAGGATATGCATTTAAAAAGTTACATGATCTTTTTGAAGTTTTAAACATGTTAAATATCTGGAGTTTCAGAGAAAGAATGTCATCCTTAATAGAAACATAGGAATGCTTAGAGAAATCGTATAATTTTGCCCTCTTTTCAAGTTCCCTTTTCTCTACCTCTACACTTTCCCCATTTTACATGGTCACTTTTCATTTAAAGAAAATGTGATTTTTCCTCTGTTGATTGCATGTCATCTCCAAATTAAGAAAATATATAAAACCCCATTAAAGCCCTCCATCCAGAGCTAACTAGAAACATACCTGTAGTTTAAAACGTTGTGTTTTTATATCTTGCAATGAGGGTATGCACATTTCATGGAAAATCTTGGGGCCTTATATTAATATAGTCAGAAAAAGTAAATATAGAGTGAAGGGTGGGTTGATAAGCTTTGAGCAAAGCTTTAGAAATGATACTTAGCTCTGCTTGGATGCCATTATGAATGGAGCAAATGGCATGATCACTTACCCTGGCAACTCTTACCTAGAAAGAAAGAAGAGCGAACCACTGCTAAAGTTATAATAGAGGAGTGGAAGAACTCATTAGTTAGGACAAGGGATAACTTGGACATAATTAAAATGGTTGACATCCATTTGAATGTTTAGGACCACCAAAATCTCACAAGAATAGTTTCTAGCCATAAAGAAAGGTCATTGAGTCTATAATTTGTGATTCTAAACAAGCTAAATAAGAAGGTGAACCCAAAGAAAAACATATAGTTATCCTCCTGGATATGGGAAGTAGACAAGACTGCTGGGCAAAAAATTGGGATCTTGGGGGTGAGGTGGGATGGGGGTAAGGGGAGATGGGGAGAGAAAAGTGAGAAGGGGAGGATGGGGGAACTTGGGGAAATGAGATGGTTGGGATAAAGGAAGGGCAGATATGGGAGAATGGAAGTATGTATCTTAATTAAGGGAGCCATCTTATGGTTGGCAAGAGACTTGAACCTAGAGGGGCTCCCAGGTGCCCAGGGCGATGTCCCCAGTTAGTTCCTTGGGCAGCTGAGGATAGGGAACCTGAAATGGCCCTATCCTATAGCCATACTGATGAATATCTTGCATATCACCAGAGAACCTTCATCTGGCGATGGAGATAGAGACAGAGACCCACACTGGAGCACCGGACTGAGCTCCAAAGGTCCCAATGAGGAGCAGAAGGAGGGAGAACAAGAGCAAGGAAGTCAGGACTGTGAGGGGTGTACCCACCCACTGAGACAGTGGGGCTGATCTACTGGGAGCTCACCAAGGCCAGCTGGACTGGGACTGAAAAAGCATGGGATAAAACCGGACTCTCTGAACATGGCGGACAATGAGGGCTGATGAGAAGCCAAGGACAATGGCATGGGATTTTGATCCTACTTCATGTTCTGGCTTTGTGGGAGCCTAGCCAGTTTGGATGCTCACCTTCCTAGACCGGAATTGGGGTGGGGGGGGTGACCATGGACTTTCCACATGGCAGGGAACCCTGACTGCTCTTCGGACTGGAGAGGGAGGGGGAGAGGAGTGCGGAGAGGGTGAGAAGAGTGGGAGGAGGGGGAGGGAAATGGGAGGCTGGGAGGAGGTGGAAATTTTTTTTTCACTAATAAATAAATAAATAAATAAGAATGGGAGCAACAGGCGCTTTTCCTTGTTTATAGAAGGAAATCACATTGGTACAACCACTTTGAAAGACATTTGGGCAATTTCTTACAAAATCATTTTCTAATCACATGCCTTTCTGGTCCATTTGTAACTATGAAAAGGACTTCAAAACATATGTTCATGTAAACATCCATGAATTTCATGACAGCTTTATCTGTGTTTGTTAAAAATTGGGAAACACCCAAGATGACAAAAAAACAAACCAAACAGAGCAGAGACTTATGAAGGAAAAAAAAAAATAACTTCAGGTCCTTGTGCCTTCATGGCCTATCATGTTTTAATTTTACTCAAATCACCATCTTCTCTAAGAAGGTAACTATCATAATTAAAAAAAAATCATTTAATTCAGATGCATTGCTTTTTATCATTTATTTTTTGACTATCTTATAAGGTGACAGCTTCCTTATAAAACTCTTATATTGAGACTTGTCTGGTTTACCATGCCCACTCATTCCTCTGCCCATCCCTCTGCCTCCCATCTCTACTTACATTCTTCCACCCAATATTTTCCTTCCACTTTCATGATACCTGCATGTGTTATCTTCCCTCCTTATTCCCTCCCTTGAAGCCCATTTTTCCACTTCTCTAATCCCTTTCCTGATATAGGATATCTTTCTGTATATATGTTGTTTTTATTGGTTAATGAATAAAACTGTTTTGGCCTATGGCAGGGCAGAATATAGCCAGTCTGGAAGATATATGTATATAGAGAGAGTAGGCAGAGTAAGAGAGATGACATGTAGCTGTTGAAGGAAAAAGATGCCTATCGGTAGGGCACAGCCTTGTGGTGATACATAGATTGATAGAAATGGCTTAATTTAAGATATAAGGGTTAACTGGGAATACACCTAAGCTATTGGCCAAACAGTGTTGCAACTAAATAGTTTCTGTGTGATTATTCAGGACAGGAAGGCTGGGGGAAAAATGAGCAGTCTCCATTTCCAAAACAGTAACCACTGTCTGAGGCATGGATCCATATAAGACCTAAAAAAGCTTTAAAAAGGCAAAAACAAAAACAAAAGAGGGCTTCTAGACCCACAAAAATTAGAGCCAAGCACAGCTTCTTGGTAGTCACATTTTTTTTTTTTTAGATAGGCTGGTGTCAAGCCGAGGCATGGCTTCTTTAAGAGAAAGTTTTCAGACTCAGCATTAGCATGAAAAACTGTGGAATTTTTTTGAGAGACAGCTTCCTGGTTCATGTTAGTGGCATGAATAGTTCAGGCTCTTTCAGGAGGCCAAATACTTGAATGGGGTTTCTAAGCAGAGAGGTACAAGTTGCTTGATGGCAAAATAGACACACTGAGTCAGGCCCTCATCCAACAAGATATAAAACTTTAGACTCACAAATATAGGATATGATAGAGCATTTTTCTTAATTTGCCAAATGTAAATGGATGAAATATTGTAACTATAAACCATGCTTGATAACTGTATTGCAGATGCAATTGTACTATGTTAATGTTAAAAACATTCCTTTTATTAAGACAGAAAGGAGAAGATCATGTGGAGTGTCCTTCTATATATGTGTTGCTTTTATTGGTTAATGAATAAAGCTGCTTTGACCTATGTCCTGGCAGAATATAGCAAGGCTGGAAGATATACATAGAGAGAGTAGGGAAAGAAAGAAAGACACCATGTAACTGCCGAAGGAGAAAAATGCCTAAGGGTACTCCACAGCCTCATGGTGATACACAAATTAATAGAAATGGATTAATTTAAGATTAAGGGTTAACTAGGAAATCACCTAAGCTATTGGCCACATAGTGCTGCAAATAATACAATTTCTGTGTGACTATTCAGGTCTGTGAGGCTGTGAAATGAATAAGTAGTCTCTGTTCACCTTTTCCTAGTTTCCTAATTTCTATACACACTCAATTCTCACATATATGATCTTATATAAAAATTTGAAACTAGTATCTGCATATTAAAGAAGATATTCTTTATGTCTTTCTAAGTATGGATTACCTCACTCAATATAGTATTTTCTAGCCCCATCCTCTTTCCTACCAATATTATAATTTTGTTATTTATGAACTGAATATATTCCTGTCTTGAATATATACCACATTTTCATTATCCATTTCTCTGCTAGAAGGCATCTAAGTTGATTCCATTTTCTTGCTACTATAAACAGAACTGCAACAATCAGATGTGGAAACTGGGGAGAGAACTCATTTGGTAAATGGTTTGCCTTGCAAGTATAAGGACCTGTGTTTGGAATCCCAGAATCTTCATGAAGCTGTATATGGAAGCATACATCTGCACCTTCAGACCTTCTATGTTGAGATGATGGAAACTTGCAGAAATCTGAACTGCCATAAACAGCAAGAGACCATATTCCAAACAAGGTGAAACATACTGACTGACAACCGAGGCTGTCCTCTGATCATCACATATGCATTGTGACATGTGCATAATTCATCATGATGCATATGCAAACTAGTAAACTAATTTTAAAGCTATAAAATAAAAATACTAATAAAGGAACACGAACACATGTGTATTTCTGTGAGAAAAATAATACAGTTCTCAGGACATATGCCAGGCAGTGGTGGACCAAATGGTAGTTGTGTTTCTAGTTTATTAAGAATTTTTTACACTGATTTCTATGGTAGCTTTCTGTCTTTTCTTAGAAAATAAACATGTTTCCTAGGTATAATATAATAAAATATAAGAAGATAAAACAAAAACTGAAACATCAGAATACCACAAAACAAACAAACAGAAGGAAAAGAAACCATGAAAAATAACAAGAAATAGATATAGACACAGAGATATATTCTTTCTCACACTCAAAAATCCTTAAAAAACACTAATCTGGAAGCAACAATATGCAAAATACTTGTAAAGTAAAATAAAAATATTATATGTATTTATAATATATTTTAAATAATAAAAATAAGAATTAAGGTAGAATTTAAAAAAGAAAAAGAAAGATCCCTGAATACAACACAGCATTTCTTCTTCAGTACAAATGTATCCCCTTAGAAAATGACACAATAAGGTATGGGAAGGTGTATGTAAATTATCATTCCCTTTCTAAACTGTATTTGCATTTGGTTATTTATGTGCTTATGTTTCTGTTGATGGAATTTTAGGAATCAGCAAAAGGAAATAATATTTTAGGCACCAAGGGGTTTCCTTGGCAACACTAATACCATGGAACACAGAGCCATGCTGATGAAATGGTACTTTCTCTGATGGCTGATGCAAAGAGGCCTGCAGTGCAGATGACCAGGTGACTTTCAAGCCAGGGCCTAACAGTGGGATGTCATTGCAACTCGATTGTCCCATTACCTGATTAAGATGTTCTAAACATCAGTATCAATCTAGGAAAGCATGTCTGTGAAGTACTACTTCTGCCTTCAAAGAGGCCTGGGCAAGGCAAATAAATAGCTAATTATGCGAGATATAATACTGTGTTGAGAAATAGCTACAAAAACCCAGAATTTTTCAGTTGAACAGAGTTCTAATCGAGGGTGGTGGGACTTCTCATAAACACCAACCTAAGAAGACAAGAAAAGTGGTAGAGGAAGTTGGGTAGACTCCTAAACAGAGCACTATAAGAGGTGGAAGAAGAGAAAACAAATGTATGAAGGTAGTAGTGTGCTTTCCTCTGAAACTCAGCTGTAGAAGGATGGTAAGTAAAGACATAGTCCAAGAGGATCATGGAGGCAATGCAGAACAATTAAAGGGCAAAAGCACAATTTAGAAAAGGGAGTTATACTGTGAGACCAATTAAGCAGAATTACTCTATACAACTGCAAGGTCTTCCATTTGGCTGAGTGTCCAAAGTTCTTACAAGAGAACCTCAAGGTCAGTGATAAGAATGTACATTGTAGTGGTAGATTTCATTTCAAAATATTAGAGGAAAAACACCTTGATGGCATACATAGGAAGAAAAATTAAATAGACTCATTAATAAATTTGCAAAAGGCTGCATTATTCAGTGTATGCAATACCTTAGAACCAGAGACCAAATTGTGTGTGTGTGTGTGTGTGTGTGCTGTATACCATAGCATGTACAAATAAATAAATAAACAGAAAACAAAATTTTATCTGAAAATTATGAGAAGTCTGGAAACATCCTTAAGTTATATACTATCTCTGGCTCTCTATATCTACATGGATATGTAGATAGGTAAGTAGGTATGTAGGTAAGTAGATAGATGATAGATAGATAGATAGATAGATAGATAGATAGATAGATAGATAGATAGATGATAGATAGATAAATAGATAGATAGACAGACAGACAGAGAGATACAAGCCTACTTAATAAATCTCAGGGTTTATTGTATGTATAATAATATATATACAATATAAAATTATAAAGTGTAAATCACAATATGATTATTTTATGTAAGATAAAAAAGCATAAAGACTTATATTACAACATTTGAATTTCTTTTATAATACAGTTTTGTATGTCAAAGTGTAAAATTATATGTTAATAAAAGAGACATAATATTGTTTTCAAATTTTCTATATGTATAAATGCTTTCTATGATCTATGATCAATAGATTATTCTGAAAATTACATATTGATTCAGAACAAACTTTCTGAGAGTTATTTTTCTTGATGTTTTCTTAATTTGCTGTTTTCTTCCCAATGTTTAAAATATTTCATAATGATATTTTTGTAAGAAAGCACAAAGGAAGTAGCCAAGAAATGCATAATAAGCAGAAAGAGTGTAAGTCTAAAAACTTATCTTGGGGTTGAGTCTGAGTTTGCTGTACTGATTCATATAATAATTCAGTTTCTATTTGTCCTGAGGATAAATCTACAGGCTGACCTTACATACAGATTTCCACTTCATAGTGTCACCCTGAAAATTGTGTGGGGGTCCAGAGGCCCTGACACATATCTGACATAGAAGTGGTTTTGTATTTTCCAAGTCACCACTTTTTCTTGAACATAAGGAAGCAACAACACCTTCAGGTATCCCTCAATTTCCCATATACATAAGTAATATTTACATTATATATGTGACATGTGTGTGTGTTTGTGTGTGCGTGTGTGTCTGTGTATGACCCATTTCCTAATATCTGATACACAGCCTTCTCTAGCTGTATGGCAGAAAGAGATAGTAATAACCTTTCCAGTAGGAAGAACTTCTAGTCAGGAAACAGTAAAGCTGTTAATAAAGACACAGTGAGAGCCCTGAGATCCAGTCTTCACATTTAAACAAGGGAGCCTCGGATGATGGCTGCATGAAGGCCAGGTGATTGCACTAATTCAGACATTTCTTCCTGTGATCTAACAGATCACTCTGTGTTATTCTTCACTGTGCTCTGAAAATTGCTGGTGTCTTCTCTTAGTTTCTTCAATTTAATAGGATTACAAACCTACTTAATAAACATCAGGGTTTATTCTGTATTTATTTATATCTCTTTAATATATAGATTTGGTTCTAAATAATGATTTTAGAATTTTAGATGGAATAGGGAGCATCGGAGGACTTAAATTGCAATGTAATGATTTTGAACTAAGACAGATTAGCAGCACTCTAGTCTAGGCAGTATGGGTCACCATAAATTATTCTAATGAAGTTTCTATTCTAAGATCTGCATGAACTTTATACTTGGCATTATAAAGGTAACTTTATATCACATGTCTGGGATTACATGTATTTGGCCAGTTATTTTGAAAATCAGTATGTTTTCTACTTGTAGCTAAGTAAATGATTTCTGATATTCCCTAGGGAATGCTGTGCACACATGAAGGCAAGAGGACAACATTAGGTGCTGTTGCCCCCCTCAAAGCAGGGTCTCATTGTTTTGGTAACATACACATCTGACCTGAAGGCTGTTGAGAAATCTATGTCTCTACCCCATCTTCCCTGTATACTGGGATTGCAGGCTTTTGTGCTATTTGTGTGGGTTTTGCACTAATTTTGGGAAGAGGACACTTAAACTCTAGTCCTCACAGTCACATAGCAAGTTTGATCCCCAACACACCTCTCAACTCGTTTGCACCTTACCTTACAGCTATTCCAAATACCTCACTAAAGTTTATTTCAGTTTTCGTCAACTAGATATTGATATTCCCTTGTCTGTTACATGGTGACACATGGTCCATTTGAAATAGCACTTTCCCTAAACTTAATAGAGCCAACTACTCTCCAAAATTTTATTTTATTTTATTTGACAAAGGCATACCAGTAAACAAGATATTTTGGTCACAGTTACCTGCCATCTCTCATCCTTCATCCTGTGGAATCCTTTCTTCTTTGTAGCTGGTCTACATCTTGCTTTCATTTCTCTTTTCTTCCCCTCTTGGATTCTCAATCTTAAGAAAAGAGATAAAGCAATCCTCATTCAAAAAGTTTTCTTTGAAAATACTTATATCTCTTCTATTTATTCTCATAATATCAACTACTCACTCTGGAGATAAAATTACTTTTATTTCTAAAGATTTATTGACTCTTATTTTCTGTGTATGAGTAGTTGCTACATGTTTATCTAGGAATATGCTTGCCTGGCACCCATGGAAGCTTAAAATTGGCATCAGATCTCTGGGAGCTGGAGTTACAGAGGGTTATGAGTGGCTGTGTGACTGCTGGGAACTGGACTTAGATCATCCGCAAGAACAGCGACAGATCTTAACTGCTGCGTCATCTCTCCTTCCCACATGAGGGGTAAATTATGTTTTCCCTTTTAAACAAAATGGAAACCTCCACCTCTTATCAGTCTGGCACTCTACTCATGGCCTCTCTTTTCTCATAATAATTAACCAAGGGGAAACTACGAGATCTTCTTCCTCCCAGACAGGAAGTAAATTGTGTGTCTCTTCAAAGCTTTCAGAAGGCCTGGAATGGTGTTCTCAGTGCTACTGCAGTACAGTTTCGTAGCATGACCATTTGATTTCAGTGCTGTCCATATTTTTTCCGGTTTGTTGATGCCTCCTGTCTTGTTTCTTTAGACTTGATATAACAACAATATTTCAGATCTTCAGATTCTGCCAATGGCAAATTCTGATCTTTTACAACTTTCTTTATTTGAGAACTGGCTCGAATTCATTTCAAACATCTTTTATTGTTGCTTGTTTTAAACAAATAAAAGCTCCTTTTCAGAAAAGTTCTACTAAAAGAAATAATGTTTGACATATTCCAAAAGAGTGCTCTTGTGGCTGTGATGCAAAGGCTCCCTCCAGGCTCCCTGAGGCAGTTTCCTCTGTCCTAGGTACCTTACAAGATGCTTGATCTCCAGAAGAACTCATCTGGAGAAGCCACAGACTAGATTCTGCTCTTACCACCTTCATCTGTAACAGCTAATTTTTGTTGCTATTGTAAGTGACAACAGACATGTAAAAGAATACCAAATGGAGAATTTATGTAGATGTGGTTGAGGTACAATGCAGATAGATTAAGGGAAGAGAAACACCCAACCAAACAAACTGGTAAGAATTCAAGGCAGATCCCAAGTAAAGACACGACTTTTTCTGTATCTTCCAGAAACATAACAGAAACTCCTCCATGCACTGAAGGAAATTATGCCCTTTCAGATATTAAATGTCATCCATAGAAATGCCAGGCACCATTAAATAAGGAGAGAGAAAACTGGAAAAGATTGCAGAGTTTTATTATTCTCCCTCTCTCTCTCTCTCCCTCTCTCTCTCTCGCAAGTCACTTGTACATGCATCCTATTTTAAAAGGAAACCTCTCTGCCTGTATAGAACAGTCCTTCTCAGGGCAGCTGTTTTAAGGATATGACAGGCCTGGATGTAGTGTTGATTGAAGAGTGGGATTTTAGTGCTGTTTGATTTGTTTGTGCTTTGAACTGTGTAGTTAGTGGTTTTATAGAGGATGTTCCAGTTCTCTGAATATTGTCCAGCAAGCTGCAGCACAATACATCTTTAAAACTCTATTTGCTTAGAAATAAACAGCATGCTGAGACTTCTACCAGGGCACGGTGCAAAAAATGTTTTGTGATGAGGTTTCTAGTTGTATTCTCACAGAACATAGAGAGGAAGAAGTTGTGACGTTGTGAAAAGCACTTGGCAGGTTGAGTGCCTTCAGTGGAAAAGGAAGGAGAGATGAGACTACATCTTCACTGTTTACTGCAGATTGAAAGAATTAATAATGGGTAACTTGATGTTACTTTATACATAGGGCTGAACCTCAACAGCACAAAACTACAGAAGTCACCAGTGCTTTCATATATTGAAACCCCTGTGTCTGACAACTAGGAAACAAAGGGCAAAGCCAGTTAATTGGATACTAAGTAGGAAAGTTAATCCTTTTTCTGAGATCAAGTTCTTCTTGGCTAGAAGTATCAGTAAGCTTTTCCTCTGGGTAATAGCATAGGAATACAAAAATGGTACATTACGAGCTGGCAAGATGACTCAGCGGGTAAGGTAATTGTTGAGCAAGCCATGCAAACTGAGTTGATCCCCGAAAACATATTAAAGAGTAAGAAAAGAATTGTTATCTGGCCTCTACATACATGCTACATCATGTTCACACATGCACATGTGTAGACCTACACAATAAACAAAATTTTAAAAGAGTTGATTTCAATACCCTCTCTAGTTTAGGAGACTATTACTGGAGATTGGCACATTATGGAATTTTTGGAATTTGGTGTCATCAGTAGATTATAGAGTTTCTAATTGCTTTGATACCTAACATTTTGGATTTCCATATGTCAATCATCAACAAATAATGTAGTATCAACTTTCATAGATATCCCCCTGCTATTACATGTGCCTGCTTGATTTTTCTCAGGATTTTTTGGTGTCAAAGAGCATAGGTCTTTCTTCAAGGCTCCCTGTTTTCAGAGGAAAATATTTTATCTTAATCAAGAGTCTTCTACATTTATTTAGGTTCCTTTTGTCATTGCTACAGTCTTGTTAATTTTTGGGCTTGCCCATACATTTTATTTCTCTGTGTTTCCTATGAACCTTCGGTTACATAGCATTTGGTGTAACAATGTAATGTAGTATAAGTTAAAATTTGCAAAGAAAGGTCTAGGGAAAGGCTTCATGGTTAAAACCTTTCACAGTACATTTTGAGGGGTCTTAAGTTTCGTTCTCAGCATCTACGTGGGACAGTTCACAATCACGTGTAACTCCAACTTCGTGATTTGGGGTCCCCAACACTCTGTCCTCCACAGGCACTGCACTCTCATGTTTATGTCCACAAACAGATTCTCTCTCTCTCTTTCTCTCTCTCTCTCTCTCTCTCTCTCTCTCTCTCTCTCTCTCTCTCTCTCATTAGTGAAAGAATAAAAATTAGAATAAACACATATCCTGAGATGAAATAATCTCATGCAAACAAATTCGAGCATTAGCTGTATTATATTTTGAATGATGGTCTTTATATTAGTTAGTTTTCTTATTTATTTGGCCAAAAATCTAATGATAAACAATTAAAGGAATGGGTATTATGAGTGGTTTATTTTGGCCCAAACTTGGCAAACACAGTCTACTCCAGCAGACTAGGCATTGTATTAGTGACCTGAGGCACAGTTCATTTGCATCTGCAGCCAGGAAGCAGAAAGGTAGATTTCTGTTTGTTTCCTCTGTTTATTCATCCTTGGAAGCCACGCTAAAGGGTAGTGCACCTACATTCAGGGTAGCCTTTCCTCCTCCATTAATTCTGTCTTTAAAATACCCTCACAAACAGGTTCATTTTTCTGTGTTCATTTATCTGTATTTAGATGTGTCTCCTAGATGATTGAAATCTAATCAGTTTGGCAGTGCCACAGTTCTCAATTTATACATCATGAACCATCGGAATTATAAAATGTTATAGCTAAAACCACATTGTACTTATGAAGAATTTTTATCATTATTCCAAGCATAGTTGAGTATTACACTTCAAGCTTTGTAGATGATGTGTGTGTACAGATTGCTTACGTGGTTGAATGAAATGAGTTTCTGACTGTCGTCAGTTTGTGATCCTTTGCCAAACTGACATATTCTTGTCACGGAAGACACAGTTACATATATATTCTAAACCTACCCAGGACCACCTGCTCTGGGGTAGCATCACCCAAGGTAGAATGGGCCTTCCTTGAACAATCATTAATCAGGAAGATGAATTATAGAATTACCACAGATGATACAATAAAGGAGTTTTCTTTAAAAAAAAAAAGTTCTTTCCAGATCACTCTATCTTGTATCAACTTGACAAAAACCCCAAAATCAACCAGGACAATGACCCCTGGTCAATGTGACAAACCAATACAACTCTATTAAACAATAACCTTTCCTATTTTGTTTATCCCTATGACCTCATATTAATATTAACTTCACAATGTGAAACATTCCAACCTTTAAAAGTCCTAGAGTCTTAAAAAATTCAGACTTTTTAAAACTTTAATGTTTCACAACTATAAGATCCTATAAAATAAAACTACAAGTGACATACTTACTCCAAGAGAGAAGAACTTGGGCACATTTGCAATTAAACCAAGGTAAAACCAAAGTCTGACAACATACAGCTCGGTGGGAGACTTCTGAGACTCACAATTTTAGGTTGTAAAGAACCGAAATTGCTCCACCTTTCTTGTTCTGCCCTCCACTGCACTCATGGCTCATTGCTTTGCTTTACAGCTGCTGCTGTCCTTGGTACTTATCCTACTGTATGACTTCAAAAACCTGTATCATCTGGGATAGTCACACATTACCAAGTTCAGCTATCAGTAAAAGGTACAGCATTGGTCCCTGCTAGACCATAACTTCCGTGTGCTGACCCCAAGGAAACACTCTCAGAAGATTCTGCCTCAGTAGTGCTTTTCTCTTGTTAATCACAGCTGATTATTTAGTCCCGGCTGACCAGTAAAAATTGTGCCAGCAGAGCAAATGTTTCACGTCAGTGATTCTTGTCTCTTCTTAATCACAGTTGATTCTTCAGCTCCAATTGGCCAGAGCCATGGGCTCTTAATTCAAATTATAGAATGGCCCTCTAGGAGTCTTTAAGGAACTTTCTATCTCCCCTCTGAAACTTTACAAGCAAGGTCTCCATTGTTTGCATTGCTCTCTGCATTGTTTTCTAAGTTCCCGCAATAGCTCATTAATCTCTGAACACTTTTTTAGCCCCAAATTCCAAAGTTCTTCCACAAAATACAGTCAGGTCAGTCACAGCAATACACTGCAAACCTGACACTAATGTCTGCCTCAGGCAGGGTTTTCTATCACTGATAAAACATAATGACCAAAATCCACATGAGGAAGAAAGTGTTTACTTCATCTTACAACTCTCTGGTCATATTTCATCACAAACAAAAGTGAGGGTAAGAAGTCAAGGCAGATCCCTGGAGGACAAAAATGAAGCAGAAAACATTAAGATTCAGCTTACTCCCTTGCTCCCCAAAGCTTGTTAAGCCTGCTTTCTTAGATCACCCATGATTACCTGCCCAGGGTGGCTCTACCTACAGTGGGTTGGTTACCCTATTAATCATTAGACAATAAAATGCCTTCCAGACTTAATAAGAGGCAATCTAATAGAAATATTTTCTCAGTTAAGGTTCCTCTTCCCAGATAACTCAAGACTGTGTCAAAACCAACCAGTACAGAATACAAAAATTGTGCTGATTTTTAAACTTGTTAATACAACTTCTTATTATGTATTGATTTGATGTTGAGAAAATATGGTGGTTTCACATGAAGCCTGCACAGAAAAAGTCATTTCCAACAATGCAGCAATGAGGTGAGCAGGCCAGCTTTTTGTCCCACCTGGCTCCCATACAGCTAGCTTTACACCCGAAATAACAACACACAAATTGTATTCCTTTAAACACTGCTTGGCCCATTAGCTCTATCCTCTTACTGGCTAACTCTCACATCTTGATTAACCCATTTCTAATAATCCGTGTAGCACCACAAGGTGGTGGCTTACTGGAAAAGATTCTAGCTTACATCCGTCTTGGGTCGAAGATTCATGGAGCCTTCCTCACTTTCCTTCTTCCCAGCATTCTGTTTGGTCTACTCCACCTATCTAAAGTCTGCCCTATCAAAAAGCCAAGGTGGATTTTTATTAACCAATGAAAGTAACACATAGACAGATGACCATCCTACATCACATCAAGTTAATATAAACAATAAAATTTATAAAGAAAAACCTTCAGATCTTCCTTCTTATATCTCTCATGATTTATAATATAATATATCATGTGTTTCTAAAGGCATATATATGCAAATAAAGTATACTTGTACATTAATATATACATATATAATGTATATTGAAGTATGTTGAGTTTTTCACACCCTCCTTTGTTTTATACAGGCAAATGAGATAATTTTGGGAGGTTAGTCTATTTCTATTATCAGCTGAGAATATCAGTTAAACAGTATCTGCTATAAATGTATAAGATGTGATTTTGGGGGGCTATAAGCTGAGTGTGGTGGCACATAGTTTTAATCCTAGCACTAGGCAAACAGAGGCAAATGGAAGGTGCATCTTTATGAGTTCAAGTTCAACCTATTCTGTCCTACATAGTGAGTTCTAGGCCAACCAGTGAGATACACATTAAGAAACTGTCATGTGTATTTATACACACACACGCACACACACATACAGAGAGAGAGAGACATCACAAAGCAAAATAAACAGGTTTAGTTCTTCAAGAAGTTTTAATCCCTCAAGCTCATAATATTTTGTGAAAAATTCAACATGATACAAATCCATAATGGTGGTCTACATGTTGTGCTATACACTGGAATCTTTGGGACATTTTAAAAGATGTTGATGATTTATCATCTCCCTACATCTTGGCATGACTGTAGAGACTGCAACTCCAGCATCTCAAAAGCTGCACACAAACACCTACAGAACTGAAGATCTAAAAGTCACTTCTACAATAGGCATTGTCAAGTCTGAGATGACCACTGTGGTTCTCCAACTTCAGAATTTATCACAGCCAGTGTGTCTGCAGCTATGAATCTTATTTTTAAATTCAGTGTTACACACTGGACTTGTAAAGCACTATTAGGATCTAAAAAAGTAACAACAAATCAAGAAGCTATCCAAGCATTTGGGGATGGAAAGCTGATTTTGGACTAGAAGAACTGGTGGGTTCTGATTTAGATATGCTCACTAATGCTTAAATTCCAATCACATCATATCCCTTTTTATTTTAAGGAACAAACCATCACTTGATCTATATATCTTATCAATGTCTGAGGGTATTGCAGATATACATTTTTGCTATGATTTGTAGCTTAAAAAGTTTTATTGTTGCAATAAGTTAATTTTGCACACATTTCATATAAAAAGTAGCAGGGAATTAGAGAATGTGGTAGGCATCCTTGGAGTCTGGACTACAAAAGCCTATCTTATGTGGATGATTCAATGAAACAATGTATCCTAAAAGCAGGTCTCACATCCTAATATAGGAATGAGGCTGCAGAACAGGTTAAAACTTAACAGTCTATAACTTTTGCCGCTTCTTTGAAATTTGAGAATCCACTTTCATAGCATGATTCTCAAGTTCTGCCAGATTCCCTATGGATTTTTCATGCTCACTCCAGACAAAACTATGGAGAGAAAGCAGTTGCAGAAATATACTTAACCACTGGACTCAGATTTAGAAATCAAAGGAAGAAAAGGGTGATTTTGAGAACCACGACTCAGAGCTCTGGGATTCAGAATATGACTTCTGAGCCTCTGTTTACCCATCCTGTGGTAAAGTACTGACTTCATAGATTGTGTATTTACTTAGCAAAGTTAGGTTTGTAGTGTTTGGGTAAAGAAGTCTTCATTGTAACAGGTTCTAAATGAAGTTTAACATTCTTGACTTATGGTTCTAAATTTAATGTTAACTTTTACCCTTAAAGGTCATTTGAAAACATGTGGAAATATTTTCGATTGTTTCAACTTAGACAGACATTGTAAATATTTGGTAGATAGGGACTAGGAACACAGCTAAGGGCCCAGATGGCCATGTGAATAAGACTCTTCAAAGTTATCTGGCCCCCAAATGTCCAGTGCAAACCTTTGTTCTAAAATACAAGCTCTCATTACGTAAAATACCATAAAATGAGGAAGTTACCGCTCAGACCCTTTGACTTAGTAGTCCAGGATGGAAAAAAAAAAAAAAACTCTATTTCTTTCAAACTCTTCAGTATCTAATACTGTTCATTTATCTTGCCATTGGTAGCCATGGGTCTAGGGGTTACTTACAAGTTATATCTTCCAATACTACTTTCCCCAAAATAACATGTATCATGAGCCCTGAATTATAACGTGGCTTTGCAACATTAATTAGAACCTGAAAATACTCATGAATACTGTGTTTCTACGTATCTGAATTTAGAACTTTTGGAATATTATAATGTCTGCTTTCTGATTAGCATCCACACATAGGATGCAATATGGGAACACAATTTTAATTTTAATCTTTCATGAATCTCCATAGGACAGTTGGAATAGCATTTACATGTTTGGCAGGTGATTCTGGGCAAAACTGTGATGCAAAAACATATTCTTTTTTTCTGCTTTTTTATTTTATATTTTTCACTGAAAATGTTTTTTTTCAAACAATATATTCTCATCACAGTTTACCCTCTCCCACATCCTCCTAGATCCTCCCCAACTCTTCACCCATCTATCTCTGCACCCCTCTTCTCTCTCTTCCTCTCTCCTTAAAAGCAACAGTCAAAAAACAAGAACATGAAGCATAATAAATATATTTTAAAAATACTTTTTGAAATATCATTTACATTCAGAATGTTTTCAGCAGTTGAAGCACTACCTGGTAGTGATGGTTAATAGTGGCTGTCAATCTGGTTGGGTTTGGGAACAGCTATAAAGCATACCTCTGGGCAGATCTCAGAGCATTTACTGGAATGTTTAGCAGAAGAGAGAAATCTCTCCTCCAGAGAGTATGCAGTGTTCCCAGCAGCAGCACAGACACAAAAAGGGCCAAGGCTGTGGTAGACTGAGGGGCCACTGGCAGTGGCACCAGGATTTATTCCTTCTGCATGTACCAGCTTTTGGGGAACCTATTCTCTTTTGATGGATACCTTGCACAACCTAGATATAATAGGGAGGGCCTTGGACCTTCCCCAAAGCAATGTGCCTTACCCTCTCTGAGGACTGGATGTGGGTAGAGCAGGAAATGCAAAAAAATGGGAGGAGAGGAGTGAGTGAGTGGGATCTTGGATTGGTATGTATAATGTAAAAAAAGAAAGATAGTTTGTTTTCCTTTTTAAAAAACTTATAAATAAATTAAATAAAATTAATAAAACTAACTTCTGAAGGAATACAGTGCATAATCCCTCTGTACTTACTGTCAACTAGTTAAAAGTCATGGTGGCTAATGGCATGGTTATGTCTTCTAGAACCAAGTGCTAGTTTCAGAGTATCTGTTTAATGATTTGCACTGTGATGAGTTGCATTTGTATAATATTGTCAGATGTTGTACTCATGGCTTAGTAATTAGATGCTAAGGCTGACCTGGTTATAGTACTGAAATGGAAGCACATAGCCTAATGGAGGGCAGAAATAAAGTAAAAAATATCTGAGAGCACACACACCCTCCCCCCACACACACACCAAGGGCCAAGGGATAAGCAGGGTTGGTTTGTTCTACCCACCTCTTCTTCTTGCTTCTGAGTGAATTCACTCAATTGCTGACACTGCTACTGAACACTGCTATTGAATATCTTTGCTGACACCAAAATCCAGATACTTTAATAATACAACATTAACTGAGGACCAGCAGTTCTTCAGCAATTCTCTAGCCTGTATTGGAATTACTTATCCCAGTTTGTATACTGAGAATCCACTAGACTTTCAGAGTTATAATATGTGGATAGACATTATTAGACTACCCAGGCCATATCACCATAGCGTGCAATCAAAAAAATCTCCATAATAATGTGCTCACACACATACATGCACACACACACACACACAGAGAGAGAGAGAGAGAGAGAGAGAGAGAGAGAGAGAGAGAGAGAGAGAGAGAGAGGAAGAGAGGGAGAGATTTGTCTTAGGCTTTATTGTTGCTGTTAGGAAACACCATGACCATGACAATTCTTATTTCATTGTAGTGGCTGACTTACAGTTCAGAGGTTCAGTCCATCATGGCAGGGAGCATGCAGCATGCTGATAGGCATTGTGATGGAGAAGTAGGCAATTGTCCAACATCTTGCAGGCAACAGGAAGTTGACTGACTGTCACACTCAAGGAAGCTTGAGAACAAAAGACTTCAATGTTCACCCTTAGCATGACACACTTCCTCCAAAAAGGCCACACTATCTATCAGAACCACTCCCTTTGGAGGCCATTTTCTTTCAAACTACCACATTGTTTATTTTCCTCTAGAGGATATGAGTAAAGTTAACACATGAAAATCCTTGCATTCAATCCTCAGTACCCCTGATACTTTAGACAGAAACATTTGGAAGAAGAAACTGCTATTGCAATGAGATTTGAAAACTGCCCCTCCCACAGAAGCCCAGTCCTTATCAAACTCACTGCTCATTATAGTCACTACTATAGCTCATTATAGGAAAACCAGTCAATTCCAAATACCCTTGATATATTGGGGAAAATAACCTATTTCAATAGAGTTTTTATGCATCCATTCTGCTCAAAAGATAGATAATTTTAAGCCACACACTTACCTAACAGAACAGGTGCAGATTATTTTAAAATGCCTTTGAGACCGGCTTTCACTGATTTGCTTTCCTAAAGTCATTTCTTTTCATGATCATTATAATCAACAACACCAGCCATATACACAAAATGTTAACATGTCTGAATAGAGATTCAAAGTGTTTTCATCGGCCCTTGGTCACTGCTCACTCCATTAGAGCCATCAATATCAGGAGAGACAAAAATTATAAACCAGTATCTAGGCAACAGGGACAAAGCTAGCGAACACTAGGCCACCGACCCTAGTCTTTATAAATGAAATTCAAATATCACCTTAGTTAAATTTAACTTTCTAGCTTATTGCTATTTTGACACAAATAGAGCTATGTTTTCCTTACTTTGTTTATTTTTTGCCTTTTTTTTCTGCTTTATGCCCTATTTATTTCTTTGTAGAATGAAGCAGAGTAGATGAAAAAAGCCTATAAATCAGAAACAAACTCCTTTCTGTTTGTTTTTATTGCACTATACATTTTTATCCACTCCCCTTTCTTCCTTTCCTCACCCCTTCTACCCTTTGCCATGACCCCCATGCTCCCAATTTACTCAGGAGATCTTGTCTTTTAATCCTTCTTATGTAGATCCATGTATGTCTCTCTTATGGTCCTCTTTGTGGTCTATGTTATCTGGGTTTGGGAACTAAAGCTGATTTTTCTTTTCTTTATGTCTAAAGGCCAATTATGAGAGAGTACATATTATATTTGGTATTTTGGGGTATGAGTTACTTCACTCAGTATGCTTTTTGTCTAGATTCATCCATTTTCCTGCAAATTTCAAGACGTCATTATTTTTCACTGTTGAGTAGTACACCATTGTGTAAATGTACCACATTTTCTTTATCTATTCTTTGTTTGACGGGCATCTATATTGTTTCTAGGTTTTAGATATTATGAATAATACCGCTATGAATATAGTTGATGACATGTCTTTGTGATATGATTGAGTATCCTTTGGGTATATAACCAAAAGTGGTATTCCTGAGTCTTGACGTAGATTGTTTCCTAATTTTCTGAGAAATTGCCATACTGATTTCCAAAGCATCTGTACCAGTTTTTACTCCTGCCGGAAATGAGAGAATTTTTTCCCAACTGCACATCCTCTCTAGCATAAACTACGATCAGTGTTTTTGGTCTTGGCCATTCTAATAGGTGTAAGATGGAATCTCAGAGTTGTTTTATTTACATTTGTCTGATGGCTCAGGAAGATGAACATCAGAAACAAACTATTTTTACTATTAACACTTCTACTGGCTTATACTGTCTTCTGTAATATGAGTGATTAGTAGATTTCCGCAGCAACCCTTGGGGCCTCCCTTATTTGTAGCGTTGACATATACAATTAAATGTTTATTTGTAAGGTTAACTGGAAAAAGTTGTGAATAAAAATGAATATCCTGACAAAAATCAATTGTCAATCTGCAGAACAAAACATATGATTTTGTGGGTTTATTTTTTTAATCTCCTTTTAAAACAAAGGAGCAAAATTTCCTAGGAATGGCAAAGAATACATTCTGTTTATAAAAAGGAACAAGTTCACTTCAGTTGCTGACAGTTACTTCTACTGGTTGAGATTTTGTAAAGTTTATTTTGACATAGCAAAATTCTAGAGCAATGGAAAGCTGAAACACAACCCCAACTTTTCTTTATTGTTTTCTCTTCAGAGCTTCAGATTGAAAGATGTACATATTGAATTAAATAGAAATCTTAGAGTTTCTATTGTTGTGAAAAGACACAATGACCCCAGAAACTCTTATAAAGTAAAAGAATTTAATTTGGGTGGCTTACATTTTCAAAGGTTTAGTCCATTATCATCATGGTGAAACATAGTGACATGCAGTCAGAGAGGGTGGTGGAGAAGAAGGTGAGAGTTCTATATCTTGATCCACAGGCAACAGGAAGTAGTCTAAATGTCACACTGAGCAAAGCTTGAGCAAAGGAGACCTCAATGCCCCCCCCACAGTGACATACTTTCTCAAACAAGGCCACACCTACTTCAACAAAGCCACATCTCCTAATAATGCCACTCCCTATAAGCTTATGAGAGCCAATTCCATTCAAATGATCACACTATCCAAAATATACAGATATAAGAAGCCTATAAAATTTGTGTGTGTGTGTGTTTTTTTTTTTTTTAGAATTACAACTGTGTTCAGTTTTTTCCTATTTTTTTTTTTCAGCTTAAAGCAGTAGATCTCAACCTATGGGTTATGACCTCTTTGGGGGTCAAAAGAAGGTTTTACAGAGCAACATATCAGATATCCTGAACATCAGATATTTACATATGATTCATAACAATAACAAAATTACAGTTCAAGGTAGTAATGAAAAGAATTTTATGATTGGGATGTCACCACAACATGAAAATTGAATTAAATTGAATTGAACTATATTCAAGGAAGGTTGAGAACCACTGGTTTAGAGGAATTACTATGAGAGCATACCATGAGACTGCCTAGACCATGGTGTGTCCATTCCATTTCCAACCGCTGACTTGCATGTCAGAGGAAACAGAGCCTATGACATCATTCAGTGGCAGCAATCAGGAAAAGAGTAACATTAACTCCTCATAGAGTGTTTAAGATGGAACATAGACTCCACTCAGTCTTTTACCCCAGGAACATGTTGATTCTTGCTAGAAAATAATGCCCCTTAGTACAGAGATCCTCTTTGCTCTCTAATTCTTGAACATGGATACCATATCATGGGCTTTCTTATGGTCCTGCTGCTATACTTTTTCCTGTCATGATAGACACAATCACCTTGAAATGTGAGCCAAAATAAACTTGTCCACCTTTAAGTTGCTTAAGAAAAGTAATTAATATATAACTGTAACTTAAAAGATATCTAATCCACATACAAGGAATAATAACAGAGTTCTAACTATGGATTAGCATGAAAATGTCTAATGAAAGTTTTTGTGCCAAGACATGTTAATCTTGGCAAAATTGAAAATGCATGGGCAATGTTTTTCCTGGGAAGATATCAATGATTAGAATAAGTTTCTTTTCTTTTATATACCTATGTTTCTACAACCACAAATATAGCTAAGGCTCTCAGATGCAAACCAGTCTTATTTTATAAATTATTCATTTACTGAAATTGTTATAATGAAAGTTGAAATTCTAATACTTGAATCTTATAGAAAAGTGGCAGAAGCAGCAAATACTTCTTAAAACCATTAGATGAAGTCTATTTGAAGGAAAATGAATATTTATTACAGTACTATTTACCAGAAAGCAAATTTCTTCTTAATTAATTAATTTACATACCAATTCCATTTCCCACTCTCTCTTTTCCTCCCACTTCCTCCACTGTCCCATCCCAAACCCCATCCCCTCTTCAGAGAGGGCAAAGCCTCCCCTGGGAAGTCAATTAAGTCTGTCTCATCACTTCTGTTGAGGCAGGACCAAGACTTTCCACCACCCTTTTGTGACTAGGCTAAGAAGGTATCTCTCCATAGAGAATGAGCTTCACAAAGTCAATTCATGCAGTAGAGTTAGATCCTGACCACATTGCCAGGGGCCCCACATAGTGCCTAAGCCACACCATTGCCACCTGTATTCAGGGGTCCTAGTTTGGTCCTATTCAAGTTCTCCAGGTATCAGTCCAGAGTTAGTGATCTCCCACTATCTCAGGTCAGCTGATTCTGTGGATGTCCCCATCATGGTCTTGACCCCTTTGTTCATATTATCACTCCTCACTCTTCAATTATACATATATATATATAACATCTTTGACATCACCACAAAGTTCATATTAACTCCCTATAAGCAGCTGCCATCCAATGTAGTATAAAACATCAACACTTAACTCCTTTTTTTAAAAGAAAGAAAGCAATCTTTTCCATTTTTCATGTCAATTTCAGCTCCCCCTCCCTCCTGTTTTCCAGTTCCCCCAACTATGCCCCCAACCTGTACCTAACCACAGCTCAGAGAAGGTAAGGCCTCCCATGGGGAGGACTAAGACCCTTCTCCATATATCTAAGCTGAGCAAGGTATCCATCCATAGGGACTGGAGTCCAAAACCTGCTTTGATCAGTTACTGGTTAAATATTTTATAATGACAATTAAGGTAGTCATCAATCTGGTTGCATGGGAAGTCAAGTTCAGGCACTCTTTCCAATATTGCTTAGAACCTTAGCTGGGATTCCTGAGAATTTTTCTACTGCCAGGTTTCTTGTTAAATCCATAATGGCTTCCTCCATTAACATATCTCTTTCCTTGTTCTTCCTCTTTGTCCTTCCTCCATCTTGATCATCCTATTACTTCATGTGTGTTGTCTTCATTATACAGCCCCCAGTAACAGCTGTTCTACCTCCAACTCTAGTTATTCTTAGCAACATTTAAATAGAGACTGTGCTATATTATGAAAAATGTACATATCATAATGTATATGATAAACATTATCCTCATGGGCTCATATGTTTGAGCACTGGGTCCTGGCTGGTGGTGTTGTTGATAAGGTTTTTGAATCTTTAAGAGATGGAGTATTGATGGAGGAAGCAGGTAATTCCAGGGAGGCTGTCATAACTCAGCTATACTTCTTACTCCCTCTCTTCTTTTTTAACTGAAGATTCAATATGATCAGTAGCCTCCTGTTTCCTGCTTCCTGATGTCCTGCCATGCTTTCCCTGCTATGATGAACTTGTATCCTCTCAAACTACAAATCAAGAAAACTCATTTTCTATTAACTTGCTTCTTATGAGATACTTTGCCACAGCAATGAGAAAAGTACCTAATACATGGTATTTATCTTCTTTTTATTATGCTATTTCATTGAATGTAATTCCCTCCAAATATACATATTTTCCTTCAAGTGTTTTCTGGCTATGTTATTCTGCATTGTGTGCATAAGTATCATGTTTTTTTGTTCATTCATCTGTTGAAAATCTTTGCTGAATCTGTATCTTTCCATTTGGATCATCAATATAAAGCTGACCAAACAAACAAACAAAAATCACAAAGGAGTTGTAATTATGCCTTTTGTATGTGGACATCCTTTAAATGCAATTTCTGAAGTAAAACAGAGAATCATACATTAGATCTAACGTAGGTTTTAAAGAACATGCATATTGTTCCATGAAGATTATACTAATTTGTATTACAATCAATAATATGTAAGAGTTCCTATTTTCCATCCACATCTTTGCCATTGTTTAGTTTATTACTAGTATGATACGGCCTACAGATACCATGAAGCATAAATGTTTGCCTACACAATACCTTTCCTTGAAATCACGAAAATTAGAATAGGCAAAATTACACATAACATAGTGGTAATCAGCTGTCCTAAGGATAGTTATAATGTTGGTTCTAATATTCTCTTAATTTAAATGAAGAAAGAAAAATCAAGTAACATCTTACATGTTTCTATAAATTACCGGGATAATCTCTGTGTTTCACTAAGTAGTAATAGATGAATAGAAATGTGAACTCCTTCAGCCAGTCCTCTCTCAGTCTGTTGATGCCATTTCTATGATCATAAATATCTCAATATCTATCTGTAGAAAGTCACACAACACAAATATTGCATTCCATTAGGTTATAATATCTTAATAGAAAATAGAACCCCCAATTGCAAGTCAGTCGTTACAGAAAGCCACAGACAAGATGTATTTCAGCACTGTGTCCTATGACAGAAACAACGAGTGTGAGATGAGGGGACTGAGGCAGCTGGTGAATGTATAAGAACTCTGATGATAAGTAAAACTGAATAGAGAGGAAGCATATCAGTGAACACAGGAGAAGTGTGCATACGTAATGAAAAGTTACATAACATTACAAATTATAGTCTAAGGAAGGAAATATGTGTGCTAAGCTGAAAAATAAATGAGCGCTTAGAAAAGATTTCACTTATGAAGTAACATTTCAGTTCCCAAGAAGTAGCTAACTATTCTAAAGGAAAGTTGCAGGCAGAGAAACAGGATTGATCAGAAACAGTCTAGGAAAGGAATCAGAATCCCTTCTGGGGGAAAGACTGGAGAGAGCTTGGGGGACTGGGAGGGTATAGATGGAGTACGGGCAGATATAGGAACAGGGGAGAAGATATCTACATTAAGGGAGCCATTTTAGGGTTGGCAAGAGACTTGGCTCTACAGGGGATCTCAGGTGTCCATGGCGTTGTCCCAAGCTAGGTCCTTGGGGAGCAGAGCAGAGGGTGCTTGAACTGGCCTTGTCCCACTGTCACACTGATGATTATCTGGAATATCACCATAGAATCTTCCACCGGTGACAGATGGAGATAGAGACAGAGACCCTCTTCAGAGCAAGCACTGAGCTCCCAAGGTCCAGTTGAAGGTCAGAAGGAGGGAGAAGGCAAGCAAGGAAGTCAGGACAGAGAGGGGTTGGTCCATCCACTGAGGCAGCGTGCCTATTCTAATGGGAACTCACCAAAGACAGCTGGACTGGGACTGAACAAGCATGTGATCAAACCGAACTCTCTGATTGTGGCTGACAATGGGGGCTGACTGAGAAGCCATTGATAAAGGCCCTGGGACTTGTTCCTATTGCATGTACTGGCTTTTTGGGACCCTATTGTATTTGGATGTACAGCTTCCTAGGCCTGGATGGGGGGGGGGGGCTTGGACTTCCCACAGGGCAGGATTCCCAAACAGGGAGGGGGAGGGAGGAAGGAGAGTGGAGGAGTAGGAAGGGAATGGAAGGAGGGGGGGAAAGTGTAAAAAAAAAAAGTGAATCCCTTCTGGTAGCTAGCTAGGTAAAATCACCAGACATAAAGGTTGAGAATGGATTGCTGTTTAAACCAGCTTTTTTTTTGTCCCCATCTTTTTTGTTCCTGAAAGCATAATAATTGTAGGGAAGCAGGATCTGCACAATTGCCCCTCACTGAAATATGAAATCTTACCTGCATTCATCAATAATATGCTTTACGAATATTTTGGTCAGCCGTTGATATGACACTATGTTGAAAAGAGCAAGAATTTCCCTTTACCAGGCTAGGGTAAAGCCCTATGATAAACAGAAAATTTCATTTTGTAGACTCAAGAAAAAAAAGTCTAAAATCCAAAAAATAAAAGGAAACAGAATATGTGTTAAGATGAATGAAAGAGAAAGACAGGGGTAAGTCTTCAGCACCCAACACCTCTGTCTGGAGGCTTGTAATCACCTCTACCCCAGTTTCAGAGAATCAATGCCCTCTACTGGCCACCATACACAGACACAGACACACACACAGAGAAACACACACACACACACATTTTCTCAAATGTATATAAATAGAAATAATTTTTAAATATTTTAATGGGAGAAATGACTACCTCTTTGAAAAAGTACATTTATACACTTTAGACAAACCCCTACCACTTGATGCAGTTGTGGCTCCAGAGAAGGAACTTACCTCCCAGGAAATGCAAGAGATTTCAAAGAGTTATGACAGTTTAGCTCACAGTTAACATATGCTCTGCTACAAGAAAAATGGAGAGAACTCCAGTCCTTCTCTTCCTGGTTTTGTCTAATTTTAAATAATCTATTACCAAATTCTGTTTTTTAAGTTTCCTATATGCATACACACACACACACACACACACGAAAACTAAGAAAATGATGGGTTTGTGGACTTATACAAGAGTCTTGGGTGTCATCTCATGTAATGTCCAGCTATTTTTCATATCAAGCAATAAATCTTATAAGATTCTGGGAAGAAAATGAAGTATAAATTTGTTACAAGCATGAGAAAATGATAGGATGCCACTCGATAGAAAGGAAGAAGCCAGCTGCTACAAACCCTTACTCGAGAAGCCTAAACTTCAGGGGTCTGTTTTATGAATTCAGAGGGATAAAAAAACTGAATTCAAGCATAGAAAGTGGGTATATCCTATTTAGATTGATAAAGTAGCTGTTACGTGAATGATTTTTCATGATAATAACTCATAATTTTCAACATATGTATGTCATGTGTTACATAAACATAAAATGATAAGTAAGTTTTTTTTTTCTAGACAGGTCACTTCAAGAACAGATTGACGTTTACTGAGCTTGTACACAGCACCCATCTAAACTGATCCTGTTCTTTCTTTCACCATGATATGCTGAACCACAAGTGCCAGTTTGTGGAGAATGGTAATGGAGACTGCTTGTTACTACCCTATGTGGAAGAGACCACCAAGAAGAGAGGTCTTGGGTTGCTGAATAGTCTCTGTGCTCATCTGCCTCATACTTGTTCAGTAATAACATGATTTGAGGATTCAAACATAATGGGAAGAAACTGACTTTTTTTTTTCCTACAGGAATGAATAGATTCAATTTAGTTCATAATATTATTCTGGCTAATGGAAAGAATTCAGTGAAAATGGAAAATCCGGAATACATTCTACAATGACTGGAAACTGTAATGAGGACCTACACTTTTCAACTATAGTCTATATTAAGGCAATACTTCTTTGAGGGCAGGGAAATATTTTCAAACTGTATTTTACTATAAATATCTATACGGTTTCTTTTGTTGCAATAAAATTACATAGTGACTGTCTCTCCTTTATATTGCATACCTGAAAATTATGCCAGAAACAATATACTTTAATCTGTGGCATATCCATATGCTATTCTTGTATACAGCAAATGAAAAGCAATGCCTTGGGCTGTCACCACCATGATGGAAAGACCTTCTGCTGTGTCTTTCTATTGATGAGACACATAGATCCAGAAGTATCTGAAATGATTCTGCTATCCTCTTCATGTCATCATAGACAAATACATGTTACACAAGGGGGCATATAGGATAAATTCTTGTGCAATTACAATGTTGTTGGCCCTTACTCCTGTGTACTTTGTTAGTTATTTTAATAAGAAGAGACATAGTGGTACTCACACAAATACCTTATGCTACCCTACATGACACCAAGGCCGCAACACAGCCTGAAACAGCTACTCCATAGACACACATTTTTTTGCACCATTTTGCCCAGAATAGAGAGTGTATTATTGACAATTACATTGTCTCAAGCACAGCTACTTATCTGCAAGGAGAAAATGGTTTGTAGTTGTATCAGAGACTGTGTATGTAGGGAAGGAGGGCACTATCTGGAGTCGCCATTGAAATTTCACAGGAGTTTTCAATCTTGCTATCAATAATGCCACTTTGAGATCTCAACTCCTACTTATTTGAAATTCAGCCAGAACTGAAGGAAAGAGTCAAACATAAAATACGTGAAATCTGTTTCCTTGGTGATGCTTTTATTTCAAAAAGACAATTTGTCAGTTAAAGGTGAACATCTGAGTAGTCCTAGTTCACAAAAGGAGAAAATAAAAAAAAAAATACTGTGTCAGTTAATAATATATAGAGGATCACAAGATACTTGTTTTAATTATGTTTTGGGCCAATAAAATGGCTCAGAGGTTATATGTGCCTGCCACAAAGTCTAATGATTTGAGTTTAATTTCAGAAACTCCACATTTGAGCCACACTTTTCACACATACACACACACACAAACACACACACATACACACACATTCCAGCATAAACAAGTAAAGGTAATTTAAATTAAAAATCTTCATGATTTTATAACATAAAAGTATATGAATATATACTGCTCTCAAGGATCATCGTTGCAAATAGTTTATGTTGTTTAAGGTTTTCAGAACTTATGTGCAAAAATTTCCCAAAGGTGAAACAGACTAAGGAGATGAAAGTCCCCCAGATTAATAAGAACCCAGTATGAGGATGTCATATGGGTTTTCTTCTCTATGTTTTAAGGATCAGATCTATTCAATTGACAGAAGAAACTTATTGCCTAGTTAAAAACTCATCAGGAAAGATGCAAGAGTTAAAAAAAACATTTTGTCATAATGGTTACAAGTTCCTCTCTAAGAAATGGAAGATAGGGTATGATACAGAAGGAAGAGAGAGTGTAAGGACTATTAGCACTTAGGATAAGATGCTGAGAAAGCCCTAAAAGTAGAGAGATGATAACACTGCAGTGCAAGAACTGAAAGTTCAGTATCTGCACGACTGGTCTCTGGTGACTATTTTCAAATTACAAGTGTAAACATGGGCTATGTATTACCACTTTTTCCAGAAATGATACTTAGACATTTTGTCCAGATGCTTTCTCTGTCACTGGGAACAGCTCTGGGAATTATCTTCTCTGGAGAGTGGAGCACTAGAGAGGAAGTCACATCATTGTCGTTTCCCTTCGTGGCTGATTTCACAAGCAAAGCACAGATAGAGACCGGAAGAGTCTCGTTCACCTTTCATACTCTGCATGTGTTGTCATACATTATTTCTGTGGAAATTAAATGCTTTCTCTGTAACTCCTGGGAATCACTTGAAGGACATTTAGCCCCTTGCTGATCTTTCTTGAGACTTTCTTATTCATCTCTGACAACATTATGAAGTTAGGTAAGTTATTTTTAATAAATCTCCCATCCATAACTACTCGGTCATGTCCATTTGTATCATTCAAAGACATGGGCCCTACAAATTACATTATCTAGATTCATCTTTCTTTTAAATTTATTTTAAGATTAACTGATATGAAACAACCTCTAAAAATATGAGAGAAGGACAACAGTTTCTCTGATCTCTCCAGAAGAAGTCTATCCTTCCAGAAGTAACTGTATCCTATAGCTTCTTTATGACAGGTGAAATAACAGAACCACAGTTTTGTGAGTTCAAAGCCATCATGCCATGTTTCCTGGAGTAGCAACGACAACAATTTCCACTAACCTCTCTTTAAAATGCTAGCCAGATATGATTGATATTTTCTACCAGCCAGTAGTCTACTGCTGAGGTCTTTAGTCTAGGATTACCCTAACTCATAAACAATAAAGTATATTAACAAATGAATGAAAGAATAATCATTCCCACTTCTTCATAAATTATTGAAATTTCTTTAATAAGTTGAGCCAAGCCAAATGTTTTTCACTGAATTTTCTGTACTTTTCTGAGTTAAACTTTTATAAGGGCTTTTGGGGCTAACATACAAATAACGTGCCAATTATCATGATTTCATGCAGAGCTGGGAGGGGGAACTAGTGGGACCACAATGAGAACTGATGTCTACCCAGCTTGTTCTGAGGCTAATGGTTTCCTCTGTGATATGTGCCAATGGGATCCCTGTATACCTGCCAGCTCTTATAACCCCAGTAAGAAGAAAATGAATTGGTCATAGTCACAGTAAGAACTAAATTTATACCCAGAAGTGTGGAAACAGGAAGAGTGTCGTGAGGGTGATAGAGAAGTAGGAAATCTTACCGCCCATGAGCCTGCTGCCTGGCAGGAGTTTAAAACCAGAAAATACCACCCTAGAGAATTCCAAATCAGCTACCAATAGAGCTGCAGTGCTAAGGCAGGAAAACAAGTGAGGGAAGTAAACATGCCAAGCTCTCGCCTAGTCCTTCAGCATATTGCCAGCACCTCCCACTGTCCCCGACTATATAAAGCCAGGTGAAAAGGGTATCTCCATTCAAGCTCCCCAAAGAACACAGCAGGGCAGAAACTGGATTTGATCAGGGACATGTGGAGAACAGCCCTCATGGTGTGATCAGAACCTTCTACAGGACAAGCAGTAACCATTTTTAGTCCCGTTGAGTGAGGGCATGGAGAACTGAGACTTTAATGTAAATCTGCTGCTTTTGAAAACAAAGTTTGATCTGAAGGATGTTTGCCAAGAATTACATAATAAGATAAGTACTCAATATAATAGCTAGTCTGGTTAGCTTTTTGTTGTTGTGATAAAATGCTCTGACTGAAAGCAAACTGGGGAAGAAAGAATTTATTCCATCTTAGACTTTCAGGTCACAAGGCCATCACTGAGGGAAGTCAGGGCAGGAACTCAACACAGAGACATGAAGAGAGGACTGCTCACTGTTCCATGCAACATTACTTCCATCCAGGAACCTCTCTCACAGCCAAGGAAACACAGCTTGAACCATGGAGGAGGAAGCTTATTAGCTGCCCTACTCATTGGCTGAATCCTAGATTCATGCTTAGTTGGCTCATTTATACCACCCAGGACAATCTGCCTATGCATAGAACTGCTCAAAGTGGGCCCTCTTACTTCAATTAGGAATCAATACAATGTCACAATGAGATGTCCATAGGCCAATCTTATCTAGGCAGTACCTCAAACAAGGCATCCCTCTCAGGTCTCTTCAGGCCATGTCCAGTTGAAAAATACCAACTACTACATGGGTTATTAATCAAATTTGTGAAAGAGGCGCTCTATGCCTAAAACATTCCAGTGTATTGAGTTTCACTGTCAAACAGCTACTGGTTTAAAAATTATTAGTTTCCCCAAAGAGGAAGCCTTTGATCACTGAAGGCAGATCCAGCTGTGGAAATGTGTGTTTTCTTGCCCCATTCGAACATTTTTTTCTTAATTAGGGCAAGAGAGACTGACTTGAAAGTTTTCTTCACCTGCATGCATAATGCCCTTTCTTACTTTCTGCTTTGCTAAATTCTCTGAGAAGGCACCTAGAGAGATATTTGGGAATGGTTGGTTTGGAGGCAATTACAAAGAAAAAATGGAACACCCCTCAACTAAAAACTCTCTTTGATTTAATTCTCCTCTTTTTCTCTTAAAGTCGAACTCTTCCTAAAACTCAGGTTGTAAACAATATTATTCAATAAATTAGCACATGGCCAAAAACAACTTGAAAACACACTATTCTCTTTTACCCTCTCCACACTGCTTTCAGAATCACTCTCTAAGTATTCTGATATGCAAATGTAACTGGAGCAATTCCACAGAGTTTCACACAAAATGTCTACATCATTAATACGGAGTACTGACTGGATTGTTATGAAAGTAACTGGTAATACTAGAGTTTGTGGAAAGAGACAATGAAACTGTGTTTCAAGTTGTAATAGGTTTGCACCAAGTAAGCAGTGTGAGGAAAATGAGGAGACAAAAAAACAAATCCCTAAATAGTGGAAGTAGACATTGGCCAACAAAATTTGACTGATGCCAAATTCATTTTTAAGAACAATGAAGTTTTAGACTGTGTATTCTTTGAGTCTGACCCTCATCCAAGTTCATATGAAGGATAAACAAACACACCAGTATTTCTCAAGCTCTCTTCCTGCCAATCCAGTTTCAAAGGCCTAAGGGTTTTCACTACAAACCTCAACTACCATCCTATTTTCATTTGATCATAGCTACCAATCAAATTTAAAAAAGAGAGAGATCTCCAACAGTGAGCTAATTTTACCAATAGACCAAGTTATGGTCTTTTAAAACAATTTGTTGTCTTGAACAACCACTGTATAAGAAGGGAGATTATTTGGCTGGATAGAAGGCTCAGCCAGTAAGGACTCTTTCCATCTGTACTTTCCAATCCATAGAATAAGTTGGTTCCAATTCTCTATTACATGTGAGCCAAAGAGTGAATTTGTAATGATTACTGGATACTAAACTTCATGGTGTTTTGTTTTCAGAAAACACATTTTCTTTCCACACTCTTGTCTTTAAAGGCTAATGGGGCACAGTGCTCTGTTGGAAGTCAGAGTTAGGTAGGTGGAGAAATCACAACAATTATTTCTAATTGCCACATAAATTTTGCTACTTTGGCAGAAGAAAGAAGCAGGTTTAGTTGACAGAAGTGCATATCTACTAAATAGGGGGAATCTAATTAGTGGTTAGCTGAGAGGTGGAGAGCAAAATTTAATTTCTACATTGGAAGGAAATGTAAGTTAAGCAAGACATACTAGCTAGCTCAGGGACTATCCAAGTCTGCCACAATCATCAGAGTAATGTATTTGTCAAAACATATTTCAAAGACAAATAAGATTTGTTTATATATTATGAAATGTACTTGTTCATTAAATACATTTTAAATTAGAAATCTCCAAGTGTCAGTTAGATATTATGTGACTTTTATCATGTTGTTAACATTTATAATGCTATTACCTTCCAAAGCTAAATAACCATACTTGTATTCAACACTTGTTAAAAATTTAGATCATTAATTTTAAAATCACTGTTTTATTTATTCCATTCATAGTATAAAATAGATTCTTATTAATGTTGGAATACTAAAGTACTTATTTAAATTTCCATATCTAAAGTGGATAAAATATTATTTCAAACACGTTGGAATTAAACAGATAGTTTTATTTTGAACAGAGGTGTTTGCCAAATGATGACTGTGTAAGTGACATTTCTCCTGTTTCGTCTGTAAGTCT
Source organism: Microtus obscurus (assembly GCA_963919715.1). NCBI lineage: Eukaryota > Metazoa > Chordata > Mammalia > Rodentia > Cricetidae > Microtus > Microtus obscurus. Next base: position 30,299,465 of record CAWTZC010000501.1, on the reverse strand, counting down.
CTCTTCTCCCTTTCTTCTGTCTTTATTTCTGCTTTCCTTAAGAGTTTTGATTTACATTTTAAAATTTAGGAAAAGTAATAACATGACTGTGTCAATTTGAAATTTCTCTTCACTGTCTTTTTCTCCTCATTACAGAATTGGTATATATAAGTCAATAATTTTGAGTCTGAAATTTAAGAGGGGAACAAAGCTCAATTTTGTCTGTGAATTCATGGGCCATCTGTTCTTTTTTAATTTTTATTTCTTTGCCAGAAATACATAAGAAATCTCTTTTTTTTAATTTTCAACTTATGTAAAGAATCACTTTAATTTATTAAAGACAAAACAAAAACCAGAATGTAAATTTCATCAAATCCGGGTTTTGTTGATAGTGACCTCCTGGGAATAAAGAAAATATCACAAAGAGAGACAAGAGTACAGTTAGGGGAGGTGCTACTTCTGTAGGTGGGATGGAATTATACATTTCTTGGATCAGAAAAGAAGAAGCAATTAAGGAAGAGAAAAAACAATACTATGGGAATCCTTACTGTAAATAAATATTATATGTCAAAATCCTTAAAGAATACAGATTTTTTTAAAAGAAAAATTCAAGAAATTCTAACAAAATTGCTCAATATCACACTGGAATGTTCATTCATTCACTATGCTCAAGTAGGGTTTATCTCTAGTGTACAAAGAATAATCAAATCATTGAAAGTAATATTCCATTACCACATAAAATAACTACATACCATAGGAAATTGCAAGATACAGGGGGGAAATGAAACAATTCGATGCCTTTTTATAATGGGAAAATGAGAAGTAACTGGTCCAAGGTTACAGACTTCAGCTGTGAGGTGTGTAAGTTCTGACAATCTAAGGTGCTCTCTTAGTTAGGGTTGCTATTGCTGTGAAGAGACACCATGACCATGGCAATATATACAAACAAAACATTTAATTGGGGCTGGCTTACTATTCAGAGATTTAGTTCATTATCATCATGGCATAGCATGGTAACATGCAGACAGACATGGTACTGGAGAACTAATTGCTCATGTTGATGAGGGAATGTATAGACTGTCACCCTGACAGAAGCTTGGGCAAAGAGACCACAAAGCCTGTCTCCAGAGTGACACACTTTCTTGAACAAGGTCACACCTCAGACTAGTGACATTCTCTTTGGGGGCCATTTTCTTTTCAAACCACTACAAGTGTATCATAGTGACTAAAGTTAGCCACAGTGCTATTCCATTTATATATAATAATATATAATAACTGAGTGACAGAGACATTCAAGAACTCTCTACACATCCCCACATAAATGTTGGCTATAGATAGGGAGAGATATGCTAATTAATTTTATTGTAATGATTATCAGTCAATGTATATTGTATAATATATATCAAATTACATCAAAACACAGATATTTATTTGACAGTTAACTATTTTAAAATTTAGAAAGAAGAAAAGTTTCATGCCGGGCGGTGGTGGCGCACGCCTTTAATCCCAGCACTCGGGAGGCAGAGGCAGGCGGATCTCTGTGAGTTCGAGACCAGCCTGGTCTACAAGAGCTAGTTCCAGGCCAGGCTCCAAAACCACAGAGGAACCCTGTCTTGAAAAACCAAAAAAAAAAAAAAAAAAAGAAAAGTTTCAGCTAATAAATCATCAAGGTAAAGAGAGAGCTTTATAATACAAACACAAGATGAAGAAAAGTTACTTTTTTGTAAGTATTCTAACCCATCTAGAAATTTTCTATATTACCACTCAAATATGCTTTGGAAGTTTGCAAGTTAGCCCAGTCTGTAACTACTTGAAGAGAATCTGAATCTGAGCCCAAAGACCAATGTGAAACTTTGAACGTTAATGATCCCAGGACAGGAGAGGAGACAGATAGAGATCCCTGAGGTTGATTTTCCAACCACCTTAGCCTAACCAGAAAGCTCCAGTGATTCTCTGTCTCAAAACACAGATGGACAGATCTTGAGAATGACATCCGTGGTTCATATCCCAACTATACACACACATTCACACACAGCACTCTATTGTGGTACATGTTTTTGTACCCTGTAGAAATTTGTTACTTGTATTGGTTTAATAAAAGGTGATTGGCCAGTAGTCAGGTAGGACATATAGATAGAGTGACCAGGCAGGGAGTAGAGGTGGGGCAAACAGAATAAGCGAATTCTGGGAAAAGAAAAGGCTCAGTCTGCAGTCATCACCTAGACATAGAGGAAGCAAGATGAGAATGCCTCACTGATAAAAGGTACCAAGTGTTGCTCCTTTTGGAGACTACAGCTCCCAACATCCCTCTGGACTATGGATACCAGCACATGCAGGCACAGGACATTTCTCCCAGACGCCTTTGCATTCCCCGTTTAAAACAGGAGGCCATGAGCCCCCCCTCCCCCTTGCTACCCTTTCGTCTCTGCACACCTGTACCTCACCTGTTGTTACCCCTCCCCCATTAAAGTTCACCCACGTGGGACCACCGCGTGTTCGTGACTCCTTCCTAACCCGACACTGCCATGTGTCTCACATTTCATCTCTACCCTCCACTCTCCCCAGCAAAAAGAATAACACCAAGCCACGTGGCTAACACAGACAAGAATTATGGGTTAATGAAAGATGTAAGAGTTAATTAATAAAAAAAGCCTGAGCTAACAGACCAACAAGTTTATAATTAATGTAGGCCTCTATGAGTTTCTTTGGGATTGAAAGTCTGTGGGACCAGGCAGGACAAAAACCTCTGTTAACAGCACCCTCTCCCATATATTTATGTGACTTATCCACCTATGCATCACTTGCCTGTAGGTACACACATACACATGATAACCTGTATTGGCATACACACTTGCAACCATGAAAACACATACCACATGCATTCACAAAATGTACAAAAAAATAAATAATTTAAATTTTTGAAAGCTTATGCAGTAAAGTATAACTGTTAGTCACAATCCAAAATGCTGAGGCAAAATGATCAGAGGTTTAAGGGAAGCCTTGCTACAGAAAAAAACCTTCCTTTTCAAAGTCCAATAAACTAAAAAAAATAAAATAACTTGAAATAATCATTTAATTTTAGCAGTGACTAATATATATGTTTCTTGCAAATAGTTATGATTCTCAGTGATTAAGAAATATCATATTTAATGCTACTATTGTAATATGTAATTTAATAGTCCCATTTTTATATGAGAAAGTGAGTGTCACAGAATCTGAACAGATAGTTCAAGAGCAAGAAGAAATGATAAATTGTGGAATAAGAATTGATGTCTATTGCAACTCAGTTCTAAAACCAGTACTTTTCAGGTAAATTATATCAATTATGCAAAAGTAAACATTTAAAGCAACTATTAAGGTACAATATATTATAATGGTAAAAATTAGATATTCATACAAGGCACTTTTATTATCACTTTATACATTTTTAAACTTGCCTCTACTTGTATACATTTTTTTATTTTAATTTTTTTTTTGAAACAAGATCTTAAGTATACTAGACTATTATCAAATTTCCTATGGAGACAAATGTAGTATTTTAAATGAGAAATAGCCATATAGTCTCTGGCATTCAAACACCTGGTCCCCAGTTGGTGTTGCTATTTGGGGAGATTTAAGTATTACAGACTTTCTAGAGGAAACACATCACTGGGGACCAGCTTTGAGATTGAAAGCTCTGCACATTTTCTGTTCAGTCACTACTTCCCTCCTCATATTTGAAGATGTGAGCCCTGAGGTTCCTGTTCTGCTGATATACCTGTTGTCTGTGGTCTACTGTCTGCTGACATTCCCCTTCACCTTGATGGATTGTTACTCTATGCTACCATAAGCCCAAACAGACTATTTTTTGTATAAGTTGCTTTTGGACATGTTATTTTATCATGGAACCAGAAAAGTATCTAATATAGCAAGGATTATCTTAGTCATCTTACCCTCCTTTCTAATGCCATGAGTGCTAAGATCATAGTAGGCCAACATCCCCAGTTTTATGTGGTACTTAGGACAGAAGCCATGTTTTTGTGGATGTTAGTCAAGCAGTCTAAAAAATTGAACTCAGAAATTTATTCTACTCCGATTATATAATATCTGAAGCCAATTTTAGACAAGAGACACAGATGTGAAACACTGTTCCAAAGTCTGATCAGCAGTCTTTGGTGTTCTATTAAGCTGACTTGTGAAAAGTCACTATGTTCCTAGTGTCCACAAGGAAAGCATTGATAAGAGCCTTTGCCCCCAGTGGCACAATGTGGTTATATCACACTCAACATTTAACCATTTAGAATTCAGCACCTACTTCTGTATATTATGAATTTACCCATTTCTTTCCATCTTTCCTCCAGCTTGACTCTGGACAGATCAGGTATTATCTGGAAATCAGTGGAGATTTCCTAATTAGTTTCCATAATTCCCTATGATGCATTTTTCACATAGCAGCCTGACTGAATATACCTAAAATATGAATCCAATGATACTACTTTGACATGTGGAAATACCAAATAGGTTTTCACATGTCTACAATATTATTATTTGCTTTTATAAGTTCAGCACATCTGATGCCCTCCTGCTTTGATTATATAACAACCTCTCTCTCCTTCCTTCCCTGCGTGCTCTGACATATGTAGCTTTCTTCCTCTTTAAACAGCAGCCTGCACTGTATTCTACTTTACGCATTTTCATTGATTCATACAGTCTGAACAACACCCAGCTGTCTGTCTGTCTTTCTTTCTTTCTTTCTTTTCTTTTCTTTCTTTCTTTCTTTCTTTCTTTCTTTCTTTCTTCTTTCCTTCCTTCCTTCCTTCCTTCCTTCCTTCCTTCCTTCCTTCCTTCCTTCCTTCCTTTTTTCTTCATCTACTAAGTAGCATGTAGTTCTAGGGGAGTTTGAGGCTCCTCTGTTTTCCCCTGTGCTGCTTTCACCTTCTTACTGTCTAGGTTTTATGACAGTTTGTTGCTATATCAATATCTGTTTACCCATCAAGTGAACCAAAAGTAAATAAATAAAAGCAACACAAAAATTGTGGCTGTTTTAACCTGTTTATATTTCTTTGAAGAAAGTTAGGCTTCATCGGAATTTGAGGATTTGAGCATGAAAACACAGGTATGCCAGTGCCTTAAATAATCACAGACATTTTTGTCTAGTTAAAACTGCCAAGAACAATCCTAATCCTGTTACATGGAGAATTGTGGTTAAAAGCAAAATGCTTCAATGTCAGAATGAAGGTGTGAGTGGGAATATCTCTGTGTATTTATGGCTCTGGCAGAAAGAGTATTTAGTTATTGAGATGACAAAAATAATTATTCTTTATGCTTTTGGAATGTCAATAAATTTAAAATATTTTGAGTATATATGGCTCAAACCAAGTGTACTAGCTAGGTTTTTTTTGTTTCTTTTTAGGATTTTTTTTTGTTTTTGTTTGTTTGTTTTGTAAACTTAACACAGCTACAGTAATCTGAGAAGAAGAAACCTTTTATTGAGGAAATCCTTCCATCAGATTGTTCAATAGGCATATCTGTGGGGCATCCTCTTGATTTATGTAGGAAGGTCCAGTTTGCTGAGGATGGTGCCACTTCAGCGAAGGTGGTAGTGGTATAGGAAAACAGACTGAGCTGGGCGGTGGTGGCACAAACTTTTAATCCCAGCACTTGGAAGGCAGAGGCAGAAGCATCTCTGTGATTTTGAGTCCAGCCTCGTCTATAGAGCTAGTTCCAGAACAGCTAAAGCTACACAGAGAAACCCTGCCATGAAGAACCATATAATAATAATAATAATAATAATAATAATAATAATAATAATAAGAAAAAAGCAGACTGAGCAAGCTAGTGTAAGCACTCTTCTGTTTGGTCTCTGCTTCAACCCCTGACAACCAGTTGATACCTTACTGTAAGTCCCTGTCTCTGGCCTCCATATTTGGAAGCCAAGCCCCTGTGCCCTCCAAACCACCAGTCCTCCTCCGAGGAGTGTCAAGGTAGCAGACCAAAACCTTTAACCCTCCCCCGGAGGAGGGTCAAGGCAACGGCCAAACTTTCACACACACACACACACACACACACACACACACACACACACACACACACACACACACACCGTGGTGGCTTCCAGGTTCTTCTCCGGGCCACGGGAGAGTACAGGAATCCCATTAAAACCTAGAAATCCTTTAATTTGGCTTGTTGTGATTTGGCTTGACTACGATTTTTCATCAGCAGAGAGCTTTCATTAGGAAATATTCCTAATACTTAACATTTTTATCCTGATTTATCTCAGAAATGGACTGTAACTAATTTAAGGTAAAATAAACTCTTTCTTCATCAGGTAACTTGTGTTGTTTTTCTTTCTCTTTCTTCCTTTTTATTTCTTTTATTTTTTTTTTTGTATTTTTTAAGATAGAATCTAACTTTCTTGTTTTGAGACAGAGCTTGGAATTCACTTTGTAGACTAGGCTAGCCTTAAACTTACAGAAATCCACCTCCCCTCTGCTTCTTGAATGCTAGTATTAAAGGCATGTGTCACCCTGCCTAGTTTCTAAGCCCTTTTCGGTCGTAGTATTTATCACAGCCCTAGAAACGCAGCTAAGATACAAACTTTATAATAATTTTATTAAACTGTGCCTTCGTTTTATTCCACATATTTATCTATATATTTTGTGGTTTGAGGATTAAGTGTCTCCCATTGTCCACTTGATCCCCAGCTGGTAGCATTGAGAAGATTTTAGAATCTTTTGGAGATAGATCCTTAGTCATGGGCTTTGGGGGATTTTAGCAAGATAACACTTTATGCTCAGCCTCTTTCTGCTTAGCTTGTGCAGGTAAAATATGAACTCAGCTTCTTGACCACCAGGTTGGCCTCATACTTCTGCTGCTATGTCTTTTCCATAATGATGAATAGTTTCCTCTCTGGAACTGGAAGTCACAGTAAAACTTTTTTCCCTCTTTAGTTACTTTCAGTAAGGGTAGTCTGTCACTACAACAGAAAAGTAACCAATACCACATTTTCCCAGCCTTACTGAAACTTAATTGGCCTATTATGACAAGAGATCAATCAAAATGCATTTATTTACATACATTTTATTATGTAAACTAGGCATGTAACTAACTCATCAACATATAGTTAGTTATTCTTGAATTTTCTCTCCATGGCAACAGCATATGCAATTCTAAGAATTAACCATGTAATACTTGTCCACAAATAGCTTTCTGTAATAATAATAGGACAGAACTACTTTTTAAGCAAAATAAATAAATAAATAAAAACAGAAAAATAAGACAAAATATATGGGTCTTTTTATTTGTGAGTGGGAAAACATGGACAAAGCCCACTACCAGGAAAAGCTGCTATTAGAATATCTAAAGTTGTGTATCGCTGACAGAGAGGTGAGTTTAAGTTAGCTGGGTAGCTGTTGTAAGGAAGCCTAAGACAAAATAAAATGTCCATATAAAAACGTGAATGCATGTGTCCATGATTGTGTATACATTTGCTCAGCTATGCACACTTTACACAATGGCATGTGACAAAGATAAAGTCAGTATAGCGTCCACCTCCTTTAGGATTTACTCAACTTAGACCGTATTTCACAGCTCTAAACTTTTTCAAAGAATTAAAGTGATACAATGCCTAAGTGCCCAGAAGAGATTTTCTTTTTTCTTTTTTTTAATATTATTCATTCATTCATTTATTTATTTATTTATTTATTACGTATACAATATTCTGTCTGTGTGTATGTCTGCAGGCCAGAAGAGGGCACCAGACCTCATTACAGATGGTTGTGAGCCACCATGTGGTTGCCGGGAATTGAACTCAGGACCTTTGGAAGAGCAGGCAATGCTCTTAACCACTGAGCCATCTCTCCAGCCCCCAGAAGAGATTTTCAATGAAGCCAGAAGGGGAAAATTAATTGTTTCTCCAAATCCATCATTGCAACACCTCACACTAAACTTGATAGCACTTCCTTCATGAGCAAAAAAAAAAAAAAAAAAAAAAAATCAGTTTTAGCTTTTCCAACCTTCTGCTTCGAAGTTTCTTTTGTGCGTTTCACATAAAAGCCAATTGAAGTTGGGAATTATTCATTTTTAGCTTTGGTTACCTGTTTCACAAGCTCAGCATACTCCCAATTTTATAAAACCAGTAAGAATACTCAGAGAAATTAGCCAGCGTATATTTTATACCCTGAGACTTTCATGCTCATCAGAAAGACAATGCTGGGCTGATTCCAATTGTCAGGCAGCTTTAATGGTGTGATAGATGTGATGACACTTATCAACCTTGATGTTGGATTCTTTATCAATATGCAGATAGTCTAGAGAGTCAGTGTATAATTTCACTGTTAGACATAGAGAAGAAATCAGATACACTGATGCTAACAATGATAACAGTACATACATACCAGAATATATTCATTTAATGTGTAATCCATATGTATGCATATCTGATTCTCAAGATGGTACTAGAACTACTTTTTTAAAATACATATTCAGAGTAGTTAGAAAAAGTTAAAGCCAGAAAAATGCTCACTATGTAATGACATTGGCATTGCATGTCTGGCACCTGAGGTCAAGGTACTAAACTCATGTAAACGTGAAAGGAAATGAGCAACTTCACAATGTGGTCCTCTGATCTCCACAAATGCATCTATGGCATCCTGTGCTCTCTCGCACACATATCATGCATACACACATGCACTCAAACACAGTTTAATAATAATGATTATAATAATATGAAAATTAGAGAAAATAAAAAAAGATATACACAAGTCATTTTCTTCTTCCAATCTTATTTCTGATAAGTAAATTTTGGTAATAAGGTTATTCTATTTGTAACTACTTAATTTAGAATTTGCCAATGACAGCTAACTACATCAGGCTCAAAGCAGCTGTTTCTGTTCCTCTCACTTCAAAAAAATGTAAAAAGTAAGTAAAAGTATGAACAAGTGAGATATGATGGAACACAACGTTCATCCCAACACCTAGAAGACAAGATGCAAAAGGATCTCTATGAATTCAAGTTCAACTTGCTTTATATACAAATTCCAAACAGATATGCCTATGTAATGAGACCCTGTTTCAGAAGGTAGGAAGAGAGCATTTTTATAAGATATCATAGAAAATAGAGAGAACTTCTTTGTTAAAAAATATTTTATTTCCCTGGTTCCAGGTTTTGCGCTAGCTCTATAATGGCTCCCATAATCAAAAATAACTTTTCTTTGCTCTCCCTCTCTGTTTTTTCTCCATATGTCTCCTCATGTTCTCCTCCTTTACCCCTCTTCTTCCCTTCTACAATCCCTTATCCCCTTCCCCACATGCTCCCATTTTTTCTGATATCAGAGAAATTCCCAGAAATCCACAGGATGACCCTAGCTAAGCAACAGTGGAAAGGGCGCCTTTCCCTGTAGTCAGATGGACCTTAACTGTTATCATAGAAACTTCACCAAGTAACTGATGGAAACAGAAGTGATCCATAACTAAGCACTGAGCCAAGCTTCCAGAGACTAGTAGAAGAAAAGGAAGGAAAAAATATGAGCAAAGAAGTCAAGACCATGATGGGGATATGCACAGAAAAAAGCTGACCTGAGCTAGTGGAAGCTCACTGACTCAAAACTGATAGCAGGGGAACCTGCATAAAACCAAACTACGCCCTCTAAACGTGGGTGATAGTTCTGAGGCTTGGGCTGTCTGTGTGGCCACTGACAGTGAGTTCAAGACTTATCCCTAGTGTTTGAAGTGGCTTTTTGGAGTCCATTCTTTTTGGAGGGATAACTTGCTCAGTCTAAATATATGGGGGAGGGCCTTGATCCTGCCTTTAAGTAATATGTCAGACTTGGTTGTTTCCTGATGGGAAGCCTTACCCTCTTTGAGGAATGGATTGGAGGTGAAGTGAGGGAAAAGATGAGAGGGATGCAAGGAGAGGAAGGAGGAGGAACTGGGATAGGTATGTAAAATAAAAATGATCATTTTCTAAAAATTAATTAACTAAAAAAATATTTTATTTCAGCCAGGCTGTAGTAGAGCACACCTTTAATCCTACCACTTGGTAGGCAGAAACAGGCAGGATTCTGTGCAATCAGGGACACCATGTCCTTTAGCATGAGTACCAGGACAGCTAGGGCTGTTATTCTGATAAACCCTGTCTCAAAAAAATGTATTTCTATTTGTGTGTGTGCATGTGTGTGTGTCCATGTGTATGTGTATGCCTGTGTGTATATATATTATATGTATATAATCAGAGGGCATTGGATCCCCTAGAGCTGGAATGACTCAAGTTGTGAGCTGCCCAGTGTGGTTTCTGGGTACTGAAATTGGGTACTCCACAAGAGCAGCAAGAGCCAGCCTTCAATCCCAGCTAAAGAGAATATCTTATCTAAAGAGAATCTAAGAAGATATTTATACAATATGATAATAGCAATCTACTGTTTGTTGAAACATTTGTTTTGAGAATGAATTTGGTATTTTTAATATATAAGTTCTGCCTAGTTTACCAACAATACCCCACTAATGTATATATGAATCTATTACTTCTTGGTATTCTTGCAGGGTAAGTGACGCTGTGGACTAAATTCCCTTTTACTTCATCCTAATAGCTACAAAGTGATTAAGAAATCATATTGCTTCATGTTTACAGATAAAAAACAGGTTGTTATATTTATAATTAGGATAAACTCCTTTAAAATCAGTTTAAAATTTGAAGACATTAGGAAACAACTCTGAACTACATCTTTGTTAAAGGGTGTAAGCAAGAACTGCCTAGAAAAACACCCATGTTCTGGAAAAGTTTGTTCAGCTTTACTCAATATAGAGTTATCTAAAAAGAGGGAACACCCAATGATAATATATTCCCCATCAGACTGTAATAGGCAAGTCTGGAGGGCAGTTCTTTGATTGATGTTTGGTGTAGGTGGCTCTAGCATACTAATGGTAGTGCGTCGACTCATCTCATGGACCTGGAAGTCATCAGAAAACAGGTTGAGCAAGTGAGGAGGAGCAAGTCAGTAAATAGCTTTCCTTCTTGGTCTCTACTTCATGGTTATGCAATTTCTGCTTCTACATTCCTACCTTGACTTCATGTTCTTATTTCCTTCATGCAAGGAACCCTTTTATCCTCAAGTTTCTTTATCACAACAATAGAAAGTAACTAAGACATTAATTTGTTTCTCTTTTCAGTATGTATTTTTCTGCTGTGGATATTATGCAATTGAAAACCTAAAATTCTATGTAAGAACTTTGTTCAGCCTAAAAGCCTTAGAATTCTTTTTTTTACATATACAAAACCTTGCTTTAATTTCAATATTTCTTAGCATTTTTTAAATAAGTAAAACAGATGCAACATGATTGATGAATGTCAAGTAATTTCCCACAGTATGTATAAGACTGTACTGGGTCATTGTGATGTAAATAAAAGAGAAACTGAGAAGTTCAAGGCCTGCCATATATCACGATAAAACAGATGACAGAAGGATTAGCTACCCCTGCATTCCCAATTTTTTTGTACACTGTAATGCAAAGATACGGACCCGGATATTCACTAGCATCACAGTCTCAAGAAGAGAACAAAAGCAAAGTATTAATAAACAGATACTAATCATACACTTTATCAAAACTAATCTGTTGAATTCACAAAACATGATAATGTCTACTTTCCAAATGCTCCTCATAAAATCAGTTATATAATACATGCCTACAATTTCAGCACTCAGACTGTTAAGGCAGGAGTATTATGAGTTCAAAATCATCCTAGATTACATAGTGGATTTGGAGTCATGGTACTAAAAGATTTTACAGAACCTCTCAATATAGCTACTGAATCACAATATGCAGAAAAAGATGTTCTGTATATTGAACAAACTAAATTTATACCAGATTACATAGAATTAACTTTATTTTTTTATCCATGTTCAAGATATAATCAGAAATAAGCTTTGCCCCATATATATAGTACTCATCCTATCCCATATGTGTCTATCAGGTCCTCTAGCACATCATAATGTAGAAATTGATAGATTATTAATAGGTAATATGCTGAAGGTCTCAGAATTTTATGAAAAACATCATGTCAATAGCAAAGGTTAAAAAAAGAGTTTTCTATTGTATGGCAACAAGCATAAAGCATAATATATGAAAATGTCCTACTTGTTCTTTATATACCCAAATACCATTATCTTCAGGCAGTAACCCAAAGTTTACTCAAAGGAATGAAATCTGTAAGATCGATTTGATCCACTTTGTAGAATTTGGAAAATTAATATATGTATACCACACCATTGATACCTAATCAGGTTTTCAATGGGCAACTGCTTTGGGTTCAGAAAAGGCTGATTTGGTAATCACACATTTACTAGAAATTATGGTCATTATGAGTAAACCTGCACAAATAAAGACAGAAAATGGTCCAGCATATGTCTCTAAGAAAATGGAAAAGCACAATTCTTATTATAATATAAAACATATTACAGGTATACCAAACAATCCTACAGGCCAGGGAGTTATAGAAAGATCAAATTAAACTATAAAGAATATGTTAAACAACAGAAAGGGATAAAAAAATACTCCAAAATAGATTGCATAATGCTTTATTAACCTTGAATTTTCTTAATGCTAATGAAAAAGGAACAATGGCTGCAGAGAGACAATGGATAATAGAAAAACCTCCTGAGTTAAGTCACTCAATGTATTTCAAGGATGTATTGACATCAGAATGGAAACCAGGAGATGTTCTTTGTTGAGGAAGGCATTTTACTATGGTTTCCACAGAAGAAAACTAAGGATACCACCAAAACCAATAACGACTCAGTTTGAAAAAGAGAAACCTCTTAATAAAAAGAAATGACAGCTCATTCACAGAGGTGTCAATCCTACAGGTGGTACAGAAACTTCATAAGGTTTGGGGCAGGGTTCTGTTCTTTGCAAGAAAATACCCATCATCAGAAAATAGAGAGACCTTAAACATCTAGATGAAAGAAGAAAAGATAACTATCCAAAAAGGATCACCAAGCAAAAAGAAATCTTACTTAGGGTACCCATATCCTCTGCAGGGTAAAATTTCACTACCTATACTTACTTATCTCCCTATATCTCAATATAATGATTATCACGACTCACTTAAAAATCAAAGCTGGCTTTGAAGGTGGATAGTGACTATCCTTCTCTAAATCTAAACATGTTGTTAAAATAAAATTTTAGATTTTCTGTCTCATATCAGGAGCCACCAGGTATGAGACAGAAGGGAGAAAACATTTAGGAGTTACTATTATCAAAACTCTTCTTTCAAAAAAATTTATTTCGCCCCACACCTATTTGTGTCTCTATGGTACTTTTCATTGAACATAGGTCTATAGAAATAATGTTTAAGTTTTCTACAGTGAACAATCAATTTTACTGCAGTAATCTTTGAATTTTGTAGAAAGAAAATTGGGTCCCCTAACAACAAATCCACCTGGTTGACATGGTATCATTATGCTCATAGCACCACTTTAAGATCAGTTTAGGTTACAAACTGCTCAAGATGATTCCAACTTGGCTAGCTGACATGGTGTACTTTCTTACAACATTCTGAACAGTACTTCAAACAAGAACATCAGAAAAATTCTACCTAATACTCAGAGACTATCTGCAAATGTACCAGACAGTAATCTTGAAACTTAATCATAATTATTGTTTTACAGGATCCCATAGAAATAACATAGCCGCCATGAAAGCAGAAATAATTCTAGAAAATGACATCCCCTCTCTCAACAAGGATTGTCCTCAGGACTAAGGACATTATTAGGATTGGTTATAGCTGATATAGAGTTTGGGGGTGGAAATGAAATAGGCTGAGGTGTGTCTTTTGAAAAAAAAAAGATTGGATGGGATGAGATAATAGGTAGATTAGTGTGAGCTTATTCACACTAATAACAACAATAGTGAGATTACTTGTGAGCAATTATTTATAGACTGTTGTGGGAGCTCCTTCTGCTCCTTCAGCCAATAGCTGCTGAGATAACAGCCCATTGGGGCGTGGTCTCCCTCCCTTCAAAAAAGCGGCCACTTCCCTCCTTTTGCTCTTTGGCTTCTGGCTCCACTTCCTGACTTCCAGCTCCACTTCCTTCTTGAAGGAGCGGCGGGGCTGCATCTCACCACCCGGCTAGCTTTACACCCAAAATAATTACATGGAAACTGTATTCTTTTAAACACTGCTTGGCCCATTAGTTCTAGCCTCTTATTGGCTAATTCTCACATCTTTGATTAACCCATTTCTAATAATCTGTGTAGCACCACAAGCTGGTGGCTTACCAGGGAGGGTCTTAACCTGCATCTGTGTCCAGCGGGAGAATCATAGCAACTGCCTAACTTGGCTTCTTTCTCCCTGCATTCTGTTCTGTTTACCCCGCCTACCTAATTTTCTGTCCTATCAGAGGCCAAGCAGTTTTCTTTATTAATTAACCAATAAAACAACAGATAGAAAGATGACCCACCTCCATCACTTCCTGGCTTCCCGCTCCACTTCCAGTGACTAGGCTTCCTTCCTGATTGCGCAGAATGCTGTTGACTGGGATGGTGATCTGTAAGTTTTTCCCCATTAAATAAATAACCATTCTATTAATCATAATTCCAAACTGGTGCGGGATAGTTTGTGACTTACGCCTTCATATAGACAGTTTACATTAGTAATAATTCTTGCATATTCATATAAATTCAAATTATATTTGTTATATTTTATATGTTCCTGTTTCTGTTTACAATATTTGTGCACCTATGCAAAGTTATTTTGTTATATGGTATGCATGCATGTTCTACATCTTCCTAAGATATTTTGTATATTAATACAACTTTAGGATATATTTATCATATTAAAATATACATTTCTAAATCTGATCATGATACTTATACATTGTTTACATTTGGAGATCATTGTCCTCATTTGCTGCACATTTTTTAAATATTGTTTAATTTTTAATATGAGGTCTTAATCTCTAATCTATATAGATATTAAGAGTTACAGGTCAATAGTCATCCTTGTTTATCATACGTATATTAATCAGGTTATTTAGATGCATAGAAATTGTAATTTTGCATAGATAGGTAATCTTCAAACACTTCAAAGAATTGTGAAATATGACATTTAAATAACATAGGCTTCTGATGACATGAGATATGATTACTTCTGGCAGCACTGATCTATTTCTAAGACAAGGTTGGGCACTGAAGACACTCCACTTTGAGTTTGTTTTCTTCTTAGCAAAACTGGACTTTTGGCAAAGAATTGCCCCTGCATCAACCACTGACAAGATGTACTGTGTTCAGACTGGACAAGCAGGACACAAGTAAAAACATTGCCAATCCTTGCAAAGACAAGGTAAGATAGTTTTTCAAATTTTCTGGAAATTGATCTGAAAATGATCTGTCAGTTACTCTAGGCCTTAGACAAAACTGGTTGCCCCAATGTTGCAATAGCTGGTTATCTCTGTCATTTCTTGCACCATTTAGAAGTTGCTTGATTTCACTTCCTGTTTACTCAAGTAATATTATTTCCCTTCTCAGGTCTTTTACAAGGTTGAAGACCAGATAGTAATAGTTACTTTCCTCTCATAACTTAGTTAAGAGATTTGTAGAATAAGACTTAGACTTTTTAGGATAGGATAATTATTGAAACATTTAGTATATGTTTCTTGCTTGATGTTGTTCACGCTGGCTATAATCCTAATTTTTAATATATGTTTTTGCCTCTTATTTTCCTAGAACAAATACTTGATATCTGTTCTCATTGTTTAAAGTTTTGTATTAGTTTTAGAAATCTCTTATTTAGACAAAAGGTGGAGGTGTTGTGGGAACTCGTTCAGTCAATAGCCTTTAAGATACTGTCCCACTTTTGGCACAGTTTCATGTATTGTAAATGTAGACATAAGGCATGCATGGACCTCCTGGCTGCTGGATTTAGTTTCATTTTCCAAAACATGAAGAACACTGAAGATAACTACTCTTTCTGTGAGTTTACACCCAGATAAACAAACCAATGTTATACTCCATTCCAGGCTAGTGTGGAAACCTTTTGTATGACAACAATGATTAAAAAAAAAAAACCTGTATAGAAAACTACAAAGGGTTTATCAGGCTTACAGTGTACAGTCAGCATATAAAGATGCCAGATCAGGAACTTAGGCAGTAACCTGGAGGCAACAACTGAAGTAGAGACCACAGAGGACTGTTGCTGACTGATTTGTGGTCCCTGCCCTGTCAAACTACCTTTATTTTTTTATAAACTCCAGGCTCACATGCTTAAAGATGCCACTGATTGCAGTAGGCTGGACATTAATATATTTGTTAAGCAATGATAAAAATGCCTCTCCAACATGACCACAGGCCAATCTGAGAAAAGGACTTCCTCTGTTGAGTTTCCCTTGTCCTAGGTATGTCAAGTTGACAACTGAAACTATGAAAAATATAGTTTGGAATAATAAAATAAGCGTAATTCTTATTCCATAACCATAAATACCACAAGTTTTAAGTGAATCACACACTACTACTAACTTTATTCAATGTTCTGTATGCTAGATATTTTTGAAATATATTTTTGTTATGTAACTGAGAATCTCTACCCATAGTGCACCAATTCTGTTAATCAGCATCCTTCATTCTCATTCCAGGAATATGGCTGATGTTATAACCTGGAAACTGTGATTCACCTGAAGGCAACTTCAATATCCTGTCTGCCAATATTTTGGGTAAATATGATTATTGTATCACATGGTATTTTCTTTGCAGTTTTTGTTGGTGCTGTTTGTTTTTGTTTTGAAAAACATCCGTGATGCTTTCCATCATGATGATACTCATTTTCATTATCACCAAGAGTAAAAGTAGGCTTTCCTTTTTTCCACAGAAATTTATATAACACGATTTTTCTTTAAAGGTGTGTCTCACTTGTGAGTGCAGCTTTACCAATAACAGAATTCACATTATTCCAGCACTTACACATAGTTATGAGCTGCCCAATTTGAATGCATGGAATAAAATCTCTGGTTCTGAAATAAAATAGCAAGCACTTTTAACTGCTAATTGATCATTTCAGATCCCCAAATTTAATTAAAATAATAAAAGCATCTTCTCAGATTTCTTATCAACTCCATGCTTGTAGTGAATAATTTCCCCTTAGATCAATACATATGAATTCACCTTTTGCTACATCTTGAACTATTCCATGAAAATTACAAATTCACTCTTCACAACACTATCAGAAATATCATCGCAGGTTGTAGCAGCCTATCATCAGTATCAGAAACATGGCAAGACATTTTCAAATCATTTTAGGAACAGATTATCTCAATGCTATGTATCTATGGTCATCAGTCAGATTAAACTGATGATCTTGACAAATCATTTTGCCAAATTGTTGTGTTTAAATTTTCTCTGAAAATAACAATCATAAATCATATTAAGGCAAATTCATCTTCTCATGTGGATATAGTTGAATAACCTATATGAGATTTTAACAACTTAATCTTGCAAATATGGTTTAGATAAGAAATATATTCATATTATCAACATATTGAAATATCAAACTGAAACAATAAAGTAGCATTGCTATAAATCAAATAACTTTTTCCAGTTGGGAATATATACTTTAGACTATAAACTATACTGTCTTATTTAACTTACACAACAATAAACAAGAAGATTGTTTAATTTGGTAGTTCCATCTCTTTTTTTCCTAGCTGATGTTAAATAAAATTTTCAGAATTGTATTTTTTGCTTCAATAGAATTATGATTGTTTTAATTCAAATTATAACTTTTGTGCTCTTCATTTCTATAAGACACAAAACTGTCTTTCTGGAATGTATATTTGATAACACATTAAATCTCACTTTTTATCCAGAAGAACTAAAGAAAGAGATTCCCAATACTTCCTAACTATCTGTGAAAAGAAATATGCAATGCCACATTAAATTAAAAGTTGAGAAAGGTATTTTTATTAAGCTAATTTTATAGGTGATAAAACTAAATTTCTGAGTGAATCACTGACTTTTTAGAAGCTAACCATGAATTTGTAAGGAGGGAAATAGAATTTGTTATTCAGATCTAATGTAATATAGAATATGCAAGAAGATTTTGCATGTTAATAAGTTTATATTTTAAAGGATATGTAAACAGGGAAACAAATAAGCAATGATAAATAAAATCAGCAGTTGTCAAGTAAAAATCATAGTATTAATTAAACCTACTGCTTCAACAGAGCTGAAAGTACAACATTATTCAAGTAAACATAAATTATTCCTTTTTTTATTTCTAGCACAGAGGATAGTCAAATAAGATATATATCTTTAGTTATAATATAGCAATGAGGACTTTTATTGTGTTTACTTACAAACTTTTCCCAAAGACAGATTGAAGTCACTAAATAATGAGTTCAATAGAAGAAGAAAAAAATAATTTTGCCTTGGTCTTCTTTGTTGAAAGATAAATTAACCATTTAGTAAAACATCTATCTTAAAAGCAGTAAGGAAAGATGCAGTTTATCAGGATTGTGGTCAAAATGCATAGGGAATTTTTGGGTGAGCAGTTAACTGTTTGAAATCATGAGAAGTCTGTCACCAGGCAAGCTCAATCCTCTAATGAAAGAAGTAGGAAATAAAATTTCTAACTATCCATTGATGGTTACTAATAATATAAGAAGGGTCTTCAGAGATGATTCAATAGTGAAGAGCTTCTAGGAAGTTCTCTCAGCTTTACAGGAGGTCTTCGGAGTATCTTTTATGGCTGAATACTCAACCATCACTTATTCTCAATGCCTTAAACAATCATCCATTTCTGCATTAATCTATATTAACTGCAAAAAGAGGATTCTCTGATTCAGGCGGAGAGTAGCCTTAATTTCTCTATGGCCACAAACATATTAATTTACCTAAATACACCACCCCTGTAGTACCTATAAGTTTTCTACTCAAAAGTTTTTCTTTTTAAATTAAGTTTATCATATTATGCACGGAATTCCTTACTGTGGAACAGGACTCAAATCCGGTGAGAGAGAAGTCAGATATTCCCATGACAATTGTGCCACTATTTCAGAAGTGAGCTAATCTTGCCTAACAGGTTGGTATTTTTGTTCATATTATTCCAACTAGGTAAAATTACTGATACTTTTTCTTCCCTAGTTGTCTGAAGAGCACCTCCCAATTTTTATGAGAAACTTACTAATAACAATAGAAAAAATAAATATGAGATAAAATATAGATTCATTAAATTATGTATACATGGAGTGATTCTCCATAAATATGAATAAAATTATAATCAATTGCCTGAATAAAAGTAATGATCCTTTTGAAGTTCTCTATACAGTTGTGTTAATTTGTTTTTAAGCATTTGAAACCCAACAGAGATATGATTTATCAAAGTTAGAAATAACATAAGGTAAATTTGATATCTCAAGGGATATATGACTAGAGTAGTGTACTTCAAATGGTAAATGACTAAAACCCATGTAATACATCGGTTCTATTTAAATAAAAAATGAGAGTCTATAACAGGTGCCACAAATAGAGTTTGCATAAGTACAACTCATACTGTAATAATTCTTTTTTTCAAAAATTCAGGTATAAAAGAATGGAAAATATTAGCATTGCAAAAAGTAAAAAAAACTTATTAGGAAAAGAGTACGTAGTTTTTTCCTCTTCTATATAAAATTTGTATGTTTTGCTTGTGATAAGTACACCAGCATAATCAAAAGTAGAGAGTGAACTATTAATGGGGATTGTGATAAAAATCTAGATAAGCAAAATCCTCCAGAGGAAACTTTAAGACTTGAATAATTTTTAGAGAACAACAATAGTCATGAGATTAGGCAAATGTATTGCAAAGGAATTAGAGATGGAATATTTCTATATGCAAACAACATAATGAAACAAAATATATCCTGGTACCAAAAATTATGACAAGGAGATGATATTCATGATCTTATTGATATAAGAACATTTGTTGATGTTAAAAGTTTAAAATTATATAATATAGAAATTATTTAAAATAATGTGTCTTTAACTAAATCAATTATTATGAAGTAGATTATTGAGGTGACAGAATCCATTCATAGATTAGTAGCCAAGCAATAATATCAAATTAGCATGGAACCACTGTAATTCATATCCTGTGAATTATTTATATTTTTACTTTGATATTTATTCATTTAGATAAGTCTATTTTTTTCTGTTCAAGAAACAAAAATAATTGCATTATTTTCTCAAAATAAGTGACATATATATGTATATATATATATACACATATATATATGATATTTGAATTTATGCCCTTCTACAGACTTCCAAGAGTTCAAAATAAGTATATCTTTAATAAACAAATCATCTAATAATCTTCCTCTGCTCAAAATACAAATTAGCAATTGAGGGAATGAAACTGGTCACCGAAACTGGGAAGTAACTGGCTGTCACAAAGTTTGACACTTCTTATAGTATCATTATCATCATTAAAATAAAATACTGGAGACATGCTATTCTAAAAACAATGCTGTGTAATGATCTGATAATTTCAGAGGCTCAAAGTCCAGCTTACTTTATATGGTCTTTGGTAAGTGTTCATCCTTGGTTATGTCACTTCATACCAAATAACAACAGCAGTAGAGATACATGTAAAATGAAGAGACCCTATCACAAAATCCAATGATAGGAGATAAGATATTTAGCACGGAAGGTATTTAAAATTCATTTTTTTCATTATTTCTAGTCTTAAAGTAGCTTCTTCAGGTCATAACTAATTGTAGATGAAAGAAATATCTTGTCTTTTTTGGGTCATTTGCATGAGCATGGTTAGGGGATATAAAATGAATCAAGGGCAACATACTAGTGCTATATCACTAAAAAAAAAAAATGACTCCTATTACCCCAGAAATTTTTGTTGCCAGTAGCTACTCTGAGAATTATGGAACCTCATGAGATTCTTTTCAATTTATGATAAAATGATGACTGTCCCCAATCTGTATGGAAAAAATACACAAAAGTAAGAGAGGAGCTTGTTGGAGAAATAAAAGAATTTAGTTGAGTTTGGGGACAATTAGACAAGGTACTAGGGAATTAGAATAACCAAAATACATTATATGCATGTCTGAAATTGTGAAAGCCTAAAGCAAACATTTAACAAAGACAATCTGTAATTACCACTCAACATATTTCAAACATTTTAGTTCCCTTGAAATATAATATTCTTTTTTTTTTTTTTTTTTTTGTTTTTCGAGACATGGTTTCTCTGTGGTTTTGGAGCCTGTCCTGGACTAGCTCTTGTAGGCCAGGCTGGTCTCGAACTCACAGAGATCCACCTGCCTCTGCCTCCCGAGTGCTGGGATTAAAGGCGTGTGCCACCACCACACGGCTGAAATATAATATTCTTAATGGATTCCTAAATCATATTTTCCATTTAATATGCAACCCTACAAATTCCTTGTTCTCTATAAACACAAAATGGTTTCTAAATGTTTGCATCTTTCAAGTGTACACTACATTTCTGAAACTTGATCTGTAGAGGGTCAATTTCTTTAGTGTTATATTTTTATGGTAGCAATAAATAAATTCATAAGTGATGGATTAGTAGATTGCTTTTTAATCAATATGATTACTTCTTTAGAATTATATAATTCCTTACTGAATGTTTTCTACCTAAATGAATATATATATATATATATATATATATATATATACATATATATATATATATTTTAACAAAGTGTGATGATTTAAATGAAAAATATCACCTGTAGGCAAACTGCTGGTGGCCTTGTCAAAGAAGCAACAGGTGGCAATTGAAATTCAGGGTGTCAGTCCACCAGGAGAAAATTCTTTGATGGGTGAATCTCATTTACAGAAGGCCACAGGAATACAGACCCAGAAATGATTTTTTCTTCTGCTGTGGTTTTACATGTTTATTGCTGCTATGGGTTGGGGACATCCTCACTACCTATACATAGTACATTTATCTCATGGAGACATCCCATTCTACTGGGCAATTCTATCTGTTGATTATCAAGAAGGTGATTCTTACCCAATATATACCAACTGATAATTGTAATGATAGCTGTACATAGTTTTGATGAATAAAAATAATACAAGAAAATGCCACATAGCCAGAGCAGCAAGTTTTACCCAAGGAGCTGCACAGATTGTAGCTCAAGTTAATGAAAATTTGAGTCCCAGTAACCCATCTAGTTTAAAATCGTTTAACCTTAATGTTGGGAGATGTCTTCACATGGTATTCAGTGCATCACAGGTGATCCAAATTTTTGAAAATAACAAAGTAAAAATAAGGTGCTTTTGTTAAATAACTTTGTTGTGAAAAACTCAAGAAGACAATAGAAAGTTTAGAAAGGCACATACTTGAATGCAGAATTCTTTAAGGTCACAGAAAAAAAAAAACAAAGAAGCCCAATTTTTATCAGCTGATGTGCTTTCCTTGATAAGTTTAGTGAACAAAGGTGATGATTAATTTCTTATGCCCATTTCTGCCCTCAATCTTCTGATATTAAAAACTATTAATGAGTGGATATATGCACTAAAGACTGAAAGTAGATCTGACGGATGCTTTTTCATGTATAAAAGTTTAGGTCTGATATTCTTTAAAAGTTTACCTTTCAAGATAAGTAATAAAGTAATTGGATCTTTCTTTGTAACTGTAAATTGCAACCTACCAGTAAAAGACCTAACTGAGAATACCTTGCTTGTTTACGCAGTTAATCAAGTTGCTTGGGAGTGAATATATGTGAGTTCTTGGGAAATATTTTTTCCACCTGTAATAAGTAAAATGTTTAATCACATAAGGTAAAAGAAAAACATGTTTTACAGATTGCAACTACACAGAGAGGACCAACCACCCAGGGAGCCACCCCACACTCTAGGCCCTCCATACCTGGGCAAAACCCAAGAGTCGTCCCTTACCTGCCTCAGTTACTCTAGCCAGTCAGTCAGCAAGTGTCCTGCAAGTAGAATACACCAACACACTCACCCCATCGATGGACACTATAAGCTACATGCCCTACTCAGCCCCCTAGGCCTCCTATCCCCTATAATCTCAGAAGAACTCTAAAACACAGACTGCAACTATACAGAAAGTACCAAGAGAGAAACTCTGAAGCACAGGCTGTGACTGCAGAGAGTGGACTAAGAGCAAACCACAAGAGCAGACTAAGAGAGTAGACCATGACAGCGGGCTAAAGGAGACCTCAAGGATCACTGAATCACAAACAGTGATAGTATAGTGCAGACCATAAACAGTTCCCAAAGACACAGACAGCAACTTCAAGGATTGAATCAAGAAGCAAAAACACTGCCAACACCAATTAGAGGAAAAGATGGGTAGGCGCCAATGCAAGAATTCATTCAACAACCTAAAAAGCAAGATGATAACACCAGAACCCAGTGGGCATACAAAGGGAAGACTTGTTCATTCTAACCCAGAAGAAGCAAATGAAAATGACTTTAAATGTGACTGTATGAGATGATGGAGACCTTTAAAGGAAAAAGGAAAAATTCCCTTAAAAAAATGGATAAAATGACAAACAAAAATGGAAGAAATCAAATATCTTAAAGAAACACAAGAAAACCAACTTAAAAACAAACTGATGTGGAAGTGATTTCTTATCAATAAAGAAACTGCCTAGGCCCATTCGATAGGCCCACCCTTAGGTGGGTGGAGTAAACCCAACAGGATTCTGGGAGAAAGAAGCTGAGTCAGGAGTCGCCATGATGTTCCCATGCCAGGCAGATGCAGGCTAGAATCTCCCCAGTAAGCACACGTTGGGGTGCTACACACCTTATAAGAAATGGGCTAATCCAGGTGCAAGAGTTAGCCGAGAAGAGTTAGCCAATAATGGGCCAGGCAGTGTTTAAAAGAATACAGTTTCCATGTAATTATTTCAGGTATTAAGCTAGCCATGTGGGCGGCCGGGTACCGGGGACACAGCAGCCCCGCCGCTCCTATTACTACAACAAACAGCCAAACAGGAAAATCAAACAGCAGAAAAAGTTCATGACTTGAAGACTGAAATAGAGGCAATAAAGAAAACACACACTGAGGAAATTTTGGAAATGTAAAATCTGGATAAATGAACAGGAAATACAGAGGCAAGTGTAACTAACAGAATACAAGAAATGGAAGAGACAATTACATGTGTTGAAGATACTATAGAGTAAAAAAATTCATCAGTCAAAGAAAATGGTAAGTCCAACAAATTCTTGACACAAAACATCCAGGAAATTTGACATACCATGAAAAGTTCAAACCTAAGAATAATAGGGATAGAAGAAAGAAAAGAACTCCAGCTCAAAGACACAGAAAAGTTAATCAACAAAATCATAGAAGAAAACATTCCCAACATAAAGAATATTTGCATGATGGTACAAGAAGCTTACAGAACACCAAATAGATTTGACAAAAAAAAATGTGTCCTCACCATATAATAATCAAAATGCAAAACATATAGAGTAAAAAAAAAGAATATTAAGGAAAAGGACAAATAACATATAAAGGCAGACCTATCAGAATTACACCTGACTTCTCAATGGAAACAATAAATGCCAGAAGGTCCTGAAGAGTTTTGCTACAGACATAAAGAGACCACAGGTGCCAGCCCAGACTATTATACCCAGCAGAGCTTTCAGTCACCATAGATGGAGAAAACAAGATATTCCATGACAAAACCAGATTTAAACAATACCTATCTACAAACCCAGTCCTACAGAAAGCACTAGAAGGATAACTCCAACTCAATAAAACTAACTGCACCCACAAAAACACAGGCAACAGATAATCTCATGCCAACAAACCCCAAAGAAGGGAAACTCACAAACACTACCACTAAAACAGTAATTAACAACCACTGATCATTGATATTTCTTAATATGAATTGACTCAATTCATCTATAAAAAGTCACAGAATAAGAGAATGGATTTGAAAGCAGTATCCAGACTTCTGCTTTATACAAGAAACATACCTCAACCTTAAAGACAGACATTACCTCAGGGTAAAGATTTGGGAAAAGATTTTTCCAATCAAATAGACCTAAGAAACAAATGGGTGTAACTATACAAATATATAACAAAAGAGACTTCAAACTAAAATCAATCAGAAGAGATGGAAAAAGATACTTTATACTCATCACATGAAAAATCAATCTAGAAGAAGTCTCTATCTTGAGCATCTATGCCCCAAATGCAGCATCACCCACAAATGTAAAAGAAACATTACTAAAACTTAAATAGCACATCAACTCCATACATTAATAGTAGAAGATTTCAGCACCTCACTCTCCCCAATGAACAGGTCAACCAAGCAGAAATTTAACAGAGAAATAAGAGAACTAACAGACATAACTCAAATGGGATTAATAGACATCTGCAGAACATTTCACCCAAACACAAAAGAAACACCTTCTTAGCACCACACAGAACCTTCTCTAAAACTGATCACATACTCAGTAACAAAGCAAACCTATATAGCTACAAAAAAAATGGATAACCCATGATATCTTATCAGATCACTGTGGTTTAAATTTAGAATTTAACAATAACATCAATTTCAGAAAGTCTACAAACCCATGGAAGTTGAATATTGCTCAACAGAACCACGTATGGGTCAAGGAAGAAATAAAGAAATTAAAGACTTCTTAGAATTCAGTGAAAATGGAGGCACAATGCAGCCAAACCTAAATGACACTATGAAAATAGTGCTGATGGAAAGAATATAGCTCTCTGTGGAGATATCTCACATTAGCGACTTAAAAGCACACCTAAAGCTTTAGAACTAAAGGAAGCAAACTCACCCATGAGGAGTAGATGACAAGAAATAATCAAATTAAGGGCTAAAATTAATACAAAAGAAGCAAAAAGAAAAGCAATACAATCAGTGAAACAAAGAGCTGATTATTTGAGAAAATAAACAAGATAGACAAACCCTTGTCCAAACTACTCAAAAGGCAGAGATAATATCCAAATTAACAAAATCAAGAATGAAAAGGGGGCCATACTGGCACGCAAGGAAATCCAGAGAATCATTAGGTCATACTACAAAAACTTGTACTCCACAAAATTGGAAAATGTTAAAAACATGGACAGTTTTCAGACTAGTTACCACATGTGAAAATTAAATTAAGATCAGGTGAACAATTTCAATAGACCTATATAACATGCAAGGAAATAGAAGCAGTCATCAAAGCCTCCCCCATTAAAAAGCCCAGGGCCAGATGGTTTTCAGTGCAGAATTCTACCAGATTTTTTTTTTTTGGGGGGGGGTTTCGAGACAGGGTTTCTCTGTGGTTTTGGAGCCTGTCCTGGAACTAGCTCTTGTAGACCAGGCTGGTCTCAAACTCCCAGAGATCCGCCTGCCTCTACCTTCCAAGTGCTGGGATTAAAGGCGTGCACCACCACCGCCCGGCTTCTACCAGATTTTCAAAGAAGAGCTAAAACATATTTTCCTCAACGTGTTCCACATAGTAGAAGCAGAAGGAACATTGCCAAACTCTTTTCATGACATTCCTGTTACCCTCTTACTGAAAACCCACAGAGACTCAACCAAGAAAGAGAATTACAGACCAGTCTCCCCCATGAACATTGATGCAAAAATACTCAATAAAATACTGGTTAGGTAATATTTGCTTAGGTAATATCAATAAAATACTGGTGGTAAACTTAATCCAAGAACATCAAGTAAGTCATCCTCCATGATCAAGTCAGTTTCATCCCAGAGATACAGGGATGGCTCAATGTATGGAAGTCTATCAATAATATTCACCATATAAATAAACTGAAAAAATAAAACCATATGATCATCTCATTAAATGGTGAAAAAGCACTTGATGAAATCCAACATCCCTTTATGATAAAGATCTTGGAGAAATCAGAGATACAAGGAACGTATCTAAACATAAAAACAATACACAGCAAACCGACAGCTATCATCAAATTAAATGGAGAGAAACTGAAAGCAATTCCACCACAATCAGGAAAAAGACAAGTCTGTTTACTCTCTCTGTATCTATTCAGCCTAGTTCTTGAAGTTATGGATAGAACAATAAGACAACAAAAGGGGATCAAGTGGATAGAAGAAGAAATCAAACTTCACTATTTGCAAATAATATAATAGTATTTATAAATGACCCCAAAAACTCTATCAGAGAACTCCTACAACTGATAAATACCTTCAGTAATGTGGTAGGATACAAAATCAACTCAAAAAATCAGTAGCCATCCTATACACAAATAATTAAGAAGCTAAGAATGAATTTAGAGAGTCACCACTGGTGAAGTCTTTGATTGACTTTCTTCTGTTTGCATGTTGCTTTCATTGCTTAATGAATAAAGAAACTGCCTTGGCTTAATTGGTAAGGTAGAATTTAGGTAGGCAGAGAAAGTTTGGAGAGAAAAAACTGCACCCATATTTCCAAATATTGTTTATAAATGTTCTTTTACATTTAAAGGGGGATAAGATATAGAGATGAATAATTTGCAGTGGTATGATCTTGTTTTAGTGATACAAATTTAAGGTCAATTTTTTATATGTATATGTATTTCTTATCTTGATTAAGGTATTGTGATTGTGTAGCTCATTTAAAAATGTAATGTATAATTAAGATATGTAGGTTAATAGAGAGTCATCTTTAATAGTCAAGCTGTAGTCATGTTAGTTACATTTTCTAGATGTATAAAAATATATTTCAGTTAGATATGTATTATTCAAGTCTTTCAGAGACCTTCAGAATACGACATTTAAAAGTTTTAATAAGTTAGGACTTTTCATGACAATGAGATACATCTGCTCCTGGCAGCACCAGCTACTTCAACAGGAAGATGGGCATCGAAGAGGCTCCTTATGGAGTTTGCTAGCCATTTGGGCAAGAAACTGCTCTTGCCTGGACTGCTTTACTGGACATGCAGTACCCACAGAGAGATGACTACTGAACTTGTCTAAAGGTAAAATGTTCCTTCGGGGTTACTGCTTCATGAAAGAGTCTGCAAGACATTCTACAGGACAAAGAAAAAAGTGACTGAATTGTCTTTAAAATTTCCAGCTTCATGAGAAAGTCTGCTAGATACTATTGGCCTGTAAGCTGAAGATGGATGTCCCAATGTTACAGAGGAACTTTGGGTAAATGTATAGGCAGCAAGATATCTCTGTCAATTTTAGAGTTTTGGAAGTTGTTTACAATGCACTTCCAGTTTACAAAGGTAATATTATATCCTTCTGAAGTCTTTGATTGAGTTGAAGAATTTATAGTTATAGTTTTTCATAGTTATCATAAAAGATAAAGTAAATATAAATACTGTAACTGTAATTCTTTCTTGATATCTGTTATATGTAATTTTACTATATTAAAGCCTTCCTTTTGTTTAAACAGAATAGGGGAAATGGTGTAGGAGTTCCTTCTGTTTGTGTTGCTTTCATTAGTTAATGAATAAAGAGACTGTCTTGGCCTAGTTGATAGGGCAGAACTTAGGCAGGAGGAGAAAACAAAACTGAATGCTGGGAAGAAGGACAGATTAGAGAAGCCAAGGATCCTCTGCCTGAAATGGATGCCAGTTAGAATCTCTGATAAGCCACAACCACGTGGTGATAGACAGATTAATGGAGATGGGATAAACTAATATGTAAGGGTTAGCCAATAAAAAGTGAGAGCTAATAGCCAAATAGTGTCTTAATTAATACAGTTTCTGTGGGGTATAAGCTAGCCAGGCAGCTGGCACAAACAAAGGGTCCTCTCCCATGCAGCAACCATCCTTTACAACAGTTACAAAAAACATAAAATATCTTGGGGTAACTCTAACCAAAGAAGTCAAAGACCTATTCAACAAGAACTTTAAGTATTTGAAGAAAATGAAGAAGATACCAGAAAATTGAAAGATCCCCCATGCTCTTGAATAAGTAGGATCAACATAAACAAAAATGGCAATTGTACCAAAAGCAGTCTATAGATTCAATCCAGTCCCCATCAAAATCCCACACAATTTTTCACAAACATTGAAAGAATCATACTCAAATTCATTTGGAAGAACAAAAAACAAAAAACAAAAAAAAAAAAACAAAAAAAACAAGATAGCCTAAACAATTTGTACAATAAAGGAACTTCCAGAAATATCACCATCCCCGACATCAAGCTGTGTTATAGAGCTACAGTAATGAATACAAATGCCAGGCAGTGGTGAAACATGCCTTTAATCCCAGCACTCTGGAGGCAGAGGGAAGAAAATCTCTGTGAGCTTGAGGCCAGCCTGGTCTACAAGAGCTAGTTACATGAGATGCTTGATATTGGCATAAAAACACACAGGTTGGCCAATGGAATTGAATCGAAGACCCGGATATTACTCCACACACGTTGAACACCTGATTTTTGAAAAAGAAGCTAAAATTATACAATGGAAAGAAAGACAGCACCTTCAACAAATGGTACTGACATAAATTGATTTCAACATATAGAAGAATGCAAATAGATCCATATCTATCCCATACACAAAATTCAAGTCCAATGTAAATTTGATCACACTGAACATGATAGAAGAGAAAGTGTGAAGTAGCCTTCAATGCATGGGAACAGAACACAACTTCCTAAATAACACCTGTAGTACAGACACTGAGAGCAACAATAAATAAATGGGACCTCCTGATATTGAGAAGTTTCTGTAAAGGAAAAGACATAGTCAACAAGACACAAAGGCTGCCAACTGAATGGGAAAAAATCTTCAACAACCCTACATCAGACAAATTATTAATCTCTAAATTATATAAAGAACTCAAGAAATTAGACATCAAAATTCTAAATAATCCAATTAAAAATGGAGTAGAGTTCTAAACTGGTGCTGGAGGTAAACTGAGAATTCTCAATAGAAGAATATCAAATGGCTGAAAGACACTTAAGAAAATGTTCAAGATCCTTAGCCATCAGGGAAATGCAAATCAAAATGACTTTGAGATGCCATCTTGTTGCAGGGGGCTGCTTGTTAGTTTCCAGCTTCATAGCCCCAAAATAATCACACAAAAACTGTATTAATTAAATAATTGTTTGGTCCATCAGCTTTAGCTTCTTATTGACTAATTCTTACATATTAATTTAACCCATTTCTATTAATCTGTATATCGCCACGTGGTTGTGGCTTACCAGATAAAGTTTCTGTGCTGTGCTTGGTGGCACTATCGCTTTTCTCTGACTCCGCCCTTCTTTCTTCCAGCATAAAGCCTAGTTTTCCCTGCCTAGTTCTGTTCTTTCCTGCCATACGTTCAAAGCAGTTCTTTATTCATTAACCAATAAAGGCAACACATAGACAGAAGAACCTAATACAGCACCATCTTACACCAGTCAGAATGACTAAAATCAAACACAGCAATGATAACATGTGCTGGAGAGGAAGTATAGTAAGAAGAACATTCATTCATTGCTGGCAGTAATGCAAACTTGTACAACCACTCTGGAAATCAGTATGGTGGTATTTCAGAAAAATTGTGAATCAACCTACCTCAGGACCCAGCAATACCACTCTTTAGTATATACACAAAGGATGCTCAATCATACTATAAGAACATTTATTCAACTGTGTTCATGGCAGCGTTATTTGTAATAGCCAGAACCTGGAAACAACGTGGATGCCCCTCAATCAAAGAATGAAGAAAACGTGGTACATTTACACAATGTAGTATTATTCAGCTGAAAAAAAAAACACACAAAAACAAAAACAAAAAAAAAAAACAATGTCATCTTGGAATTTGCATGCAAATGGATGGAACTAGAAAAAACAATCCTAGTTGACAAAACCCAGATCCAGAAAAATAAACTTGTTATGTACTCACTCATATGTGGACACTATCGGTAAAGCAAAGGATACTAAAAATTCTCCCACGTTTAATTTCTAACTGCTTAAAGTACTCCTGACCCCCAAAAGTAGGAGAAAAACAAAAGACTGCATTAACATGATAAAAGGAAATGAACATGTCAATTGAAAGTTGTAGGCTACATTCATAGTTAAACATTCTGCTGCTAGAACAAAACAAGTCCCGCTTATACCCTAGACTAAAACATTCTGTAGGCAAACCACTCCCTTAGGTGGATTCCCAAGTTATCTACCTAAAGGGAATTTAGTTGGACTCTTAGATTCTTTGTGGTAGGAACAATCTACTTCTCTGTTCCTAGAGCATGAGGTCTGGCAATTAGCCACACCTGTAGACAGTAACCTTGAGAGAGCAAAACTCTTTGGTCAACATCTAGGCAGGTCAACCAGACAGGAAGTAGAGGTGGGGCAATGAGAACAGGAGAATGCTGGTAAGGAGGAAGCCCATTCCTCTCCAGTCCTGCTTAGATCACAGCAGAAGCAAGATGTCACCGGCCTCACTGAGAAAGGTACTGAGCCATATGGCTAACATAGATAAGAATGATGGGTTAATATAAACTACAAGAACTAATGAGTAGCCTGAGCAAATGGGCCAATCAGTTTTATAACTTAGGGAGATCTCTGTGTGATTTTCTTTGGTGTTTGCCTGCTGTGGGGTACCAGGCAGGATAGAAACCCCAACAAGCTGGCCCTCATGTTACAGAATCTCTTATCTTTATATGTTCATTTGAACTATATAACCACACCTCTATCCATGCCATATAAAAATGTGGCATGTAATAATAAGTCCTAAGGTTTCCATAGCCTACAAGATTTATCATGTCTCATCCAGTCTAAGAGTTGTTCCCATGTTGAGGATGTTGAGGGATCAGTATATTTGTCACTCGCCTTATAGCCTTTTTGGCTTTTTTTTCTTTATGTCTGCAGCCAATATTTCAGAAGGTCTCCCTCAATAAAATTGATCTTTATTAGTTTATAAGAAATCCATAGCTTTTCTTTTGCTATGGAAACAAAAGCACAATCTCTCACCTAACCCAACACATTTTCTGACTTCCATCCTGAAGTTAAGGCATTCTTTAAATATATAGGTTAGTTTAATTTAGCAGTTCTAAAATCCAATGTTTCTCGATGATTTTTTGTTAATTAGCATTTAAAAAATTCAAAGTTGTCAAAACACCATAAAGGATCCAAACATCCTATGTATTTCCTATTCATATATATATTATATATTCACTATATTATATATATATATATATATATATGTATATAACATATATATATATATAAATCTTTCCTTAAAGGTTTTAAATTTTATTTTTATTTTTTGGATTTTTGAGACAAGGTTTCAATTTGCTGGAGCTTTGGAGCCTGTCCTGGAATTAGCTCTTGTAGAACAGGCTGGTCTTGAACTCAAAGAGATCTGCTTGCCTTGATCACCCAAGTTCTGGGATTAAAGGTGTTCACCACCACCCCCTGGCTCTTACTATTTTTAAACTATTTTTTCTATGACTATCTATACCCAATTTTTACTGTAGTTGTTTAGAGGTTTTCTCAGTCTGTACCTCCTCTTTACTGCATGCTTACAGCCTTCTCTGTCCCCATGAAACTTGCTGCACGGAACTGCTCATGACACTGGTCACTCAAACCTGTAGGAAGAGGCCAGAATCTATGTCTCTGTACATCTCAGTCAGCCTGAGAGACTGTGGTACCAGGAAGCCATGTCTGGATACATGTTTGTGTCTTGGGAACTTTTTAAAGAAGCTTTCTCAGGTCCTATGTAGAAGTACATTGGTTATCATATGTGACAAGCTTCTTCATAGACCACCAGTTCCCAAAGACTCATTAGTTGTGAAAGCTCAGGCTATAACTTAGGCTTATTTCTAACTAGTTTTTATGTTGTTGTCATTGGTTGGTTTTTGTTTTTTTTTGTTGTTGTTGGTTGTTGTTTTTTGTTTTTTGGGTTTTTTTGGTTTGGTTTTTTGAGATAGGGTTTCTCTGTAGCTTTTGAAGTCTCTCCTGGAACTAGCTCTTGTAGACCAGGATGTCCTCTAACTCATAGAAATCTGCCTGCCTTTTCCTCCTGAGTGCTGGGATTAAAGGTGTGTGCCACCATCGCCCGGCTCCACCTAGTTCTTAGCGCCTAAATTAAGCCATTTATATTAATCTATGATCTGCCACTTGACTCATGGCTGTTACCACTCTCCTTTACATCTTAGCTGCTCTGTGGCTCCTAGCATCTTCTGCATGCTTCAATTATCTCTTCCTCCTCTTGCTGCCCACAAGTCCCACCTATCTACCTTCCTGCTTATTGACTATTCAACTTTTTATTACACTAATCACAGCCACACATCATCATACAGTGTGCAAATATTCCACAAGTGTCTAATGAATTTGAAGCCATATGTTAAACTACATTAAAATTATGGTTTAATCTCTAGGATTTAGAGGACTATATGGTGTAGAGCATAAGTTAACTCACTTAAGCTGAAGGGAGCATCCTGATGTATGTAGATAATAATGTAGATAATAATGGTATAATGTGGTATTCTTTCTTTAAGAATGACCTCAACAGCATATAAAGCAGTCTCTGAAGTCCCAGAAATATGCTTCTTGGTTTGTTTATTTATTTATTTACCATGAATGAGATTTGTTGTGATATGGAGGAAGGCAAAAGATGGTTTTAAAGCCTCTGGAGTGCACCTTCATCATGTTAATTCAGCAAAGCAATCCTGCTTTCACTTTTCCTCAGGGAAGAATTTGTCAGTCATGGACATCCGAGAAGGATCGATTCTTAGTGTCTTTATGCCCCCTCTCAGGCTATGTAGGGAGAATGAACTTAACTAAAATCTCAA
The DNA here is from genome assembly GCA_963919715.1 of Microtus obscurus. Classification (NCBI taxonomy): domain Eukaryota; kingdom Metazoa; phylum Chordata; class Mammalia; order Rodentia; family Cricetidae; genus Microtus; species Microtus obscurus. The sequence continues at coordinate 30,265,817 of CAWTZC010000501.1, read as the reverse complement.
GCCCTTCTCTCAGAAGGGAAATTTAATTTGAACTCCTCTGTGCTTTTGTACTACCCAGGATAGTCCAGGTTAACAAGATTGGAACACCCATGGACTCTGGCAGATAGGAAGGACATCAGTCACTACTGGAGGTTGCTGTGACAGAGGAGAAATGAAAGGCAAAGAAACATTCCTTCATGAGGAATTGGTTTCTTCTTTTAGAAAGAACCAGGGTCGCTTCCACTTACAATTTTTATACTCATGCAACCAGTATCAAGAATTCAAGAAACACAAAGCGCCTGTACATATAGAAAATAGACAGCAAGAAATAGCTAAAAAAAATGTAAAAGTAACTACTATAGTTATAACTTAATAATCATGCAAATCATGTTTACCATGAACTTCTGTCAAGCGGCTGAGGTATGTATATGTTTGTGATGGCATCATTTGGGTGGTAGGAGGAGAATAATTTAAAAACAACCTCTACTACATAGAGTTCAAGGTCCAACTAAAATATCTGAGACCTCTCTCATAACAAAAATTATGTCTATTAATAATAATGAAAATAAACATAGGTATAAAAATACCACATATTTCTATCACTTGACCTCAAGTTTGACTCAAATTTTCAATTTTTCAAACAGCAAGACAAAGTGAAAATAAAACAAATAAAAAGCAAAACACGCTAGAAAATATCAATAAAAAGTCAATTATAGTTAAATGCAATCGCTTTCCAATTTTCTTTCTCATTATTGGGAAGTTCAATCAGCTATAATTAGTAAAGTGGCCCTCCATATAAAACAATGGATAGAAATGTGTGGTATGAGAGTGTGGAAACTTGTATCGCATAGAAACGTCTGCTAGACACAGAAAGTCGAACTGTATATCAACCATCTGTAAAGCACTCACATACTTGTAATCCAAGATGGCACAGAAGCAAAGGAATAGCATACAATTCTTCTATCATAATTGATAGGAAGAAACAAAAAGGAGCCAAATTGATGATTTATAATGCAATGCTTGGAAATAACACAGGACGAAAAGAATAATTATCAATATCAAATGTTATGAAATTTGCTGGTTAAGTATTTAATCCTTTCCTCTAATAGGATTTTGGTAAAGATAGGAAATACCCAGATCTAATCTAACCACAACACCTAACAATTTTAATCTTATATGTATCAAATTCAAACTTAATAAAGCCTGTATTATGTCATTTAGGAGTGTTCACTTAATACCTCATGCTCCACTATTCCTAATTTTCACAATGTTTTATGAAGCTGGAAAGATTTTAACACTCATTTTAAAAGTGTGTTATATTTAAAGTAGATTAATAACTAAGCTGATAAATAAAAACAGAATCCTATTGATATCTTGAATGTATCAACTCAAAGCTTCTAACCACTAGACCATTCTTTATTTGCTTTCATTCAAATTATTTCACATCAGTTTTAAAGATGAATAAATTATGTGTGCTAAAAGCTCATCACCTGTCTTATGAGAGAAAGCAGTCATGAGACACTGTTTTAAAATGATTTTTATTTCTGACTTCCCTTTGTAAAAGCCCTGTCAACACGCATTTTGTGTTTGTCAATTTAATCATTTCTGGACTGGAAATAAATGCCATGGCTAATTAACAATGGGTTATTACCAAAGCAGCTCCTACATGGAGGACATGCAATAAATGTTCAACCATTAAAAATACAAGTCTTGTTGTTAGAAGATGTTTGTTATTCCAGGTAGGAAGAACGGAACCTTTTAAAAGATGGAAATGAGTCTTAAAATATAGTACTCATAAAGTACACAGTTCCCATAACCTTTCAAATACGTACCTGACAAGCTTGTAACATTTAAATAAGAAGTATTAAAAAAAAATTATTAGGCATGGTGCTAGAGTGATGACTCCACAGTTAAGAACGCTTAGCGTTGTAGAAGATTCAGATTCTATTACTGGCATTCACACTGGGTGACACAAAATAGCCTGTACCACCAGTACCAGGGGATTTGATGCCCTCTTCTGACCTCCATGAGCATGTGCATGCACATGGTGCACATACAGACCAAAGAGGAAAACAGAACCATCTAATTTTTTATTTAAAAGTTAATAATCAATGTAGTACAATAACAAATCAAAATATGAATTGTCATTAAAAAGAGCATTTCAAAGAGAAATTGAAATCATATGAACTATATTAGAAGTAAATCTGAATTAACCCAGATTTTCCACCCTTCCTTTCCAATGCCTGGTGCTTTATATATCACAGTATCTTATGATTTCCAGAAAATGACCGAATGTTTTATATCTTTAGGGAAATCAATACCTCATTATGTTTAACTCAGGTTCCTGATCTAAAACAGTCAAGGAACATTTCCAATTTATGTGTTGACAAGTACCGACTATCAAGTAACCTATAGGCAAGAGACTTCCATTTTAAAGAAATACCTAGAAAGAATTAAGGAAGATATAGAACAACCAAGAGTTACATATTGACACAATTTGGAGTGATGCTAAAAAATTTGTAGAAGTTATACATTAAGAATAGAAATGTAGATTTTAACTATTTTCTATTTTCTACTTTGGTCAGATAAGTGTTTTTTTTTTTTTTTTTTTTTTGCAGTGGATAGTGGTTAACTCAGATTCTTCTAATTCTTCTAACTTGTGAAACTACTTTAGTATAAATCTGAATTTTCAGCTGTGGCTAGGTCATCTGTACCCACCTTCTACTATCCAAGGCCCACAGAACTTCACAGAGAAAACATAGTATCTGATAGAAGGGGAGAAGTGTTCTGAGATTCCGCCTTCAGGAAATGGTATAGCTGTTGTATGCATCTACTCATATTGATGTAGTTATTTGCACAAGACCAAGCCAATTGCAATTACTGCACAGAAAAAGAAGGGGATTCTAAGGTCCTACCTTTATTGCAAGAACTATTGGCAGTTGATGGTTGCTGGAGGAGGGAAAAATCATTCTTTAAGGGTATGACCTCCGATGAGATACCCATGTCTCATTGGATGGCCCATACACCAATGTATAAATGGATATATTCATAATACTACATGTCTTCAGGGTTATTAGCAACAAAAATTTAAAAAATGCATGAAACTGAGTGCGAGGTGAGGTACTAGGGGATGTTGAATGGAGGTAGCAGTAAATGGACATGATCAAATAGATTGTGTACATGTATGGAATTTTTATAAATAAAAATATTTTTGAAATATCATGTTTTTATTTTCTATTAGTATCTTTTAAGTGAATGCAATGCAACAAAAATACAATTGTAGAGCAATATTTCAGGAGTATCAATGTACGTGATTTATTACATATAGAAATGAAAAAACACAAAGTGTAAGTTGCTTTCACTTAATATCACTCTTCATTCAGCATAAAACTTATGAGGAGTTTTCAAAATCTGTGCTAATTGTAACAGAAATCAATGTTCATACTCCAATTATTTAGTGGATTCAACCTTAAGATCTCTGACAGTAAGAGAGAGTGTAGTGAAACCTGGGTTAATAACAACAGGCCCACATGTCGGCAGTGCCCTTTAAAATGCCTGTTGTCAATAGAATTTGAGTGTTTAAATAAAATACAAAGTGCTTTTCAAATTATTTTATTAATGCCTATTATGTAATGTACTCTAGATATTTTTAGCAAGAAATTATTGGAGACTTACTAACCATGTTCATATTGGACTTCCTTGCATACATCTCATGGTTCTCAATTACACTAGATGCTTTTCTCATAGCCCGTGTGATAGTCCCTGACATTTTTCAAAGCTCTGGCTAAATGCAGGAATCAATCCTATCTACTCTTCTCACACACCTGTCATATCTTTTTTAGGTAATACTGAAAATCATGCCTAGATTATGCCCACTGCTTTAGTCTAGGATTAGAGGATTTTACCTTTTCCTTGCTATGCCTTGACAAAAGAAAAGTATCTTTAGTCACATGTTCATGAAGAGCCTAGAGAGTCATCCATCAGTGTCTTGACACTGAAGATAATAACCTGACACTCACAGTCAGTGAGTACCTGGTTGAAGAGGAAGACTGCCATGATTCATTATCAGAATGGTGACACTGCAAAGTTCTTGTTAATTCTTCCCTCCTGTGAGATGCTGACAGCAGTGAAATCATCTATCAGTGATATGGAGGGAGGCTATGGAGGGCCCTGAAAACCAGACAGGAAAGGTTTCATCTTATCACACACACTATAAGTTTCTGGTTTTCATAATAGTTTGAGATGCTCACATCAAAGAAGTATTTTAGGAAAGTGGCTGGTATCTAACTTTCTCCCAAATAAACTGGTTTTCTGAAAATATGATTGGTATAATCTCTAAAAATTTATTTTAACTCTGAAATCATTCTCGATTGAAGGAAAGAAATATTGCCGGTCTCATATTTAGCTTAATTGAATGCATGACCATTGTCCATAATGTCTTTGTAACAACTTTTGACTGCAAATGAAAATTACAAAACTTTGGATATTAATATTTTATCTAAAATTTCTTAATCAAAGACACAAGATTTGTCTCACAATGCCTTTAGAATTCTACAGAAATGATAGCTTTCGGAAAGTTTGCACAGAAATAGAGTAATTTGTTTTTGATTTCCCCTAATGACCTCTTCTGTTTCCTCAACTTGTTGCTAGTTTCCCTTATAATGATATTTACTTATTATTGAAACTTGGTTTTTAGCTATCATGCATCTATTTTGCTTTACTTCTGCCATTTCAATTTCCTGTGTAGTTTGTATAATTCTAAAGGAAAGGAAGAAGAGAGTGAACTGTGCATCTCTCCATTGATTGCTGGTGTCTCTTGAAAAATGAAACTTCTCTGATGATGATTGAGAAGGGTCCAGGTGTATTGGTCTAAACATAAATATTTAGATAGTGTTTGACAGCATATCATTTCAGCAAATGTCAACAACAGGATGTACTTTAGAATGTATGTATGACCTCCTTAGTCTTGGCCTTTAACGCTGTTAGTTATCCCACAACAGAGAGGCTTTTCCTTGTAAACCACAGCAACATTGAAAAGATATAAAACTGAGTTTCAGGAATTTAAAACATATTTGGAACATATCACATTTATAAATTATTGCTGAGATGAAGATTAAATCAATACTGGGAAAATAACAATCACCCAAAACAAAAGAGAATGAAAGAAAATCATCTACTATTTGAAAACAAAAAAACTGCTATGGTTGATCAAAAAAAAGCTATGCTAACGTCAATTAAGCCAACTTCAGCATAATATCTCTTACCAGAAAAAGAACTGAATAAGAACAAACGTGTCAGTTTAACAAGATAATGATATACATCTATGAAAATATCATCATAAAACATCATCATTATACTTTGTATAATTAACATATGCTAAAAATAATGTAACAATCTTAGCTGTATATACACATTGCATAAGAGTTTTAAATACCTGTTGTAAAACTTAATAAGACTATAAAATTAATCTCTATGCAATAGAGATTTCAATACTTATACCTTAAGTAAAAGGTATACATAGAGATAGGAAATGATAAAGCATTTAGAAAACATAAACAACTTTTACCAACTTGTTATTCTTTTTATAGAGCATTAAAACTACAACAGGAACAAAATTAGAAATTTCTTCAAGAGTATATGACACATCAAAATACATCACAGTTTAAGTGGTAAGAAAAGTATCAATAGAGGTGAAGAGATAGCTCAATGGTTAAGAGAGAAGTCCTGAGTTCAATTCCCAGTGACCTTATGGTGGCTCACACCATGAGTAGTGAGATGTGGTACCCTTTTCTGGAGTGCAGGTATACATGCAGGCAGAATACTGCATACATAATAAATAAATAAATCTTAAAAAAATAAAATCAATGAATCTAAAATGATTCAATCAATACAAATTGTGTTTGCTGATCAAAAAGGAACTAATTTGGAAATAAATAACACCCCCCTCCCACTGATGCCTAAGGCAAGTGGGAAAGCTGACCCTGAGGTCAGAAGGGAGGGAGAGCTGACCCCCCCAGTCCCACAGCAAAACTGAGCAGGACAGGCCTTGAACCTCAGGAGGGTAGCACAAGAGAACCAATCTGTTGACAGAGGTATGGGTGAGCCAGCCCTTAATTTGTGAGCATGGGACAAATGTTCTTATTGTCCATCTGTCAAATGGTGACTTGGGTTGAGGAGAGATGCCTTCCCTGCCCTGCTCACCAATGCCTGAGGTATTTGGGTGACCTGACACAGAGATCATAAGAGCAGGAAAACTGGTCTCATCCCTTGCTCATGGCTGCAAAGGTGAACTCTTCCCGACAATGCAAGAGGGTTCACCCTCATGATGAGGACAAGGGAGAGTTGGCAGGCTGACCCAGGTTGGTTATTTGTTAACCCATCCTAATATGTACTCAAAACTGCAGAATTTTTACCACACAGGGCAACGGCAGGATAACGAAGAGGAGTAGCAGAAACTAGAGGCCATCTTAGGGTTGGCAAGAGACTTGGATCTAGAGGGGCTCCCAGGTGCCCAGGGCGATGTCCCCAGTTAGTTCCTGGGGCAGCTGTGGATAGGGAACCTGAAATGACTCTATCCTATAGCCATACTGATGAATATCTTGCATATCACCATAGAAATTTCATCTGGCGATGGATGGAGATAGAGACAGAGACCCACACTGGAGCACTGGACTGAGCTCTCAAAGTCCCAATGAGGAGCAGAAGGAGAGAGAATATGAGCAAAGAAGTCAGGACCACAAGGGGTGCGCCCACCCGTGGAGACAGTGGGGCTGATTCTTTGGGAGCTCACCAAGGCCAGCTGGACTCTGACTGAAAAAGCATGGGATAAAACCGGACTCTCTGAATTTGGCGGACAATGAGGGCTGCTGAGAAGCCAAGGGCCATGGCACCGGGTTTTGATCCTACTTCATGTTCTGGCTTTGTGGGAGCCTATCCAGTTTGGATGTTCACCTTCCTAGACCAGAATCGAGGGGGGAGGACTTTGGACTTTCCACAGGGCAGGGAACCCTGACTGCTCTTCAGGCTGGAGAGGGAGGGGGAGGAGTGGGGGGAGGGGAGGAGGAGAGGGAGGAGTGGGAGGGAAATGGGAGGCGGGGAGGAGGCAGAAATTTCTTTTTCTTTCCAATAAAAAAAAAAAGAAAAGAAAAGAAAAGAAACTAGAGGCCTCGAACCAGGTGAATAACTCTTTGCAATGCATGTTTATGTAAAGATATATGGATTTTTTAAAGAAATTAAGTTACAAAAATAAAAGACAATGCAGAGGGGACAGGCTTAGTTATGCCCAAATGAATATGCCAAACTATGTTGATTTCCCATGGGATTCTCTTACCTATTGAGAATAGTGGATTGGGGATGGAATTGGGGGAAGGTGAGGAGGGAGGAAGAAGGGGAGGGAAGGAGAATCTTGGTTAGAAGGTAAAATGAACTAAAAAAAATAAATGTTATAAAAATTAAGAGTCCTCAAAGATGGGGAAATTAAAGCAATTCTAAAATAATAATAACAATAATAATAAGCAACCAACCTAAGCTCAGTGGACAAGAGCACTTGTTACTTTGGCAGAGGACTGGACTTTTGCTCCCAGTACCCATATACAGCTCACAATTGTCTTTGACTTCATCTCTCCTAGTTCTGACACCTCCTTCTGTCCTCTGAAGGCATTTGTACTCACATGACCATACCAACACACACACACATACACACACACCAAATTTTTAATGTAAAGAAAAAGTAATTGACTAATCTAAGATTAAATAATGATAAAATAAATATCATTTAAAACTAAATGAAAATAAGAGAAAACATACTAATATAGATAGATAGATGATAGATAGATAGATAGATAGATAGTTATAAATTAGTAGAACTTACTAGAAAACTAATGCACTGATCCCTGTAATAAAAACAGCAAAAAAACAAAAAAAGGAAACAAGCCAACAGATAGCCTCGGTTTATACATCAAAACTATACAAAACAAAGCTGAAAAGCTGAAAAACTAACAGCCAAATGAGAATAGAAATATTCAGGAAAAAAAAAACAAATAAAACTCTTGCAGGGAATCAGTAGAATCATTGGGTCATGTTGTGAAAAGGAAGAGTGAGAAAGACAAGGGAACAGAGAAGGAAGAGAAAAATAAAATACCACTATGAATTATTAAAATATGTAAAATATAAATTTCCAACTATCATATATAACCCCCTAAAATCTCATCGTCTGACCATATAAATGTAAATTTAAGCTATAATTTTTAATATTAGTTGGAAGTGTATGAAAAAGCTAAACACACAGTGGGAGCTAGTCAATCCACTGCTAGGTATGTACTTGAGAAAAAGAAAACTTGCTTTCACATAGATTTTTACATGAATGTTCTCAGTAACATTACTTGCAGTACTCAAAATGAGACACAACTTAAATATTCTTCATGAGAAGAACCAAGTAGTTACTATGTCATTACACAATAAATTGATGATCAGTACTAAAACTGCATGAGTTACTGATTCATATTGTTTCAGAAATCTCAAAATAAACACGCTGAATGGTTATAAAAAGGCAGCAAAATACATATTGTTTAGAAATTTTACACAAATTGTAGAAAATGGAAAAATTTGATCAATCATTACCTAGAGATCAAGAGAGGAAAAGAATCCAAACTGAAATAGGTTTAAAAAAAAAAAAGACATCAGTGTGGCTGGCTTTATGTTGAGGTCTTTGGTCCATTTGGACCTGAGTTTTGTGCGTGATGATAGATATGGGTCTATTTTCATTCTTCTACATGTTGATATACAGTTATGCCAGCACCATTTGTTAAATATGCTTTCTTTTTTTCATTTTTTTATTTTTTTTGCTTCTTTTTCAAAAATCAGTTGTACGAAGGTGTACGGATTAATATCTGGGTCTTTGATTCAGTTCCATTGTTCCTCCTGTCTGTTCTTATGCCAATACCAGGCTGTTTTCAGTACTGTAGCTCTGCAGTAGAGTTTGAAGTCAGGGATTGTGATGCCTCCAGAAGTTCCTTCATTGTACAGGATTGCTTTGATTATCCTGGGCTTTTTGCTTTTCTAGATGAAGTTGAGTACTGTTCTTTCAAGGTCTGTGAAGAATTTTGCTGGGCATTGTATTAAGTCTGTAGATTGCTTTCAGTAAGATTGCCATTTTTACTGTTAATTCTACCTACCCAAGAGCATAGGAGATCTTTCCACTTTCTGGTGACTTCTTCAATTTCTTTCTTCAAAGATTTAAAGTTCTTGACAAACAAGTCAAAAAAAAAAAAAAGACCTCAGTCACAGATATGCACCTGATTTGAACTGAGGTGACTTGCTAAATGGGTGTTTATATCCATCCTATGTCAAAATATACTGAATAGTGTACTTTAAATATTTTCAACTTGCTGTATGTTGTACTTCAATTATATTGTTTGTACACATGTTACATTTGAGTATATGTTTGTATTAAAAAGCTGATTGAAAGCAAAAGAAAAATTTAAACACTATGAAATAGGAAACATGACATTTATATTCACAATTAATGTTAAAATAACATTGTAAGGGAAGAAGAGACAAGTTGACCATTAGGAGAACATATTGTTCTTTCAGATGACCCCAGTTTGATTACCAGTTCCCAGGTTAGGTGGTTCAGAATTCCCTGTAACTAATAACAGAAGCAATCCAACTCTCTCTTGTGGACTCTGTGGCATTTGAATACTTGTCAGAAAATTCACAAGCAGAATAACATACCTATGAATAAATAAACAGCAAAATAAGTGTTTAGAGAACTCCCAAAATTTTAAAGTAGCATTAGAAGCAATAAATAAAAATTCTCATCATGCCTACCATATGTTTCAGAATAAATCTGACAAAATATAAAACAAATATTAAGAGTAATATAATTCATTTACTCTTTCAAAATTAATTTGTTATTTTACTTATGTATATATATGTGTGTACCTGTGTGAGTTTATGTTCATCACAAGCATGCAGGTGTTTGCAGTAGCTAGAGAGTGTTGGATATCTTCCAACTGGAGTTACTCGTGGCTCTTGAGTTATGAGATGTAAGCTCCGGGAACTGAACTTAAATCTTCAGCTAGAGCAGTAAGTGCTTTTAACCACTGAGCTATCTCTTCACCTTCTGAGAAATATAACTTAATAAAAATATTCTCCATCGGAAAGTAGGCATTCAAAATTTAAAAAAAGAATACTAATAATAATTTGAAGTAATGCCTAAGTATGAATTATAAGAAATCATTTATTAGCAAAGAAAGATATAAATTCATAGGTCAAAAAATTTATGAGATATGATTATGGAAACATGTACTGCTTTAAAAATTGAATCTGACAAGAACAAAGCTAAAAAGAAAGGGTTATTCTGTGTAAAGAAGCAAAAGTCAAACTGGATTTGATTTTTTTTCAATCCCTTAAGTACAAGACAGTAGACAAAATCTTGAGCTGGAAGAACCTGTCCAGTTCACAGAATAGTAAATCCATCCCATAAAATAGAGTGAGGCCCTGTCTGACAGTCACACAGGGAAAGAGAATATTTATACTCAACTGGAATGAGAAGTGAGTGGTTGTTTTATATAAGAACATGAGCACACTGTAATTCTTTCTTTTTCTTTATCCTGCATAGTCAGCCTGAAAAAGTATACCAAAATTAAAAGTTGAAAAATTTGTGCTTCATCATCCAAGACATTCAGAGATTACAGGCTGCCTATAGAAAACAGTTGAGTATTGCAGAATGACTTAGAAGGACCTAGACACCTGGTCTCTGATTGCTTCTAAATCCTTATCAATCTATGTCACCAATCTTGACTGAAGAAGCGTGTGTGTGTGTGTGTGTGTGTGTGTGTGTGTGTTCCTATATATGCTTGTATCTGAGAAAGCAAGGCTGTGTGCACATATATGTAAGTCAGGTATCAAGGTTGAGTATTTTCTTCAATTCCTCTCCACCTTAGTTTTGAGACAGGAACTCTCATTGAACCTGGACCTTAAGGATTCAACTAGATGGAATGGATGTCAATTCCCAGTAAGCATTGTAACAAGTAGGCCATCTCATCCCGTTTCTTGTTATCTAACCATGTTATCTATTCACATGTCCACAAACAGTTTTCTCAATTGCTTGTAATTTGTTCAGACTGCTCTTTCCCAAATGAGCACATTCCATGCTGACCCATTCTATTACTCATTACTATTGCTCATTCGTATGTGAATGGTCTCTTTGTCTTGAAAAATGTTTATTTTTCTAGCTCTAGACAAATCATGAGATTCTATTCTCATTTTCTACATTATCCTTTAAAATAATCTTTATCTTAATAAAATTACAATGTCTGATCGTCATTAATATTTGAGGCCTTACTCTTGTCCCTAAGAGATGTAACCATTTTCAGGAGTACATCTTGTAGAGTGTTAATTTCCTAGAACAAGTAGTAACTCTATGTGTGATAATTTTAATAAGCACATATTCAATAAATTAGTGAACTAGAATAAAATACGTGCCTTCTTCAATGTGTAGGTTACTTTAGTGTTTCAATACTATACAGAAAACACTTATTTTAATAATTCTATTTTCTGTTGTTTCACATCGATAGAAAAATTACTTATCATCCTGATAGAAACTCTCCTTCTTCTAAAAGTCATCATTGCTGTCCAGGCAGAATATAAGATTCAGCAAGGATGAACAAAGAATAACTAGCAACTTGAAGCTGAACATCACTAAAGTTCATGAAAAGATGGGAAACTGGAACTATGACTAGAACAATGAGAATTCTACCTGGAACATCACATCGTTAAGCAGGGAACCCCATGGTACCACATTATAGCAGTAGAGCTAAATAAGTTTGAGAACAACATTTCTCAATACCTGTGGACAAAGTCACCACCCATTTTTGTTCTGTGTTCATTGTGCATTGTGTTGTATCTTATATGAGAAACTCTTTCAACTCTCTCAGGTATGTTGACTGTATTCATCCCTTCCCAATACTTATCTTTAAAGGCCTCTTCTCCTTTCCCTCTTCTCTTGCTGTTTAATGGAAAATGCATGCAGCTGGAGATCACTTTATGAAGTGAAACAAATTAGACACAAAACAACAAACAATGAATGCTTTTCTCTCAGATGTGCATCAAAAAGGAGTTTTTTTTATTATTATCCTAGTAGTGGATAGGGGACTGCTTCTGTTATACAGTACACAAACATCTGAATGTTACTTACTTAGGTTGCAGGTAAAAGGATGAGCTATAAATCTTAGAAAATTCACACACCTACTGAACAGAAGAGTGAGATGAAAGAGTCCACCAAGAGTAGAATATTTGGCACAGTGGTAGAGGTCAAGTGTGCACGTGTGAGACAATTTTGTCACCTGAGTAGCAAGATCCTGCCCATTTTCCAAGTATGTTGCAATAAAGTTCCTCAAACAAGGCAGGTTAGGACTACAGAAAGGTAACAATACAGATTTCTATGCTTTATTATTATTATTTATTTATAAATACTTATAAATTATGTTATTTAGATTTTGAAGTTAAAGCTTTATTGTATGTTCAGTTGACAATTATACAGTGTTACATATGAAGTATAATATAATATGTCAACATGTTCTTATATAATAGAATCTTGAAATCTGACCAATAAAAAGTCATCCTAAATACACTTCTTTGTAGAGTAAACACAAAAGACTTTTTCAGCTATCTTGAAACACAAAACAATCAGACAAACACATAGACATATAAATTTAAAATATATATATATGTGTATATATATATATACATATATATATTGTATATATATATATATATATATACAATATGGTGACCATATTCACCATATTTATATAAAAACTAGAGAGGTTGAATTTATGTAAGTAAGGATTTAGATAATTGCTTCTACAAACTTGGATAGGGATGAAACTTCTGTTTCTTTAGAGACATCAGTCATTTAGAGTGAGGACCCACTCTGTCCCGATATGACTTTATCATCAACTCATTTTATCTGCAACAACTCTGATCCCAAATAAGTCATGTTCTAAGATAATGAGAATTAGGATTTCAGTATATATTATGGGAAAATAGTATTTTTGGTGTTAAAAATTATTTGGAAAATTCTAAGACCTAGATAAATAGATTAACAGAACCTGGGAATTTAAGTAATTCATCCAGATGTTTCTTTAATTTTGTCTTCCTTATATTAAAAAACAAAGTCACTGAGTATAAAAAAGCAAGACACATTTTCCCTGATACTACTGGGATGAGAAAACAGAAAAAAAATCTTCCCAATTTCATACAATTCAGAAATAGGTATTGATATATTAGTTTTATTATGATATTCCAATCTAATAACAGTATGTGTGCATGTGTATGTGTTAATGTGAAAAGCACCTGCTTCACTTATCTTAGGTAAAGGCCAATTTGGTTTGAAGCACTAGCCGGGACTAGGCAGCAATAAGAAATGGGATTTTTAAGTTGAATCTCAACAATCACATTTTAGGTGAGAACACAACTCTAGTTTTTTACTTTGGAGTGATTTGGTCAGCAGTTACTTTTTATTATGAGTAGAAGTATATTGGAAGCCATGTTCTGAAGTGCCGTCTATTGGGGAATGTCAGGATTGGGATGGACTTGTTCTCTCAATGGAAGAGCCATTCTGCAATCCATCAAGGAGAAACTCTTTCTATACATATTTAAAACACATTCTTCATAAGAACTGGTGCAGTTGCAGTGTCATTTTCACAGTGCAAGACAAGATATTAATAGTCCCTGCTGCCTTTCCCTGAGTCAACTACAGAAGCCAACATGAATCAAACAAGGAATCAGAATTGAAACAAAAATTCAAGACTGGAACAGGGGCAGCAAAGCTGGACAATTTCTTTTTTTATTCTCTGAAAGCCCATTAATTAGTTAGGAGACAGACAGTCTAAACTCCAAAATACTAGTATCATTCTGTATTCATTGAAATGTTATTCTTAAATGAGTAGAAATAATATTTTCAAACACTAATATCTTTTTATGATGCATCAAATTATTTATTTTAGCATGAATGAGAATCAACATATTCAGATTACTTTGCTCCTTCAATAAAAATGAAAGAAATTTGTTCCGAGTGCTAACACACTATGATGAATACCTGACTGTTGAAATTGGGGCGTGTCGGGATTTGTGTCCCCAACACCCCGGTCGCCTGGCTAGCTTATGCCCGAAATAACAACATACAAACTGTATTCATTTAAACACTGCTTGGTCCATTATTTCTAGTCTCTTCTTGGTTAACTCTCGCACCTGGACTAGCCCATTTCTTATAAAGTGTGTTGCACCCCAAGGTGCGCTTACTGGGAAGATTCTAGCCTACATCCATCTTGAGTCGGAGCTTCATCGAGTGCGTGCCTCAGAGAGCTGGGCCATCCTGTCTGCCCGCTAGACAGAAGGCTGCTGTCTCTGAGCGGAGCTGCGTGCTTCTCTGAGCTCACTTCCTCTTCCTGTCTGCATACTATTCTGTTTACTCCTCCCACCTATGTTCTAACCAATTGGGCCAAGCAGTTTATTTATTGCTTATCCAATGAAATCAATAGATTGATATATGACACTCCCACATCACTTCCCCTTTTTCTGTTTAAACAAAAAGGAAAGGCTTTAACTTTAACATAGCAAAATTACATAAAACAGTTATCAAGTAAAAATTACAATAATCTTTATCATAACTAAGGAAAAGTATAACTATAACTAACTATCCTTAACTCCATCAAAGACTCCAGAAAGATACAATACCACCTAAGCAAACAAGAAATAAGCATCATTTAAACTCTAGAAATGACAGAGACATCTCGCTGCCTGTACAGTCACCCAAAGTTCCTCTGTACCATTGGGGCATCCATCTTTGGCCTACAGGCCCATAGTTTTCAGCAGACATTCCATAAAGCAGGAAATTTCAAAGGCAGTCTCTATCTGCTTGTCCTGAAGAATGTCTTGCAGACTCTTTCATAAGTCAGGAACCCCGAAAGATCATCTCACCTTTAGGCAAGTTCAGTAGTCCTCTCTCTGTGGGTTTTCTGTGTCCAGTTTATGCAATAGTCCAGGCAAGAGCAGTTTTCTTGCCCAAATGGCTATCAGACTCCATAAGGATCCTCTTCGATGCCCATCTTCCTCTTGAAGTAGATTGGTGCTGCCAGGAGCAGAGTGTCTCATTGTCATGAAAAGTCCTAAGTTATTAAAACATTAAATATCCTGTTCTGTAATCTTTGAAAGATATAAGGAATGCCTATCTAACTAAAATATATCTCTATATATCTAGAAAATCTAACTAACATAACTACAAGCTTGACCATTATCGATGATTATCCATTAACAACCTATATACATTACATTTTTAAGTGAACTACACAATCACTACACCTAATCAAGATCAGAAATATATATACATATAACAAAATTGACCTTAAATTTAAATCACTAAAGCAAAATCCATATCAATGTAAATTATTCATACCTATACCATTTCCCCCTTTAAATGTAAAAGCAATATTTGGGAACATGGGTGCAGTTTTTTCTCTCTGAACTGCTTCCTGCTGAATGGGGGCGTTGTTAATTAGGTCTTTTATGGTATAACCTGTGTGCTAGTTTTATCTCAGTTGGCAGTTGAGCGAAGCAATTTTCTGAAGGCGTTCACAGCAAACCTTCAGGAGGGCGTGGTCCATCATACCGTATCGGAATAGAAGAAATGAACAGGGTCTCGTCCTCTGTGAAAACAAAACAAGAAACTCCTTTCCAAAGTATTATATCCTTAGATCCAAATTCCAAAGTCAAGGCAATTTCACATTGGGTTAGTTTAGCAGCATTTATAGACAAATATCTTTTAGCAGCTCTTGCTCCTTCCTCAGCATTCAAACAATTCAAACAGAGCATAATAGCATACAGTATCAACATTCTCTGTGTATTTTCCATCTTTGTGCGCTTTATTTTAACCTCTATTTTATTTATTTCATTTATTTTTACTTTTAACTTTTTGCTTTTTTGACCTGGACACTGTAGACCAGGCTGCTCTTGAACTCTCAGAGATCCGCCTGTCTCTGCCTCCCAGGCACTGGGATTAAAGGCTTATGCTACTACACCTTGAACTCACAGAGATCTGTTTGTCTCTGCCTTCTAGGCACTGGGATTAAAGGCGTGTGCTACCACACTTTGAAGTCACAGAGGTGAATCTCCCTCTGCATCCCAAGTGTTGGGATTAAAGGCGTGTACTACCACAACCAACTTCTCTTTTTCTTCCAATTTTTTTTTTACTCTTAAGAACTTACTTTTAGCTTGCATATATTTTTTAACACACTGTAAACCATTTAAAAATTTTCTTTATCTTTGAATCTCTTTTTACTGTATCTCTCTCTGTTTTTCTGACCACATAGGTCTTTAATTTACCAAGCAATCTCAGTAGGACTAAAGGCGTGGCTTTGCCAGCTAGATCCAGTCCATTCCTTAGCTTTCTGCCATTCCAACCTTGTGGCTGAGGTACCGGCCAGAGCCGCGTTCAGTGCCACAAGTCTACAGTGTTTCAAGGTCCCTGCCAGCAATTAAGCTGCAACAGACAACATTCCAGTCCTCTCTCTGTAGCCGACCCTCCTGCCTCAAACAGTCAGAGTTGCCCTGGCAGGATGGCCCAGAAAGCCGGCATTTTTAAACAGCGCAGCTTTTTTCCTGCTATGGCTAAAAACCGAAAAGCATGCGATCAGCTTTTCGTCAACACCGTTTAAGTGTTTCGTGGCAGGACCTCTTAATGAGCTGCAGGGCTTTGCAGCTAAAGCTGAGTCAGGAAGCCTCTCTTAAATAAGAGCGCATGCTTGCCTCTAGCAAGCAGAGTATACCCAAGAAAGTGCTGCTACCAAGAAAACATGCTTTACTCTTTACCCAGCTTTTTCAGACTTTGTGTGGATTCAGTTGTCCACACGTTGGGCAGCCATCTGTTGAAATTGGGGCGCCGGGGTTTGCGTCCCCAACACCCCGGGCCGCCTGGCTAGCTTATGCCCGAAATAACAACATACAAACTGTATTCATTTAAACACTGCTTGGTCCATTATTTCTAGTCTCTTCTTGGTTAACTCTCGCACCTGGACTAGCCCATTTCTTATAAAGTGTGTTGCACCCCAAGGTGCGCTTACTGGGAAGATTCTAACCTACATCCATCTTGAGTCGGAGCTTCATCGAGTGCGTGCCTCAGAGAGCTGGGCCATCCTGTCTGCCCGCTAGACAGAAGGCTGCTGTCTCTGAGCGGAGCTGCGTGCTTCTCTGAGCTCACTTCCTCTTCCTGTCTGCATACTATTCTGTTTACTCCTCCCACCTATGTTCTAACCAATTGGGCCAAGCAGTTTATTTATTGCTTATCCAATGAAATCAATAGATTGATATATGACACTCCCACATCACCTGACTTATTAGTTTATTACTTTATTTATTTATTTATTTCAATTTCAAGCCCCAGTTTTCTGTCCTTCCTCTCCTCCGACTCCCTTCCTCTGAACTTCCTGGCTCACATCACCCATTCCATTTCTTCTCCATTTCTGTTTAGGAAAGGTCAGATGTCCCATTAGTATCAACAAAACATAGCTTTTCATGGTGAAGTAAAACTATGTACCTCCCCATGTATTAAGGCTGGGCAAGGTATCCCACTATGAGGGGTTGGGTCCCGAAAGCTAGCAAAAGAGTCATATTCAGCCCATGTCCCCGCTGTTAAGAATCCCACAAGAGAACCAAGCTGCACAACCATAACATACATGTTGAGTGCATAGGTCAGTTCTATGCAGGTTCCCCAATTGTTGGTTCAGTCTCTGTGAGCCCCTATGAGCCCAGTCTAATTGATTCTGTGAGATTTTTTATAGTGTCCTTGACCCCTCTGGCTTTACAATCCTTTCTCTCCCTATTTCGCAGAATTCCCCAGTCGTTGCCTAATGTTTGCCTATGGGTCTGCATCTGTTTCCATGAATTGCTGAATGAAGCCTCTCTGATGACAATAAGAGCTTGGCACCAATCTCAGATGGCAAGCTCAGATTAAGTATCTGCCTTTGCTAGGAGTCTAAGCTGGAGTATACAAGGACTCTAGGTAGATTCCCTTGCACCAGGTTTCACATGAACACCAAAATTATGTGCTACCCCACACACACTTTCTCAGTACTCTTCCCTTCCATCTCCTCCCCTTTGGCTAAGATCAAGTGTAGTAATAATAATATCTATAACATAGAATAAACAAGTCTTCAAGGAAGTAAATTTCATACACACAAATTGAAAAGATTTATCTCTCTGTGTGTGTAGGTATATATGTGTAATAACAATAATTGAAATAAAGGAGACAATGATTTTTTAAAAGAGCAAGGAGATATTTATGCTAGGGCTTGAAGGGAAGAAAGAGAAGGGAGAAAACAATTTAATTATATTATAAATATACAAACCATTGGTGCAAAGTGTACAGTGACCCACATCCTCTCTATCACCATCAACTCCGTGGTAACATTGGAGGCTTGAAGAGCTATAGTATCTCTCAAGAGACACTGGGGCACTTTTACTACATCCAAGGTGCAGAATCTAATGGCTCTGCATTATTATTTTAAGTAAAATACAATATTTAAGGATTAAAGGAATCAAAAGGATATTTTAGATCAGGACTTGACTACCTGACCATGAGAAATGTAATACCAACCCAGTGCATTCCTGTGGGGCAGGGTTCTTTACTTTAGCCTATACCTGGAAAACTGTTTTACGTGTCAGAATTCCAATCAGTACTTTAACTCTATAAAGTACTCAATTGTAGATACTGTTATTTTTTATTTTACTTCATACAGACCAGTACATATAGATATTTTGGAAACTCCCAATACTGTTCTGAGTCCTCCCTCTTTTAGTTATTGACTTTAGAATATTCTAATATCATAAATACCAAAGTCAAGTCAATATTATCAAAATAGTCAAATACCCTCAAAATACTGTATAATATTCAGGATAATTTCTCCTTTGTGACAAGAGTGCGATTTACACAAAGATGGTCTTCATTTCCCCTAAGAAATAAATAAGTGCTCTTGAAAATAAATTATCAAAAAATATTATGCACAAGACATCTGTGTGTCACACTAATACAGGCTTGTTACCCGTATTGTCATCTGGAACTCTTGGTAGTCCAGTGGTCATTGGGTGTTTATGGATTTCGTGGTAGAAAGAAAAGCAAAGCAGGCCAACCACATTATCTCTCTCAGGGTTTCCTCTGAACAGTGACCTGCATCAACTTTGGTGTCAAATCTAACCATAAAAGAATAGGAACAAATACTGTTTGAGTAGGTTGGTATCATGAGAAGAATAAGAATGAATGTTTTGACAGTTAATGGATGCACTCTATTAAAATGATTAAATATTATTTTAATACAATAAAACCAAATAGAAACACATTACAAATGATTTTGAATAAATACTATTTTGAGGCATTTTTAAATTTTATTTATGATTTTGTATATGTTTTAATTAGGATTGCTTTTGCTGTCATAAACCATTACCAAAAACAAGTTGGCAGTGAATCCTGTCCAATTTCCAGGTGGGTCCTAGAGAGTGTGGCCTCCCGTCATGTGGCTGTTCACTCACCTCTTAAGTCCCCTCAGTATTGGAGCAAGTAAGCTGTGTTTCAAAGTTCTACCAAGGTTTCAGGACGATAAGCAGGTTTAGGAGCAGGGCATGGTTTAGTAGTTTGAATGACAGCTGCATGGTTTGCCTTTGTGGGGGATCCTAGCCACAGGAAACTCCCTGATGGCTGGCTAGAAAAGCCAAGGGAGTTGTCGGGAAGGAGCCCAGGATTTTGTCCCACTGGGGAGGTCCTGGAGAGTGTGGGACATCCTTCCCTGTGGCTGTTCACTCACCTCTTAGGTCCCTTCAGTATTGGAGCCAGCAGTGTTTCAGAGTCCCACCGAGGTTGCAGCGTGGTGATGGGGGGTGGGGGAGTGGGGAGTGTAGGAGGAGTAGAGGAGGGAAAACAGGGAGGGGAGGGGAGAAGAGAACTTGAGGGAATGGGATGGTCGAAATGGAGGAAGGACAGAGATGAGAGCAAGTAGATAGATACCTTGGTTGAGGGAGCTATTATAGGGTTAGCAGAAACCTGGCTCTAGAGAAATTCTCAGGAATCCAAAAGAACGACCCTACCTAGGACCCCTGGCAATATAGGAGAGGGAACCCCGATCTTGACTTGTCCTGTAGTTAGACTGATGATTATCTTAAATATCACCAAAGATACTTCAACCAGCAACTGATGGAGACAGAGGCAAGGTCCCACATCGGACCACTGGACTGAGCTCCCAAAGTCCAGCTGAAGAGTGGAAGGAATGAGAATATGAATAAGAAGGTCAAGACCATGGTGCGTTCACTCATTGAAAGAATCTGTCTGAGCGCCGGGCGATGGTGGCGCACGCCTTTAATCCCAGCACTCGGGAGGCAGAGGCAGGCGGATCTCTGTGAGTTCGAGACCAGCCTGGTCTACAGAGCTAGTGCCAAGACAGGCTCCAAAGCCACAGAGAAATCCTGTCTCGAAAAACACAAACACAAAAAAAAAAAAAAAAAAAAAGAATCTGTCTGAGCTAATGGGAGCTCACCAACTCCAGCTGGACTGGGAAGGAACAAGCATAGAACCAAACTAGTTCTTCTGAATGTGGTTGACAGCTGCCTGGCTGGGGCAAACTGAGGAGCCACTGACAGTGGCGCCAGGATTTACCCCTACTGAATGTACAGGTTTTTTTGGGATCCTATTCTCTTTGGATGTATACCTTGCTCAGCCTAGACATAGACTGGAGGGTCATGGACCTTCCACAAAGCATATGCCTTATTCTCTCTGAGGATTAGTTGGGTGTGGGGTGGGAACATGTGTGGAAGAAATAGGAGGAGGAGAGGAAGTGGGAACTTGAATAGGTATTTTTTTTTTAAGTCTAATAAATTAGAAACAAAAGCAATTTGGGGAGGAAAGAGTTTATTTAACTCCCAGTTCATCACCAAAAGCTGTGAGAACAGAAACTAACACAAGGCAGGAATCAGGAAACAGGAACTGATGAAGAGGCCATGGAGGGTTGCTACTTACTGGTTTGATTCTCACGGCTTGCTCACTCTCCTTTCTTAATAGAACCCAGCACTACTTGCTTGGGGTGTCCCCACTCACAATAGACTCCACGTTCCCACATCAGTCTCTGATTAATGAAATGCCCTACATAATATTGGTCCCTGGGTAACCTAACCTAAACACACACACACACACCATTATTATCTACATAATTCCTCTACCAAATAGAATAGAAACTGTACCTTATCAATTCCCAATACCTTTGTATAGCACGGAACTTGCTATAGGTATTTAATGTTTTTGGAACAAACTAATCTATGCCTTAAAAAGTAGTAGGAAGAGAAACCAACAGAATTGGGAATCAGAGAACTAAGAAAAGAAATCCCAGGAAAGCCTCCATTTTACTGATCTTTGTCATATAGCACATGTGTTCTTGTTTGTTTGAGCAGGAAGAGGGGAATGGAGAGACTTGACATGATGCACCAGAGAAAAATCCTCTATCTGCCTCTGGAAACCACAAATGTCTGCAAAGATTCTATTTGTTCCTGATTTATTCCCAAGAGCTCACCTCTTTCGGAGCTCAGGAGAAACATCAGAAGCAATATAAAATTTTGAGATGTATTTAGCATACCAGTGTTTGACTGGTCTGATCCCAGCAGTATTTGCATACATTGAATCACATGGCATTGTTCTGTGCTCCAGAGACATGAATCAGGATGTACACAGATCTGAGAAGTGAACTTTGTACTAGAGAGCCGCTGGCATCCCAGTTACCTAATTCTTCCCTTTCCACCCTCTTACTATTATGAATTCATTCCAAGATCTTCCTCACAAACACTGAGAACATTGCCACATTGCCATCTCTTGATCTATGTTAATAGTATGGGTCACTTTTATAATATATAGCACAGTTCGTGTTTGTGTGTGTGTGTGTGTGTATAAAATAATTATAACTCACTTTCCCTGAATGCTGACTGCCTGCAATGTATAAGTCCGTGCATTCCATATATTAACCCAATCAATCTACATGACAACACGGAGCCCAGCATACATCATCTCTGCTTCCTACTTGAGAGAAAGGATTTACATCAATCAGATGTTGTAGACATTGCTTCCCATGGCATTCCTGGTGATAGAATTAGGATTTGCACACTGGAAGCTCCCCCGATTTTCTTTCTCTGAAGCTTAATGAAAGCAACAGTTTTGTTTGTTGTGGTATTGAGCATCGGAAACCCACCTAGAATCTCTGTATAATTTTACCTTAACCAGTTTGAACTATCCTCCCCGCTTTTGAAGGTCCTGCTATATTACATTGTGTAAGCACCTATGGACATAGGATCAAATCTATTTATTTAGACTGCTGAGGTTAAAATTAAAGCCTCTCTCCATGTGTCAACCTCAGATGTTACCAACCTGTGTGGTACGAGATGGTCAAGTGGTACAAGTATTCCTGGGGCTACAGATATGGGCCTTTACTACTGCACTAAATGGAAGCGCTACACAAGACCTGAACTCCAAAAGGATATGATATGTGCACCTCTGATGGTTAAATAGAGCTCAAAATGACTTTTTTTTTTTTTGCACTGCTACATGAACTGTCCAAGTCTAGAAACTGGATTTTCCGTGTCAGAAAAGAAACTCTAGGAAAAGAGACATTGTTTTCTTGACATGAAGACAACAGCCCTACAAATTTTTGATGACTTCATCTAAAATAAATGTAGTAGTAATCAGAAGCCCATGGAGACCTTTGACCTCTCTAAAATCATTCACGCTATGTCGCTGGACTGCTCAGCAGCTTTGGCTGTTACAGTAGCTTTCCTCAGGACAGACTCAGACCATCTGTCACTGAGAGTCATGTCTGGTGACTGGAATGAATGACACCTCCCTTCAATTGTAGTGTAATGCATGTACGGAGAAGCAGCAATGCACAATTGTTGAATGGTGCTAAAGCCAGACTTCACTGAAATTGTTTCAGTCACCATAACTACTTATGTTAGAAGATAGAGACGCATGAGAAGACACGGGTGTCATAAGTAATGAAGTATTCTAATGTCTTACTAACCACTCATAATACCATGTATCTTTCTTAGCATAGTGTAGGGGTAGTATATGATCTCTCCACAGTGAATCCAGACCTGCCGTAACTGGCAACTGGCGTCGATCTACTTTCATTCTATAATGACACATGTGAGTCCCTTAATAAAGGCCTGGCCACTTGTTGAAAGGTCATTTTAAAGACTCCTAAAACCTCAGATTAGTGATTTTTAAATGAAAGAAAATTAGGAACAGCTATCCAATGAATGGGTATTTCCTTGTTTTCATACACAGAAAGCCAAGGCAGGCACAAGAAGCAGCTTTGGAGGATGGCTTGACTGGCGACTATGCGTGTACAAAACACTGATTGCTGGAAAGATGGAACCTTGGGCATTAGGCTGAAATGTCCTACAAATGTGGCTGTCAACACTGCTCCCAAATCTGATTCCATATTGTAAATGATCATAGGCACTTGAAGAAGCCATTGGTCTATAAAAAAGTGGAAAAATAGGAGTGAAACTCTTTCACCACAGTCAGGGCCCGTAGGCCCCGACATAGTAAACTATTTTCCCTAACTGGACCATTATGGAGGCACAAGAAATAACCACACATAGCTTACACCATCATCACAGAAGGGTATCTCAGGTTTCTTTCCATCCTGAAGATCTCCTTGTGTTTATTCTACCAAACATCTTTACCCCCACCCCCCATCACCCAAGGTGGATACCTCATTGTAGTCTCTTTCCTTTTTGGGGGAGAAATGCGCACCTGTAACTTAGTCATCAGCTTTGGCAAACACCTCTCCCCAGGCAATCTACATTTTTAACAAAAAAGAAAAAAATTGCACATCCTGGCTATTGTTGTGGCAGTGACAGCCTGTCTGCAGGTCTATGTGACCACCTCAGGTAGGAGTCATGGCTTCAGAGTCTGGCTGCCACACCATATAGAAATATGGGGCTACACAACACTGCACAACATGCTAACCACCAAGATAAAGACCAAACCAAGATGATATAAAGATATAAAAGATAAGACTTTAAGGGTCCAAACCAAGAAAATATAAACAACTTTCCTCTATGAAATTCACAGTAAGTGTATTTCTAATGAAAGTCTTTTATAAAATTCAATATTTGCTATGATGTAAATGTTAACATGTCTTATATCTGAATTATGTATGTTACAGGTACATTGAGTTTGATAAACAATGATGTAGCAAGCTCTCGAAGGGCCTTGTGGACTGCTTTTCCCAAAGAACCTGCCTTTCTCCTAGGAATAAAAGAAAACAACATTAACATTAAAGAAGTAGAAAGATAGTAAATAACATTTTATTTTGGAGAGGGCTGTAGAGATGGCTCCTTGATTGAGATCACTCGCTCCTTTTACAAAGGACCCAAGTTTTTAGATACGTGCACCTGCTTGACTTAAAACTCCCTATACTCCCTGTAATTCTAGCTTGTAGGAATTCTACCTTTTCTTCTGTCCTCAGGCACCCATATGCATGCACACACATACACATGCAAACACACTCATTCATGCAAAAATCATTTTTATTACAAATAAATTTTTCATACAATATACTCTGGTTACAATTTCCCCTTCCCTTACCTCCCACCCAAATACTCTGCACCACACCCTTGCTCTGTCTTTTATTAGAAAACAAAGTAAAACATACTGATCCTTTAATAATACTAGAATCCTCTTCATTTTATGTCTCAGGTAAAAAAGAATTGAGGGCCTTAGTTTATCAGTTAAGAGTGCTTACTGTTCTTCCTGGGGTTACAAATTTGGTTCCCAGACCTCAACATTGAGCATAATATAACTGTTGGTAATTACAGGTTCCAGCAAATCCAAGATCTCTGGCCTCCTGGTACACATGCACTCTTGTGCTCTCTCTCTCTCTGTGTGTGTGTGTGTATGTATCTTATACACACACATATATAAACACAATTTAAAACAAAATAAATCATTTTATAAAGAAAAGGTCATATTAATAGTAACAAAATATTTTAAATGTCTTATTGCCATTTTCACAGAATTCAAAATCACTTTATGGCCTACAGGGAAAATATTTCTTTGGATGACTAACCTGTTACCCAGGAAACCTGGACCTTTTAGAATTCTCAATAAACATGTCAATGTTCTCAGAAATGCCGTTCAAACAAATACTCTCTGCCATCAACTAGAGGGTATGTATGTACTTGTGCTGAGTTTGCTCTCACTTTGGCTATGGGACAGTAGAGATGGGGGATGCCACATTATTATCCCTTCTCTAGAGAAAAGCATCTGGATATAAAATTCCAAGGGTCCACTTGATGGAATACACTAAGCAATTGTTTTGGCTAGGTCAAACAATGATCATCACATTTTAAAGGCTAGAATTTGTTTTAGCTTTTAATTTAAATTTATTTAAAACTTAATGTTCAACATTTCCACCACCCACATTTCTAATTCATGCAAAGGACAAATGTTGGCATACATAACAAGCACATTTTCTTAGACAAACAATCACAGAGTTATGTAGGAAATCTGAAGGTGAAAAGATGCTGCCAGATGGCCCAGTCACTGACAACTTACTAATAGGCTAAAGAAAATAAGAAAGGCCTATGGGTCAATCCTCTCTCACCAAAAATGAAATCATTGTGAAATGTAGCATAAAAGGAAATTTAGCAAAAGATCCGGTGAGAAGGAGAGCCAGGTGTTCATCCACCTCTAAACAGAACCACCTACACTTGGATCAGCACCAAGAAATCTGATCTGAAATAGGAGGAATTATCATCATATGCTCTATAGTCAAGAAATCACATAAGAGCAAACTATTATCTTGTATGCTACTGCTGTATGTTGGATATTTACCTGGAAAATGAGATAGCGAATGAAAAAGAGTACAACAGGCCTAAACATAGACTTTACTGATTTTTTGAATCAAACCATCTAGATTTGACTCCACCTGCACCTTAGTGATACTGCCTAACTTCAGACACTTAGTTTTTTGCTTTTTTGTTATTTTCACATAATTTTATGAGTTTACAGTGTAAGTTGTGTGTGTGTGTGTGTGTGTGTGTGTGTGGCCTATGAAGACCAGCGTCATTGTATGCCTCTCGAGTTAGATTTATAGGTGACTGTGAGCTGCCTGACATAGTTGCTGGGAACCTACCTAACATCCTGTGAGAAAGCAGTATGTGCTCTTAACTTCTAAACCATCTCTCCAGGTTCTATACCCAGATTTCTACATGGTTTCTAAGTAACTAAATTCGGGTACACCTGCTCAGGTCATAAACTGTTTACTGACTGAGCTATATCCACTTGATAACGTTTTTCATGTTTAGTCAAGTATATTTACTATCTTAGCAGAGTTGTGAGTCTTCAATGAATTGAAGAGGAAGGAAGGCCTAGAGAATAATTGTAGTATGCTATTACATTCTGAATACTCAAAAGTATTCCTTGGAAGCACTGAAGTAAGAGCATACACACACTGAGGTCCAGAAAACACAACTTCCAAGGTCAAAGACTGATGGCAGTTGAGCTCGCAAATCAACCAACATTGTCCCTCTTGGCTTTTGCTACTGAACAAAGCTTCATGATAAAGGTCATCTTCAAATTTCAATTATTTAATGTTTCAATATGGTTAGAACCACATTGGCCTCGGCAATCATTGATTTACCTTTTAGACAAATCAGGTGGAAAATAAAGAGAATAAATAAAGGCAAGCTATCAAATGTCACTAAAGAAAACATTATCAAGTCCAGTTAGCTAAAAGGGCTCTCAGTTTGCCAGTGAATTTATTTTCTGAGCTTTTCCTACAAGTGACAAACCTCCCTCATCACCAGTTTTTCCATTTGAGTTTGCAATTATGCTGTCAATTTCAATTTTGCTTGTATTTCAGTGAAAACAAAAACATACCAAAATAGGTTGTCTGAAATAAGTCAGAAGTAGAACAGAGAAATGACAAAAACCCTCCATTTAAGCATCATAAAAACACAAGTATTTATTCTCTCAGTGAGTGAGTGGCTATCAGACTAGGAGGATAGGAAGGGAACAGTACGAGTGTCTCACTACCTCAGCTATTCCCATGGACCCTTCCTGCAGTTTTTTTTTTTTTTTGAGAGTTGTAGGTGGTAAGTTTGGTTTACTAGAAGGGAAATGAAATGGTTATATGTGACAGGTTAATTCTGTACATAGGCTACAGACATGAAGTTTAGAGAAATGTGTACTGAAGTTAACACTATACACAATAAATGAAATAGGATAGAAAACTCTCCAAATACCCTCATTCCAATGTGAAATTTCTGAACATGTTACCTTTATATGGCAAAAAGCATTTTATGGACATGTTCAAAGTTATAAGCACTGAGATGAAGAGATGACTCAGGAGTACTAGGAGAGGCACAGTCTGATTTTAGGAATCCTTAAAAGCAAGGACTTTCTCTGGATGGAAATGGGAGGGCTAAGACAGGAAGGAAAATGAAAATATCTATAGTGTATAGTGTTGTAAAAAGAATTGGGCTGTGTTCCCAGCACCCAGGTAGCTTATGCCAAAAATAATCACATGGAGATCTGTATTAATTAAATTGCTGCCTGACCTATTAGTTCTAACCTCTTATTGGCTAGCTCTTACATATTGATTCAACCCACTTCTAATAAACTGTATCACCATTTGACTGTGGCTTACTGGGATGAGTCTAACTGGTGTCTGTCTCAGAGAGGAGAGCCATGGCGTCTTCCTGACTCTGCTTTGTTTCTCCCAGCATTCTGTTTTGTCTACTCCGGCCATTTAATTTTCTGTCCTATTAAAAGACCAAGGCAGTCTCTTTATTTAACCAATGAAAGCAACAGAAATACAGAAGAACCTCCTACATCAATATAGAGGGAAAATGCCCACTAGCTAATTAAAGACCCATGAATCTTCATCCATATGGAAAATGAGGGCTTCAGTGCTCAGCCATATAGAAATTCTTTCTGTCAGTCACCTATAGGAGATTGGTCACAATTCTTGCTTAATACCTGTTTTGTTATATGTAATTTTACTGTCTTAAAGTTAAAACATTCCTTTTTATTTAGAAATGATATGGAAAGTTCCTTTGTGTGTGTATGTGTGTGTGTGTATATATATGCATGTGTGTATATATATATATATATATATATATATATATATATATATTTTCTTTTATTGGTTAATGAATAAAGAAGCTGCTTTTGCCTGTGATAGGGCAGAGTAGAGCTAGGCAGAAAAACTAAACTGAATGCTGGGAGAAAGAAGGTGGAGTCAATGAGACATCATGTAGCCACCACTGGAGAAGATAGATAGCAGAACCTGTACTCATAAGAGATTTTTAAATATAAAGCAAAGAAATCCAG
This sequence comes from Microtus obscurus, assembly GCA_963919715.1. NCBI lineage: Eukaryota > Metazoa > Chordata > Mammalia > Rodentia > Cricetidae > Microtus > Microtus obscurus. Next base: position 30,237,409 of record CAWTZC010000501.1, on the reverse strand, counting down.
TCTAAAAATCACAACCCCAGAAAACCTAGACAACAATGAGGACCATAAAAGAGATATACAAGGAGATCTAATCTACATGGAAAGTAGAAAAAGACAAGATCTCCAGAGTAAATTGGGATCATAAAGACCATGGGAGAGGATTGAAAGGGAGGGGAGCAGAGAAAAATGTATAGCTCAATAACATCAATAAAAAGAGATAGCTAGAAATACACTTAAGATATTGGACAAACAGTATTGCAATTAATACACACTTTTGCGTGATTATTTCAGGAGTCTGGGTGGCCAGGAAATGAACAAATGGATTCCAACAACAGACCTTGACTTTGATACAGAGAAATTAGTTGAAACCACTGGGTTTTTGACGTAGAGGAATAAAATAGGTATTTTTTCAAACAAAGATTCTGTGACCAAACTGAGAGCAGTGCTGGGCTATGGGCATAAACATAAAGATTCAGAAGACAGTTGGACATGTCTGTTGAATAAAACAACAGTAGCAGCTTCCTCCCTATGGCCTTTGATCTGCCTTGACCACTTTAACACTGTCCTGCTTTTATTGAACCTTTTTTCTTTTTCCTTCTCATTAGTTTGGAGATTCCATCACTTATTTCTACTATTTTGTTAACTTACAGTTTTGGATCTTAAATCAGTCTTTTTATTTTTATTTTTATCAGATAGCATCAGTATTTTTTTTTCTGCCTCTTCTTTTACTTTCACATATTTAAGGTCTGTAAACACCATCAACTCTGATTGTGTGACATCCATGTTATGGATTTCATTTTGGTTGCTTTAGATTTGCATATGTTAAAGCAAGTATCATTTTTGCTTGATACAAGTAAGTTTGTTCACTGTGATTCATATATTTCCTGCTTTGTCCATCATTCACTTTGGCTTCTCCAATAACTCACCAGGGATTGCTTGTCTTCCACCTAAAACACATCCTTAGAATTTCAGTAGAAAACACTAGTTGATAGAGCATTCTGTTTGCTTCACTGGAAAGGTATTTATATTACTGTCATTAACAAAAGAGTCTCTTGACAGATAAACAATTCTAGATTGACAGGAGAATTTTCTTGATGTATTAAGAACAGCATTCTTGGTTATCTGATTCCGATAATTTGTGTTAAGAAAACACTGCAATTTTTGTTCTTTTGAGGTTACCTGGCTACTTTGGTAATTTTAAATCTTTTTGCTTTTTAGACTATGTATAATTATATTGCTTGTCCAGTTTTATTATTTGTCTTAAATGACAATTTTTCCCTGAATACATGAAGTTGATATACTTTTTAAATTCATAAAATTTCTTGTTATGTGGAGAAGGGGTGATAGCTCAGCATATAAAGAGTCTGCTATGAAAGCATGTGGGCTTGGGTTCAGATTCTGAAGAGTCACATAAAAGCTGTGAATGGAAACATAATTCTGTAACCACAATGCTGGAGGGTAGAGCAGGCAAATCCCACAATACCTGCTCACTAGTCAGTCCTGCTGAAAGGTTCAGTGAGAGACCTTGTATCATCATAATACTAATGATAATAGTAATAATAATAATAAATAGTGAAGAAGCAATTGAGGAAGGCTTTCATCTTCAACCTCTGACTTCCATATGTGCTGCAAGGGCAAACAGATTTAAACACACATGTGAATACCTAAGCATATCCCACACAGGCACACAGGTTCCTGTGTGATCCATCTCTAGCACACAGATTTCTGCTGTGATCCGTCTTCCCTGCCTTCCAAGTTTATAGACAGAACCTCTAATTCTTACTGGCATCGTGTATAGAGAGGAAGAAAAGTGAAAGGCAATTTGAGTTTAGGTGAGGTCATGGAGATAGGAGACACCAGAGAGGCACATTTTTTGTCTGTCCCTCACTTTATTTTTAACTTTCCCTCTCTACCTGCCATGGAAGAACACAGTGAGGAGTTAGCTATCTGAAAGCCAAGGGAGCGTTGTCTTCTCACACTTAATCGGTTGTCACCTTTATTGGGGCATCCAGCAACCAGAATTGTGAGAAGCAAATGCCTAATGTTTTAGCCACATGAGAAGGTGAGATAACACTCAATCAGATTTTCATATAATTGACTCCATTTTCCCCCTCTACCTATTTATACTTCTTCTTTCCTGTCAGACCGAGATGCTTCTTAATCTTAAAGTGTCACTTATTTATACTCTCCCAGACCATTGTGAACTTTATCTACTTTTTTTTTTTTTTTTTATTCTCCGGCTTCTTGGTCTTTACCTAGTGATTCCTCGGTGTTCAGTACCAAATGCCTGCAGATAACAGAATCCTAAGGATGCTGAAGAGGATATTTAAGTTCCTTGTATAAACTTGGAGCACTGTTTATACGCTAATTATGTGCATCTGTCTGTGTACTTTTCTTTCTCTCATGCTTTACACTATAACCCCCACCCCCCACTTCTTCCTCTTCCCCAAATTCACTCTTGCTCCATTTCCCTTCAGAAGAAAAAGCATGCAGGCCTCTCAAGGATACCAACCAAACACAGTGTAGACAACTACAGTAAGACTAGGCACAAACCTTAATATCAAGGCTGGATGCGGCAACTAAGTAGGAAGAAAACGTTTCCAAGCAAATGCAAAAAAAAGTCAGGGACACCTCCCATTTTACAAATTCCACAAGAACACAAAGCAACACCTCCATAAGCTATATACAGAGGATATAGTTCAACAGAACAACTAGTCCATGTTTGTCTCTGTGAGGCCCTATGACCCCTCCTTAGTTGATTCTGTGGGACCTTTTCTGATGGTGTCCCCAACCCCTCTGACTCCTACAATCATTTCTTCCCCTCTTCTGTGCAGATCCCCTGTCTCCATCTAATGTTTACTTCGGGTCTCTGCATTTGCTAGACAATGCCCCTCTGATGATAATTGCTCTGATAACAATCTGCTGTACTCATAGACAAATCAATCTATGAGTATAGCTGAATATCATTAGCAATCATTTCATTGACCCTTTTTTCCCCCAGTCATGTGCGGTTCTATCCTGGGTCTCTAGCTGTCCTGTCTCTTGTGACTGGTAATCCAGGCAGTATGGGCTTCAAGTTGGACCAGACATTGGTTAGCTACTGCCACATGTTCTGGACCAACCCAGCACATCTTACAGTCAGAACAGATTGTTGGTCCAAGGTCTTGCCATTAGGTTGATATCACAGTTTCGCTGTTTGGATCCTTTCCTGGTTATAAACTATGGCCAATTTAGGCTACTTATGCCCCATGACTGGGAGACTTCATTAGGGTCACTGTTTCATAGATTCAAGGGAGTTTGCAATTCACTAAGTTTCTCTCTCCGGGTTACTTATACTACCTAACAAAACATAAAAGGTATGTCAATAGTAATGCTACTGTATTATGTAGATTATAGTGACAAAGACAATGTCCACACATATTCAGTACAGCCTTGGTATTTAAAATTATCTGTGATGTATAATTGGATATAAAATCCATGGATATACTGGGCTAAGAGCATGGAGTTCTTCACATTAATGCCTTTAATAAATCATGTCATTTTTCACCATGACAATTATAATATGTTCAGCTATATGTGTATGATTTGGCTGTCTTCTGTGCTTGTCGGGTTGGTGATTATCCTTTTCTTGTATTTTCTTGTGCTTTCTTGAATGACAGAATCATAGATTTTAAAATTAGTCTATGGAAAAACTTCCCTTCCAGGTTGAAGAAGGCTTCTCCAGAGAAGACTGGTTTCTTTCTCCGACAGATATGAAGACACTAACAAGCCACTTTTCTTTTACCATTTCAAAGACTCTTTATAGAACAGTGCTATGCAAGCCAAGATTTTATGCTCAGGTGAAATTTAGCTCATGATCATGAATAACTTCTGAGAAAAGTTTCTCATCCTTGCTCAGGGCCCTGCTTTGATTTAAATCATGCCTTCGTGGTTTTCTGACATGCCAGGTTTATTTCTAGTTTTCTGTCATATCCCCTTGAAAATGTGAACAAATATCTGCCTACTCCACAAAGGGCACAGAGGACGGACCAAAGAAATATGATCCCAATCAAGTCTAGATTCATTAACTCAGGAGATTGTATGAGATATTTACAGGAGCATAGAAGGGCTGGGGAGCATGGGCGACTCAAAGGCAGCTGCATCAGTTAAAGACCAATGCCTCTATGGGTGATGACTCTAGAAAGTTCAATCCCCAGAGTTTCCTTCCCAGTTCAGACAGCTCCACTGGCAAGTATCCCACCTCTCTCATCAATGTTTGTTAGGTGGACAGGGAGGGGACTTACTGAATCTCATAAGTTTCTGAACCTAATTATTTTTCTGAAAGTTTCATAAGCTGACTGAGTCCTAGGAGCCTCCTGCGTCCTAAAAAGGAATATTTCAGCTCAAAGGAAACAGGCAATTTTATTCCATCTTTACATGAAGGGCACCAGATGGAGGGCCAAATTTGTGCAGAGGGTAGATTTGCTTCTGATGGAGTTCTGGATTGGAAAAGTGATAGGGGTTTGTTTTAGTCACTAGCTGTGAAGAGACACCATAACCAAGGCAACTCTTATAAGAGGAAACATTTAAGTGAGCTTTACTTACAGTTCAGAGAATTAGTCCATTATCATCATAGTGGGGAGCATTACAACAGCAGGCATGCTGCTGGAGAAGTAGCTGAAGTCTACATACTGATCGACAAGGAGAGAGAGAGAGAGAGAGAGAGAGAGAGAGAGAGAGAGAGAGAGAGAAAAGGGAGACTGGACTTTACAGGAGCTTTGAAATCTCAAATCCCACCCCCAAACCTTCTACTGTTCGAATAATGCCATTGTCCTGGTGAAAAAAACAGTCAAATGTAGGAGTCTATGGAGGCAATTCTTATTCAAACCATGACGGGATTTAAAAAAGCCAAAGCTCTGAGTTCTTTCAGGTTGGGCACTTGACAGCTAAAGGAAAATTGCATCACTATCCTGCTTAGTTTTCTTTTTGTGTCCTTTTTTAGTCACCTTTGACCTTGAAAGACTCACTGCGAAGTAGTTGAGAATATTTTTTAGCCTGGTTGTCTGTAGGCTTACAGTATGATTTTATTTTGTCTTGTTGGATTTTAATTTTTAAATATTTGGACATCACTTTTATTTTTTAATGGTTTCTAGATTTATAGCATTGTATCTTGGAACAAAAGTTTTATTACATATCATTTTCTTGCTAATATCTATTTTTTTTAAGTGTGTGTGTGTACACGCACACAGATGGAAGCATCCACCATAGCCAGATATTTTGTCAGATCCCCTAGAGTTGGGGTTATAAAAGGGAGTTTTAAACTCTCCCATGCCAGTGCTGAGAAATGACCTTGAGTCTTCTGAAGAGCAGTACACACTCTAAACCACTGAGCCATATCTCTATCCCCACAAAAGTTTTCATTGAAATCACTTATAATTATTTTATTGTTTAAGATGGATTATCTATCCTCATATGTTTTCTGGTATCATTTTCAAAAAAACACATTTTCAGGTAAATAAAACAACAACTTTTTCCATTTAACTGGTTTGGGGTTCAATCATTTTCTTCAATTTTGTGTTAAGCACGTTTCTGAAAATTAGAAAATTTTTTTTTCAAAATATTTTCAGGTTCAAAGCCTCCTTATCTTCTTTTAATTTGATGTGACACCTACATATTTTTAATTTTTAAAATTTTTTTGAAATAAATTTATTTTACACCCCAATCACAGTTTTCCTTACCCCCTTTTCTCCCAGGCCCTTGCTACAACCCTCCCCCATCCCATTCCTACTCCCACTCCATTCCTCCTCTGTTTCTGTTTAGAAAAGACAGGTCACCAATGGTTATCAACAAACCATGTCATATGAAGTTGCTGTAAAACTCATAGAATCAAATAATCTGGGCTCATAGGGGTTCTCAGAGACTGAACCAACAACCAGGAAGCCTCACAGGACTGACCTATGTTGTGCAGAGTGGCGGGCTGGGTTCCTGCCTGGCTCCCACATGGCTAGCTTTATACCTGAAGTAACAACACGCAAATTGTATTCTTTTAAACACTGATTGGCCCATTAGCTCTAGCCTCTTACTGGCTAGCTCTCACATCATGATTAACCCATTTCTAATAATCTTTGTAGCACCACGAGGTGGTGGCTTACTGGGAAAGATTCTAGCCTCATCCATCTCCGGTCAAAGAATCATGGTGTCTGACTAGCTTCCCTTCTTCTCAGCCTTCTATTCTGTCTACTCCACCTACCTATGTTCTGACCTATCAGGCCAAGCAGTTTCTTTATTAATTAACCAATGAAAGCAACACATAGAAAGAAGACACTCCTACATCAGACCTAGGCACTCTGCTTGTATGTTACAGTTGTGTGCTTGGTCCTGTTGTGGGACTCCTAATGGTGGGAACAGGGACTGTCTCTGACTCTTTTACAGACTATTGGGACCCTACTAATCATACTGGGTTCAGTGCTTAGCATTGAGACACTTATGTTTTCTTTATTATTGTCCCCAAGGTGCCTGTCTCTTTTTGAAACTATTTTTATTTTTCATTCATATTTGTTAATCTCTTATCTTCTAAGGCACTGTTTGTTTCCTCTGCTATTCTGTCTACTAAGATTTCTATTGAGGCTATCATATTTTCGAGTTTTAAATTTTCTACTTGCATTTTCATTACATTATTTTATAGTTTATATGAATTGTTATATATATATGCTACTGTCATATCTGAGTGACTTCTAGAGTTCACATGGTCTCTATGAATATTCCTGGCTGAGTGGCAGCACTCAGTGGCAATTGATGTCCTAACTACTTTTCTCTGGTACTACCAAAGTGTAAATTTAATATCTTACAATGTGGGACATCTGCAGAACACATTCAACTTTTACTTCTAGAGTGACTGGAAAGAATATAACATTGATTAAGTTTTATTTTTATTTCTAATCTTATGCAGGCCTGCATGTTTGTGTATATGTATGTGTACCTAAAAGTAGTTTCTCCAAATACAAGAAAAGGACATTAGATCTTTTTGAGCTGGGTTTGACAGATGGTTCTAAGTGTCCTGATGCAGGATCTTTGAACTAAACTTGGGTCCTTTGCAAGAACAACATGTGATGTTAACAACTAAACAATTACTCCAGACCAGATTACAGGTTTTTCTGTGGTGCTCATCTGGAGCAGTACAGTAAATAAATCTTCTCTCATGTCAGACTGACTTTTCTATATTGTTTTCTAGATACTACAGGCATGTATATATCTATTGATTTCTGCTTTGCTGTGTTTTTTTCCATTCTGCTATATGAGCTTTGGAGAAGAAGGGGGAGGAAGAGAAGATGTTGTTTTAAAAAAAATAGTAGGGAGGAATACATCTACTCACTGTCCTTCAGTGCTTCAAACTGTTGGTTTTGTACTCCTATTTTTATTTTGACTTATTTCTGAGTTTAAGTTTTATATACTCCAGCATAGGGATTGCATCATAAATATTCAGAAAACCACAATCTTTCTTTAAATAATATTGCATAAATTTTACATGTAGAAAGTCTGATTGACAGTTTGCTTTAGGATTTCCTCCATTCCTTTCTTGGCTCTGTTAATGCAGTGCATTTTATCTTTTGCACAGTCTATATATTTATTACTTATTGATACTCTTTATTTTATAAATTACTTTTTAGAGTTAAATGATTATAAGAAATGTTGCATTCAACTTCAGTCATATCTCTTGGAGCACACCTGCATTTCTTTGTATAAATAAAAGCTCATGTGGAGAAGCTTCTTTTAGCATCTTACATAACACCAGTGCTGAAGGTGAAGTTGATCTACTTTTTCCTATCTAAAACACATATGTCAAACTTATTTGAGATGCACATAGGATTTTGGTAGACATATTTTCTCCAACTTATTTTTCATTTGTTCTCTCAATTTAAGATATTAAAAATATTGCCTTCTGATTTACATAATAATCTCTGGCCAAAAGCTTGACATTCTTAGAAAGAATTTTTATCTTTGTTTCTCTATGTGATACCTCATCTCTGGCCACCTTTAATTATTTTCCTGTATCTTTATTTTTGTTAGGTTATATTTGGCATGAGTAGGAGTGATTGTGTGTGTGAGAGGGGGGGGGAGAAGAAAAAGAAGAAGAAGAAAAAGGAGGAGGAGGAGGAGAGAGAAAGAGAGTGAGAGTGCTTACTTAATTCATACGTCAAAGAGATTTTGAATATATTTTTGTGGTAGTTCAAATGTAATTGATCCTTATAATCTCATAGGGAGTGGCACTATTAGAAGGTATGGTTTTGTTGGAGAAGATATGGCCTTGTTGGAGGAACGGTGTCAGTATGGGGGGCAGGCTTTGAAATCCCTTTTTCTTTTTTTATTATTATTATTAAAACTTTCCACCTCCTCCCATTTCCCTCCCCCTCCCCAACTTCCCCTCCCTTTCTCTCTCCAGTCCAAAGAGCAGTCAGTGTTCCCTGTCCTGTGGGAAGTCCAAGGTCCTCCCCCCTTTATCCAGGTCTAGGAAGGTGAGCATCCAAACAGACTAGTCTCCCACAAAGCCAGTACATGCAGTAGAATCAAAACCCAGTGCCATGTCCTTGGCTTCTCAGTCAGCCCTCATTATCCGCCACATTCAGAGAGTCCGGTTTGATCACATGCTCCATCAGTCCCAGTCCAGCTGGCCTGGGTGAGCTCCCATTAGATCAATCCTGCCGTCTCAGTGGGAGGGAGTATCCCTCATGGTCCTGACTTTCTTGCTCATGTTCTCCCTCCTTCTGCTCCTTATTTGGACGTTGGGAGCTCAGTCCAGTGCTCCAATGTGGGTCTCTGTCTCCGTGGAAATAAGGGGAGATGGGAAGAGAGAAGTGAGAAGGGGAGGATAGGGAGAGCTTGGGGGAATGGGACAGCTGGGATGGAGGAAGGTTAGATATGGGATCAGGGAAGTATATATCTTAATTAAGGGAGCCATTTTAGGATTGGCGAAAGACTTGACTCTAGAGGGGTTCTCAGGTGTCCACGGAGATGTCCCCAGCTTGTTTTTGGGCAACTGAGGAGAGAGCGCCTGAACTGGCCCTATCCTAAAGCCACACTGATGAATATCTTGGATATCACCATAGAAATCCCCTTTTCTCATGTTTTCCTCAATGTGACTGTCGGTCAGTTTCCTTTTTCCTGGAAGATCCAGCACTCTCACCTCCAGCATCACATCTGTCATGATACTAATGAACTTAATGTCTAAAACTAAAAGTGAGCCACCACATTTAAATGTTTTCTTTCTGTGTTGCCATTAGCATGGTGACTCTTCACTACAATAAAAACCCAAACTAAGACAGAAGTTGATACCAGTGACTGGGATATTGCTGTGATAGGCCAGACCATTTGTTTGTTTGAAGTAATTCGGACTTTGTTATTTTGAGTTATAACAGCAGTAGACTGCTTTAAGCACTACTGATTAGGTCATTCTAGTAGGAGCATGGAAGACAAAGGTGCCAAAATTTATTTGAATTGTCAGAGGCTCACTCAAGTATTTTCATAGAAGAATTTTATTATGTTGCCTAGAGATCATTCTTACAATATTTTGGTGAAGGAAATGTCTACACTTTGCTCTTTTGACTAAAGAGTCAGCCTGAGGCTGAAGTGAAAAGTCTTGGGTTAATTCTGTTGGTTAAAGAATTCTCTTAAACAACTTGATATATACTCTATCATATGGTTTTTAGTGGTAACTCTAATGAAGATGTATAATGAAAAGGATCAAGCTGAGCAAGGTAAATTACAAAAAGGGAATTTGAAAAGAAAAGGAGCACCAGGAATTGGGATTGAGCTAAATCCTCTTTTCAGGGACATACATGGCCTAAGAAATGGAAAACGGGGAGTGGTAGCCTGAGGGTGGGATCCCATCCAGTTAAGTTTCCAAATTGTGAAAAGAAACTTAAGAAAAGCTTAGAGCTGACTGGGTATGGTGGGATACACCTATATTCCTTTCACTGGAAAGGCAGAGGCTGGCAAATTTCTAAGTTTGAGGCTAGTGTAGTCTACAGAACAAGTTTCAGAACAGTCAAGCTTAGGCCATGAAGAAAGCTGGTGAAGATGTGCTTGATTTGGGGGGGGGGGTGAGAGCAGATTTCAACCCCAGTAAGCAACAGAACTTGACAGCTTCAGTCACATGATTCTAGCTTTAGGGTTAAGAATAGAAGAAATGGGTTATGGAATTTGCCTCCATGCCCAAAGAAAGACGTTGAGGCCAGTCATATGTCAGGGGTGTATATGAATGGAGGTCTCACAAAGAGGCGATTGTGTGAAGCTTGGAGGACCCAAGATGTTAGAGATACCAGAGTTGTAGGATAGCTGCCAAGGAGATCTTCTAATAGAAGATGGAAAGAACTCAAGAGAAAGAAGTATATTACATAAACAAAGGTGAACAGAGTTAGAAATTTGTAGTGTTTTTTCATCAGACATGAAGGTTGAATTTTGCCCATCTGGCATTTGGTCTTGTTTCAGTCCAGTATTTCCTCACTATGTGCCTTTCCTACATTTGTAAAGGTAATATAGATTCTGTGTCATTATATGTTGAAAGTAGATGATCTGTTTTTTCAGTTTAATTTTTACAGGTGATTAGAATTAGATTACATGAATCTCAAGGCAGACTCTGAAGTTTGGAATTTAAAACATTGTTGAAACTGTGATAAGACTATGGGAACTATTCAAGATGGACTCATGTATTTTGTATTATGATATTGTTATAAACTTATAGGAGGCCAGGGAGTACAATGTGCTAGTTTGAATGGCTCTCATAATCTCACAGACAGTGACACTATTAGAAGGGTTTGTTGGAATGTGTATGGCTTTGTTGGAGGAAACATGTCTCTGGGGGCAAGTTTTGAAATCTTTTTTTGCTCAAGGTTCCCTCCTTGTGACTATCAGTTGACTTCCCAGTGCCTGGAAGATATAGTACTCTCAGCTGCAGCACCACATCTGCCTGCATGCCTCCATGTTCCCTGTCATGATGATAATGGACTGAAACTCTGAAACTGTAAGCAAGCCACTCCATGAATGTATTTTTTTTTTTGTCAAAGCCTCCGTTTATTAGGGACAGGGTAACAACTTATATACCCCCTGAATGAGGGCTTGGGGAGCAGGGCACAGGAGCATGGAATCTGGCCGCGTGGTCCCAGTCACGTAACCTACATCCGGTCAGGTAGGCCAAGAAGTCAGGAGTTGCCACACCTAGTTCCCTGGATAGCTGGAATTTAAGGCAGTTCCACTATCAGATTAGGTTCGTTAGCAATTAGCGAATAGCTAATTGGGTGTGGGGCAGGTTTTGCCAATAGGACTATTCTTAACATAATTATGGGTTTGGGGTTCCCTGCAGGCTCCCCAAGGTGATGGTTTCTGTAACAACCTTTAGGGGGGGAAACGGCTCCCAACATATTCCTCCTTTCTTATATAAAGGCAAGTAGTTATAGGTGGAGGGCACCAAGACAGAGTCAACCATGGTGTCAGATCTAAAGGAGAAGGGACTGGGACAAGGAGAGACCCTCCTCTCGACTGGTGAAGCAATTTACCTCTCCTGGGAACAGAGGGGTGCCTTATGAGTAGCATTAGTTTCTTGGAGCTTCTCAAATAAAAGGTATCTAGTAGGATTAAAGTAAGCAGATCACAGGGCACCCTGTCTTAGGCTATGTGGAGAGCGCCCTCGTACCTAAAAACCATGCCATGTTGAGCCGGCCTGTACGGCCTCTGTATGGTTTGAAATTTAGGTGAGGATCCACACTAACTCCCGTCATTGGGCCCCTGTATCTATCATTAATGAAAAATCTGTGAGGTGCTCCTTAAACAAAAGATATGATATAATTTTGGCACCAATAACTCCATCTCCAGACAAGAAGAAAGGGGCACCTTCCAAACCCAGTATTCACCTTTTAGTCTGGCCCATGGTATGTCCTCCTTCCTAAATGCCTACTCCACAAAAAGTTACGTGTGCTTGCCTGCCATCAATTAGGGAGGTGAAAAAGGGATCAAAATCTAAAATTCTTAACATATGCATTAAACCCAAACACTTTACAGCATGTGTCAAACCTTTCCCAACATCTATAAGCAGTTACAAATATCATTAGATCAATTTCAGTAAGAGTACAATGACATACTTTGTTGTCAAATACCACCATTTCCAGACTCTGAGCAACAGTCACAGGAACCCCAATCTTCCCCCTTCTTAAGTGAAGAGGTTAGTATTTTAATTAAAATGAGTTCTGTGTCCCAAAGATTAAAACAGTCTGATGTCCAGTCTGCATCTCAGCTCCAAAGCAGACCAGAGTTCAAGCTGCAGAAGCAGTTTAGCACTTGTGCTTCAGGGCCGGTGGGGTTCCTGGGTGAGGTGAGCTGGATTCAGCTATCTGAAGCACATCCTGGCATTATCTCAGCCGGGTCTCCCTGGACTCAGGAGGCAGAATTGACACCCTGTAGAGTGGAGCAGCAGGTTCTGTTATCAGGGACTCCTCTCCTTGGGGGCAGGAAAAGCCAGACTAAGGACCTCTCTGCAATCGCCTCAGGAACTCCTCTGTGTCCGCAGCGCAGCCTCAACATCAGGCCCAGCTTTTATTTTCTTTCTGTGAAAAAAGCATAAACATATCCTCGACCCCAAATATATATAGGTCGGGTTTTTTCATAATGCATTGCAAGGGCTTTTCCACCTTGCCCTAGCAAAGGTCAGCTTGGTGTTATCATGTCAGATCCGTTTGCATCTGGATCTACTTGCAAGTTTCATAAGCTGCTTACAAGGAGCCTTATTCTGCTCCATAATATTTTTTTTATTATTATTAGCCATATATGCAGTTCCTCCATTGGAAGAGCCATTTGTAAAATTTAGCATAAAATCCTTTAAGGGATTTTTTTTTGCTATAACATTAGCAAAATACAGTTGTGTGAATTGTAGCAATAATCATCTGGGGATCAAGCCATTTTTTAGCTTTTATCCTGCCCTTTTGTACCAGACAGGCTACTGGTTTAAATTAAGAGTTTAATATCTTAATTGGCAAAACTTGAGAAGATTTTGCCATAAACAGCATTTTTTTTATAAAAATGTTGTAGAATAAGGTTTATATTTAATATGCACACTTGCCATAGCTGCATCATAATTAATATACTGTATTTGTTGATTATTGTATACTTTACCTGTTGATTTATATTTTACCTGTTTGAGTACCTGTTAGGCAGCTTTAAGCTCTCTCTATTGGAAACTGTTTTTTTTATTTTATTTTATTTTTCTATTCTAAGATGGCTCCCTTAATTAAGATGTGTGCTTCTCTGCTCCCCTAACCAACCTTCCTTTTTCCCAAACATCCCGTTTCCCCAGGTTCCCCCCATCCTCCCCTTCTCACATTTCTCTCCCCTTCTCCCCTCACCCCCCCTCCCACCACACCCCAAGATCCCAATTATTTGCCTGGCAATCTAGTCTACTTCCCATAACCAGGCGGATAGCTATATGTTTTTCTTTCGGTTCACCTTCTTATTTAGTTTCTTTAGGATATCAAATTATAGACTCACTGACCTTTATTTATCTCTAGAAACCAATTATGAGTGAGTACATCCCATGTTCATCCTTTTGGGTCTGGGTTACCTCACTCAGGATAGTGTTTTCTATTTCCATCCATTTGCATGCAAAATTCGCGAAGTCATTGTTTTTTACCGCTGAGTAGTAATCTAATGTATATATATTCCATACTTTCTTCATCCATTCTTCCATTGAAGGGCATCTAGGTTGTTTCCAGGTTCCGGCTATTACAAATAATGCTGCTATGAACATAGTTGAACAAATGTCCTTGTCATATGATCGGGCATCTCGTGGGTATATTCCCAAGAGTGGCATTGCTGGGTCCATGGGTAGGTTGATCCCAAATTTCCTGAGAAACCGCCACACTGCTTTCCAAAGTGGTTGCACAAGTTTGCATTCCCACCAGCAATGGATGAGGGTACCCCTTTCTCCACAGCCTCTCCAGCAAAGGCTATCATTAGTGTTTTTGATTTTAGCCATTCTGACAGGTGTGAGGTGATATCTCAATGTTGTTTTGATTTGCATTTCCCTGATCGCTAAGGAGGCTGAGCATGACCTTAAGTGCCTTTTGGCCATTTGAACTTCTTCTGTTGAGAATTCTCTCTTCAGATCAGTGCCCCATTTTTTAATTGGGTTAATTAGCATTTTAAAGTCTAGTTTCTTGAGTTCTTTATATATTTTGGAGATCAGACCTTTGTCTGTTGCGGGGTTGGTGAAGATCTTCTCCCAGTCAGTGGGTTCCCTTTTTGTCTTAGTGACAGTGTCTTTTGCTTTACAGAAGCTTCTCAGTTTCAGTAGGTCCCATTTATTCAACGTTGCCCTTAATGACTGTGCTGCTGGGGTTATACCTAGGAAGCGATCGCCTGTGCCCATCTGTTGTAGGGTACTTCCCACTTTCTCTTCTATCAGGTTCAGTGTGTTCAGATTGATATTGAGGTCTTTGATCCATTTGGACTTGAGTTTTGTGCATGGTGATAGATATGGGTCAATTTTCATTCTTCTACAGGTTGACATCCAGTTGTGCCAGCACCATTTGTTGAAGATGCTTTCTTTCTTCCATTGTATACTTTTAGCACCTTTATCGAAAATGAGGTGTTCATAGGTTCGTGGGTTAAGAATCGGGTCTTCTACACGATTCCATTGGTCGACTTCTCTATTTTTATGCCAATACCACACTGTTTTCATTACTGTAGCTCTATAGTAGAGTTTAAAGTCAGGGATGGTAATGCCTCCAGAAGTACCTTTATTGTACAAGATTGTTTTGGCTATCCTGGGTTTTTTGTTATTCCATATAAAGTTGATTATTGTCCTTTCAAGATCAGTGAAGAATTTTAATGGGATCTTGATGGGGATTGCATTGAATCTATAAATTGCCTTTGGTAGGATTGCCATTTTTACTATGTTGATCCTCCCAATCCAAGAGCAAGGGAGATCCTTCCATTTTCTGGTATCCTCTTCAATTTCTTTCTTCAATGCCTTAAAGTTCTTGTCAAATAGATCCTTCACTTCTTTGGTTAGAGTTACCCCGAGATATTTTATGCTGTTTGTGGCTATCGTGAAAGGTGATGCTTCTCTGATTTCCCTCTCTGCTTCCATATCCTTTGTGTATAGGAGGGCGACTGATTTTTTGGAGTTGATCTTGTATCCGGCCACATTACTAAAGGTGTTTATCAGCTGTAGGAGTTCTTTGGTGGAGTTTTTTGGGGTCGCTTATGTAGACTATCATATCATCTGCAAATAACGAAAGTTTAACTTCTTCCTTTCCAATTCGAATCCCCTTGATCCCCTTATGTTGTCTTATTGCTATTGCTAAAACTTCAAGCACTATATTGAAGAGGTATGGAGAGAGTGGACAGCCTTGTCGTGTTCCTGATTTAAGTGGGATGGCTTTGAGTTTCTCTCCGTTTAATTTGATGTTAGCTGTCGGTTTGCTGTAAATAGCTTTTATTATATTTAAGTATGACCCTTGTATCCCTAATCTCTCCAAGACTTTTATCATAAAGGGGTGTTGAATTTTGTCAAAAGCTTTTTCAGCATCTAATGAAATGATCATATGGTTTTTTTCTTTCAGTTTATTTATATGATGGATTACATTGATAGATTTTCGTATGTTGAACCAGCCTTGCATCTCTGGTATGAAGCCTACTTGATCATAATGGATAATGTTTCTAATGTATTCTTGGATACGGTTCGCCAGTATTTTGTTGAGGATTTTTGCGTCGATGTTCATGAGTGAGATTGGCCTGTAATTCTCTTTCTTGGTTGAGTCTTTGTGTGGTTTTGGTATCAGAGTGATGGTAGCTTCATAAAAGGAATTTGGCAATGACTCTTCTGTTTCTATATTGTGAAATACCTTAAGGAGTATAGGTATTAGGTCTTCTTGGAAATTCTGGTAGAATTCCGCATTGAAACCGTCTGGTCCTGGGCTTTTTTTGGTAGGGAGGTTTTTGATAACAGCTTCTAATTCTTCGCGACTGACAGGTCTATTTAGATTGCTCACCTGGTCCTGATTTAACTTTGGTATATGGTATTTATCTAAAAAAGTGTCCATTTCTTTTACATTTTCCAGTTTTGTGGCATACAGGCTTTTGTAGTAAGATCTAATGATTCTCTGAATTTCCTCTATGTCTGTGGTTATGTCCCCCTTTTCATTTCTGATCTTATTAATTTGCAAATTCTCTCTCTCCGTTTGATTTGTTTGGATAGGGGTTTATCAATTTTGTTGATTTTCTCCAGGAACCAGCTTTTTGTTTCATTGATTCTTTGGATTGTTTTCTGTGTTTCTATTTTGTTGATTTCAGCCCTCAGTTTGACTATTTCCAGTCTTCTACTCCTCCTAGGTGAGTCTGCTTCTTTTTTTTCTAGAGCTTTCAGGTGGGCTGTTAAGTCTCCAATGTATGCTTTCTCTGTTTTCTTTAAGTGGGCACCAAGGGCTATGAACTTTCCCCTTAGGACTGCTTTCAAAGTGTCCCATAAGTTTGAGTATGTTGATTCTTTATTTTCATTGAATTCAAGGAAGACTTTAATTTCTTTCTTTATTTCTTCTTTAATCCAGGTGTGGGTCAATAGTTGACTATTCAGTTTCCATGAGTTTGCAGGCTTTCTGGGGGTAGCATTGTTGTTGAATTCTAACTTTAGTCCGTGGTGATCTGATAAGACACAGGTGGTTATGGATATTTTTTTGTAACTGTGGAAGTTTGCTTTGTTACCGAGGATGTGGTCAATTTTCGAGAAGGTTCCATGAGCTGCAGAGAAGAAGGTATATTCTTTCCTATTTGGGTGGAATGTTCTATAGATGTCTGTTAAGTCCATTTGGTTCAATACCTCCATTAATTCTCTTATTTCTCTGTTAGGTTTCTGTCTGATTGACCTGTCCATTGGTGAAAGAGGCGTGTTGAGATCTCCCACTATTAGTGTGTGCAGTTTGATGGCGTCTTTGAGTTTTAGTAATGTTTCTTTTACATATGTGGGTGCTTTTATATTAGGGGCATAGATATTCAGGATTGAGACCTCATCCTGATCAATTGTTCCTGTTATGAGTATAAAATATCCCTCTCCATCTCTTCTGATTGATTTAAGTTTGAAGTCAACTTTGTTAGAAATTAGTATGGCCACACCTGCTTGTTTCTTAGGTCCATTTGCTTGATAAACCTTTTCCCATCCCTTTACTCTAAGTAGGTGCCTATCTTTGTGGTTGAGGTGTGTTTCTTGTAAACAGCAGAATGTTGGATCCTGTTTGCGTATCCAATCTCTTAGCCTGTGTCTTTTTATAGGTGAGTTGAGTCCATTGACATTAAGGGATATTAATGACCAGTGGTTGCTAACTCTGGTCACTTTTTTAGTCATAGGGTTTGTGTGTTTGCTTTCTTTTAGTTGCGCTGGTAAAGGGTGTCTAGAAGTTTGAGTTATTGTGGTCATTGTTGGTCTCTTTGGTTTGTGATTTTCCTTCTATTACTTTCTGTAAGGCTGGATTTGTGGCTATGTATTGTTTAAATTTGTTTTTATCCTGGAAAATTTTGTTTTCTCCATTTATAGTGAACGAAAGCTTGGCTGGGTATAGTAGTCTGGGCTTGCATCCATGTTCTCTTAGCTTCTGCAGTACATCTATCCAGGACCTTCTGGCTTTCATGGTTTCCATAGAGTAGTCAGGAGTAAGTCTGATAGGTTTACCTTTATAAGTAACTTGACCTTTTTCCTTTGCAGCTCTTAATATTCTTTCTTTATTCTGGATGTTTTGTGTTCTGATTATTATGTGGCAAGGAGATGTTTTTTTCTGGTCCAGTCTATTCGGTGTTCTGTATGCTTCTTGAACCTTCAAAGGAATATCTTTCTTTAGGCTGGGAAAGTTTTCTTCTATAATTTTATTAAATATATTTTCTGAACCATTGAGCTGTACTTCTTCTCCTTCTTCTATCCCAATTATTCTTAGGTTTGGTCTTTTTATTGTGTCCCATATTTCCTGAATGTTTTGTGATGAGAATTTGTTGGTTTTGCTGTTTTCTTTGATCAGTGTGTTAATTTTCTCTATGGTATCTTCAGTGTCTGACATTCTTTCTTCTAACTCTTGTAATCTGTTGGTAGTACTTGTCTCTGTAGTTCCTGTTCGTTTACCCAGATTTTCCATCTCCAACCTTCCCTCGGTTTGTGTTTTCTTCATTACTTCCATTTCGTTCTTCAGGTCTTGAACCATTTCCCTTACCTGTTTGATTGCATTTTCTTGTTTCTCTTGGTTTTCTTGGGTATCTTTGAGCGATTTATTCATTTCCTCTACCTTTTTGTTTGTAATCTCTAATTGTTTATGGCAGTTTTTCACCTCCTGTTTAAGGTCTTCTATTATTTTCAAAAAATTCACTTTTGGGTCGATTTCTTCTACTTCTTCTGGAGTAGGGTGAACAATTCTTCTTATTTCGGGATCCCTGGGTTCTGGTGATGTCATGTTGCCTTTCAGGTTGTTGGAGGAATTCTTGCATTGGCGCCTTCCCATCTCCTCTTTCAAATGAAGCCAAGAGAGGCCTGGTGTCTTGGTCCAGTTTTTGCTGTGACTGAGCCTCTGGGTGTATCTCTTCAGTGTGGAAGCAAGGTCCGTCCTGCTGAGCTTGATCTGCCCAGTGATGTCTCTCCTGGCACCCGGATCTGATCTCCCTGCTGCTTGGGTGTCTCGCGAACCAAGGGCCGACCTCGCTGCCACAGGGCAGGCAGGCCACCTAGACAAAGGAGCTACTACCCTCCTGGCTGCCCTCCCAATTCGGACCCTGTCCCAGCGCCCAAACAGGCTGAGCTGGGAGCTGTTGTGTGGTTCAAGGCGGGGCGGGGGGTCAGAGGAGGTGGGGGAGGGTCGTGGATGCAAGCTGGGTGGGATATGAATAGAGAGGAAGTATCGGGCAGTGTAGCCCCTGCAGACTGACCAAGGAGTGCAGGAGGATTGAGGAACGTCCGAGTTCCCTGACCCGGGCTGCTGCCGCAGTCAGAAACTCACCCACCCTGGTGATGTCTCTTCTGGTACCGGGATCTGGTCTCCGTGCTGCTTGGGTGTCTCGCGAACAAAGGGCCGACCTCGCTGCTGCAGGGCAGGCAGGCCACCTCCCATGAATGTATTTTTATAAGAGTTGCTATGGCCATTATGTCTCTTCACAGGAATAAAACACAAACTAAGATACCATTTAATGTCTTTCATTATTTTCAGAAAGGTATGTTCTCAGGGTATTTAAATATTTTTAATCTATTCTCTCTTTCCATTTTCCTTCTGAAATGACAAATACTTATTTGGAATAATAAATGATACTATTTCTCATGCCAAAGACCCCTGATCTAATTTACATGACAACTCTTAAACTAGAATGGCATTCACTCATACTCTTCTTAACTGTCAGGTCTATTGGTAGGGGTCATTAATATAATCTTCATCTGCTATTCCTTTTTTTCTCTTTATTAAAATTTCTTTGTATTTCTCTTTTAATATCAGATACCCTTTTCCTTGTAATATTTCCATGTTAACACTTTAAACATTTTATCTCATTTTTGTAGGTCAGTATCATATTTAACTTGATTTTTCTGGTAATATTCTTTGGACAGCAGTTTTTGTTTTACTGTTTATTTATATAGTTTGTAATTTTTGTTCTAAAGACAAACCATTAATAGAACAATGCTTTCATATTTAGCTTATTAATAAACTTAGATTTGCTTCTCCTTAGTTCTTTCTATGGAAAATTGAGTAAATTCAGGTAAACATTTAAATGTGTTTGTGTTTTGTTCCATTTTCACTTAGTGAATTAACATCCTTGGAAGTCTTACAGCAATATAAATTCTTAGGATTTTAGATTATTTTCAAATAATTCTTGGTTAAAGTAATCTCTGTATCACACACACACACACACACACACACACACACACACAATCTTTGGGGATTTCTGTCCCTTCCTATGCAACATCCTGAATTTTTTCTCTGTTTTTCTTTATGCTTGACAATTATAGGGAAATGATTGGGATAAAGAACCTCTTTTATGAGATGGAATGTCCTTCTGTATATGTGTTGCTTTTATTGGTTGATGAATAAAGCTGTTCTAGCCAATGGCAGGGCAGAATGAAGCTAGGCAGAAAATTTTAACAGAAATATCTAGAGAGATAGTAGGTGGAGTCAAAAAGACACCATGTAGCTGCTGAAGCAGACAGACACCATGCAGCAGCTCAAGAAGCAAGAGGTAACAAACCACAAGCCTTATGGTAAAATATAAATTAATAAAAATGGGTTAATTTAAGACGTAAGAGTTAGTTAATAAGACATCTGAGATAATAGGCCAAACATTGTTATAATTAATATGATACATTATATATTGGTTTTTGTATGATTTTTCAGGTCTAGCCAACTAGAAAATATAAGAACAGTCTCTGTTTACAAAACTTTATTTTGCGTTAGTTTCAGTGTTGGGCAAATGATGAGATCCTGACTATTTATTTATTTATTTATTTATTTATTTATTTATTGTAGATTTCTGCCTCCTCCCCGCCACTGCCTCCCATTTCTCTCCCCCTTCCCCAATCAACTCCCCCTCCCTCAGCAGCCCAAAGAGCAGTCAGGGTTCCCTGTCTTATGGGAAGTCCAAGGATCTCCCACCTCCTTCCAGGTTTAGTAATGTGAGCATCCAAACAACCTAGGCTCCCACAAAGACAGTACATGCAGTAGGATCAAAACCCAGTGCCATTGTTTTTGTCTTCTCAGCAGCCCTCACAGACAGAGACCCACATTGGAGCACCGGACTGAAATCCCAAGGCCCAAATGAGGAGCAGAAGGAGAGAGAGCACGAGCAAGGAACTCAGGACCGCGAGGGGTTCACCCACACACTGAGACAATGGGGATGTTCTATCGGGAACTCACCAAGGCCAGCTGGCCTGGGTCTGAAAAAAGCATGGGATAAAACCGGACACCCTGAACATAGAGATCCTGACTCTTAAGGCTTCATCCTTGCCCATAAATGATCATGATCTCATTTCCAGGCATAGTATATGCTTGCTCATCTGACTCAGTATGGCTTTCTCATTTGTCTGGAATAAAAGAATTATTTCTTTGTTTCTGTTCCTTACTTTGAGTAAGTATTTATTTATTGTCTGTGAGTAGTTTTGTTGTTAGTCTCAGTCACTTTTCCATTGCTGTAGAGTCACCATGAACAATGCAGCTTATAAAAGCTTATTGGGGGTTTACGGTATTAAGGGGTGAATCTATGACCAGGATGGCAAGAACTTGGTAGCAGGCAGGAAGGCATGAAGCAATAGCTGAGAACTCACATCTTAAGGCAGCAACAGAAAGGCTAAAAGTAAGAGAGAGTGAGAGAGAGAAGACACACACAGAGAGAATTAGATATAGTATGAGTCTCTTGAAACCCAGTTATATACCTCCAAGAAGTTCACACCTCCTATTCCTTTCCAGAAAGTTTCTCCAGATGTATATTAAGACTAGATAAATCACCCTACTGGAAAACCTGTGGTTAGCCCTGCCATTAGTTAATACTAATGGACTGAGGTTTTTCTCTTGCAGAATATTCAGGAACTCAACTTTTCTGAGACCCTTGTTGGACAGAGGTTAAAGCTACTAAAACTTTACAACTGAAAACAGAATCTTCAAAGTCAGTTTGGAGCCTGAGGGAAAGGAATCTTCTATGTTTGTATATACCCTGTCCAATTTGGAATATAAGCAGATATAAATTAGCCAACCAAGGAGATATATGTTGTATTCATTTTGACTTCCCTTTATAGGCATTTTTATTTTTATCTTAAAATGAATCATTTATATAAAACTGATGCATTATTAAAGTGCTGTTTGATGCAAAATAGCTTGAATGATATTCCACAAAAATAAATGACCACTGATAATATGTTTGTGGTGGCAACTGCTAGATTCTTGTGAGGAGTGAGTAGCTGGAGACATTACAGCAGTATTTAGTGCTGGCCTCAGGCACTGTAGTGTCTAGGGTCATCCTTTCAGTGTTCTGATTATCAAGAACCATAAAATACTGACGACATCTCTGTATAAAATTTATCAAATAAAAGTTGTCTGATATTTAAAAAAATTCAACTATATGGGCCTACAGGGTTCACTCAATCTACAATACCACCTATCTCTCAATTCTTTAAGAATTTTCTTCCTTGAAAATATAGAGAAATGTCTGAGCAGTGTTTCATGCTTTCTACACAATGATGACTATCCCAGAATTTGGAATCTTGCCATTGTGGTGTTCCTTCTGGTTTCTTGGTCTGATTGCAGCACCTCTCATGATTACTTCGGGACGATATGGAAAAAAGTCTGTGAGTTATGGTTAATAAGAAGATAATGCAAAGCTTTTTTTACATTATTCCTACCTTACTATCAACCTTTAAAAAATAATTATATTTAATAAAAATAAATTTTAATGGCATACAATTATTTGTGCCTTCCTTATAGATTGTTACTAAGATTGTCTTCTCATATGTTGGGTTAGTTGGGCTTTTAGTGAGTTCAACTCTCTAATGTGCTCAAAAAGTTTGATCTTTTATAGTCCCAGTTTTGGTTTCCTTTGAAAATGAACATGATGAGTTTTCTATTTTCTGTATGTCAACACAAAGTTGGATTTAGCAGTGACCTTTCTAAGTAAATTCTATATCTCAGAAATACAAGAGTATAATGATTAGCCTTCAATGTCAACTTGGCTGGTCCTAGAACCATACAGGATATTTATCATCTGGATGCGTCTGTGATGATGTTGTCAGTGGGTCTTTTTTTTTTTTCTGGTTCAGTGGAAATGGATTTCAGTGGCTCTTAAGTGAGGAGGGAAGACCCAACCATGAATGTGAATGGTACCATTACATTCACTGATATTCTGAAATAAACAAAAAGTAGAGGATGAGAAAGTCAGTAACAGCAGATACTCCATTCTCTGCCTCCTTATCCGCTGAGGCAGGACAAGTTCCTACCATCACTCCTATGGTTTCCTTCCACTGTACTTCTATCCCTGCCATGAAAGACTCTGTCTTCTAAAGGCACAAACTAACCAATCCTCACCACCATAAGATGTTTATGGTCAGCATTTGGTCATAGTAATGAGAAATATAACTAGTGTTCTTAATCCAAAATTTAAAATTGCTAAATAATGTAATATGAAGATAAACTAATTCAGATTTTAGTGTCAGGAGAAATAAGTATAGTGAATTTTAAATAGTGAGATTAGTTGACTCCCGAATAACTGCACAAATCTCTCTGCATTAAATGAATGTTGTCCATATTCGAGATTTTACACAAAGTCAGGAAAGCAAACATAATTCTTCATCAAGTCCAGGGCTTTCCATATATTTTGAAGAAAAGAAAAAGAGGTATTCAAAAATTATTGGAAACTAAACTGCTGTGATTAAATGAAAGCCATTCAAATTCAATACAGATCTAAAAGATTGAACTTTCTAGAATGTTTTTTTCTCCTTGGGAGATTCATTTACAACTGTTACAAAATGTTCTTCTCAACTTCAGGCGCTCTAGGATTTTTTAAAAAATATTTATCAGAAGCATCATTTTATTATATTAATTTGAGGCAAGGAGAGAGAGACAGAGAAGACAGGAGAGGGAACTGAATTCCTCAGAGATGAGTTACAGGCTGCACAATTGTGAGTTACCAGACATGAGTGGTAGGAAACAACTCTGGTACTCTGTAAAAGCAATACGCATTTGTAAATTTCTGAGCCATTTCTCTAACTTCCTCATTTCTATTCTTCCAAGGGAGATACATTCAGTCTATACCTTAAAATATTTCAGCGAATGAATGATTATTTAATGTGTTACATTCTAATGAAGTACTGGTTAATACTAGATTTTAAGTGATAGTGAGCATTGTATATGTGTGTGCACATATATGATCAGACTTGACTGATTTGGGCTCCTGGTGTTAGCAGTAACTGAGAATAAGAGGGAAAGAAAGAAGTTGAGAAACGAGTTGTAGCCTTGACTTTTATTTCGCTTTAACTTTGAAAGAAGCAATTATTTTTATCTTGCTGATTTATTGATGAGACATAAGAAAGAAGCCTCTGGTGGTACACGTCTCTAAGCTGGATGTAAGTATCAAGAAAAACCAAAAAGGATGCTTTGCTTAAAATCAGAACAGACTCAACTAGTTCACTGATTGTGATTCCCAGTTTCTCGGGCTGGTGTTGTTGTTTCAGACGGATTTCTTTTCGTGATTAGCTTTCATCCTCACCTGTTCCACACTGTGAGGTCCCTGCTGAGCTGACCCAGAGAATAAAGGTGTTTTTGTGAAATTTTCAATTCTGTTTCCTGACACTTGGAGTTCAAAGTTTGTCTGAACCCCGTGGTGCTTTTTTGATTCACATGCAACTCATGGGCCTTTGAAAGTAACTGGGTAAGAAAAGGAACAAGGTTTATGGCCCATATTAGATGGAAATCCTAAGACAATTGTGAGATCTTATGAAATCTATTGTATATGGCATATATCACAGATGGAACATGACGAACACCATCTGGCATCTGTGACCCTTGTACATTGCTCAGTCCTCAGTACAAATTGAACTCAGAAAAATTCTACCGCTTATTTGTATTCCTTGTATTCGTTTGCTGTGTACCTGTCTTTAAATAAATGGGTATTTCACAGTAGAATGGATTTGTTTTATTTCCAATAAAGAAACAGCACATTTCGAGATGCACATAATGAACTTCTGTTGGCTAGGTATAGATAGAGACAGCTTCTAATGAAGACATGTTCTGTAGTGACTAATACCTGAATGAGACTAAGACTGGATCTGGAGAAGAGACATATGGAGATGCTAGTGGGACCTTTGCAAAGAGAAAGTGCTAGTGTCATACTTCAGGCTTTCTTTATTGTATATTGTTCTACAGAAACTCCATTCCCATGGTCCTTAAACCCTCAAATCTTATCTGCTAAGAATGGATTCTAGACATGGGAGATGAAAAAGAAAAGCAGTCTTAGAATAAAGCAAAGTTGGTAGAGAGAGGAGAGAGAGGGATTCAGAAGTTCTGCTTTATTTAATGCATTGCTTGATAAAATGAGACTGTAGAAGGTAGCTAATACTTGATGCTTATGTCCAGAGTCAAAGAGTGTGCCCATTTAGACTCAACATCTTTTAAAAGATAGAACATCAAAATCACATGACTCAAATAAAAAAAAAATTGCTAGGCTTCAGGCTCCTAAGGCAAAGGGAGACAGGAGTTTTGAGACATTATATTTATAATGATTTATACCTGTAACAAACATTCAGACTCCTCTCTCCTTCTCCACCATTCCACATATGCACATAACCCACATTCATGAGCAAGAAGAAATAAATAGACTACACTATCTCAATCCTAGATGTCAATCACATTTAAATGACTCAATTTGATTAATAAAACTCAGAAGTGAAATGTTCCCTGCCCAGAGAGAATTCCCTTTCCTTCTCTCCATTGTTCAGAAAGTACTTTATTGGGAAGGGGGTGCTGATTGCTTACACAGACATCTGAGGACATAGAAAAACATGAACATCCTCTGCATGTTTTGTATAAGCAAGAAATTAATCATTGTTGTTTTAAGCCAAAATCCTGAACAACACCTCTGTGCATACTTGTATTGAAATGGAATTTAGAGATGCCTTAAATTAGGTGTTTGATTAAATTAATCTATTTTATGCTTAAGGGGGCTTTTTTTTTGAACAATTGCAATACATGTTTGAGGATTTTATTTTTCGTAGGATGCATCACTCATAGATGCTGAATCCTCCACCAAAACAAATCACTAACATCATCTGAAGCTTAGAACAAATCTTAAGTCGGTAGTGTCTGAATAAAGGCCTATTCAATTCTCCCAAGCTGTGTCTCAAGAGATATGATATGAATAATACTAAGCATATGTGTTATCAAGTGAACATTTACCAAATGTGAAATAGTTTTTTTTATTTCCTGTATTTTAATATTTAGCAGGAATGAGAAATATAAAAATTTAGTTAGTTCAGCATATGCCTGGATATTTCAATTTGACAACTTGGCACACATAATCTGATTACCTTGACTCTCCTGGTAGAGAATAAGTATTGAAAGATACTCACTGGTTACAGAACACCCAAGTTAGAAAAGACCTTTTCACAATTTAGTTAATGATTTTATGGTGTTTTCATGGCTATTTTAATGCAGTTTTGTCTTTATAATTTTGCTTAGGTTTAATTTGCATTTCTCTGAAGCCAGCTCTCACTAGGTAGACCAGACTTCTCTTAAATTTCTGGTTGCCTACTTGTTCACACTGAGTACTGGGAATACAGGTATACTGCCAACACACTTACCATATGACTGTAGTAATATGGGTGAGTCACAAGTACTTACTCAATTAAGAATGGGGACTTTTAATGTCAATATTTCTTATGAGTGAGGTTTTTTTCCCACTATGGTTGAGGTAATGCTCTTTAAAACCATGATATCTTAGCCTTTACGGAAACAACAAAAGAAGAAAGTCACTGTCACTTCCTCCTGACCCTTTTCCTCTTGATAGGTTCCAGTAAGTCATTCTGTCGTTTCCCCTGTGGGAATGCTCATCTATCTTACTGTGTATCAGCCAAGCCTTTACCAAACATTCTCTATCCTTACTCTGGTGATGGCCAGTTGACAATCTTCTAAGATGTTCTAGATAATATCTAGACTGTTTTCAGAGCCCATCTCCCCACTTCATTTAGTGTGATAGAAAACTTCTTCAGCCTCTTCTTTAAATTCTTGCAAATGTTATCAATATGCAGTTACAGGGTCAATGCTACATACTCAAGTGTCATATAGCAATTCCCCACTCCATCGCAAGAATTTTTCTTAGTTCATTGTGCATCTTTACAACTAATCATTCAAAGCCAAGTACATTATAAGGAAATGGAGTCATTTGTGACTCACACTTCTGGAAGTAGTAAGCACAAGAGCTTGGCATCAGCATCTGATATAACTGGAGAGGGCCTCCAGCCTCTGTACTAGTTAATAATATATAACTAAACCAGAAGTGGAATACAGTAGGACACATGAGAGAAAATCAAGGAAGACTCTGTTTTATATCAACAGACTGTCTTAGTAACTAATTCAATTACACAATCTAATCAATTACTATGAAAAGGGCAGCCACATTTTCCAAGGCTAGTTACTTTCCAATAATGCCCATTTCCTAGAGAATGCCCTCACACACTTTTTGATACCATTATAAAGAAGACCATCTTTTAGCACATGACTTTTGAAAAATAAACCAAATGGAATCAATGACATCACCTTTCAAGTAATTAAATCTAAATATACAATGAGATAGGAGAATCTGCACCACCAGGCAGTGATACTTTCTTACTGACATATGATCGTTGAGTCAGACCTAGCCAATTACTCATCTACACAATTCCATCAAACCAAGTATAAAAGAGACATACATGGATCTAATCTACATAGAAAATAGAAAAAAGACAAGATCTCCTGAGTAAATTGGGAGCATGGGGGCCTTGGCAGAGGGTGGAAGGGGAGGGGAGAAGTAGGGAGGGCTCAATAAAAATATAAATAAATAAATAACAAAACTGCAAACATCTGTTGAATCTTTTGGGCCTTTGGATTCCTTATAAAAACTTATGTATCATGGTAGATTTATATGGCTGTCTTTTCTTGCTGTCATTTAATCTTAGGTCTTCAGCTATAAAGTAGTAAGAGTAAGAAAAGTATAATTATTTTTAACTATTTTATTAAATATGTCATAATCATATTTCTAAATTATTAATGTAATACATGAAATGAAGCATTTTTCTTTAAAAATCATTTCTGTAATTTTAGGTTTAACAAACTCTGGGTTTACATTAGCTCATATTTACTTAAATTGACCATAGTCAATTATTGTCTGTAATGTTTCATTGGAAAAAGAAACCTCAATTATTGAAGCTGTACTGTGAACAAACAAGAAAATACCCCGAGAGATGTGGACCAGCCAATGCAGTGCTCACTCAGTTGAAATGATTTGGGGTTTTGGTGCTGTAGAATTCTCTGTGCAGAACAACTGTCCTGCCAATGTTCTCTCATGTGAAGAAAACTGAGAATACCAGCCAACACTGGTCTGAAAACTAAATTAGAATCGAATGCTGATTAAAAAGAATCCCTCACTTGCACTTCCCAAGTAAAATAAGATTATAAAAATGAACTAACATCTGGAAAAAATACTGACAAGGGTCTTGTACCCACCAGAGCAATAAATATATGTAGTTAGTTCATCTATGTTTACAATATAGTGTGAGAACTCACATCCTAAAGAGCAATTATGCATGAAATATTTTGAAAACTATCAATAAAAACAAAGATAATACCCAGTGATACTTTCAGTTTTCATTTGATGTAAGTTTTGCTTAATTTTTCTGTATATGAGTGTTCTGCTTGCACTTCTGTATGTGCCCCACATGGATACCTGATGCCCCATGAGGCCAGAAGAAGGCAGAAGATCGTCTAGAACCTGAGTTATATGTGGCTGTGAGCCATTATGTGAGCTGTTCTAACCAAATGTGGTGAGTCCTCTAAAAGAGCAACAAGTGTACTTAACTGTCAGTACATTTCTAGGTCTTTATCTACTTTCTCAAAAATATTTTTTATGTGTATGGTTGTTTTGCCTGGTCAGTTGCAGGTATGAGCACTATTTGCATGCTTGTTGCTCAGAAAAGGTAAAGAGCGTGTTAGATCTCTTGGAATGAGAGTTAGAGATGGGTGTGAGCTGTCATGTGTGTGCTTGGAAGTGTACTTGAGTATTATGGAAAACAAGTTAAGGCCAGTAGCTGCTGAACCATCTCTCCAACCCATGAGGCTTTCAGTTCCAAAAAACAACCAACACTCCTACACTTATTCCTCTCTTTACAACAATCATATAAAAATTGTATCATATATTTTATCCATCATGATTAACTTTTTATTATCAAACAATGCAAGATGATTGCAAGTCAGAGTTTTAAGGGTTGGTTTATTGTGGAAAGCAACAAAATACAACAGGAAGAAATAAGAATGGGTAGAGAATGAAAACTGAGAAAGTACAGAAAAGAGGATGCATTTCAAGTGCATTCTTGGATAAACAAAACTAAACTTAGTGAAAAATTAAATCAGTTACACTGATTTAACCTACAGTGTCTGGGAAAATGCTTAATATTTAAAGAATGAGGTAGAAGAAATAGTGGCCAAAATTTTGACTTTGACACCTGTGATGTCAGATGAAGGGGAAGGCATCTCACAATAGGACAATCTGTTAAACAGAATGAGACTCTTCCTCAAGTGAAATGGAACTGAAGCTCAATAAAATAGCCTTCACAGAATCAGGGAAATTCAATTTGGCAGAACTTTTATGTAAAAACTCCTAATGATATTCCACTATGCTCATAGACTGGTGCTAACCAAATTGTCATCACAGGGGCATCATTTAGCAACAGATGAGAGTAAAGGCAGAAACCCACAGCCAAACATTTAGCAGAGCTCAGCCAATTCCACAGAAGAGGTAGAGGAAAGATTGTGGGATCCAGAGGATTTGAGGGTACCACAAGAACACAGCCCACAGAATCAACTAAGCAGCACTCATAGGACTTAACACAGAACCTGCAGGGGTCTGCACTAGGCACTCTGTATATATGTTATGGGTGTATATTGGTGTTCTTGTGAGACTCCTATCCCTAAGAGAGGGAATGTCTCTGACACTTTTACCTGTTCTTGGACCCTTTTTCTCCTATTGGGTTGCTTTATCCAGCCTTGATATGAGGGTTTGTGACTAGTCTTATTGTAACTTGTCAAGCTGTGTTCAGTTTATGTGCCTGGAAGGCCTGATCTTTTCTGAAGGGAAATAGAGGAGTGAAACTCAGAGAGAAGAAGGTAGAAGAGGAACTGGAAGGAGTAGATGGAGTAACTGCAATCAGGATATAATGTATGAGAGAGGAAAAAGGGGGAGAAAACTCTTAGACATCATGTGAATGACGTCAGGTCTGTGAAGAAAGAGGAGATCATTCTACAAGAATCCAATATATTGAACTGTAGACCTTGACCCTAAGCCATAGAGAAATAAATAGAAGCAAGATTTGAGTACTGATTGTATCTTATTTATTTTTATCTACCTACCTATCTATTTATCTGTCTATCTACCTATCCGTCTATCTAAATATCCAGCTATCTGTCTATCTATCTATCTATCTATCTATCTATCTATCTATCTATCTATCTATCTATCTATCTATCATCCCTTCCATTTGCTCTTCCCAGTACCCTACCTCACCCCTGTTTCCAGTCCTCCATTTATGCCTTGTCTATGTCTATGTCTTTTGTTTTAAGGAAAGGGCAAGTCTCCCAAGAGTATCAATCAAACATGGCTCATCAAATTCAAGTAAGACTAAACACCTCCCCATGTATTAGGGTTGGGCAAGGCAACCCAGTATGAGGAGTAAGGTCAAAAAAGACAGCAAAAGAATCAGAGACATGTAGTGGCATTTCAATTGTATTCTAATAAATAACGACTACCTGAAGATCTGGAAAGAGAACAGCTAGCTACTGACTCATACTTCCACCTCAGCCTGAATTGGAGATCCTGCCTCCAGGAATCTCAGAATGAGACTGTTGAGAGCTGTTTCCTCCCATTTTTATTAAAGGCGTGCACTGCCTTGTTTCTGTGGCTTCTGGGATTAAAGGTGCATGTCATTGTGGCTACAGAGATTAAAGGTGTGTGTTACTTTTACCTGGTCTGTAAAGCTGACTAGTGGGACTGTTCTACTCTCAGATCTTCAGACAGTCTTTATTTATTAAAATACAATTGAAATGTCAATGCAGAGACAGCTCCTGCTCCCTCTCTTAGGAGTCCCACAAGAAGATCATGCTACAGAACTATAACACACATGCAGAATGCCTAGGTCTGTCCTATGCAGGCTCCCTGGTGGTCTTTGTGAGGCCCTATGAACCCAGTCTGGTTGATTCTGTGAGTTTTCTTATGGTGTCCTTAACCCCTGGGCTTTTATAATTCTTTCTCCCCATTTTCCGCAGATTTCCCCACCTCTGCCTAATGTTTGTCTATTGATCTGCATCTCTTTCCATGAGTTGCTGGATGGAACATCTCTGATGACAATTGAGATTTGCACCAATCTATGAGTTCAGCAGATATTATTAGGCATCCTTATATTAACTTTTTTTTCTCTAGTTGTTTTTTCTTTTATCCTATGTCTCTGGGTCATCCTGTCAGGACATCCTGTCACCTGTCCTGGTGCTCCAAGCAGTACCAGGGGTAGGCTTACTCTCGTTGCATGGGTTTAGGGATAAACCAGTCATTGGTTAGCCACTCCCTCAATCTCTAGGCCATCCTGACCCCAGCACATCCCATAGGAAGGACAGACTGTAGGTTGAAAGTTATGTGGTTGGGTTGTTCTCCCAATTCTTTCATGTGAGGTTTTGCTTGGTCACAGGAGATGACCAGTTTAGGCTATGTATCTACTATTGCTGTGAGTCTTAGCTGGAGTCATCCTTGCATATTCCTGGAGAGTTCTTTGATCCAGATTTCTATGTGACCCCCAAATAACCCCCCTTTATGGTAGTCTTTTTCAGCACGCTTCCCACAATTCCCCTACCAACCTGATTGTTCATGTTCCCATCCACACCTGCTCACAGTTCACTCAGGAAATCTGTTTCCTCTTCCCAGGCATCTGCTTTGAACTATCTTTGTTACCTAGCCTCTCTGGGTCTGTGAATTATAGCATAGTTATCCTTTATTTCAAACTAACATCCTTTTATGAATGAGTACATTCCATGTTTCTCTTTCTGGGTTCCCTCATTCAGGAAGGATTCAGAAACTTTTAATGGCTAATGCCTAGTAAGGGTCTATGAAGACTCTACAAATACTTAGTAGCTACTAAGGCTATCCACCCAGATCGGGGAGTGCCTGCCTTCCGGGCAGGTCTCAAGGTTCCCTGTGGGGGAGCTTGGGCACCTACAGCTGGTGCTCCAGGATCTCCAGTGGTCTCCTGGACCCCGCGCTGCCTCCCACCACCTTTCTCTTGTCCCCGGATCTTGGAGCTACCAGGCAGCCCTGGTTAGGTGCTGAGGAATTCCATCTGGACGGGCTATCCACCCAGAGCTGGGAGTGCCTGCCTTCCCGGCAGGTCTCAAGGTTCCCTGTAAGGGAGCTTGGGCACCTACAGCTGGTGCTCCAGGGTTGCCATCTGAGTTGTTGTGCTGAGGAGTTCCATCTGGACGGGTTGGTTCCTGCTTCTACACTGAAGAGATACACCCAGAGAGTCAGTCACAGCAAAGACTGGACAAAGAAAACAGGCCTCTCCTGGCTCCATTTGAAGCAAGAGATGGGAAGGCGCCAATACAAGAATTCCTCCAACAGCCTAAAAGACAACATGACATCACCAGAATCCAGGGAGCCCGAAACAAGAAGAATTGTACACCCTACTCCAGACGAATTAGAAGAAATCGACTAAAAAGTGAATTATATGAAAATAATAGAGGACCTTAAACAGGAGGTGAAAAACTGCCATAAACAATTAGAGATGACAAAAAAAAGTAGAGGAAATGAATAAACCGCTCAAAGATACCCAAGAAAACCAAGAGAAGCAAGAAAAAGCAATCAAACAGATAAGGGAAGTGGTTCAAGACTTGAAGAATGAAATGGAAGTAATGAAGAAAACACAAACCGAGGGAAGGATGGAGATGGAAAACCTGGGTAAACGAACAGGAACCACAGAGAGAAGTACTACCAACAGATTACAAGAGATAGAAGAAAGAATGTCAAACACTGAAGATACCATAGAGAAAATAAACACAATGATCAAAGAAAACAGCAAAACCAACAAATTCTCATCACAAAACATTCAGGAAATATGGGACACAATAAAAAGAATAAACCTAAGAATAATTGGGATAGCAGAAGGAGAAGAAGTACAGCTCAATGGTCCAGAAAATATATTTAATAAAATTATAGAAGAAAACTTTCCCAACCTAAAGAAAGATATTCCTTTGAAGGTTCAAGAAGCATACAGAACACCGAATAGACTGAACCAAAAAAAAAAAAACCCATCTCCTCGCCATATAATAATCAAAACACAAAACATACAGAATAAAGAAAGAATATTAAGAGCTGCAAAGGAAAAAGGTCAAGTTACTTATAAAGGTAAACCTATCAGACTTACACCTGACTACTCTATGGAAACCATGAAAGCCAGAAGGTCCTGGATAGATGTACTGCAGAAGCTAAGAGAACATGGATGCAAGCCCAGACTACTATACCCAGCCAAGCTTTCGTTTACTATAAATGGAGAAAACAAAATTTTTCAGGATAAAAACAAATTTAAACAATACGTAGCCACAAATCCAGCCTTACAGAAAGTAATAGAAGGAAAATCACAAACCAAAGAGTCCAACAATGACCACAATAACTCAAACATCTAGAGACACACAAACTCTATGACTAAAAAACTGACCGGAGTTAACAACCACTGGTCATTAATATCCCTTAATGTCAATGGACTCAACTCACCTATAAAAAGGCACAGGCTAAGAGATTGGATACGCAAACAGGATCCAACATTCTGCTGTTTAAAAGAAACACACCTCAGCCACAAAGACAGGCACCTACTTAGAGTAAAGGGATGGGAAAAGGTTTATCAAGCAAATGGACCTAAGAAACAGGCAGGTATGGCCATACTAATTTCTAACAAAGTTGACTTCAAACTTAAATCAATCAGAAGAGATGGAGAGGGACATTTTATACTCATAACAGGAACAATTCATTAGAATGAAGTCTCAATCCTGAAAATCTATGCCCCTAATATAAAAGCACCCATGTACGTAAAAGAAACATTACTAAAACTCAAGGCTGCCATCAAACCGCACACACTAATAGTAGGAGATTTCAACACTCCTCTTTCACCAATGGACAGGTCAATCAGACAAAAACCTAACAGAGAAATAAGAGAATTAATGGAGGTAATGAATCAAATGGACTTAACAGACATCTATAGAACATTCCACCCAAATAGGAAAGAATATACCTTCTTCTCTGCAGCTCATGGAACCTTCTCGAAAATTGACCACATCCTCGGTAACAAAGCAAACTTCCACAGTTACAAAAAAATATTCGTAACCTCCTGTGTCTTATCAGATCACCATGGACTAAAGTTAGAATTCAACAACAATGCTACCCCCAGAAAGCCTACAAACTCATGAAAACTGAACAGTCAACTACTGACCCACACCTGGATCAAAGAAGAAATAAAGAAAGAAATTAAAGTCTTCCTTGAATTCAATGAAAATAAAGAAACAACGTACTCAAACTTATGGGACACTATGAAAGCAATCCTAAGGGGAAAGTTCATAGCCCTAAGTGCCCACTTAAAGAAAACCGAGAAAGCACACATTGGAGACCTAACAGCCCACCTGAATGCTCTAGAAAAAAAAGAAGCAGACTCACCTAAGAGGAGTAGAAGACTGGAAATAATCAAACTGAGGGCTGAAATCAACAAAATAGAAACACAGAAAACAATCCAAAGAATCAATGAAACAAAAAGCTGGTTCCTAGAGAATATCAACAAGATTGATAAACCCCTATCCAAATTAATCAAACGGCAGAGAGAGAATATGCAAATTAATAAGATCAGAAATGAAAAGGGGGACATAACCACAGACATAGAGGAAATTCAGAAAATCATTAGATCTTACTACAAAAGTCTGTATGCCACAAAACTGGAAAATGTAAAAGAAATTGACACTTTTTTAGATAAATACCATATACCAAAGTTAAATCAGGACCAAGTGAACAATCTAAATAGACCTGTCAGTCGCGAAGAATTAGAAGCTGTTATCAAAATCCTCCCTACCAAAAAAGCCCAGGACCAGATGGTTTTAATGCAGAATTCTACCAGAATTTCCAAGAAGACCTAATACCTGTACTCCTTAAGGTATTTCACAACATAGAAACAGAAGAGTCATTGCCAAATTCCTTCTATGAAGCTACAGTCAATCTGATACCAAAACCACACAAAGACTCAACCAAGAAAGAAAATTACAGGCCAATCTCCCCCATGAACATCGACACAAAAATCCTCAACAAAATATTGGCAAACCGAATCCAAGAACACATTAAGAAAATTATGCATTATGATCAAGTAGGCTTCATCCCAGAGATGCAAGGCTGGTTCAACATATGAAAATCTATCAATGTAATCCATCATATAAATAAACTGAAAGAAAAAAACCATATGATCATTTCATTAGATGCTGAAAAAGCTTTTGACAAAATTCAACATCCCTTCATGATAAAAGTCTTGGAGAGATTAGGGATACAATGGTCATACCTAAATATAATAAAAGCTATTTACAGCAAACCAACAGCTAACATCAAACTAAAAGGAGAGAAACTCAAAGCCGTCCCACTTAAATCAGGAACACGACAAGGCTGTCCACTCTCTCCATACCTCTTCAATATAGTGCTTGAAGTTTTAGCAATAGCAATAAGACAACATAAGGGGATCAAGGGGATTCGAATTGGCAAGGAAGAAGGTAAACTTTTGTTATTTGCAGATGATATGATAGTGTACATAAGCGACCCCAAAAACTCCACCAAAGAACTCCTACAGCTGATAAACACCTTTAGTAATGTGGCTGGATACAAGATCAACTCCAAAAAATCAGTCGCCCTCCTATACACAAAGGATATGGAAGCAGAGAGGGAAATCAGAGAAACATCACCTTTTACGATAGCCACAAACAGCATAAGATATCTCGGGGTAACTCTAACCAAAGAAGTGAAAGATCTATTTGACAATAACTTTAAAGCATTGAAGAAAGAAATTGAAGAGGATACCAGAAAATGGAAGGATCTCCCTTGCTCTTGGATTGGGAGGATCAACATTGTAAAAATGGCGATCCTACCAAAGGTAATTTAGAGATTTAATGCAATACCCATCAAGATCCCATTAAATTCTTCACTGATCTTGAGAGGACAATAATCAACTTTATATGGAATAACAAAAAACCCAGGATAGCCAAAACAATCTTATACAATAAAGGAACTGCTGGAGGCATTACCATCCCTGACTTCAAACTCTATCACAGAGCTATAGTAATGAAAACAGTGTGGTATTGGCATAAAAATAAAGAAGTCGACCAATGGAATTGTACAGAAGACCCGGATTTTAACCCACAAACCTATGAACACCTCATTTTCGATAAAGGTGCTAAAAGTATAAAATGGAAGAAAGAAAGCATCTTCAACAAATGGTGCTGGCACAACTGGATGTCAACCTGTAGAAGAATGAAAATAGACCCATACCTATCACCATGCACAAAACTCAAGTCCAAATGGATCAAAGACCTCAACATCAATCTGAACACACTGAACCTGATAGAAGAGAAAGTGGGAAGTACCCTACAACAGATGGGCACAGGCGATCGCTTCCTAGGTATAACCCCAGCAGCACAGTCATTAAGGGCAACACTGAATAAATGGGACCTACTGAAACTGAGAAGCTTCTGTAAAGCAAAAGACACTGTCACTAAGACAAAAAGGGAACCCACTGACTGGGAGAAGATCTTCACCAACCCCGCAACAGACAAAGGTCTGATCTCCAAAATATATAAAGAACTCAAGAAACTGGACTTTAAAACGCTAATTAACCCAATTAAAAAATGGGGCACTGATGTGAAGAAAGAGTTCTCAACAGAAGAAATTCAAATGGCCAAAAGATACTTAAGGTCATGCTCAATCTCCTTAGCGATCAGGGAAATGCAAATCAAAACAACACTGAGATATCACCTTACACCTGTCAGAATGGCTAAAATCAAAAACACAATTGATAGCCTTTGCTGGAGAGGCTGTGGAGAAAGGGGTACCCTCATCCATTGCTGGTGGGAACGCAAACTTGTGCAACCACTTTGGAATGCAGTGTGGCGGTTTCTCAGGAAATTCGGGATCAACCTACCCATGGACCCAGCAACCCCACTCTTGGTAATATACCCAAGAGATGCCCGATCATATGACAAGGACATTTGTTCAACTATGTTCATAGCAGCATTATTTGTAATAGCCAGAACCTGGAAACAACCTAGATGCCCTTCAATGGAAGAATGGATGAAGAAAGTGTGGAATATATACACATTAGAGTACTACACTGCGGTAAAAAACAATGACTTTGCGAATTTTGCATGCCTCATAATTGGTTTCTAGAGATAAATAAAGGTCAGTGAGTCTATAATTTGATATCCTAAAGAAACTAAATAAGAAGGTGAACCCAAAGACAAACACATAGCTATCCTCCTGGTTATGGGAAGTAGACAAGATTGCAGGGCAAAAATTGGGATATTGGGGGTGTGGTGGAAGGGGGGTAAGGGGAGAAGCAGAGAGAAATGTGAGAAGGGGAGGTTGGGGGGAACTTAGGGAAACGGGATGATTGGGATAAAGGAAGGTTGGTTAGGGGAGCAGGGAAGCACACATCTTAATTAAGGGAGCCATCTTAGGGTTGGCAAGAGACTTGGCCCTAGAGGGCCTTCCAGGGGCCCAAGGCGATATCCCCAGTTAGTTCCTTTGGATAGGGAACCTGAAATGACCCTATCCTATAGCCATATTGATGAATATCTTGCATATCACCATAGAACCTTCATCTGGCGATGGATGGAGATAGAACCAGAGACCCACACTGGAGCACTGGACTGAGCTCCCAATGTTCCAATGAGGAGCAGAAGGAG
The DNA here is from genome assembly GCA_963919715.1 of Microtus obscurus. Lineage (NCBI taxonomy): Eukaryota > Metazoa > Chordata > Mammalia > Rodentia > Cricetidae > Microtus > Microtus obscurus. The sequence continues at coordinate 30,199,709 of CAWTZC010000501.1, read as the reverse complement.
GGAGAATATGAGCAAAGAAGCCAGGACCACAAGGGGTGCACCCACCCACGGAGACAGTAGGGCCGATCCATTGGGAGCTCACCAAGGCCAGCTGGACTGTGACTGAAAAATCATGGGATAAAACCGGTCTCTCTGAATTTGGCAGACAATGAGGGCTGCTGAGAAGCCAAGGACAATGGCACCGGGTTTTGATCCTACTTCATGTTCTGGCTTTGTGAGAGCCTACCCAGTTTGGATGTTCACCTTCCTAGACCAGGATTGAGGGGGGAGGACTTTGGACTTTCCACAAGGCAGGAATCCTGACTGCTCTTCAGGCTGGAGGGGGAGAGGGAGGAGTAGGAGGAGGGGGAGGAGGAGGAGGGTAATGGGAGGCGGGGAGGAGGCAGAAATTTCTTAGAAAAAAAAATAAAAAATAAAAAAACAAATACCTAGTATCTGATCTGCCAGATAGAAAATGATGCATTACCTAAAACACATCTTTGAAGATTACCTGATCCTGATTTCGATGGCTAGTATTTATTGTCAACTTGATTGCATTTATAATCATCTCTAATTGTGCCTATAAAGGTACTGCCAAAGCGCTTTAGCTCAAAAGAAAAGGTCCAATCTGAATGTGGGTGACAGTCATATTGGGGTAAGATCCTAGATTGGATAGAAAGGAGAAAGCAAGCTGAGAACAAGCATTCCTCTCTCTACAGATGCAATGTGATCAGGTAGTTTACATTCCTATGTACCATTCCTCCACTACCACGAAGAACAAGACCTTGGCCAGGCCGGTGGTGGCTCACACCCTTAATCCCAGAACTGGAGAGGCAGAGGCAGGCTGATCTCTGTGAGTTCAAGGGGAGCCTGGTCTACAAGAGCTAGTTTCAGGACAGGCTCCAAAGCTACATAAAAGCCCTGTAGTACTACTCAGCGGTAAAAAACAATGACATCTTGAATTTTGTATGCAAATGGATGGAAATAGAAAACACTATCCTGAGTGAGGTAACCCAAACCCAAAAAGATGAACATGGGATGTACTAACACATAATTGGTTTTTAGCCATAAATAAAGGACATAGAACTTATAATTCGCGATCCTAGAGAAGCTAAATAAGAAGGTGAACCCAAAGAAAAGCATATAGTTATCCTCCTGGATAGTGGAAGTAGACAAGATTGGTGGGCAAAAATTGGGAACCAGGGGGTGAGGTGGGATGGGGGAAAGGGGAGATGGGGAGAGAAAAGTGAGAAGGGGAGGATGGGGAGAACTTGGGGGAGTGGGATGGTTGGGATAAAGGAAGGGTGGATATGGGAGCAGGGAAGTATATATCTTGATTAAGGGAGCCATTTTAGAGTTGGCAAGAGCCTTGACTCTAGAGGGGATCCCAGGGATCCAGAGAGATGTCCCCAGCTAGGTCCTTGGGCAGCTGAGGAGAGAGAGCCTGAAATGGCCCTATCCTATAGCCATACTAATGAATATCTTGCATATCACCATAGAACCTTCCTCTGGTGATGGATGGAGATAGAGAAAGAGACCCACCTTGGAGCACTGGACTGAGCTCCTCAGGTCCAAATGAAGAGCAGAAGGAGGGAGAACATGAGCAAGGAAGTCAGGACCACAAGGGGTGTACCCACCCACTGAGAAGGTGCGGCTGATCTAATGGGAGCTCACCAAGGCCAGCTGGACTGGGTCTAAAAAAGCATGGGTTAAAACAGGACTCTCTGAACATGGCGGGCAATGAAGGCTGCTGAGAAGCCAAAGACAATGGTACTGGGTTTTGATCCTATTGCATGTACTGGCTTTGTGGGAACCTAGTCTGTTTGGATGTTCACCTTCCTAGACCTGGATGGAGGAGGGGAGGACCTTGGACTTCCCACAGGGCAGGGAACCCTGACTGCTCTTCAGACTGGAGAGGGAGGGGTTGGCGAGTAGAGGATGGGAAGTGGGGGCGGGGCAGGGAAAAGGGAAGCAGGGAGAAGGCAGAAATTTTTAATAAAAAAAAACCTGTCTCAAAAAACAAAACAAAACAAAAGTCCTCAAACTGTGATCCACAATAATGTTTTCTGCCTTAAGATGAAACACTCACTGTGTCACAGCAGTGAGAAAAGTAACTAATATAATCCTTTACAACTACAAATTGAAGATCTCTAGATGTGGGCATTCCTGGCAATAGGCATGTAAATATTTATAACAGTTCCAATTGCTTATCAATAATGGGTGTTATTCATTAAAAAGTGATTACCGCATCGGGCTGGTGGATCTCGCCAAAAACCACAGCGGGTTCCCACCAGCAGGAGGGCATGCACCTCGCGGCCGGTGCCTGTGATGGAGGAACAGAGGCGAGGCGTAAACGCAGAAAATAGGTGTAAGGCATTTTATTGAGGGAGAGAAGAGAGGGAGAGAAAGTGAGAAAGAGAGAGAGAGAGAGAGAGAGAGAGAGAGAGAGAGAGAGAGAGAGAAGCGTGTACACCAGGAAAGATGGCGGAGAGAGCTAGTTGCAAGCAGGGGTCGGAGGTTAAAGAGTGTGGGCGTGGCTAGGGTGGGACCAAAGAATAACATATGCACCTATTGTTTTTAATAAAAAAAGCAAATTAGATGCTCCAGTTTGAAGGAATTGGGACGACGAATTCTCAAGACTGCTTCCTGTGATTTGTGGGCGTTGTCTTGGGGGGGGGAGCGCGAGAGAAGGCTGGGAGCATCCTGGCATCGCTGGTCCCTTTGCTTTTGACCGGTGTTTTGTGGCATGGCCTAAGGTATTGGCAGGACAAAGAAGAAAGTTAAATTAATGTTAAAAAAAAATTTAGGACCAGGGAATTGAGGGGTATCTGACCTATTTTAATTCGGCTCCCTGGAACTCAAGAGAACTCCTTGGGTTTGTGAAAACAGAAGTTTTAGGACATATAATGACTGTAGCATAAGAGATAAATTTGATTTGAAACTTGTTTGGTGAGGTCACCTTACAAAAACCTCAACATGGCAAAACCTCTCAGCTGTCAGACTGTCAGAGATCTTTGAGAAATATAAGATTTTACGTGAGTTACTGATTAAAAAATGACAGAGAACTTACTTGGTTGGCACCCAGAGCTACTCTTTTTGGGGTCCTCCATGGTCGCTGAAGGTTGTACCTGAGCTTTGCTGTTTAGCGCAGGGCCTGCCAGGCTCCAGAAGATCCTGTGGGCTAAGAAATCTGTAGGAAGACAGGCCTACCTTGACCTGAGCAGCTAGGCTGTCGATTCCAGCGATTCCGTCCACGTCTAGAGATCTCTAGTTTAGATGAAAGGCAGGTTTTCCCAATGGTTAGCGCTCTGCAGTTGAAGCGAAATGCAGAAGGACGTTGTTCTGCGTGTGTCTGTCTCCTTTGGAGGGAGCTGTCTTCTTTGGAGGGAGCAGAGAGCTGCTGCTAGGAGCCAACCTGTCTCTTTTTGTTGTTGTGAAAAGTTTTTAATAATTAAATACTTAAATATCACATTCCCCAGATCTCTGAGCAGTTGAGGGCTGGATTAAATATAGCTGCAGTATACTGGCTCTTAACAGGTAAGGTCCACATTTGCAAACGGGCAGAAAGAAGAAACTTCTGGCAATGGGAGGTTAATGCCAGAACTGACAATGGTAGAAAACAGCTTAAGAGATTTAAAGGTACATACCAACTTAAAATATGAGACTCATGATTTTGTAGTCTGAAATGAGATGTAATAAACAATTATTATGCATAGAGAGAGTGAACAAGTGAGCAACGTGGACACCTCTGATGAGCCCTATCAGAGACATTTGCCATTGCCCAAAACATATTTAACAGTTAGCATGAGGATTTTAGTGAAAACCGGGTAAGAACGGCTGCCAGCATTAGCCTGGCCCAGTATCTAATCAATGCCAGGCTTTCCTCTGAGAAGGGCATGGGGTGCATTGCCAACCCAGTGGAAGGCTCTTCTGGAAGGCAGGGTAAAACTGGGAGAGTGAAACCGGGAGAGCGTGGTCACGTGATCTGGCTCTCGGCCAAGATGGCGAAAAGGTCACCTGACCCATCTGGCCTTCAGCCAAGATGGCGACCGCCACGTGTAGTCTGCTCGGTTGGAAAGCCCGCCAGCCACAACAGAAGCCGCAGAGGGGAGGAGCAAAAGGCTGAAACCGAAAAACTGGGTCTGGATGGCTTCCCGTTAAGGCGAGATGCAGATGACACGAACACCCAAAATCCGGGAGGGATTGGCTTAGAATTTTTAGATCCCATAGTTGCGCGACGAAATTTGCCTGCAGGGGGGCACAGAGAAGTGCCGCGAATGCAGCAGTCTCGGGGTGGGAGCGTCCTCGGACCCCGGGGGCCGCGTTAGGAGCGAAAATCAACTCAGGCCCTAGCCAAGTACAGGAAAACCTGGCCAGGCAAGAGGAGATAAACCCGTGATAGGGTCAATGGTATGACCCGCCGTTCAGCTGTCCTTACAGCTGAAGATGGTGCCTGAAGGGACAGGCCCGCCAAGGAAAGAAGGAAGTCAAGGGAGAAACCAGGAATCCCGGATTCCTGGGGAGACGCTGAGAGCCCCGGGCTCTCAGTGCAGGCAAAATCGCCGTCGACCAAAAATGGGGGGCCTGGGGAAGGAAGGAAGGGAGGGGGTAATCTACCCAGAATTACCAGAGAACGCTGGCCAGGCGTTTTCTAGACGTAATGGGAAGAGGGCCCGCGAATGAAACTCACGAATTAAGCGGTGAAAGTGGTCGTGTTCGCAGCTCGGTCGTGGCCCCGTGCCGGGGAGCAGGGTCCAGACTCCGGGAGGCGCCAGAAAGTCCGGAGTCCAGGCCTCAGATGGAGCGCCCGGGTTGGGAGTTCCCGAGTTTAACGGCACCATTGTTATTCATTAAAAAGTGATTACCGCATCAGGCTGGTGGATCTCGCCAAAAACCGCAGCGGGTTCCCACCAGCAGGAGGGCACGCACCTCGCGGCCGGTGCCGGTGCTGGAGGAATAGAGGCGAGGCGTAAACGCAGAAAATAGGTGTAAGGCATTTTATTGAGGGAGAGAAGAGAGGGAGAGAGGGAGAGAGAGAGAGAGAGAGAGAGAGAGAGAGAGAGAGAGAGAGAGAGAGAGAGAGAGAAACGTGTACACCGGGAAAGATGGCGGAGAGAGCGAGTTGCAAGCGGGGGTCGGAGGTTAAAGAGCGTGGGCGTGGCTAGGGCGGGACCAAAGAATAACAATGGGAACAGATAGATGGTCTCCATTTATTTTTAATTTTATGATTCTCCACACAGGGAATGAATCTTAGGTGGGGGGAGGAGCAAGAGGAACAAGAGCAAGAGGAGAGAGGGAACAGTGATTGGCAAAAAAAAAAAAAAAAGAATTTTTTTTTTTAAAAAGGAAGAAATCCTTTCTTTAAGTTTTCTTATGTGTTGATTATAACATCCTTCTCATTAATCCTCTCCTACAATTAATCATATCAATGGTCTTATAAAAGCAGTACTTATGCATATCTGCTCACTTTTCATTTTCCATCAGTCTAAGAGGATAGAAACCAGACACATTCCTCTCTAAAGCCATCACTTTGCAGAAAAGTAAACTGAATCCCAAATAATGGTTCTGGAATATTCCAAATATTGATTGACAGATTTGATAGTTAACCAAGTTACTTTCTCATGGTCACAGTCAGGTGGGTGAATTCAGGCATCTGTACAACAGTGTGCTTGGAGAGAGACCAGAGAGCACTCCTATCCTTTCATCAGTGAAGTAAATCTTCCAGGGTGGTGAGGTATTCATTTATATAGAAATTTAGCTCCATAGGTAGAGTAGAGAAAATGGCAAGACCTGAGAATTAACTGACAGTCTGGGAGTCACTGGAAGCTAATAATTATGCTAGCTTCTCCTCCTGATTCCAAAGTGCAAACATGCTTTAAACAGATTGCCAGTTCCCCAAGGGAAGAGAGAAGGAAATGGCTGGATTAAAGTCAGAAAGCAGACAGCCAAAAAAATCTGGTATTCATTACCATCCCCATCAATGAATATTTATCGAGCTCCCACAGAGAACCTAGTATCAAGGCTCTGGAATTCTGAGAAGTAAATACAATTTAAGGCAGTAAAAGTTCTATCCAAGCCAGGCACATGGCAGGGGGGAAGAACCTTAGATGCCAAAAGAAATAAAAGGGAGAGCCAGAAATATGCACATCTTCCTCAACTTTCAGAAATCAATCAATCAATCCCACCCTAGTGCACAGCCAAGTCCCAATTTTGCCTCATTATTTAAAACTAAACTTTAAGTTAATTTTAAACATCAAACACTAAATTGACTTTAGTGTTTTCAAGAAACTTGCAACGCTTCAGTCAATGTAGTGATATTTTAGCTTGTATTGGAATAATGATAAAACTCATTGTTATGAAAGGTATTTGCCCATAAAGAAAAATAAGTTGCACTTTAGCACCCAACATTCATGCCTAAGCAAATGGGTATGGCTGTTGACACTTTGGTGCAAGATCTGTCTCTGTATGATAAGAATATGCTTGCTTATAGCATTACAGTCAGATGTGATCATTTGATTACTTTGTATGAAAATATGTATCAAAACTTACATATTGTTGATAAGACTATCAGTTATCTCATAAAAGAGCAGCCTGTGTGGTCTTTCTCCCAGAAATGCCCAATACCATAAGGTAAATTCAGGTCACTGTAAACAAAGTGAACAGTGCTTTCAAGATGATAAAATAAAAGGATGGATTCTTTCTGTAGATGGGGACATAGCATTGCTGATCCAGATGGGCAAGTTAAGGACCCGTGGACCACCCCTAGAAAGGCAGGTTCACCTCCAGATAACATATGTTTTCTTTCTAGGATTCCTGTCCCTACCACAATCTCTTAAGGAAGATTGATGCCTTTAAACTCACTTTTGCTTAACTTTTCTCTTTCTCCCATCTTTTTCTGAACATACTTTTCTTATTGCTTTGGGCTTTACTCGTTTTCTAATGCTCTCCTTCTTGTCATGTGGCTACTTATTACAGCTGACTTCCATGCCAGTTCATCTCCAAAGCTTTGGCTTTTTATTTTCTTCCCCTTTCACCTCCTTTGGACAGCTACACAGATTTATAGCATGCCTGCCTTGTGGTTTTTCATTTAAACGCTAATACAATTGTCCTCAGGCTCCCATGTGAGCCTCTATTCAATTCACTCACTAATGAGACTAAGAGCCACAAAGGAGACTCTGATTTCCCCAGTACCTAAAGCACATGACCCCAGGACTCTCCCAAATTTTGGTCTGGTTCTGGATGCATTCTTCTACAAGAGACCTGCAGTCATCCTCCTTCTCCAGGCTTCTCTACTGCAGATCCTGCCTCAGCTAAATCTTATCATAATTGGAAAGTTCTTATTCTTCAACCCTACTACATTTGCACTTGGACACAAAAAGGCCAGAGGAAAACGGAAGTTCATCTTTGGTAGTAATTCATGCTTGACACACCTATGTTCTCAGTAGAAGGACACAATCACATGAGGGATGAATAACTCACCACTCCTGCCATGTTGAGAGCAAGAGCTAGAGCTAGGGAGTGGAAATTAAAACATTATTCACTGGGTAAGTTCCTCAGGAAATGCTGTCCCAAGATGAAATATGCACACTTGGAACTCGTTTTTAAATTTAGAAATGAAGAACATATTGTCATTGTCTGGCTAGCACTGTCTTCCTATTCATTCTGCTCCCCTGACTCTGATGTATCTGATAGCCAATCTGGAAATCCCAGTCTGTGCCTCAAGTTATGTTTAGCCACACATTATTGATACCTCAATTTTTTAAAAAAAATCAGTATTGATAGTGGAAAGTATGAAATAAAAGATTTATTTTAGTGTGTCCACTTTGGCAAGAGGGCCAAAGAATTCCAAAAGGGAAAAAAAAATTCACCAGGCTTAGTCTGTCATCAGGATCCTAAATGAGATTACAGTTTACATAGAGGGCCAAGGATATACATATCTAAGCAGTCCCTGTCAATGGGACACAACATTGCCCCATCTCTGTCTGAGGTTCAGTCTCATATTGCAAAGTATTCTGACTGGTTGTTAGAACTGTGGAAAACATTCTTTCAAAATACAAGTCCCAAACTGACTGGAGCCTTTCCTTCTCCTGGCACAAGATTCCTGGGGTAATTATCATATCTTTGGAGTCCTTTGTTTAAGCATTTTAAGAATGAGAGGCACAGGCATGTAGGTGGAGTTTTTTCTTTGGGACTGCTGGTTAGCTTTGTCCTACCAAATAACAACACAGCGACTTAATATATATTATAAACTTTCAGCTGATGGTTTAGGCTTGTTACTAACTAGCTCTTCCAACTTATTTTAACACATATGTTCTCTGTGTTTTGCCATGTGACTTGGTACCTTATTTTAGTACTGTAGTGGCATTTCACTTGTATTTTAAGACATACAGATTCCGTGAAGGTCAGTAATTAAAACAGCCACACTGGCCAGTCTTACAGACCAGACAGCAATGACACATACCTTTCATCCCAGTATCCAGACAAATTTGCCATAGAAACCAGGTGGTGGTGGTGTACATCCTTAATCCCAAAACTAGAGGGATTATAAAACAGGAAAGGCAGTTCTCAGACACAGACTCAGTCTGAAATTCTTAGAGTCAAGATCGACATTTTGGACTAAAATAGAGATGAGAGCCAGTGCCTGGTTGTTCTGCTTTTTGGAACTTTAAGTTGTACCCCAGTCTCTCTCTCTAAGTCTTACTAATCATGCTACACAGTATGCTTTGTACAAATACTGCTTCCTCTGTGTCTGCGTGGAGATTTCTGAGACTCTGCTCTTTTTCTTCCCAGCATTCTCTCTGCCCTGATAATCCTGCCTAGCCATCAGCCAGTCAATTCTTTATTAACCAGTGAGAGTAATACATATTTATAGTATGCAAAATGATTATTCCACAGCACAAGTGTCTCTTGAGAATATTTTCATCTCTGCCTATCCAGTTACAACTCCATCCTATTGTATGTATTATTTCTCTAAGCCAAGGTTTCTTTATTACCAGAGAAATTTGGGGGACCTTAGATTGGATGCTCTATGTTACTTGGGAAACTGGGGTTTCCTTTGGGGATGGTTAGTCTTTTTAATAAAAGAGTTTCAAAATGGGGTCATAGGAAGATTGAGGATAGTTTTATTAAAGTTTGAGAGAATAACAACAGGCCAGCCACGCTGTAAACCTTGGTTAAGTGCCTGGGTGCGAGAGGTAGAGAAGACAAAGGGAGAAGAGAGCATGCCAGTTTAGTAAGCAGCTGTGAGGTAAAGCGAGGTCTGTGGCTTCAGAGAAGCTGAGTAAAAATGCTGTGGCATCTAGTAAAGCCTTCCTGATGCAAAAGAAAAAAATATGCAAAGAAGAAAAAATAGAAAATATTCCTTTCTGTCTCAGAAATGTGGGCAATCCTGCACTACTACTGTGTTCTTTCTTCTAATCTCTGCATAATCAGCTGTGGATCTGTTCTAGTTTAGTTCACTATTTTAGGTAACACTTTTCATAATTTTAGACTCTCTACATGTCATTTCTCTATTCCTTAAACTTGTTTTTTTTTTTTTTTGAGGAAAATTTTACTAGCTATTTCCATAATTATCCTGACTGGGAGGGAAGGGCCTGCTATGGTCAGTTTAGGTGTAGAGGTAGATACCTACCATTCCAGTTGCACAAATCAATTGCCTATCTAAATGACATCACCTGAGTAAGGCAGATTCACCTTAAGCCTTGCTTAAGAGACTAGAGGAATAATTCTCTCTTTGATGAGACAATATATATTTCCTTCCCAGAAACCCCAGCCCCTAGCACAGATGCTTTCAAAGCTACAGCCCAACCTGTTTTTCCAAATTCTTTAGCAATATGTCATTTTTTTTTCTTTCTCTTTACTAAGCACGCTCTCCATAACACTTTGGGCTTCACTCTTTCTCTAAATTTTCCCTCTTTACCATGTGACCACTTTTGGATCATGTGACTCACCTCATAGCTAACGAGAACAACATGACTTTGTTTCTTCCTCAGCTCTTCCCTCCTCCTCCAGGCTGCGGTCAAGATTTACATCTTGTCAGCTGTGGGGTCTTCCTTTTTAAACTCTAGTAAAATTATCCTTCAGCTTCTGTTTTAAGTATGGTCCTTGTCCAGGTCCCAGGACAAGGCTCACTGAGTACCTATGACTCCTCTCAGCATTTCTCACCCCACCCTCTTACCCTGAACCTCTCCAATCCAAGGACTGCCCTTCAGTTTCACTTCTCTACTGCAGGCTATCTGTTTCCTATATAATTCAGCCCTTTTGGCAATATGCTTTCTTGGCTTCCTGGTCTTTAGTTCCTCTCTTAAACTCTCTCCTCTCTTTCTTTTCTTTTCTTCTCACTCTTGTCCTCTGTATCTTGCCTTGGTTCAGTCTGGGCTCTTCCAGAAGTCTCTAGTTAGTCTCTACTTTATATTTTACAAACACAAAAAACAAACAGACAAACAAATCTTTTCGTCAGCCACACCTTAGAACCACTATTTCCTCATTTCCACTCACTCTTAAATTCTTTATTAATGAAACTAAGAAAGGTCTCTGACAGAAAACCCCAATTCCCAGGTCGTGGTAGGGGAAGTATATTGGTGTCATCAACTGCTCCAGTTGTGTGGGTGTCTCTTTTTCATGAATAGCCGCTCACTTCCGTATATATTCATGAAAGCAATCAGGAAATATTTAGAGCAGAAATTGGAAAATCAAATACTTTCAGAAAATTGCCATAAAATAATTAGAAGTGGCCAGATATACAAACAATAGAGTTGCTGGTTTCAATTCTACCGAAACCTTAAAATGGATGAGGGACAAATTCAAATACTGGTCAAACTCAGCTTCTTGGAGCACTAAGTCTTGGATTTGACCAAATAGGCCTAATGAGTAGAGAAGTACATTTCAGGCCCTACAAATTTTTAACATTTAAGATCACAGGGCTATTGAAAGGTTCTTAAGAGTTTTTGACAATGAGCCAGTGGAGAATTCCAATAATTCTCAACCAGTCTTAGTCAATAGAAACTCTTGGAATTTTTGACCTAAGGAGTCTCAATACAAATAAAGCTCAACTGTACCACAAACCAAATGCTGTTGCCTCACAGATAGGTTTAAGGAATTACGTTATTCAGGCGCTTTGCTCTCTTGAGTTCTTATTCTAGTCAAATGTAGCCTCCCACCTAGAAAGTAAGATTGTGTCACGAGGAGACAGTAAGGTGAGAAAGGGCAGAGAAAAAAGTGAAGAAGTTTACCTGTGCTTCAGCCTGCTCTCAGGTCTTACGCTAATGGCTTGGAGATGGCCGCTTGGGTCCCAGGCTTGAGATGTCATCCCTGTTGGATTGTTCTGTCTGTGCTACTGTGTGTGTTATTTGTTAAACGGAAGCCATTAAATGTTCCAAGCCTTGTTCTTTATAAAATATGCAAACTCAGGAAGCTATTAATGAAGCTAATGCAAAAGCCCAGGAGTCCTAGCTCCAAGCTGTTATTTGGTTCAGTAGTTTAAGTCAGGTAAAATGTCAACTTGAATTTTTCCACCCAAATATTTATTTCTAACAAATAAGAATGTTAGATCTCTTTCAGTAGAATGAAAGGGGGAAAAACAGTTATATGGTATGAAGGAAGAATTTTTTTTTACCGTCTTTCAACTGTGTCATTATGTATATTTTTTAGTTTGTTTTTTTATGTGCAAAATTAGAGAAGCATGATTTTCAAGGATTGAGAAAAAAATTATGAGAAGCTAGCCAAATCTTTTCTCCTCTACTCACCTTTAAAACCAAGAAATTGTTCTTCAGTTCTTTCAGGGTTAAAACAGTTTTAAATGGATTTCTGCTGGTAATGTAGTTCAGTTTGGAAAGTGGTGACCTAGCAGGCGGGAAGGTAGATGAGAGCAGTCATGTTTGGGAGATCCAAATCTGATTAAGAAACCCTGCATCAGTGAAAAGACTAGAAGACTGATTAGAAATGATTCCTGATATCAACTATGGATCATAAACCTTCACTGCACTAGATAGAGATCTCAAAGCATCTACAGACATGAAAAAAAAGAATGCACACACCTCCTCATGCATACTGCACACACACACACACACACACACACACACACACACACACACACACACACAAAGTAAATAAAAAAATGGAAGGAAGGAAAGAAGAACAGAAGAGAAAGAAAAGAAGGCACTATCTCAAAAAGCTCCTCAGAATGTGGTGTGTAGCTTTCAATTGATTATCACTAATAATTAGGGGAATTCCCTGAAGACGGAATATAATGTCCTACTCTGGGGACTAAGTTATAAAAACAGAAAAATCTAATAAAGACTCAAAAGGGCACATTTTATCTATGAACAATACAGCCAAAAAGTCAATGTTATTTCAGAATTAGGTACAAAGAGGAGCATGGAATGGTGTAGATATTGAAAGAGCAAGCACAAAGAAGAAATTCAAACAAAGCCAATGACTAAAGCCTCCATTCAAATGAAGCCTTTGGGGAACAGCTTTCAGATAAGGTTTTGGTGGTGGAAGTCTAAAGATTTTTATGGAATCACTGGAGAAAGGTCAATAAAGGCTTAGTCTTGTTCCAATTATGGTTCATCACTCAAATTCTTAGATGCTTTCAGACATGTGGGATAGATATAGAGGCAAAAAATTAGGTAGAAATTCAATGGTGTTTGAATATGTCATCGGGATTAAGCAATGAAGGTGCCATCAAAGAATTCCACCCAAGATTTTCCAAGTTCAATGTGGAGAATTAGTAGTCTTTAAGGATCAATCACAGTTCATAATTCTTAGGAGTTATTTTCCAATATTTAGTAGCTTGAGAATATTTCTAAAATTGGAGGTGGTCTTCTCTTCAATTTTTCTTTCTTTCTGCAAAGCAAATATGTGAATATGAATATGGAAACAATGATGAACATCTGGTATTCAAGCTAGGACTGCCATTATAGGACTTCTTATTGTGGAGGTTTTGTATCAGCCTGGCCAGATAATATCTCCAAACACATCTTTTTTCCTTACACCTTACTTCCCTTTATGGATCACACTGTGCTATCTTAAGACTTTTCTTGAGTAAACCTAATCCTGACCCCATTATGCTCAAACAGGTTTCCTGTAACACTAAACACAGTATTCTGCCTTCACATATTTCTTGAAAGAAAAAGGTGATTCATCAATTGTTTTATAAAACTTCTGAACATAGATAGAGTAAATGTGTTTAACTTAGAGACAAATATGTTTACCCCAAATCTCCTAGAGGCCTTGAGGCTACAAGATTGATGTATACAGAGAAATGTATAGAAACAATTATACTTATCCACAGAGAACTGAGAGATTTCATTTCCCTTTTATGGAAGAAAGGAATGACTCTGCTCTAAAAGTATGTGATCTCTGTAGACTCAGTTCAGAGACTGCTATTCAGGCATACAAGGCAACTGGCAACAAGTCTATCAAAATTGACTTTCAGACTTGTTCTTTTGTTTTCTTTCATCTATTTACCATTTAATCACAAATGGAAAAGTATTATTATTGTTTTATCATGTACAATTCTATTGCTGCAAAAAGACATTGTGACCACAGAAACATTCATTCAGTAACTGGTAGAAGCAAATACACAGATCCACAGTGTTAGAGACAGTGGCCTCATCCCAGTCCCTGACACCCATCTTTGGAATACTGGGCAGGAACTCTATTTCAAGACTCTCCCCTGGGAGTTGCCTTAGTCCAAACTTACCTCTAAGAAAGCCCACCAAATGGTGACCCCTCCCTAGGTAAGGTCAAGACCACCCCCACAGGCTACTTAAACTTTCCCCCAGAGAATGTACACGTGATCTCCGGGTTTCTCCGCGTCTCTCCTTTCCTCTCTTTTCCTCTCCATGCTTTCCGGTTGCCACCCAGGAGCATTGCATGATGGTTTAATTTGGTCTAATTGGAATTATTTGCATCGGCAGAGAGGCTCTTCTAAGAAATATTCCTATCATACAGCCAAGCAGTAGGCAAAGTTCCAAAAGTCAAGGTAAAGAGAGGGAGGAGGAAACATGTGAGCAAGGGGAACAAGATGATGATGGGGAAACCCACAGAGACTGCTGACCTTAGCGCATGAGAGCTCACAGAGCCTGGACCAACAGCTAGGGAGCCAGTATGGGATTGAACTAGGTCCTCTGCATGTGAGTGCCAGTTGTAGAGCTTTTTCTGTTTGTGAAGCCCCTAGCACTGGTACCAGGATCTGTCACTGGCACATGAGTTGACTTTTTGGAACCTAGTCCTTATAGTAGGATGACTTGCCCAACCTTGATGCAGGGGGCTTGCTTCATCTTCATATGTCATGATTTGTTGACCTTTTCTGAGGAGTGGATGGTAGGGGTAGAAAGGCTGTGAGGGGGAGGGAACAGAAACAGAAAAGGGAGGGGAAACTGTGGTTGGTATGCAAAATAAATTTTAAAAATTAATAAAAACAAACTCAAAAAGCATTTAATTTGGGGCTTGTTTCCCATTTCAGAAACTTGATCCATCATCATCATGGTCAGGGAGGACATGATTTCAGGCATGGAAGACGTAGTACTAGAAAAGTAGTTAAAAGCTGTATCCTGATCCACAGTTATAAAGAAAGAAAGAAGGGGTGGGACCACCTGGACTTAGCATGTGTTTTTGAAACCTCAAAGCCTACCACAAGTGACATCCTTCCTCTAACAAGGTTATACCTCACATTCCTTCAAATCCTTTCATAGTTTCACTACCTGGTGAATAAACATATAAATATATGCGCCTCTGGGGTCATTTTTATTCAAATCACAACAAGCAAGACAGTGCTAGTTACAGATATCTTTGTTAACATCTTCCTATTAATCCTCCATTTCAATTTTTTTCAATGATTGATGTTTACTTAATGTCATACATCAAAATATATAGGGGAAAGAGAATCTATTTTTTAAAGGATATTTGAAACTACATATGATAAAATCAAAAAATAATCATCATAACATTTTCTGAAGGTCCTGTAGTTAAAATATCAGATACAATTAAATAGAGCTGACAGAGTTACTGAACAAATATATTAGCAGCATGGGTGCTGATAATTGATAGTGAACTAATATATTGGATACTTATCACAGCAGTTGGAGGAGATAAAAAACTTTTAATGGAATCTTTATTCAGAAGCAAAGGAAAAGACAGAACAATACCCTGGAAAGATACCCAGACACCGAACCATAGCAGGTGGTCTTTGATAGGTTTAAGCTAACATTTGACATGCAAGCTTTTTCCAGAACTTTGTCAAGAACACCTCCATGCTTGCTCTAAATTTTATTAATCTATTCTCCAATCTAGTCAACTGTATATAGCCCTAAGGAGGTCTGAATCTATGAGCAAGGATCTCCCTCCCTAAATGGCAAGAATTACATCACCATCAACAACAAAACAAACAAGAGGGAATTCCTGACTTCTAAATTTAAAATGGACAGAAATAGAAAACACTATCCTGAGTGAGGTAAGCCAGACCCAAAAAGAGGAACATGGGATGTACTCACTCATAATTGGTTTTTAGCCATAAATAAAGGACATTGAGCCTATAATTCGTGATACTAGAGAAGCTAAATAAGAAGGTGAAACCAAAGAAAAACATATAGTCATCCTCCTGGATATTAACCTTCATCAGGCGTTGAAAGGAGACAGAGACAGAGTTCCACAATGGAGCACTGGACTGAAACCCCAAGGTCCAAATCAGGAGCAGAAGAAGAGAGAGCACGAGCAAGGAACTCAGGACCGCGAGGGGGTGCACCCACACACTGAAAAATGGGGATGTTCTATTGGGAACTCACCAAGACCAGCTAGACTGGGTCTGAAAAATTATGGGATAAAATCGGACTCGCTGAACATAGCGGACAAAGGCAAGAACAATGGCACTGGGTTTTGATCCTACTGCATGTACTGGCTTTCTGGGAGCCTAGGCTGTTTGGATGTTCACCTTACTAGATCTGGAAGGGGGTGGGAGGTCCTTGAACTCCCCACAGGGCTGGGAACCCTGACTGATCTTCGGGGTGATGAGAGAGGGGGAGTTGATTGAGGGAGGGGGAGGGAAATGGGAGGCGGTGGGGGGGGAGACAGAAATCTTTAATAAATAAATAAATAAATAAATGAAAACATATGATGATGTATACTGTCCCTGTAGACAGTAATTCTAACTAATATATTAATTATAATCCCATAACTAAAGCCAAAAAATGGCTAAGGAGATGTTTCACTTGATAAAAGTGATTTTTTGACAAATATGGAGACCTGAATTTGATTCTCAGTAACACTTAAAAATCTCAGTGTAGCTTTGAACCTCTTCCACTCCAGGGTGGTGGAGGATAGCTAGAGGAAGATGACTGGATCCTGTTTGCTACCCATCTAGCTAAAACATTGAACTCCAGGTTTAGTGGAGCCCTTATTTTGTGGGAATAATGCAAAAAAAAATTTTAAAAAGATACCTAAATTCTTTCTCTGACCTATACTTATATGTACATATGCCACACACACATACAATACACAAAATTAAAATTGTGATTGCATACTCAAAATAAAAGTCTACTATATTATATGGATCAAGTCATTTCTAGGAAGAAAAAGGTGAGTGTATAACTCAGGGATCTTTAGGATAACAGAAATTAAAGAACGAATCAATCTCTCTCTCTCTCTCTCTCTCTCTCTCTCTCTCTCTCTCTCTCTCTCTCTCTCTCTCTCTTTCTCAGAGAGTGAGAGAGACTTACTGCCTATAGCCCAACTAACAATGACTGGTTATAACCAGAAAGTCCAAGAATCTAAGTTGCTTGTTCTACAACACTGAATGTCTCAGCTGGTCTTCAATAGACCCCAGAATCCCTAAGAAGTAGGCTCTAATACCAGTAAAAGAATGGACTTGCTAGCTAGGCAAAAGGAAGCAGGTAAAGAGCAAAAGCTTCCTTCTTCCGTGTCCTTAATAGAATTCCTTATTAAAGGTGTGTCTTCCTGTCTCGAAAGCCCAGATAAGAAGTGCATCCATCCACTTCAAACCTAGGAAAAAAACAAAAAAACAAAAAAACAAAAAAAACCTCAGAGTTGTGCTCTCCATTCCAGATGTTCTCAAACTGGCATCGAAGAGTTGCCATTACAGTGAGCCATTAATTGTTGTTGATTAATTACTACTCTGAGTAACAACAAAAGAACCCATACTAAGAAACTGGCCCAGACATCCATAACCAGACTCTCTGGAATGCATTTTTTTTTTTTGTAAAATGCAAGGTGCTTTCTTTTGAATGCTTGCAGATTCTATGACTGAAAGGCTTACCCTAAAATCTGAGATGAACAAGTATAAGTGCACAACTGGAGCCCCTCTAAAAATAAAGTCTAATTGTTCTACATTGTTCATTCCATTGTAAAAAAAATGTATAAATTACTCTGTGTGAGACAAAGAGATATGTAGTCAGTGTTGAATAACAACCACAAAAATCCTACTAACAAATTCAAATTCAATATGAATAAAATTCAGCCACTGATTACTTTTCTCCTCTAGACACAGGGTTAGGAATACATCTTTAGGCAAGGCTAAAGTTGCTCAAGGTGAGTCAGTGTGATCATCTTTTCCTGAGAAGAGAGAAGTAATCAGCACACACAAAACAATATTCTTTGTGACAATTTTAGCACTCACCAAAGCACTGCATCTGGAACTACAAACATTTTATTCTATTATTTTATCCTTTTACCATGTTGAAAAGTTCTTCACATTTCTCCTTAAATCACATATCAGAGTATTTATGGTTGAGATGAGATCACCTTTGGTCTCTTCCCTGATTCTCACTTAACCTGACAACAACTGTGTATTCCCTATGGCTGGTTATGGATTTTTTATCTTATCAATTTAGCCCGGCTTTCTGAATTCTTTTGAATTCCTTAACTTGTATTCATTCTATTAAACACATATGTGTAAGTATAGAGAGATTTACCATGTACTATGTGCTGTGTGATTTGAGAGTTAACGTAAGTAATTATGATTGGAATAAAAGAACCTGCATACCTTCATTCTCCTCTCTTGGGTCAGACTATCTGGTATGTGGGTTTATCTAGCATATTACCTTCATATACAGTATTGAACCTTGTGAACTTACTGTTATTCAATAAATTCTAACATTGTGAAAAGACACAACCCATACTCATCCCTGTTTATGTACCAGCATGCTCAGGACACTTATTATATGATGTAGGGCTCACACAAATATGTAAGTAAGTTGTTTATTCAACCTGTAGAAACATAATTTTTCATAAATTAGGATCCAACCTTACTTAATTGCCTAGCTTGTAAGAAAAAGGATTAATTTTTTTCAAGTGTGTGTGTGTGTGTGATGTGTGGCTTCTCAAAATTAAGTTTCCACAAAATCAATTTTTTACATTCAAATGAGAAACCAGAGTTTGTTTTACATGCATGAAAATTACTTTATCCCCATGAGTCTCTGATTTTATTTCTATTCAGTGTATAAGATAAAATGGTCCTTAGCAAAAATACATACACACACATACACATATAGAGGGAGAGGGAGAGAGAGGGAAAGAGAGAGAGATGGGGCGGTACAGGCAAACTACTTCTGTGTTCTGCGTTTCTCTGGATAATTTCATGTTGATTCTTCCATCAAGAAAGCCTTGACTATTCAAACACATGAACTAGATAGGCAGCAGATATATTGTATCTGAGACTCCTTACACAGCCAACTTCAGTTTTCGATGAAGACTGTGTATTGATAAGACTTTATCTAACAGTGAATCAGATAAGAGGGTGGAGAATAAATTATATTTTGGGCCCATCTGCCTACACTAGAATTTCTTTACTTGCTAGTTTCTTTCTGGAGGCCCCCATTTTAGATGACAGTGCTTTGTCTGAACAATATCACAAACTGCTTGATTGTGGCCAATCTTCTTTCCTCTTTTTTATTATTTCCTATAGGCACTGATCTCCAATGAACCTGTTGTACTCTTAATCCATCTGAAAGTGTGTTCCAACAGTCTTCACATAAAATGTAGTAACTGTCTGACAAAGTCTTAGTTCTTACACAATAATTATTCAAACGCGTTATATCTTCTTTAACAAACACACTCTTTAATTAAATATTACATAGAATTTCCTAAACCTCCTTTGGGCAAGATAGAGTGGTGTCTCTTCAGAGAATTTTATGAAAGCTACAGGCCGTATAAATAGGTACAGCTATAAAATAGAGTATCAAAAAACTACACATAAAAACAAAAGGTAATATGCCTCGTTAAGGGCACAGGAGCATCATATTTGAAAGTTATAAAACCATTCTTTGCAAGAAAATCTCAATTTGTGCTGCTTTAAATCATGTATGAGCTGAACATTACTTTGATACCGTCTTCAGGGTTTATACCACCTTTTTTTTTTTTTAATATGGAGTTGCTGCTCAAAACATTTCAGTGGCTCCTGGTTATACACATAGAGACCCACCTTTGTTTTTCCAATCTCCAATTGACCTTTTATACACTGGCAGTCAATCTTCCCTGTCTCTCGCACCCTCCACGTTGTTCTCCAGGTCTCCTCGAATACCTTACCAGTCTTCTTATAGTTTGAATTACACAATTTCCAAATTTTCAGTTTATATGGATATTTCTTTGTGCAATATAGTTCAAACTACCACTCCCACACTCTACTAATACCCATTATTTTGCAGGATTTGATGTAATCTTCCTCCCTCCTATGATTTACCCAGAATTTACACAACAATCTGATATTTTTCCAGGTTAATTCTGTCTTTGTTTATTTTTTTTTAAGGTTAAGAAGAAGGCACCTCAACCCCACATTCAGTTTCACAGATGGGTTATACTTTATTTATTTTTTCTAGTGTTTATTATTTTCACATTCCCCAGGGGCAGAATTTCATGAAGAAGATATTGAAGCCTATTAGCTTCTTAGCATCAAATAACAAATAAAATACTTTCTGTTTCTTCTATTAATTTTCCTTGTTGAAATTTTCCAAGGAGTATCAGTTATGAGATGATTTTTCTTAACACAAGCACCTCATGGAAAAATAATTTTATTATAATGGTGATATTACCATACATAAATGCATGTATGTTATTGCACTATGCCTCATTGTGTTTTATATTTACATACAAGAAATTGATATTTACTTATTACAAGGCTGGAATGTCACTTGAAGGTTTTCCAATGCCACAAAAGAAGTTCTAGAAAGAAGCAGCTTAGGCATGCTCAGATCCACCCTTCCCACCTATAGTAAACTCATGGCAAGATTGCTTAAAAGTAGCTTCATTTATTGAATATTCCATACTAGGAGGGAAATTTGTGGGATCAATATTTAAAACTCAGTGATAGTGAGGTTATCATATTTTCACCCAAATACAGATTTTAGGAAATGTTTAAAGCAAAGAGAAAGTTAGAGCATTGGATAGAAGAAGAAGAAGTAAGGGAGAATGGAGAGAAAGAGAGATGGAAAGTGAAATAAACAAAGGAAAGGGAAGGAAAGCTCTCGATGTAAAAGTGGAAAAAATAAAATGAACAAAAGTATTGATTAGTGTAATTTATTTTCTGGTGTTAATTTGATGATTATTTTTCAAAATACAAAATATCTCTATTATCCATCAATCTAATTCTACTTCTAACAATGAAGTGTCAAGAAACAGTCAAACATTCTTTGACTAAGAATGGCCAGAAAATACACACACACACACACACACACACACACACACACACACACACACACATTAGGGGTGACTGGGGAATGGACCACATCAAAATCTATATCAGAGAAAGCAAGGAAAACTGGGTAATAGGCAAATGTAGAAGGAACATTTGTGATTGAGAAATTAGGTTGTTAAATTGGTTTGGATAATTACAGGGGTTAAAGAAACTGCAGTTAAAGAGGAACCAATAAATTGAGTTTTCAGTGGGGCTGATGAGAAAAGAGAACAGTTCTGATTAGAGCAAACACATTCTTGTATAATCTTTGTTCTATGAATTAAAGATGAAGAGTTCCTTCTATATTTTTTTCAATTATACCTTGGGTATTTAGAATTTAGAAAACTATCTCAAACCATTTTAGAGTAAGACAACCATTTGTCCACTTATGTATGTCATGTCCAAGAAATATGGGAAGAGTTACAAAATGCCATCTAGTGGACTAGATTTCTATATATGAACTCAGTTAGCTATCACTTTCATTAAATATTTGTAGCATCCCTGTCTTGGTCACAGTTCTTCTGCTGTGAAGAAAAACCAGGACCATAGCAACTCTTATAATGAGAGCATTTAATTGGAGCTTCCTTACAGTTTCATAGGTTTAGTCTATTATCATCATGGCATGAAGCATTGGGGCACAAAGGTAGATGTGGTGCTGAAGAAGAAACTCAGACTTGTACAACTGGACCTGCAGATATCAGGAAGAATGAGGCACTGGGCCAACTATAGACATTTGAATCCTCAAAGCTCATCTCCAGTGGCACACTTGCTCCAACAAGGCCACATTTTCTCATCCTTCTCAAGTTGTTGTTTAACTGGTACTTCTGGGATCTTTGCAACTGCTTTATACATCCTATAATTTTTAGAGGATAGTATCTCATAAGATCCTGGACATTTTTTTGTTCTTAATTTTGTTTCTGCAATGCAGTTAAGCTTTACTGCTTTTCTATTTTAAGAGTTATTGGGAAAGAGTCTAATCATATTAACCTGTTCTTAGTTGAGACTCTGAGCACCATTGACACAGATTTTCTTAAGGTGTGTATTTGAAACATACCATATTCTTGCGTATTAGAATAACAGTATTCTAATCACTGTTATTAGTTTGGGTGATTCCTTCCCAAGCCTCGGGTTGTATCCTTGCATGTGCCCCATCTGCACTCACCGGAGTCTCATTTAATGCTAGAGCTCAGAACACATCCACTGAGCATTTTCAAGACAATGACCTGTGGCAAATGAGGACCTCACCTCATTTGCTTTTCTTTATTCTCTTCAATACCTGGTGCTTAGTATTTTGAAATTCTTTTTTTTTCTAACATACAATCTGTATGATTGTTTCATAAAGGAGTAAATCTTGACTTTCCCCTTATGTCTGAGAAGAAAATAAATGTCCATTTACCAATGTCAATGTAGAGTTGTAGAGTAGTGGGGGAAATAACAATCTTTTCAATAAATCATGTTACATTAATTTATATTTTATCATGCTTTATGCAATATAAACAAAGTAAATCTAGATTTTAGGTCTAAAAAATCAAAGAAGTACCAACAAATTTACAAAATATAACAGGGAAGAAAAATATTTATAAACTTCAGCAAATGAACTACTTTCACTGTTATACAAAAATGTTGAACAGTAAAATAAAATATTGATGCTTCAACTACTTTGAGATCATAATTTTTTTCCTGTAACATTCTTTCAACTTTAAGTATTCTTTGAAAACTTTAGACTTGTGTACAATTTATCTTAATCATAATACCTTTCCTGCTTGTTAGCCTACTAAATACAATTAGTGTTGCCCACAGACGCATGAATAGGAAATAATTCACTAGGGCACCGATAAACCCACACATAGTCACTCCTATTAAAAAAAAAAACAGTTATTCTGCCCCCCCCCCCCCCGGACAATCCAAGGAATAATTTGCCAATGGTTTATTCCATAGAAGGAGTAACTTCCCACTTCATGCTTAATTTTTTTACTGGCTTCGTCTTATACAGAATATCATAGATTCTGTGAGTTCACATTTTCTACAGCCTACGGTAACCTGGGAATGGAGTCTTACTAAGTAATTATCTGTATCTGGTTGGCTTGTGGGCTTATCTCTGGAAGACTGTCTTGGTCTTTGGTTGAAATGGAAAGGACTTACCCTAAATGTGGGTGTCACAATTTCTTTGGCTATGTCCTAAACTTTGTAAATAAAAGAAAACCTGTTGAGTTTAAGTACAAGCCAGCAGGAGGCCTCTGTTTATTTCTCTCTTGACACAGAATGTTCAGGTTCTTGCCTTGACTTCCACAAATTTAAAATAGTATGATGAAAAAAAAATCCCTCTCTCCTAAAGTTTTGTATTTATTTATTTATGTATTTATTTATTTAACGTTATATTTTTCACTACAGCAGAAATGAAAACATAACAGTTATAGGTACACAGGAAGGCAACTTGTTGCTATGGTGAACTAAACCATGTTGGGTTTTCTTGGAGGGAGGATTATAAAGAATGCAGACCTTCCAACTGGAAAAGCCAATGAATGCTGTTGGAAGAGCTTAATTGGACATTTTAGTAAAAGCTAGACATGGACAATTCAGGCCCAGGTCAGGTTTCACAGGGCAGAAGAACTTCTGTCTTAGTTTAATTTTTTTAAAGAGACACTATGTCCACGACACCTCTTATAAAACATTTAATTGAGGTGTCATACTTACAGTTTCAGAGGTTCATTCCATTATCATCATGACAGAGAGCATTTTGGTGTCATAATATTTATTAGTTATTCCAAAATTTCATACATATATGTAATATATTCTGATCATATTAACCTTTCCTTACTCTCCATAATTTCACCCAAATTTATACTACATGCCCAAACCACCTCTTATTCTCATGTACTTTTTAAAAAATGAATATTATTTGTGCTGCATATGAACATATGGGTATGGTGTAATGTGGTAGATCATGCTCCACCAACAGGGAATCACATCCTTACAAGACACTTTCTCCCTCAGAAGTTATAAACTGTTACTAGTTCTTCAAGTACTTTTGAAATAAAATGAATGATTTTCTAATAACCAAATTTAACCAGATATTAGCTTCTACATAAAATAATATATTAGATTAGGGAGAAGCCAAACGTTAGCTTTCATGAAAAACAGTATTAGGTGACATAATCAGAGAAAGATGAAGTAGATATGAAGCGAGTGGATAAGAACCCATGAACTTAACTGCTTCAAGGAAAGAATTGAGGTGATTTCTGATCAGAGACAAGTGTGAACGATATGTAACTATTCTGAATTGGAAAGCATGTAAACAAATTATTTAATTTTTACTTTTGTTTATCCACTTGCTTCAAATCTACTTCATTTAAGTAATAAATGGACATGATCCTTTCTCTACGAATCCTCAGACTGAATTTTGTTCAGTCCTGTCTCTTCTCACCTTATTATATTTCTCTCTCTACCCAGCCATATCCCTTCTTGTCTCCACCTCCATATTGCTGGGATTAAAGGCGTGGGACTCCCAAGTACTGGGATTAAAGGTGTGAGCCACCACACAACCACCTGACTGTTTTTCTTTTAGACTGGATCAGTCTGGTGTAGCCCAGGGTGGCCTTGAACTCACAAAGATCCACCTGCCTCTGACTCTTGAGGGCTGGGATTAAATATGTGTGCCACCAATGCCTGGCCTCTTTGATTAACTAGTGCAGCTAGTTCCATACGCTGATCTTCAGGAAAGCCTTATTTGTTCTAACAAAACCAAAAAATTACCACAGTTGCTGTAGAAAAATTGCCTAGAGGAAAAGAGATTGTAAACTGGACGATTGTGGAGAAGGAAATGAGGGCAGGTCTCTCCTGTATTCTTATTCCCTGCTTTCTCATAGTACAGAATTTTAGGTCCTGCCCTCTCCTGTGGATCTTTATTAAGTAAATTACACATTAAGTAAGTGTTCCTTAAGTTCTCCATGAGTTTATATAGTTCGTCTGCCAACTAAACTTGCAAATTCTAGAATAGACAATCACAGTTCCTTATGTTTTGAAGACATTAAGTTTTAGTTATTAAAATACCAAGTCCTGGAAATAGGGTAATATATGTTAAAATCGTGAGTCTGTACATTATCAGATAAAGTATATCAGAAGTCACTTCAGTCATTTCAACCTTCCATAGTTTATTAACTTGCTTATCAATTATAAAAATGGGTGTTAGACAGTACCATTTTTCTTGTAGATGTCGATGGTAGTATTAATAACTCTACTTATGTCATGTTTGAGGTTTAAATGAATTACTGGCGCACCTTTTCTATAAGTTCAGGGTAATTAAATGAATTTTAATGCGATATTTCACAAATACTTGAGTTGCCGTAGCATAACTAAAATAATATTTTAATTTGTAGTATCTGCAAAGATATAAAAAATTATATAACAAGAATGTAGCCATTCAACTATAGAGAAATTGTTTTATTAAGTGTGGTTTTAATCACTTAATATAATTGTGTAATGATTATAATTATAATTAAATTATATTATTATTAATATATAATTAGGCAGTCATTAAAAACCACATATTCATAGGCTATATAACCACACAGTCGAGAGTTCAAATTATTGAATCAAGACAACAAACTAAAGTACAAAATTTTTTAACATGTTATTTTAATGGGTTTTTAAAACTAGAATGTAAAAACATGTTCAGACTCCATTCAAGCAATAATTTTGTGTGAAAGGTTATTATTTTTAGTAGTTTTTCTATTAACAAACTGATTTCATGTTAAATTTCCACTGAAAGCATCTACATAAAATGCATTAATGTTATCTTTGCATATAACATGGAATTAATTATATTAGAAACTAGGTCCTCCGTATCTTCAGCCTAGTTTGTCAACGTTACAAATCATTTTCACTTTTCATTTGCATGTAGTCAATTAATTCTAGAGTAAACTTTAAGTTGCATATATAGGTGCTATTGTGTTGAGAATAATAAAAGTAAACATTTACTTAAGTAAAGAGCACAGAATACCTGTGAAGTCTGCAGAGTACCGTGTACCTATTTGAAATGCCATGAATAGCAGACGTGTAAACTTCTTTCTTTGTCTACCCTTTCAACTCACTAATTAGAATTCTTGCTGACATATGTTCTCATTGAGGACCACATGTTCATTGTCAATATTCCCACGATGGATGATGGCAAGGAGCTTTTCGTTTGCCACTCCAGTGTCAGGAGCAAAGGAACACTGCCTTCTGCCTAGGTTCCAGGTGCGATAGAAAGTCAAAATTAGCCAACCAAATATAGGATAATTAGAGAAAATTGGAAAGTAGGCATCCTTTAAGGGAAACGAGTCAAAGATACATTAATTAAGCATGGGGTTTTGTCATTTTTATTCAAATATTTCTGCAATATTTAAACTCCACGTATAAGGATTTAAAAAGGTGCATTTTACATAAGAAATAAAAAGAGAGAGAAGTTGTTTTGGTTCTTTTTTCTTTCCATTCATCCAACAGAAGCTACTATGGAACAGAAAGTTAAGGATTGCTAGTTATACTATAGCGTTAATGAATAAGCACTAGAGTCCCTTTTTAATTCATTTGTTTGGTACCTTGTATATGTCAGTATTCCCTTATCTTGCAACCATGCTTCATGAATAATCACTAGGATATTTTTTGAATGCTATTTTCTAAAGTCATAGAATTATGCTTAATCACAAAGTAAATCCAAGGTATGACTCATCTCCTGCTCAGCTACTGATGTCTGGGAATGGTCACTGAAAGGGAAAAGACTCTAAATCAGGTGGGAAGCATTGGGTTAGAAAATTGTTTAACTGTTTTGAGTGTACTTAAAATGTCCTCAGAATATTTACTAACATCCATCTTGAAGTCCTACAAGAAAATTATGCCAGGCAAATGTTATATATGATTAAATACTTGAGTACAGATTAACAATTTTATACATCAGCTTCAGTTTTTGAAATAGTATTGACTTTCATTTGAAGTTTTAAAAATATTATATTTATTTGTCTCTTAACTAATTTATTTTTCTGAAAGTATAGGGGCATGCATTCCTACAAACCATTGCACATGTGTGGAGACCAAAAGACAAGGTGCAGGAGTTTGCTCCTCCACCACATGGCTTTCTAGGAGCAGACACAGGTTATTTGAGTTGATGACAAACGCCTTTACCCTTTAGGCTGTTTTATCAGAACTTATTTGAGATTGTGTGTGCATATGTGTGTGTGTGTGTGTGTGTGTGTGTGTGTGTGTGTGTGTGTGCTGGTGTAGTATAGTGTAGTGAATGTGTGTCCAGGTGTTTGAGTGGAGATCCTAAATTGGCTTATGGTGCCTCAATAATAGCTCTTTGTCATATCTTTTGAAATTGGTTCTTTTACTGAATACTGGAATTTGGCTAGACTGGCTGGCCAAGAACTTAGGAACCACCTTTCTGTGACTCTTCCCTAGCTCTGTGGCTACAGGGATGAATCCCCAGCACTTCCTTTTACATAGGTTCCAGCAATCTGCATTCAGATCTTCATTCTAGTACAGAATGCCCTTCACTCACCGAGTGACCTCCCCAGCTCCCATTTTTAAGTTTTCACAAATATAAACATCTGCATATGAGCCAGCAAAATGAAAATCAAGATCCAAACATTCTTTTCTTACTAAGATTTTTATGAGATTTGAGGTCAAATACAACCATATCCACATATTTTTTGAGAAGATTTTAGTTTTTGTCACATAAACCAGCTTTGAACTTCTTCTAGAATAAATTCCAAATAGTTAATATACAGTGTGTACTTTTTTTTTAAAGTCAGGCTTTGATTTACTCACATTGCTGCTTCTCTGTTCTGTCCAAGTTTAACTTTGTTAGTGGGTACTTTCCTTTTATTACCAAGTGATAATTTCTTGAGTAGATATACCATGATATGTTTTTTTTCACCACCTGCTGATGGGTGTTTGGTTTTCTTCCAGTCATGTAGTTGTTGTGCATATTTTGAAACAACTAATATGAATATATGTATATATATTCTATTTTTAACTTCAGAAAATGCTCAAAAGTATCGCTTGGAGCCATATAGAAAATTTATGTTTATATTCATAATAAAATTTTCAAGTATTTTTTTTTCAAAGTAATTGGACATTTTCATATGTCATCCAGGAAGCTTAAATTCCATGCTCTCTATCTTTCTCCTCCCCCACTTATTCCCTCCAAACTTGCCTCCTTCCCTTTCTGTCCTCACCTCCCCACTCTTTCCTGGTTATTATTGTGTTTCTAGTGTCTCTGTGTATGAAGCTATCTCAATGGCATATTTAACTTGCAGTTACATAGTGAAAAAGAAAACTATCTTTATATAGTTTTATAAACATTTATACCTAATTTTGGAAAGATTTGTTAAATGTTTTGCTTATTTTGCTGAAAGTCTGAAATCAGATTCTGTGTTTGAGAACTGGAAATGAATTGTCTTTAATATATTCTGTTATCGATTTGGTAGTTTTATAAAAAGATGTTTACCTTTATTTTTTCTCATTTTCTAATTTTAAATTTTATCTGCATATTCGAGAGAAAGGGTAAGTAAAGTTTCCTGTGGAGGGCAGAAGGGGGTGTCATACCCCATGGATCTGGGTTTACAAGCAGTTGTGAGCTCTCCAACACCAACATGGGTTCCGGAAATTGAACTGGCTACTGTAGAAGGGCACCATATCCTTTCAATTTGGTTCTATTTTGTTTTTAAATTTAAATGCATAATTCTTGAATGAACTACTTTAAAATTAGGGATTTTAAAATGTTACTGTTACATATAAATTTAACTGATCTTTTCATATTGATGTATGCTAAATTGGCAAAACAATCTTAGGTTTCTATACACCTTAAATTTTCCAAATACATAATTGTGGTTAGAATGGGAAATGCTCCCCATAGGTTCACATATTCGAACAATGGGTTCCATGTTGTGGAGTCCTTTGTGGAGTTTATGCAACATTTAGAAGGTGGGGCCTTGCTAGAGGGAGTACATAGCTGGGAATAAGCGTTGAGTTCCTGTAGTTTTCTCTGCTTTGTGTTTGTGTTTGAAGATGTGATTGCTCAGCTTCCTGCTCATGATGTTTGCTACTATGGCTCCCTGCCATTATGGAATCTCTGTAACTATAAGTAAGTTCACAGTGAACTCTCCCTTCTCTTAGCTGCTTTTGGTTCTAGCAACATAAAAGTAACCAATTTGATAATGGAAACTGATGTGACTTAATTCATTTCTTTTTTTTTGTTCGTTTGCTTCTTTGCTGCTGTTTTGATTTCTAATTATTTTTTTTCTGAGACTTGCAGCTCACCCCTCCATTGCAAGGCTAAACAGGAATAGAAACTGGAAACACCATGGCTTTGATTTCACTGGCATTATTTGTAATATTAGTTGTTATTTCTCACATACATAACTGGGGGTTGAGAGATTTCCTTTCAATAGATAACTTACTGAGAGGATATTTGGTGGAGTTTTATATAAACATGGTAATGATTGGCTTTAGGAAATCTTCTTTAGCAAATTTAATGACATATCATGTTTATACTTTTTGTGTTAATATTATGAATAATATTGTTTTCTAAATGTTAAGTAAACTTTGATTCTGAGGATAATCTCTATTTGATCATGCAGTATTGCCCTTTTAATATATTGCTGGATTTAGTTTGTTAATGTTCTTAAAGGATTGTTACATTTGTGTTTAGAAAAGATATTACCTTCAATATTCCCTTGAAATATCTTTGTTCAGTGTTAGCTTTAAGGTAATATTGATCTCTTTCCTAAATAGTGGGTGGAAAAGATTTTATTTTTAAATAAATTTGCATAGTCTTGATATTACTTTTGTATTAGATGTTTCAGAAAATTGACCAGTGAAGTCAACTGATTAGAACTTTATAGAAAGACTTGTTTTCTTTGTTTGAGGTTGTTTTCTTTTGTAAACAATTTTTTTTGCCAGAATGGTAAATGTCAGTAAACATGAAACTAGATGAAATTTAGCAATTTTATACAATCCTAAATATCTAATTGCAATGAAATTTAAGTATATTACCATACTTTCAGTCGGTTCATTACAACCATATTCCAGACCCCAGTGAAACCTACCCTTTCCTAAGGCTACCACTAACCTGATTTTTGTTACCATGTGTCAGTTTATTTTTCATCATAATTAAATTCTTCCTTATATTTGCTTCAATGTGTATTTTTATAAATGTAATGATTTGAAGATTCACTCAAGCTTTTGCATGTATCTTAATTTATTTATATTTCTGAATAAAAGTATTACAAATAACACTTTGTTAGGGGCTGGGTGAAAAGGTACCCAGGCTTTTTGGGAGTGGAAAGTTTACCACAGAGTCACACCACACATCAAGGTCTCACTTGAGAAATTTATTAAATTAAGGTACAAAATGACTGCCTCCTAGCAGGAAGCAGATACAGCAGTGAGTCAAGCAGAAATGTGGTTTATACAAGGTGAGTAAGAATGATCTTACTCATTACTCTTACACGTGGAGGTGGAACAACATAGCAGTTGTGGCTGAGTCATGAGCGGGAAGGGGATGTGGGACAGGACACTCCATGAAACCTAGTTCCAGAGTTAATCAAAGGTCATGGCCCTAGTAAGTTTCCATTTGCCCAGCATCACATGTTATGTGGACTATGAGTCCATTCTTATGAAAGCATGATTGCTTGGTACCAGTGTCCCTGATCACTAGGGTTGGTGACTTAAGATGCCCCACTTAGAAACTTGGGAAAGTAAATGACATTTAGACATCCCTTATAGTACCAGGACTGTAGACTGAGATGCTCACTAAGTAAAGCAATCAAAATAGTTTAAGTACTTTTATTGTAAAATTATTTTCTAGTGCCTAAGATACTAAATCATCTAAAATATACGATTAAGGATT
Source organism: Microtus obscurus (assembly GCA_963919715.1). Classification (NCBI taxonomy): domain Eukaryota; kingdom Metazoa; phylum Chordata; class Mammalia; order Rodentia; family Cricetidae; genus Microtus; species Microtus obscurus. The sequence continues at coordinate 30,169,158 of CAWTZC010000501.1, read as the reverse complement.
GGGTTGTGACTTGATTGTAGAGCATTGGTCTTATGTACATAAGATTCTGTACAACAAAGATAAAAAATGTATTATTAAAAACATATAGTCAGTCATACAAACAGCTTGGTGAAGCTCAATTGTTGAAATTGGAGCAGCGTGGCTGTGTCCTCCCCGCACCCAGCCGCCGGCATGGCTTAGCTTACGCCCCGAAATAATTACACGAAAACTGTAATCTTTTAAACACTGCTTGGCCCATTATTTCTAGTCTCTTCTTGGCTAACTCTCACACCTGGACTAGCCCATTTCAAATCAGGTTTGTAAGCACCCCAAGGTGCGCTTACCGGGGAGATTCTAGCCTAAGTCCATCTTGGGTCAGTCGGAGCTTCATTGCGTGCGTGCCTCAGAGAGCTGGGCCATCCTGTCTGCCCGCTAGACAGGAGGCTGCTGTCTCTGAGCGGAGCTGCGTGCTTCTCTGAGCTCACTTCCTCTTCCTGTCTGTATACTATACTGTTTACTCCTCCCACCTATGTTCTAACCTATAGGACCAGCCAAGCAGTTTCTTTATTTTAACCAATGAAATCAACAGATTCATATATGACACTCCCACATCACTTCCCCTTTTTCTGTTTAAACAAAAAGGAAAGGCTTTAACTTTAACATAGCAAAATTACATAAAACAGTTATCAAGTAAAAATTACAATAATCTTTATCATAACTAAGGAAAGAAAAGTATAACTATAACTAACTATTCTTAACTCCATCAAAGACTCCAGAAAGATACAATATTACCTAAGCAAACAAGAAATAAGCAACCTTCAAACTCTAGAAATGACAGAGACATCTTGCTGCCTGTACAGTCACCCAAAGTTCCTCTGTACTGTTGGGGCATCCGTCTTCGGCCTACAGGCCCATAGTTTTCAGCAGACATTCCATAAAGCAGGAAATTTCAAAGGCAGTCACTATCTGCTTGTCCTGAAGAATGTCTTGCAGACTCTTTCATGAATCAGGAACCCCGAAAGATCATCTCACCTTTAGGCAAGTTCAGTAGTTCTCTCTCTGCGGGTTCTCTGTGTCCAGTTTATGCAATAGTCCAGGCAAGAGCAGTCTCTTGCCCAAATGGCTATCAAACTCCATAAGGATCCTCTTCGATGCCCATCTTCCTCTTGAAGTAGATTGGTGCTGCCAGGAGCAGATGTGTCTCATTGTCATGAAAAACCCTAAGTTATTAAAACATTAAATATCCTATTCTGTAATCTTTGAAAGATATAAAGAATGCCTATCTAAAATATATCTATGTACATCTAGAAAATCTTAACTAACATGACTACAAGCTTGACTATTATAGATGACTATCCATTAACAACCTATATACATTACATTTTTAAGTGAACTACACAATCACTACACCTAATCAAGATCAGAAATACAGATACATATAACAAAATTGACCTTAAATTTAAATCACTAAAGCAAAATCCATATCAATGTAAATTATTCATACCTATACCAATTCCCCCTTTAAATGTAAAAGAACACTTAAAAACCATATTTGGGAACATGTGTCGCAGTTATCTCTCCAAACTGCTTCCTGCTGAATGAGGGCGTCGTTAATTAGGTCTTTCATGGTGTAACCTGTGTGCTAGTTTCATCTCAGTTGGCAGTTGAGCGAAGCAATTTTCTGAAGATGTTCACAGCAACCTTTCAGGAGGGCGTGGTTCGTCATACCATATCAGAATAGAAGAAATGAACAGGGTCTCATCCTCTGTGAAAACAAAACAAGAAACTCCTTTCCAAAGTATTATATCCTTAGATCCAAATTCCAAAGTCAAGGCAATTTCACATTGGGTAAGTTTAGCAGCATTTATAGACAAATATCTTTTAGCAGCTCTTGCTCCTTCCTCAGCATTCAAACAATTCAAACAGAGCATAATAGCATACAGTATCAAGATTCTCTGTGTATTTTCCATCTTTGTGTGGCTTTATTTTAACTCTATTTCGTATACTTTTATTTTATGCTTTTTGAGACAGGTTCTCCGTATATCTTTGACCTGAAGTAACTTTGTAGACCAGACTGTTCTTGAACTCTCAGAGATCCTCCTGTCTCTGCCTTCCAGGCACTGGGATTAAAGGCGTATGCTACTACACCTTGAACTCACAGAGATCTGTTTGTCTCTGCCTTCTAGGCACTGGGATTAAAGGCGTGTGCTACCACACTTTGAAGTCACAGAGGTGAATCTCCCTCTGCATCCCAAGTGTTGGGATTAAAGGCGTGTACTATCACAACCAACTTCTCTTTTTCTTTCATTTTTTTTTTACTCTTAAGAACTTACTTTTAGCTTGCATATATTTTTAACACACTGTAAACCATTTAAAAATTTTCTTTATCTTTGAATCTCTTTTTACTGTATCTCTCTCTGTTTTTCTGACCACATAGGTCTTTAATTTACCAAGCAATCTCAGTAGGACTAAAGGCGTGGCTCTGCCAGCTAAATCCAGTCCATTCCTTAGCTTTCTGCCATTCCAAACTTGTGGCTGAGGTACCGGCCAGAGCCGCGTTCAGTGCCACAAGTCTACAGTGTTTCAAGGTCCCTGCCAGCAATTAAGCTGCAACAGACAACACTCAAGTCCTTTCTCTGTAGTCTGCCCTCCTGCCTCAAACAGTCAGAGTTTGCCCTGGCAGGAAGGCCCAGAAAGCCAGCATTTTTAAACGGCGCAGCTTTTTGTCTGCTACGGCTGAAAACCGAAGAGCATGCGTTCAGCTTTTCGTCAATACCGGTTCAGTGTTTCGTGGCAGGACCTCTTAAAAGAGCTGCAAGGCTTTGCAGCTAAAGCTGAGTCAGGAAAGCCTCTCTTAGATGAGAGTGCTTGCTTGCTTCTAGCAGCGCTAGACCCGAGAAATCGCTGCTACCGAGAAAACATGCTTTACTCTTTCCCAAGCTTTCTCAGACTTTCTGTGGATTCAGTTGTCCACACGTTGGGCAGCCATCTGTTGAAATAGGAGCAGCGTGGCTGTGTCCTCCCCGCACCCAGCCGCCGGCATGGCTTAGCTTACGCCCCGAAATAATTACACGAAAACTGTAATCTTTTAAACACTGCTTGGCCCATTATTTCTAGTCTCTTCTTGGCTAACTCTCACACCTGGACTAGCCCATTTCAAATCAGGTTTGTAAGCACCCCAAGGTGCGCTTACCGGGGAGATTCTAGCCTAAGTCCATCTTGGGTCAGTCGGAGCTTCATTGCGTGCGTGCCTCAGAGAGCTGGGCCATCCTGTCTGCCCGCTAGACAGGAGGCTGCTGTCTCTGAGTGGAGCTGCGTGCTTCTCTGAGCTCACTTCCTCTTCCTGTCTGTATACTATACTGTTTACTCCTCCCACCTATGTTCTAACCTATAGGACCAGCCAAGCAGTTTCTTTATTTTAACCAATGAAATCAACAGATTCATATATGACACTCCCACATCACTCAATGTATTACAAAACAAAATAAAAGGCTTGAATGTAGGACAGAGACTTTTAAAAAGGATGTATAAATACACACATACATGTGTATGTATGTATAAATGTGTATTTATGTAAGAATGAAATAAAAGAGCATATTTAATGTTATTAAAATATGTATGTTCCATTCTCTAATGCTAGCTACACACATAGAAAAAAAGGAAAACTTTTTTAAAATATAAGTAATCAGGACCTCAAGAAATGGCTCAACTGTTAAGTGCACATGCTGCTGTTGCAGGGGACCCTAGTTTGGTTCCTAGAACCCACATCAGGAAATTAACAACCACCTGTAACTTCAGTTTCAGGGAACCTAATACCCATTTGGCTTCTGCAAGTATTCACACTCATGTGCATATGTAGATGGAAGTTTCTGTCCTGCTGGATCACACAACCATTCAGTTCCAGACACACACACAGGCTTTTATTAATTATAAATTGTTTGCCCTATTAGCTCAGACTTATTACTAACCAGCTCTTACAACTTAAATTAACACATAATTCATGTGGCTTGGTACCTTTTCTCAGTAAGGAATTCTCATCTTCCTTCCTCTGCATCTGGTTATTGAATGTTTCTCTGCCTTTTCTCTTCCCAGAATTCTCCTAGTCTGGTGGCTCCACCTATACTTCCTGACTGGCTACTGGTTAATCTGTGTTTTATTAAACCAATATGAGTGACAAATCATTATCCCACAACATACATATACATACATTCAGACACAAACACATAATTGAAAATAAAATAAATCTGTTATGCTGAATCAATAGCTAAATGAACTAACATTGTTAAAATATTGACTTCATACATGTCCTTTTAAAAAGTTGTCTGAGCTGGGTGGTGCACAACTTTCAGCACTTAGAAACCAGAGGCAGGTGGATATCTGTGAGTTTGAGGCCAGCTTGGTGTATAAGAGCAAGTTCCAGGACAGGCACCAAAGCTACAGAGAAAACTTGTCTTGAAAAAAGAAAAACAAAAAATAAAAAGCTGTTAAATTTTGGAAATTTGAGCTATAGAAATTATAATTAAATTATGGCTATAACTGATTATTTCAGCTAATTTTTAGAACACATCAACAGCATGAGAAGTAACACCCTTCCACACATATGAATCCATACATTTGAACTATTTAGCAAGCTATACGTGCTCACTAAATCTTACCAGGATAACTATATTTTTTTATTGTAAAACCGTACTTTCTATGTTAAAAATAAAATAAAAACCCAAACAAACAGCAGTATTAGGAAATTAGTATCAGTCAGCAGTCAACATATGACTAATGACTATTTGCTGTTCCTTACAATTAGTTGTTTGTATGTAATATTAATGTTTCCATTGACTAAAATAATAGTAATCATAGACTATTTACTCCGTTATTAATGAGAAGTTTAGTTGTTCTCGTTTTGTGCTAAATGTGAATAAGATATTTCAGGGGAAATGCCCTCATTTCTTTTGAATATGTGGCTAGGTGCTGAACTGGTATGTATCTATATATTCATTTAAAGTTGCAGAGATCTTCGAAACACTTAAAGTGGTAAAGGTTGCTTTCACTTCAAATGCCAGCTGCCCATTGTTAGCCTTGGTTGCATTATTTTAATTGTGGCATTTCTAATGGATGTGAAAATATTTCATAATCTGAATTCCAATAGGACAAATGATGTTCACTTTTCTATCTGCTTATTGTCCCCTTTGTGAAGTGCTTGCTTAGATCTTCTTCACATTCAAATACCTATCTAATTTTTCAGTGAATTATATTTTTATAAGCATATAATTAGAATTATTTGTTAAATAATATGTAGTAGAAAGTTTTTCTCTCTCATTGGGTGACTTGAATTTGAAGAGTTTTTTGTTTTTTTTTTTTTTTTGCTTTGTTTTCCCTTACCTTTTATTACTCTTGTTCATTTTTGTGGCTTTTCTTTCACATTATCAAGTTTATTAATTCCTTCCTCCCAAATGTCCTTTCTCTTCAAAAGCTGTTCAGTAAATTTTATTTTAAATACAATACTTGCTTTTCAGTTGCAATATTTTGTTTTCTAATATGTCCTACTCATATTTTAAAATTAACCAATGATGCATTCATTGTAAGACTATTTTATAACATGATGAGAATGTTTTTATACTCTGCCTTAGAAATTGTTTTCTGAGAATTCCTATGAATTCATTCACATCTCTCTTTTTCTGAAAATGTTCACATATTCCTGGCTCTTTATACAACACTTATTTTATAATTTACACTAGATCTATCATGTACTTATGTTGCGTGTTCTCTGGGTTCTGTTATATTTCTCTGAGAAATGTCAGCAGTTGTTTTAACAGGCAATCCATTTGATTTGACAGAAATTCCAACCCTCATGCTGACGGTGTGGTGCATCTGGAGTTCAATTTAATTCTAGATGCTGCTTTCCAGAGGGCTCGGCTTTGCTCTAGGGATCCGTGATTTAGAGATCAACTAGGAAGTTGTACTAAGTTTATACTCAGGTATAGGAGTCAACTTTCTCTTACTCTCTCCTTGCTGGTATTTCTCTATACATCCTTCTTCTGAGGAATTCTTTCCATCAGAACAATGGCTAGCTGGCATTCCTTGTCTGTTCTAAGTGCCTAACTATTAGCTTCTATTCATTCTCCAGACTCTCCTTTGTTCTTTTGAGAGGCACCATCAGAGTTAATGAAAAGTTCTGAGGAGCATTGCTCATTAGCAATTGTAAATGTATAGTTCTACAGAAGTTTCAGGTAAGCTACATCTTATTTAATTGTTGGAGGATTATATTGGGTTCCTTTTCTTCTTGAAATTTATTTTGATAGTTTTTTTTTGATGAACTTTTATCTAAATTTATTTCCAAAATTGTGTTTAAAATATACTCCTATCTATTCTGCTTTGTAGGGGTGGTTCTCAACTTGGGGTGATTTTGCCCCAAGAGATACTGGCAATGTCTACAGTTTTTGATTGTCAAGACTATGAGTTGCTACTGGCATCTAGTGGGTAGAATTCATGGGTGTTGTTAAGCCTTTTCAGATGCCTGGCACACAGCAATCATGAGCTGATGTAGCTTCCCCTCACTGAATCTGAATACCGTTTGTTTCTTTTATTTCTTATTAATCAATCTGTCTAAAGATTCACCAATTATGTTGTTCCTTTGAAAGTAGCAACTATTTGCTACATTTCCTCTAGCTTTCAATGGTACAAAGAATTATTTTTTCTACCCTTACCAGAGTCATATATGTGTCTTTATGAATGCTATGCTTATGGCATATATTTTTTATGCAATTGAAACAAGTGTAAAATGCCTTGTGATTTTTTTTTGTCCATGGATTTTTCAAATAGTGTGTGATTTTCTAGAAATCTTTATGATGGCTAAATACTAATGTAATCTTCTGTGATTCAATATAACAAAGCTTTTCAGCATTTTCTATCTGTGACCTCATCTGACCAGGAAAAAATATATATGACTACATGCCTATAAGTAAATAAAATAGTTATATAATAAAATATATTTTAGAATGATATTTTAATATATATAATCTTTACTATTTATTAAAGATGGAAGCAAATTTCCATACTGATAACATGAGAATGCTAATTCATTTTTAGGTGATATATTAACTTAAATCATGACTGAATATTTCACACCAAAGTATGTAAAGCCTCATCAGCATTTTTGGGGGTTGATTAATATTTTGATTTTGTAATTTTTATTGCTGAGAATACTTTACATAAATACATAGTACAAAATGGCCACTGAAATGGTTGGGACATTTTGTACTAACCCCAAGCCAAAATTCATTTAATGATCACTTCCAAAATGTATATGAACAACTTACATAGGATATGTTCAGAATTAAACATTACAGAAATATAATTCTAAGTGTATGAATTCATAACTATATGATGAGGAATGACAGGAAAATATTGAGAATGCTTTTGCATAATTAAACATTATCATTCTATAAGAACAGAATGTTTCCTGTGTAAGATAAAAATACTAAAATCCATAATCTACAATCATCCTGAATCTGAGTCAAGTTGTGTCGGGTAGCAACTGTTGGCTTGTGTGATGTGATATCAAACTGTGCAGAGTGGGCATGCTTCAGAGTCAAGGATGCAGTGAAATCATGGACACACATGGGAGAGGCATGCTAGAAACAACCCAGATGCTTTGTCCATTTAATTTAAATCAGTTTTTGTTGTTGTTGCACATTCAAAACATGTTTCAGTTGACAAATTCTGTTTGTCCCCCTGATTCAGTTACAGGCCAAGAATATGTGCTGTGATCCACATTTTAAGAAGCTGTAAAATGACACACTGTGTGTTTTTTTCTCTGTCTACAATAATAACAATTCCACTTGTCAGTTGAGCCCTCATCAGTGTATTAAAAGCAATCATATTCTGCTAACATCAATCTGCTTTTGTAAATCTGTCTGGATTCTTGTATCTTCTTGTCTCCTAGGCACTAGGAGTCATTTGTTCTGTACACGGAGTCTTATGCATCTCTATTTTCCTGCTTTTAATTCTCTTTGTTTTGTTCCATGTATCTCCAAACTTTGTAGTTATGTAATGGAGTTGTCAGACATATTGTGTCTTCTTGTTGACTTGATCCTTTTAATTTAATTATATTCCTAGTTCTAAGATGTGTCTAACATTAAAACAACTGTCATACTGTTTCTCTTCTGTGTTGCTAAGACTGAGATCAGAGTTATGCATTTGTAGGGAACTGCTCAACCATTGATCATCACCTGCTGTCCTTATTTTTTAAACTTTGCGTTGGATATCCTTTTACATTCTTTTATATTTAACCTACTTTTGTCTCAAACTTGGATTGAGTACATTAAGGCTAGAATAAATTTGGGTTTTACATGTTATGCAATGTAAGAGTCTATCCCTTATGTGTGGCCTATTTTTAACATAGTTGAGGGAATTGTTAGTCATATGTATAAAGATTTTTTGTTTGCATTTCTAAGTGTCCATATTTTTATTTTCATTTCTTCTATGACTCCTTCAATTCTTTATAAAAAAAATATCATCTATCTTGACCCAAGTAATTTCTTCTTTTATTTATTTACTTATTTCTGATGTTTATTTTAGTTTCCTTTCCTGTTAGTATGATAAAATACTGTGACAAACCAAAAGGTTAGAGTACATAATGGTGCAGAAATCACAGTTGCAGGACCTTGAAGCAGTTACTCAGATTATGTGTATAGCTAGAAGAGAACAGTAAATGCACGAGAACTTGGTCAGCTTCCTTTCTTCAACCTATACGGTCAAGGGTTTCCCCCGTTCATGAAACAGTCCCATCCAAGTTAAGATCTTCTTATATCTCTTAATGTTATTAGTACAATTATAAAAGACATTCCCAGGGGTAAGCTATCATCTCTACAATTCTTCACAGGACCACCCAGAGACCTGCCTTTTACATATCTAGCTGAAAATCAATACCAACCATAATAATAATTCCTAACTAGAGGGGTGTTTTGGGGGGTTTGTTTTCTAATACATACTTGTACTCTTTCAATTCTTGTACTCCAGTTTCATTTGTAATGAGATTATAGTTGTGTCACAATGCCTAACAAGTAATGTTTTCTGATTTGGTTATAACCACTGTTGATTTTCTATGTAGTAGCTAGCCTATATAGTAGTTTCTTATATTCTTGAACTTTAGCAGGTCATGGTCTACTAATACTTGATGTTATACCATTTTACATATGATAGACATCAAATAATATGTTCTATTACCTAACCTCCAGCTGTAACCACTAATTTAGTTGTTTGGAGTGGAGACAGAATTTCCCTTAGAAATTAAATCCCCAAGAGCTGAAGTGAATGCTCTCATATCACTTTTATGTTTCTTTATTTATAATATGAATTCATTTGTGATATCCTTTTTAATTTATAATATTTATTTTTGTTCTATTATTTAAGAATCTACCATTTTATTCTCTTAAGCTCAATTAGAAAAAAGATTTGATGATTGTAGTTAGTGGCAATATTTTCATTTCTTTGCCTCTATTAAATAAAAGAATTGAATTTTGTAGAATACTTGAAAAAATATACTATACAGAACTAACATATGTTTTCATTAGAAGAGCTTACATTGATACAGGATCATCCTCCAAGATACTGTGTGTGTAACATGTCACATCGTGTTGACAAATGATTTCACAGGTGCTAGCCAATTAGTACTCTGAAACCACTATATTCACAGTATGTAATGGGAATCATATAATTTCATGGCACAGTCAGTTTGAAAATGTGAATTGGCAGATGAATTTCTGGCATCCCTTGTTCTGTGATTGATGATTTCTAATTTGACAAGAATTTAAAATAGTCTATTTCAATTCTATAACCTGGACTAGGTTTTAACTGTATTAAGTAGTGAGCACCTGGAGGCTGGAGAGATGGCTCGTGGGTTAAAAGCATTGGCTGCTCCTGCAGAAGACCCATGCTTTGTTCCCAACACCCGTTTCAGATAGTTCATAACTGCCTATAACTCCAGAACCAGCAGTTCTGAGGCCTTCTTCTGGCCTCCAGGTAAATCTGCAGACACATGTCACATACCAACATGGACATACACAGAAACATATCATTTAAATTAAAAATAAATCATAAAGAATAAATCTAAAATCAGGAATCTAGAAAAATTACAATGATTTATATTACATATTTAACACTTATAAACAATATTGGTTTAAAATCATGTAAAATGGATATGAAATGAAGAAATCATCAAGAGTTCACATGACAATGATCCCAGTAATGGCTTCTGTCAATTAATTAGCAGTGATAATGGATTAAACATGTTGCCTTGTTAAAGATCACTGATGTTCAGTAAAAAATACATAAAATTTGATGAATTCTATTTGGTGGGGTCTCAGCAATAACCTTCAATAACTGTTTAAAATAGCTCAGTAAAATAGACTTATGGGCTGTAACTAACATTTGCAATTCTGACCCATCACTGGAGAAAGTACTATATGGGCTTATAGCCTCTGACTACGAGGCTTCTTCCCATTTATTTTTATCCGAGAAGGAACTGATAGTTCTGTATCTTGATCCACAGGTAGCAGTGAGAGAACTGACTTGAGCTTTTGAGACCTAAAACCCTCTCCCACAGTGACACACTTCCTCTAACAAGGCCACACCTCCTAATAGTGCCACTCCCTAAGTAAAAAGTGTTCAAGCATATGAGTCTATGGGGGTCATTCCTCTTCAAACCACCACATTCCAGTGTGTTGCCCTCTTAGACTTGTAGCCATAACATAATGCAGAAATGCATTCTGTCCAACTTCAAAAGTACCCATTGTCTATAACAGTCTCAACATTGCTTAAAAGTCCAAAATTCAAAGTCTCTTCAGAGATTCATGCAAACTCTTAATTGCAATTCCCTGTAAAAATAAAAAATAGATCACATACTTCCAACATACAGTTCCATGGGATATATATTACTTTTACAAAAGATGCAGAAAGGAACATAGTAGGGAAATTTTGGATCCAAGCAAGACTGAAAACCAGCTGGGCAAACTCCAAACTCTAAAGTTCCATGTTGGATGTCAAAGCACTTTTCAGACCACCAACTTCTTTCAGGTTTGTTGACTGCAACACACTTCTTTCTTTAGGGCTAGTTCCACTCTCTGTTAACAGCTTCCCTCAACAGATATCTCATGGCTCTGGTATCTCCTAAATGTTGGGGACTCCAAGGCTATTCAGGCCTCATCTTCAAAGGCTCATGAAATGGTGGTCTTTTTTGGACTATATTCAGGGACACCCCTGACACATTCATTACCTCAGCAACTTTCCTTAGTCACTAAAGAAGATTCCATAACCCCTTTCTTCTACCCTTGACTCTAAAGCAAGAATCACTTTGCTAAATGTGCCAAGTTTTGCTTCTAGCTGGGGCTGGAACATGGACTCCTTGGACAATTACATCTTCATCAACTTTCAGTTTTTGATGGTTTCCTTCACTGCCTAGGTTTTGCTGTCCCGTACTTGCACTGTAGACAAGGCTGGCTCTGAACTCAGAGATCTGCTTGCTTCTGTCTTCTGAGTGCTGGGCTTAAAGGGATGTACCCAGAGCTTAGCCTGGACCTAAGCTGTTCTTTAATTCCTTGTATCAAGTTGGAAGTTCAGTTTGTGGGGATTTTATCCCAAGGTCACCGCTCCATTTATTCCATTTAACATCAGGGTTTCCTTTAATCTGTTTATCTCCTTGAACACGGGATTTAGCTCCATTCTATTTCCCAGTGTCCTCTTTCTTTTCAATATGTACATGTTATATTTTTATTTATTCAGCTTGATCCTTTTCATTATAAATCTTTGTAAGAGTGAGCACCAGTAACCACACCACAAAGTCTTTTGAGATTTCCTTTGTCAATGTTATTAATCCAAAACTCTTCACTTTACCCTCAGACAGACTTTTTGAATAAGGGCAAAAAGCAGATATATTCTTTATCAAAATATCACAAGAACAGTCTCTAGACTACATACTAACATTGTTCCCTGAAACCTCTTGAGTCATGTCCCCACAGGTAAATTGCCCTCAGCACCACTGTTCCTACAAGGATAGCCATTTAATCCCCACTTAAAGTATTCAACTGTCTTTCCGATCCAAAATTCCAGAGTTCACATTCTTTCAAACAAAAGTATGGTCAGGCCTATCAAAACAATTCACTAGTCCCTGATACCAACTTCTGTCTTTGTTAGGGTTTCTGTCGCTGTGAAAAGATAACATGAACACATGACCACATGACTATGTCAATTCTTCTAAATTGAAACAATTGGGTCTGGCTTACAGTTTCACAGACTTAGTTCATTATAGGCACAGTGAAAGCATGGTAGCATGTAAGCAGAGATGGTACAGGAGAAGGAGCTGAGGATTCTGCATCTTGATCTGCGGGCAGCAGTGAGAGAACTGACCTGAGCTTCTGAGACATCAAGCCTTCACCCACAGTGAAGCACTTCCTCAAACAAGGCTATTCCTCTTAATAGTACCACTCCCTATGGACCAAGTGTCCAAACATATAAGTCTATGGGGGCCATTCCTATTCAAATCATCATACCATAGATTCAGCTACAAGGAGAGACATAGAAAATTAGTAAATAAAAATCTGTGCAACACCCTTGGGAGACAGAGATTCCTGCTTCAGATGTCAGATTCCTGCTTCTGGAGTTACAGGTGATTATGATAAATCCAACATGGATTCTAAGTACAAAACTCTGATTCTCGGGAAGAGCAGCAAACTTTCTTAACACTGAGCTACCTCACCAGCCTTGAGCAGGGGATGTTAAGGTCTCATGTTAAGTGGAGACTCTAGCCAGAGAATGTATATTTGACCATCTATAATGAAAATAAGATCAAATAGAACATACAAGCTGTGTATTAAAATGGAGGCAGTCACATAGAGTTTACCATGTCAAAAACAACAGACATATATGTCTATAAAAATGATATATATGTAATATGCATGTACATATATAAAAGCTTATATAACAGTCAAGGATACATAGGTTTCACAAATTGGATTTGAGGAAATAAAGTTGGATAAATACGACAAGAAGACTAGAAGCAGATGGGGGGTGAATATGACCAAAGCACATTGGACAAAATAGCCCAAGAAACTAATACATATTAGAAAAAGAAAACATGTATAAACATTCATTTATAGACATGTATAATTATAAGTTACATTACTACTCTACTCTGTTACCAATAACTGTATAGAGAGACATGTAAATCATTTTGGATTTGATTATTTTTATTTTGTAGTTGGTCAGAGCAATTCAACATCTATTATTTATTTATTTATTTATTTTTTATTTTTTTATTAATGGCCAAGTGGCTGTTTATTTTTTTTTTTAAATGAATCACCAGGCAGTGGTGGGGCACGTCCTTAGTCCCAGCACTCGGGAAGCAGAGGCAGGCAGATCTCTGAATTGGAGGCCAGTCTAGTCTATAGATTGACAGCCAGAACTACACAAAGAAACCCCGTCTCAAAAACAAACAAACAAAAAAAGAATGAATCATAGAACTTAATTGTTTAACCTCTCAACAACCTGGTGAGATAAGGTTTGGTTTTATATGTCAGGAAGTTAGGCCTGGGATGTGGCGTGGTGATAGAACAGTTGTCTGCCTTACATAACATCCTGGGTTCTGTTTCCAGTACTGAAAAGACTAATATTCTTTTTTTTTTTTTTTTTTTTTTTTTTTGGAGAAAAAAGAAATTTCAGCCTCCTCCCCGCCTCCCATTTCCCTCCCACTCCTCCCTCTCCTCCTCCCCTCCCCCCACTCCTCCCCCTCCCTCTCCAGCCTGCAGAGCACTCAGGGTTCCCTGCCCTGTGGAAAGTCCAAAGTCCTCCCCCCTCATCCTGGTCTAGGAAGGTGAACATCCATACTGGGTAGGCTCCCACAGAGCCAGAACATGAAGCAGGATCAAAACCCGGTGCCATGGTCCTTGGCTTCTCAGCAGCCCTTATTGTCCGCCAGATTTAGAGAGTCCGGTTTTATCCCATGCTTTTTCATTCACAGTCCAGCTGGCCTTGGTGAGCTACCAAAGAATCAGCCCCACTGTCTCCACGGGTGGGCGCACCCCTTGTGGTCCTGACTTCTTTGCTCATATTCTCTCTCCTTCTGCTCCACATTGGGACATTGGGAGCTCAGTCCAGTGTTCCAGTGTGGGTCTCTGTCTCTATCTCCATCCATCGCCAGATGAAATTTCTATGGTGATATGCAAGATATTCATCAGTATGGCTATAGGATAGGGTCATTTCAGGTTCCCTATCCTCAGCTGCCCCAGGAACTAACTGGGGACATCGCCCTGGGTACCTGGGAGCCCCTCTAGATCCAAGTCTCTTGCCAGCCCTAAGATGGCGCCCTTAATTAAGATGTGTGCTTCTCTGTTCCCCTAACCAACCTTCCTTTATCCCAATCATCCTGTTTCCCCAAGTTCCCCCCCACCCTCCCCTTCTCACATTTCTCTCCCCTTCTCCCCCTTACCCCCCCTCCCACCTCACCCCAAAGATCCCTGTTCTTTGCTCGGCAATCTAGTCTACTTCCCATAACCAGGAGGATAGCTATATGTTTTTCTTTGGGTTCACCTTCCTATTTAGATTCTTTAGGATATCAAATTATAGACTCACTGACCTTCATTTATTTCTAGAAACCAAATATGAGTGAGTACATCCCATGTTCATCCTTTTGGGTCTGGGTTACCTCACTCAGGATAGTGTTTTCTATTTCCATCCATTTGCATGCAAATTTCGCAAAGTCATTGTTTTTTACCACTGAGTAGTATTCTAATGTGTATATATTCCACACTTTCTTCATCCATTCTTCCATTGAAGGGCATCTAGGTTGTTTCCAGGTTCTGGCTATTACAAATAATGCTGCTATGAACATAGTTGAACAAATGTCCTTGTCATATGATCGGGCACCTCGTGGGTATATTCCCAAGAGTGGTATTGCTGGGTCCATGGGTAGGTTGATCCCAATTTTCCTGAGAAACCGCCACACTGCTTTCCAAAGTGGTTGCACAAGTTTGCATTCCCACCAGCAATGGATGAGGGTACCCCTTTCTCCACAGCCTCTCCAGCAAAGGCTATCATCGGTGTTATTGATTTTAGCCATTCTGACAGGTGTAAGATGATATCTCAATGTTGTTTTGATTTGCATTTCCCTGATCGCTAAGGAGGCTGAGCATGACCTTAAGTGCCTTTTGGCCATTTGAACTTCTTCTGGTGAGAATTCTCTCTTCAGTTCAGTGCCCCATTTTTTAATTGGGTTAATTAGCATTTTAAAATCTAGTTTCTTGAGTTCTTTATATATTTTGGAGATCAGACCTTTGTCTGTTGCGGGGTTGGTGAAGATCTTCTCCCAGTCACTGGGTTGCCTTTTTGTCTTAGTGACAGTGTCTTTTGCTTTACAGAAGCTTCTCAGTTTCAGTAGGTCCCATTTATTCAATGTTGCCCTTAATGACTGTGCTGCTGGGGTTATACCTAGGAAGCGATCGCCTGTGCCCATCTGTTGTAGTGTACTTCCCACTTTCTCTTCTATCAGGTTCAGTGTGTTCAGATTGATATTGAGGTCTTTGATCCATTTGGACTTGAGTTTTGTGCATGGTGATAGGTATGGGTCTATTTTCATTCTTCTACAGGTTGACATCCAGTTGTGCCAGCACCATTTGTTGAAGATGCTTTCTTTCTTCCATTGTATACTTTTAGCACCTTTATCGAAAATGAGGTGTTCATAGGTTTGTGGGTTAAGATCCGGGTCTTCTACACGATTCCATTGGTCAACTTCTCTATTTTTATGCCAATACCACACTGTTTTCATTACTGTAGCTCTGTAATAGAGTTTAAAGTCAGGGATGGTAATGCCTCCAGAAGTACCCCTATTGTATAAGATTGCTTTAGCTATCCAGGGACTTTTGTCATTCCATATAAAGTTGATTATTGTCCTTTCAAGATCAGTGAAGAATTTTAATGGGATCTTGATGGGGATTGCATTGAATCTATAAATTGCCTTTGGTAGGATTGCCATTTTTATTATGTTGATCCTCCCAATCCACGAGCAAGGGAGATCCTTCCATTTTCTGGTATCCTCTTCAATTTCTTTCTTCAATGCCTTAAAGTTCTTGTCAAATAGATCCTTCACTTCTTTGGTTAGAGTTACCCCGAGATATTTTATGCTGTTTGTGGCTATTGTGAAAGGTGATGCTTCTCTGATTTCCCTCTCTGCTTCTATATCCTTTGTGTACAGGAGGGCAACTGATTTTTTGGAGTTGATCTTGTATCCGGCCACATTACTAAAGGCGTTTATCAGCTGTAGGAGTTCTTTGGTGGAGTTTTTGGGGTCGCTTATGTACACTATCATATCATCTGCAAATAACGAAAGTTTAACCTCTTCCTTTCCAATTCGAATCCCCTTGATCCCCTTATGTTGTCTTATTGCTATTCCAAAACTTCAAGCACTATATTGAAGAGGTATGGAGAGAGTGGACAGCCTTGTCGTGTTCCCGATTTAAGTGGGATGGCTTTGAGTTTCTCTCCGTTTAGTTTGATGTTAGCTGTCGGTTTGCTGTAAATAGCTTTTATTATTTTTAGGTATGACCCTTGTATCCCTAATCTCTCCAAGACTTTTATCATAAAGGGATGTTGAATTTTGTCAAAAGCTTTTTCAGCATCTAATGAAATGATCATATGGTTTTTTTCTTTGAGTTTGTTTATATGATGGATTACATTGATAGATTTTCGTATGTTGAACCAGCCTTGCATCTCTGGGATGAAGCCTACTTGATCATAATGGATAATTTTTCTAATGTGTTCTTGGATACGGTTTGCCAGTATTTTGTTGAGGATTTTTGCGTCAATGTTCATGAGTGAGATTGGCCTGTAATTCTCTTTCTTGGTTGAGTCTTTGTGTGGTTTTGGTATCAGAGTGACGGTAGCTTCATAAAAGGAATTTGGCAATGACTCTTCTGTTTCTATATTGTGAAATACCTTAAGGAGTATAGGTATTAGGTCTTCTTGGAAATTCTGGTAGAATTCCGCATTGAAACCGTCTGGTCCTGGGCTTTTTTTGGTGGGGAGGTTTTTGATAACAGCTTTTAATTCTTCGCGACTGACAGGTCTATTTAGATTGTTCACCTGGTCCTGATTTAACTTTGGTATATGGTATTTATCTTAAAAAGTGTCAATTTCTTTTACATTTTCCAGTTTTGTGGCATACAGGCTTTTGTAGTAAGATCTAATGATTTTCTGAATTTCCTCTATGTCTGTGGCTATGTCCCCCTTTTCATTTCTGATCTTATTAATTTGCAAATTCTCTCTCTGACGTTTGATTAGTTTGGATAGGGGTTTATCAATTTTGTTGATTTTTTCCAGGAACCAGCTTTTTGTTTCATTGATTCTTTGGATTGTTTTCTGTGTTTCTATTTTGTTGATTTCAGCCCTCAGTTTGACTATTTCCAGTCTTCTACTCCTCCTAGGTGAGTCTGCTTCTTTTTTTTCTAGAGCTTTCAGATGGGCTGTTAAGTCTCCAATGTATGCTTTCTCTGTTTTCTTTAAGTGGGCACTAAGGGCTATGAACTTTCCCCTTAGGACTGCTTTCAAAGTGTCCCATAAGTTTGAGTATGTTGATTCTTTATTTTCATTGAATTCAAGGAAGACTTTAATTTCTTTCTTTATTTCTTCTTTGATCCAGGTGTGGGTCAATAGTTGACTATTCAGTTTCCATGAGTTTGTAGGCTTTCTGGGGGTAGCATTGTTGTTGAATTCTAACTTTAGTCCATGGTGATCTGATAAGACACAGGTGGTTATGGATATTTTTTTGTAACTGTGGAAGTTTGCTTTGTTACCGAGGATGTGGTCAATTTTCGAGAAGGTTCCATGAGCTGCAGAGAAGAAGGTATATTCTTTCCTATTTGGGTGGAATGTTCTATAGATGTCTGTTAAGTCCATTTGATTCAATACCTCCATTAATTCTCTTATTTCTCTGTTAGGTTTCTGTCTGATTGACCTGTCCATTGGTGAAAGAGGAGTGTTGAGATCTCCTACTATTAGTGTGTGCGGTTTGATGGCAGCCTTGAGTTTTAGTAGTGTTTCTTTTACATATGTGGGTGCTTTTATATTAGGGGCATAGATATTCAGGATTGAGACCTCATCCTGATCAATTGTACCTGTTATGAGTATAAAATATCCCTCTCCATCTCTTCTGATTGATTTAAGTTTGAAGTCAACTTTGTTAGAAATTAGTATGGCCACACCTGCTTGTTTCTTAGGTCCATTTGCTTGATAAACCTTTTCCCATCCCTTTACTCTAAGTAGGTGCCTGTCTTTGTGGTTGAGGTGTGTTTCTTGTAAACAGCAGAATGTTGGATCCTGTTTGCGTATCCAATCTCTTAGCCTGTGCCTTTTTATAGGTGAGTTGAGTCCATTGACATTAAGGGATATTAATGACCAGTGGTTGCTAACTCCGGTTGCTTTTTTAGTCATAGAGTTTGTGTGTTTGCCTTCTTTTAGTTGTGCTGGTGAAGGGTGTCTAGATGTTTGAGTTATTGTGGTCATTGTTGGTCTCCTTGGTTTGTGATTTTCCTTCTATTACTTTCTGTAAGGCTGGATTTGTGGCTACGAATTGTTTAAATTTGTTTTTATCCTGGAAAATTTTGTTTTCTCCATTTATAGTGAATGATAGCTTGGCTGGGTATAGTAGTCTGGGCTTGCATCCATGTTCTCTTAGCTTCTACAGTATATCTATCCAGGACCTTCTGGCTTTCATGGTTTCCATAGAGTAGTCAGGTGTAAGTCTGATAGTTTTACCTTTATAAGTAACTTGACCTTTTTCCTTTGCAGCTCTTAATATTCTTTCTTTATTCTGTATGTTTTGTGTTCTGATTATTATATGGCGAGGAGATGTTTTTTTTTTTGGTCCAGTCTATTCGGTGTTCTGTATGCTTCTTGAACCTTCAAAGGAATATCTTTCTTTAGGTTGGGGAAGTTTTCTTCTATAATTTTATTAAATATATTTTCTGAACCATTGAGCTGTACTTCCTCTCCTTCTTCTATCCCAATTATTCTTAGGTTTGGTCTTTTTATTGTGTCCCATATTTCCTGAATGTTTTGTGATGAGAATTTGTTAGTTTTGCTGTTTTCTTTGATCAGTGTGTTAATTTTCTCTATGGTATCTTCAGTGTCTGACATTCTTTCTTCTAACTCTTGTAATCTGTTGGTAGTACTTGTCTCTGTAGTTCCTGTTCGTTTACCCAGAATTTCGATCTCCAACCTTCCCTTGGTTTGAGTTTTCTTCATTACTTCCATTTCATTCTTCAGGTCTTGAACCATTTCCCTTACCTGTTTAATTGCATTTTCTTGTTTCTCTTGGTTTTCTTGGGTATCTTTGAGCGATTTATTCATTTCCTCTACCTTTTTGTTTGTAATCTCTAATTGTTTATGGCAGTTTTTCACCTCCTGTTTAAGGTCTTCTATTATTTTCAAATAATTCACTTTTGAGTCGATTTCTTCTACTTCTTCTGGAGTAGGGTGTACAATTCTTCTTATTTCGGGATCCCTGGGTTCTGGTGATGTCATGTTGCCTTTCAGGTTGTTGGAGGAATTCTTGCATTGGCACCTTCCCATCTCCTCTTTCAAATGAAGCCAAGAGAGGCCTGGCGTCTTGGTCCTGTCTTTGCTGTGCCTGAGTCTCTGGGTGTATCTCTTCAGTGTAGAAGCAGGGACCGTCCTGCTGAGCTTGAACTCCTCAGTACCCAAACATGGACAACCATCCAGATGGGACTCCTCAGCACCACCCCCAGTGATGTCTCTCCTGGCACCCGGATCTGGTCTCCCTGCTGCTAGGGTGTCTCGCGAACAAAGGGACAACCCCGCTTGGTGCAGGCAGGCCACCTAGATAAAGGAGCCACCACCCACCCGAATGCCCTCCCAATTCGAACCCTGTCCCCGCGCCAAAACAGGCTGAGCTGGGAGCTGTTGTGTGATTCAAAGAGGGGAGGGGGGTCAGAGGTAGTGGGGGAGGGCCTTGGATGCAAGCTGGGTGGGACAGGAATGGAGAGGAGGTATCAAGCAGTACAGCCCCCGCAGACTGACCAGAAAATGCAGGAGGGGTGGGGAACGTCTGAGCTCCCTGTCCCGGGCTGCCGCCGTGGCCAGAAACTCACTCACCCCAGCGATGGCCCTCCTGGCACCCTGATCCGATCTCCCCGCTGCCTGGGCGTCCCGCGAACAAAGGGCCTCTATTATTTATTTTTAATTTAGATTATTTACTAGCCTCTTACACAATGTAGAAAAGTTAACTTATTGAATATTTCATTTTTTAGCAAAGCTAAATAATTTGACAGATTATTTTTTAAAACAGTAAACTTATTTTGTATACATGTAGAGGACCAACACTGTGTTGCACAGTCTACAATAGTGGGAAATAAAATCACTTAAATAGTGATGTATCATTAAATACATGAAATGAAGAACTACCTAGACACATGTATAAACATAGTGGGTATGGATCATATGTCCCTAATTCTATATAAGATTCCCAGAAAGAGG
This sequence comes from Microtus obscurus, assembly GCA_963919715.1. NCBI lineage: Eukaryota > Metazoa > Chordata > Mammalia > Rodentia > Cricetidae > Microtus > Microtus obscurus. The sequence goes on along the minus strand of CAWTZC010000501.1, from coordinate 30,148,644 downwards.
GAATATTTGAACAGCTGAGGTAAAGCCACCATCTTTGTATTCAACAAGACTTTGCATCAGAGTATATTGGCAATGTCATCCTTGTCCGTTGTTCTCTATCGCCAGGAGCCTGATGCAGGGTTGTTTTACCCTAACAAGTATCATTTACAGGTTTCCTAATGCATCATCATCATCATCCCTCATCATCAGATAGCTTCTTCAATTGTGTTCTGCCAAAGCAACCTTCTCCACTGTTATTATCTCTGCATGTTTTCTTTACCACCTTACTTAGGAGAAGCAGGTATCAATATGTGTACTCAAACATGCACACCTCATTAGATACTTGAACTGCTGGAACTTTCTGTGTATTCATATGACCCTAGCATATAAAACATTTAAAAAACAACAAAACTGCTTGCTGTTCCACATGGGGAAAAATAATCAGTGTGCCATAGTGAAGCTAAGATAATAGTGATGACAAAATCATGCAGACACACACAAAAAAGACCTTATACAGAAAAATAGCATATAAGCTTCGTGATTCACATCTCATGTACAACCTACCAGTAACATGTGAAGTGTATTTGTTTTGTTATTAGCTCACAATTTATTTAAAATATTTTAAAGTATTATGGGTTGTTCTACTGTCAAAAATCTATCACTAGGAAAAATTTTCATTATTATTCTCTGGAGTACTTTATTGGCACAGAAAGCAAAGAAGTAGTTAGATTCTGTAAGATGCACTTTTATCCCCTGTGTGCTGAGCAGTGAGGTTAAGCTAAGGTTAGGGCAGAACAGTGTGCACAGATTTTCTGTCCATAGCCAGCAACTTATAAGCTCTAGGATCACACTTTTATCCCCCACAGAGTCATGCTATCTTAATAGCTCAGCTATCATCTCTCAGTTCATTCTCAAAAAAGCTTCTAAAATTAACAAAATTTCCCTTTGTGTAAATTTTCCATCCATTTACTGATCAGGCACAATCACCATGTCATGTTTATTTTACTCTATGAAGAGATTGTTTTGAAGTGACAGGCACAAACAGAATTAAAAAGTTATGAGCAGTTGGATGGAGATATTATTGGACTAGTAAACAAGAAGATGAAGGGAGGAGTGAATTTCTAGCCTCTAAATCTTTGCTCCTTCTGTGCACATATTAAGAATTTTCTGGCTTGAAAACAAATGCAGTTGATAAAGTAGCTTTTTACTTTTTATTAACTCTTTGAGAACTTCAGAAAGTATATTTTTATCATATCCATCTCCCTTCATAACTACCTGATTTGTGTTTTCTCAATATTTTATACCCTTCAAGTTCAGTTTATTATACTAATACATTCTAATGTGTGTAGCCATCAACAATAACATGGAAAATCTATGATGAGCCTCACCCTTATAAAAATCTGACACTTTCTTCCCCAACAGTTATCACTTACCAATAACTTCTCAACTGGGCATGGGACTTTGTGCAAACTACTGCTTTCTATGCTGAGGTTTTGTCTGCCTTGAGTTTTCTCTGGCTTTATGCATGATGTCATGACCTCTGTGAGTTTGTATGGGTAGCTTCCCTGTTGTTTCCAGGAAGAATTGTTCCCTTCCATTTTCTATTCTTCTATTTCTCTCTGTCCTCTATTTCACTCTTGCACTTTCAATTCCCTTTTCCTTGAAGACTCCTAAACTTTGGAAGGAAAGGGATATGTCCAATTTATGGTTAAGCATTCCATAGTCTCATTCTCTTCCCGTTGATGTGTGTCTGTGTTAACTGCCATCTACTGCAAAAAAAAAAAAAAACTCCTCTGATAATCGATATGACTTTAAAAACCTTAAAAGAATGTCTGTAGTTAAAAAAAAAGTCAAGTGGATGATGGAGGCAGGAAGAGCCCTGAACCCAAATGATCCTTAGTTCCATTTATCCAAAGTGATTCCGTAACTGTTAACAGGTGGCTACTTTTAAGTACAGATGCTAAATGTCATACCTGCAGATGGTTCATCAGTAGAATATGTAAAAAAACATCTTAATTATATATTATGAAGCCTTTTCATAAAAAATTAAAAGATAGCATTCATTATGCTTGTTTGAGTTAGATTGCCGAGTGCAGATGCTCATATGACTTAGCTGGTGCTTTAATCAAAACAAGTATCAGTGGATCAATTTAATGATATGAGAAGTTCTTACTGTAGGTTGGAAACTTGCTGGTGATGTAAATTTCTTGCAGTTTCCTGATTTATGCATCAAAAGCAGTGGGCTCTCCTTTGCTAGCCTCTCACAGGTGCCCGAGTAAGGAAAGAGAGACTCAGCTGGTTATCCTCAGTAGCTCCCAGCTTGCACTGTTGCTACAGGGAGATCAGAGCATCACACCTGAAAACTAAAGCCGGACAGTTCAATTCCACACTGGGACTTTATGACCATGCAGCCCGACAAGAAAGAACAGAAGTGTTTCATTCATACACACACATTATGGTTGAATTTCCTTTTTGTTTTCCCATGAGTGGCCAGTTTCTACACCCAGGCTTGCTTGCAGGAATGAACTTATTCCCAAACATCAAATTCAAAGAAATAGATTTAATTCACTTTATTTTTCCCCCAAAGTGGCTCTCACTGATTTCTGTAAAGGCAACTCTCCCATTATTTTAAGTCCCAGAAAATCCTGGAAAATTATGCTTGGTTTCAGGTGATATCAGTGTTGTGTTTATTAAATGAATGTTCTCATTATCTAATAGAGTGATATTTCCCTTCATTTTCATGACAAATTGATAAACTATATTCCCTAGATTTGCTGCCATATCTAAAGAAGAATGAGGCAATAACGAACACCATGCTAATGTTTGTTTGTCTGTTATGTCTTTGAGTACATTATAGAAAAGCAAAAGTTCTTTACAGAATTCAAAGCAGAGTGTGATTGCTCTAGCAAAAAAAAAATCCAATTTATGGGACCTCCTGGTAATAATAAGCAAGCTGACTTGCTAGCCCTGTATTTAGGAATTTCTATAAGAAACATTTTCTAGTTTTTCTTTTGTCTCTTTATTTTCAATTTTAAAGAAAAAACTGTCTTCAATTATGATAATAAAATTATATAACATAATGGCATTTAATATTAAAACAGAGCAGGGACTATGAATTTAGAGGAGCCATGCTCCAACCTGTATTCCTGCATTCTTTCAATCCCGCTGTAATCCACTTCTTGCTATCCATGTTGTAACTGTCTATGCAAAATACATGCATATATTTACATTTCTACATGTATATGTATATACATAGTTATATATGTATATAGAATTTATATTTACTTCCTTTACACATATAGCACTCTTTGTTGCCAAGAGGAATGACTGCCAAAATGTAAATTTGTTTTTTTTTTAATTATTTGGCAAGAGGAGTATCAGAATATCACCTTAGAGGCATAAATAGATAATCACCTTGAAATCCCATGGAGTAGTTAGATTGTTTAAGGAAATGGGGCAAAATGAAACATCTTGACTTTGGAGCTGTCTCATCACACTGGTAATCATGAAAGAACAGTGTAAGGTTGAACACTTTGGGACCTACACCAGCACACTTTTCTAGAGTCCAGCTTCTAACAAAGAACTTGTAAATTGAAAACCAATTTATATAAGTCAATACTAACAGCAACATGGGAAAGGACTGATTCTCACTCTTAAGGAATAGTGACTGATGTCCATGGACAACTCTTTAGACTGTAGGAAGCATCTTTACAAATGCATGTGCATGTTTTCTGTGGACACGCTTGTCTTCTCACTTCCTTGTTGTCTAGCCTGGCAGTAGAGTAGTAGTGAAGAAACCAGCTCCTGCTGTCCTTCCCTCTGAGGAGCAGCAATTCAAGTTTGTTTTTAGATCCAGTGAGCAAAAGCATTACTAAGACTTTAAGTTGGTGAGGAATGCAGAGGCACAAAAGTACTGCAGAAGAAAATCTTGGGCTCCATGGTCACAGGTTATGTACAGTTAATTAGGGAAAATAAAATTCCATTTATACTTTTCTCTTAGAGTAGTTCATAAAGAGAACTTGATGAATTTTCATGAAAATAGTAAATAAACAAACAAACAAACAAATGTGTTTCAGATAATTTCGACTTACCAGGAGATCAGTGAAAATGCCAAAAGAGACCAATGCCATTAAATATAGTGTGCTTGGGAGAAGGTAGATGACACCAATTTAAATTGGAGCCTCAAACAATCTGTCAAGTTGCACCTTCTTCCAGAGGCAGCTTTGTTTTGCCCTGATGTCAGAAAAAGCACTTATTCATTTTGACCTGCTGTTAATTACCTTTGAAGATATATTATATAATATATTTGACTGCAAAATTAAAGGCTCTGTCTTTGTTTGAGTAACAAAGTTTATTGTCTTATAAAATTGCAGAATATATTTCTTTCATCAAAAACCTCTAATATTTTCTCCTATCAGCATACACATATTTGTATGTGCCTCATTTCAATGGCTGCATACAGATTATGAAGATTCTGTTGTTTTTAAGACAAGATTTCACTATGTAGCCTTGACTTGCCTACAAGAAACTATGGAAGCCACGCTTACCTCAAACTCATAGAGATCTACATGCTTCCACCCCCAGAGTACTAGGATTATAGGTGTTCATCACCAGACCTGGCCAAGATACGTTTTTCTTTTATTGAAGATAGATTTTTTTTCCCTACCACATACTATGTTCTGACTATTGTTTCCCCTCTCTCTACTCCTCCCAATTCTTTTCCACCTCCCTTCCCATCCAGGTCCACCTAGTTCTGTATCTCATTAGAAAACATACAGACTTTTAAAGGATAATGATGTAATAAGATAAAATAAGACAAAGCAAAATGTACTATATTGGAATAGGACAAAAAAAAGGAAGAACAGAGCTCAAGAAAAGGCCCAGTAAACAGTTATAGATGCAATTATCCACTCATTCACACACCCAGGAATCCCACAAAAACACTAAACTAGAACCTGTAATATATAAACAAGCAACTATGTGTATAAAATAAAATAGAATAAAATTTGTAAAAATATTTAAAGTAGTGATACCACATTATGAGACAAGGAGTCTCCTATGATACTGCTAAGTTCACTTTCAGTTGAACATATACTGATGGGCATGCATCCTACCCCCAAGAACAGTTTATTTTCTAAGTGACACTCTCTTGAAGAAAACTAAATTTTCACTTGCAAGTGATTATTAAGTGTAGATATCTTCTGGTTTAGGAATGGGTACATGTAGCCACTTCTGTAAAGGACCTGTGTATGCTGTCTCTGTGAGTTCATATGTGTGTGGATCCTGTTGATTTAGAGGGTCTTGTTTCCGTGGTGTCTTCCATCCACTCTGGCTCTTACACTTTTTTTTTTTACCTCCTATTCTACAAGCTTCCTTCAGTCCTGAGGAGAGGAATTTGATGGAGATATCCCACTTAGGGCTGAAAGTTCTAAGATCTCTCATTCTCTATGGAACATCTGACTGTTTGTAAGCATTTATAGTCCCATGAGTGAAGTATTAGAGTCCATACCTTGCAGATATGGTTTCTATGTTCTTGCTCCTTAAGTTTGAAGCTACTCACTTTCAAACATGTTGTGGGCACTGCAGAGATGGCTCAGTAGTCAAGAACAGTTACTCCTCTTGCAAGGGACCCAGCTACATTTCTAAGAACCTACATGAGGTGATCCAGAACTGTCTGTAACTTCAGTTTCCAGGGTTCTGACCCCTTTTCCTGCCTATGTAGACACCTGCATGCATATGTACATTGTTGAGTGAGGAGCGGCCGGCTGTGTCCTCCCTGCACCCGGCCGCCGTCATGGCTTAGCTTAAGCCCTGAAATAACAACACACAAACCGTATTCATCTAAACACTGCCCGGCCCATCAGTTCCAGCCTCTTATTGGCTAGCTCTTGCACCTGGACTAGCCCATTTCTGACAATCTGTGCAACACCCCATGGTGTGCTTACCGGGGAGATTCTAGCCTGTGTCTCTCTGGAGTGTGGGCATCATGGCGACTCCTTCTCAGCTTCCCTTTCCCAGAATCCTCTTCTGTCTACTCCACCCACCTAAGGGTTGGCCTATCAATGGGCTCAGGCAGTTTCTTTATTTTAACCAATGAAATCAACAGATAAGATACAAGACCCACCTCCATCATTTCCCCTTTTTCTGTTTAAACAAAAAAGAAAGGCTTTAACTTTAACATAGTAAAATTACATATAACAAAACAGTTATCAAATAAGAATTACAGTTACAATATTTATATCTACTTTATCTTTTATCATAACTAAGGAAAACTATAACTAACCATTCTTCAACTCCATCAAAGACTCCAGAAGGATATAAAACTACCTAAGTAAACAAGAAATCAAACGCTCTAGAAATGACAGAGACATCTCGCTGCCTGGACAGTCACCCAAAGTTCCTCTGTACTGTTGGGGCATCCATCTTCAGCCCTCAGGCCCATAGTATCCAGCAGACATTTCCATGAAGCAGGAAATTTCAAAGACAGTTCAGTCACTTTCTGCTGTGTCCTGCAGAATGTCTCATAGACTCTTTCATGAATCAGGAACCCCAAAAGATCATCTCACCTTTAGGCAAGTTCAGCAGTCCTCTCTCTGCAGGTTCTTTGTGTTCAGTTTATGCAACAGTCCAGGCAAGAACAGTCTCTTGCCCAAATGTCTATCAAGCTCCATAAGGATCCTCTTCGATGCCCATTTTCCTCTCAAAGTAGATTGGTGTTGCCAGGAGCAGACGTGTCTCATTGTCATGAAAAACCCTAAGTTATTAAAATATTTTAAATGCCATATTCTGCAATCTTTGAGAGATATGAAGAATGCCTATCTAACTGAAATATATCTCTATATATCTAGAAAATCTAACATGACTATAAGCTTGACTATTATTTATGATTATCCATTAGCAACCTATATTTCCTATTATACATTACATTTTAAATGAACTACACAATCACAATACCTTGATCAAGATCAGAAATACATATACATATAACAAAATTGACCTTAAAATCCACACCAATGCAAATTATTTATATCTATATCATATCCCCCTTTAAATGTAAAAGAACATATATAATCAATGTTTTGGGAACATGGGCGCAGGTTTTTGTCTCCAAACTGCTTCCTGCTGAATGGGGGCGTCGTTAATTAGGTCTTTCACGGTATAACCTGTGATAGTTTCATCTCAGTTGGCAGTTGAGCGAAGCAATTTTGTGAGGGTGTTCACAGCAACCTTTCAGGAGGGCGTGGTCTATCATACCAAATCGGAATAGAAGAAATCCACAGGGTCTCATCCTCTGTGAAAACAAAAGAAGACCCTTTCCGAAGCATCATATCCTTAGACCCAAATTTTGAAGTCATATCCTCATGATATCCATTCTGGTTCCATTTGGCAGCCCATATAATGAAATGTCTCTCTGTACTTAGCTCCTTTACAGTCAAAAATTTTAAAGAAAACACAATGTACATAATCCAGACTCTCTGTGAATTTTTCATTTTTACGTGGCTTATTTTTATTTATTTATTTTAATCTCTTAACTATCTGTACTCTGTCTCTTTAAAGACTTTACCTTTTTATTTTTAAAGGCATTAAATTTATTCTCTCTCTCTATATATATATTTTTTTCTCAAGCCTACGTACATTCATCCAACACTGTGACTCATTTAGTGGTCTGTCTGAATCTGTTTCATTGTGAATCTGTAATTTTTTTTTTTTTTTTTTTTTTTACTATCCAGGAGCATTTCTTAAAATGTTAAGCACTTCTTAAAAACTTAAGTTGCTTCTTATACAGTTAATACGGTACCGCCTGCATTCTGCCCAGTAGAAACCTTAAGTGCGCTGTCATTAAGGTAATTACGGTAGTTCCTGCTTGAGACCAGCTCAGTTCAGCATGGCGGAGCTGAGCGGCTCCTGGCTCAGAGCCATTTGGTGCGCCTGAGCTGCGCACAATTCCAGGCATACAGCACTCCACATTGCCATCAAGCAAGCCATAGAGCTTTAGTCCAAATGCTCCATTCAAAAGCTTTGTGTCCCGCAGGAGCCAGACAGAGATCATAATGGCGGCACAGCCCAGAAAGCCGGCATTTTAAAACAGCCAGTCTTTTCCTGCTGCTGAGTCAGGACAATTTCTTTGCAGTACGCAACCCAGAAACAGCAAAAAGCTGTCTTAAATTTTCTCTATGTCCTTTTTAAGCCCTCTCAGGTTTTACGTGGAGTTCATTAGCACGTTGGCGCACCACCTGTTGAATGAGGAGCGGCAGGGCTGTGTCCCCGGCGGCCCACATGGCTTAGCTCGTGCCCTGAAATAATTACACGGAAACTATATTCATTTAATCACTGTCTGGCCCATTATTGGCTAGCTCTTACATATCGACCTAACCCATTTCTGATAATCTGTGTAGCACCCCATGGTGTGCTTACCGGGGAGATTTTAGCCTGCATCTCTCTGGAGTGGGAACATCATGGCGGCTCCTCACTGAGCTTCTCCTTCCCAGAATCCTCTTCTGTCTACTCCACCCACCTAAGGGTTGGCCTATCAATGGGCTCAGGCAGTTTCTTTATTTTAACCAATGAAATCAACAGATAAGATACAAGACCCACCTCCATCAGTACATAATCTCACACAGGCACATACATTATGAATAAAAAACGTCATAGTTTGAAAATGCTCTCCAAGGTCCGGCAGTGGTAGCACATGCCTTTAATCCCAGCACTAAGGAGGCAGGTGGATCTCTGTGAGTTTGAGGTTAGCCTGGTCCATAAGAACCAGTTCCAGGATAGACCTCAAAGTTACAGAGAAACCCTGTCTCAAAAAAATAATCAAAACAAAGCAATGCACTCCATTTTCTCTCATCCAAAGCATTGACGTCAATGCTTTTCCTGATTCTGAAGAAATTAAGGGGAAATTTGATTCTCAGGCCCTTAATTCTGGAGATAATATAGCCAGCAGCATTTTTCTTTATAAGTGCTAAGTGCTTATTTCTTCTTTATACAAGCAGCTGCCAATTTCCCTTTGAGCATCTCACATTCCTAGTTTAGCCGGCACAAATGTCAAGGAGGTGTGGAGTGCACCTGCTGACTCAACTCTCTTTGAGAGAGTCACCTCTGAGCAGCAACAGCTGCTGGCTCCATTTCTCTGGCTCCCCACTTGGCCTAACACATCCACACACAAATGTAAGTCACACCTTCTCATTCATCTCACCTCCAGTTAATTCATTTACTTATCACACAGCCCTGAGATATTGAAATCATCAGAAACCATGCTTCCTTGAGCTCCATAATCACACAAAGAGGTTAATTTCTGAATACTTGCACAGACAAAATGGTTATTCTTTATATCATTTGATTCATGTAGCTTAGCTTCCTTCAAGGTCCATACACATTTGGAGACTTTGAGCATAATCTGTGTTCTGGCCACTTGTTTCCCTTTCTTCCTGGAATTATTCCCTAGCAAGTGATAATAATCAGAAGAGCAGCTTCCATGTCTGTCAAAGAACAAGGAAGGACATTTGAGAAAGTTCAGCTGTGCTTTCTGATTAAAGGTGAATCCTCTATAAAAGAACCCTTCATCACACATCATTGACTCACTTTTTATCATTCTTGTAGTAATGTTAAACTCCTGCCCATATTTAAACACAGTCTGTGGAGTCTGATCGTAAATGTTCAAATTCGTTATTCATTATTACTGCATCTAGGAGCCTGGATGGTTACCTTTGAAAGATGTGTGTTGTGTGTTTGTGTGTGTGTGTGTTTGTGTGTGTGTGTGTCTTTTTTACATGTAGACATATACCACAGTGTAATATGAAGGTTAAATTTTGTGGGAGTTGCTTCTTTCTGCATATTATGTGGGTTCTGGGGTTAAACTCAGGTCACTGGGTTAGGGAACAAGTGCCTTTATTGCCAGATAAAATTATTTATTTTTTGTCTGACAACTTTTGCAGTATTGGTGATATTGACTGAAAAGACACATTTTTGTTCATGTGGAAATTATACTATGTGAACAAAAACATAAAATTAATGAAGAATATATATCATCCTTTAGAGAGATAAAAGTACAAAGAAAGTAAAACTGCATAATGGGACAAGATGGAGACAACTGGAGTGCCTGGTGGGTATCTTTGAAAAGATCTCTACTCTGAAACCAAAGTTATGAAGTATGTACATACCTTTCATCATGAAGATGAAACAACTCTACAAAGAGAAAGAATGGATTGGAATATTGAAATTTCAACCACCACCACAATAACAAAAACACACCCATTGACCAATGCCACTGTAGCATAGTGAAGAAGAAAGGGATGTAAGATAGAAGGTCAGAGATAGGAGACAGTGCATAAAAATCACAGTAAAGTAGATGGATATTTATAGACTTATTGAAGATATTATCATCTACAATTGGAGTACTAGTGGAAATCTGCATTCTCTCTTGGCCTGGAATATTTTTATTCGACATCCCCTGTGATTGTCATACAAAGGTGTGTCATTGCAGTTAATTTGACTTATTTATGACGATCATATGGTCTTATCTAAGTGATATTTTAGTTCCAATGTGAACACAGGATTTTTGTCTTTCAAATCTGCATGTTGTTAACATGACATTGTAGAATATGGTATCATGTGACTCTGTAAAATATCGGAAATTGGGGTATATATTTTCCAGTCTTTTTCTTTGAAGTGTGAGGAAAAGAGTATTTTTTTTTTTTTTAGAAAAAGCTGACCTGGGAAGTTCTTGTGGACTTAGGTGGAAATAATAATAATAATTAATTAATATGGTCAGTAAATCCTGTATGATTTTTTGAAGTCAAATCATTTTGGTTTTCTGTTGTTTTGAACCACAGGACAACAGTTTAATACATATGAGGTGCTGTGTGAGCAGTTACCTAAGACCCTCAACTATACATGTTAAATATTACTGCCTGTGTTATGGTCACCAATCTAGGAGAATAGGTAGAGTACCAGATTAACAAAAATAAGTGATCTTAATGTACAAGAAAAGATGAGATTTTCTAAATGGTATTAGATGACAGAGAATCAAAAAGCAAATATTTAAACTCAAACTCTGCTTCAAGATAAAAACCAAGATTTTGTAAAATCTATGACATTGTTGGAATAATTTCTTGTTCCTCATAACCGCAGGACTGATTCTCCTGAAAGCCAAGGTCATTGAGTCATTCCAAGGGTTAATGAGTTACAACTCCAACTGAATGTAGAACATTGTCAGACCTTTTTGGTGAAAGATGAGATCCCGACTTTGTTTTGAAAATTGTAACCTCATAATTGTAATCAGAATTCCTCAGAAGACCCAGAGGACCTCTGAAATGCTTTCAACATAGGGCAGTCTTGCTCAAGAAAGTCACTCATTACAGTTCATTTGGTAACAAAGAATTTCATTCAAAATTGGCTACAGAGTAAAAAGCAGAGTCAAAGAAATGTCCAAAATAAAATGAAGTATTTCACCAATTTTATTATTAAAATAATGGAAGAGAGATGCTATGGTTGCTTAATGATCTAAGAATATGATTTGAATTAGGTTCAATTAACTATAGTATGTAAATTTATAACATAATCTCAATTAAGTATGGTAATTTACATATTTGATTTCCTTCTTAACAAATGACTAGATTGGACAAAGAAGGCTCAATTAATGGTTGACATAAGTAAATAGTCTGTGAACCCAAAAAGGATTTTTTTGAGGAATAATACAGACAAAAATTTATAACTGCTTGGAAAATGAGAGTACTATGCCTGAGCTTTCCCATGATCTCTTCACCATGCTCTGTGGCAGTTTCCAGATGGCCCATCTTTAGTTTCCCATCAGAAAGGTTTACACAAGAATAGTAATACACAAAAATAATTTAAAATAGCAAGGCTCTTTTAGGCTTTAAGGCTCTTGCCTTAAATCCCAGCATTCAGCAGGCAAAGGCAAGCAAATTTCTGTGATTTTAAGGCCATGCTCTTCTATAGAAAAAATTTTCAGGGGAGTCAGGGGTTATACAGTGAAACCATGTCTTAAAAAATAATTCACATTTTTTTCTGTTGGCCAGGATTATTGGTAATAATATATGTATAGATAAAATAGGGCAGATTATCTCTATGGAGGTGACAGCAGTAAGCATATAAGTAAAGGTAGAGGAGCTAAGTGTTAGAAAGGAGAGAGATCCCTAGTCAACATTACAGGGATGATTATAGTGCTTGAGAACTGATATAATTATACTTTATGTCTATTCTTGTTGACACCTGACTCTCTCTGGAATGAACTATAATCCAGAAATGGAGGACACACTTCTGATCCAGATATTCAGGTAAGAAGAAAAACATGTCTTTGATCTGCATCTTAAGGTTGGAAGACACATACTGTTTATCCAGCCCTCGAAGCTGGATGGTATACTTTTAATCTGGGCCATACCTTCTGCTGGAAATTTATATAAGGACAATGGAAGAAGAAAGGGTTTGTTTGTTGCCTGCTTACACTCACCTTGTCAGCACATCCATTTCTTCATTGGGATTGGAATTCATTTCTTTGGGACTCGAGAATATACAGAAGACCAGCTGAGATACCCAGCCTCATGGAACTGAGCAGCTACTAGATACTCAGACTTTCCATTCACAACTAGCCATTGTTGAACTGTAACCTGTAAGATGTCTGTGTGTGTGTGTGTGTGTGTGTGTGTGTGTGTGTGTGTGTGTGTGTGGTGTGTGGAGAGAGAGAAGGGAGGGAGGGAGGGAGAGAGGGAGGGAGGAAGGAAGGGAGGGAAAGAAAGAAAGAAGCATTCTTCAGTAAGTTACTTAAATATGTCTGTATTAATCAGGGTACACACTTTGAGAAATTCCTTTCAGTGGAAGATATTTTTGTGCAAGGTGATTGATATAGGTCTTATTCTATTCTTATGCATGTGGACATCCAGGTTTTCCTGCACCATTTGTTGAACATGATTCCATTTTTCAGCATTCATTTTGGCATCTTTATCAAATATTAAATATACAACATTACCTGTAAAAACAAAACAAAAAAGGAGATTAGGTTGGTTGGTAGAAGCTTGAGCATGTAGTTAAAACATCAGAGAGCATTAAAAAAATAAAAGTAAATACAGCATTGAAAAGCTTTACTTATTTATCCAAAGCTGCTCAGGCCATATTAGTCACCTGATTCTTCAACCCAAATAAATCCACAGATGAAATCATTGTTTATTGTTCACAATCAATTATCCTTAATCAATGCCTGAAAAGGTATTCATTTTCTCACTCCCACTTGACCATGTGATGGTTTTGTCATCCAAAGCATCTTATCTTGTCTTTTGAATAAAATTTAAGGCTCTGCCTACTCCAGTGAAGGATCATCACGTGAGGCACTCTTGTATAACAAATAAAATATTCACTGCAGAAATGGAGAGGCTGTAGAGCATAGAATGATATTTTAGAGGAAAAAAAAAGATAGGTGGAAGATTTTGTTACAATCCAGCATAGATGTATTATGAAAAAAAATAGGAAAATTTGGTTTGCACATATTCTGGGAAAACCATCACCTCTTACTAATACTTCTAGGTACTAGAGAATAAACAAGAAGAAATGATGATATTGGTCTTCATCATAAGCAGTAGAATTTCTGATGTTACGTACAAGAACTCTAGGCCATCAGATCTGTAATACCTTATATATAAGAACTCTTACATGTCTGGTCGGTTTCTTCAGATACATTTTAGAATTTTTTCTTTGACAATTATGCTAAACTCTGCTCCCACCATTTATTTTTTTCATTGGTAGGCTGCTGTGATAACATAATCACTCAGTAAAAGATAATGACTAAGATTTGCTGAAAGAAATATGCCCCTTGTCTTCTTAGCCCAGAAATCAAAGAGAGTTTTCAATTTTTATATCCTATATAGATTCCAAAAATAAAATTTTTAGGTGAGGAGAAGTGAAGAAGACAAAAGGGAGTTTCAAATCTTATGTGTCTAGTGCAGGGTAAGTATACAGAGACCTGGGAGCAAGCCCTGGAGGCAGCAATGATCAATCAGAGTTGGTAGAGGTCAAGATAGGTTAAGGATGAACTCATGTCTTTAAAACTGCAAGGGATCAAAGTTAAGAAGTCAAGCCTGCCTGCACAAATTCAAGGAGAAAACATAAGTGGGATTGGACCAGTAGTTCAAAGTTGAAGTGAAAGTAAGATTTACAAATAAAACATTCTGAATATCTGTGGTGTTCTTGGTGTCTGAAAGGATCTAAATTGAATAGTTTATAACTTAATGGGAAAAATATACACATATATGGATCATTATAACAAAAGATAATTGTAGAAAATGGGAAATAGCGTTATAGAGACAAAGTATGAAGTTGAATCGGAAAACAGTGTTTTCAGAAATAATAAAACTCAAGCTGAGACTGTAATAATGCATAGCTTTTAGAAAATTAATGAATTTGAGGATACTCCTGGAAGAAAAGTTAAAATATCCAAAAGAATTAAGACACAGCAAGATAAGGCATGAAGTAGCTGACAAAAGATGCCACTATATTATGGTACAGAGGGCAGATAATAAGACAAGAGTTAAAAGGGCTTCCTAGTCCTTGTTAAAGACAGTAGGTAATAACTTTCTGCAACTATAAGAACAAAATTGTATATAGACTTTCAGTTAAGTCATTTCCTCTTATCTGTCTTTCCTCAGAATTAAAATCCCATCACTATAGCCCAACTCATATCTCATTACTTACCACAATATTATTTTAATTTTTTACTTTTGTTTGCCTGTGTTTTATAGCTTTAAATTTTTTAAAAAAAGGTTTTGTTACCGTGAAGAGCATTTGGGGAACAAAGAGTTTCTTCAAAGCACCTGTTATTATTCCAGAGAAAACAGAATTGATTCTCAGCACCCACATGGCAGCTCAAAATTCTTTGTAACTACAGTTCCAGGGGATCCATTACCCTTTTCTGGTCTCTGTGGGCACCACAAATACATGTGATACACAGTCATGCATGCAGGCAGATTACAAACACACAAAAGTAAAAAAGAAAAGGAAAAGCAGATTTTATTATAATACATATATATCAGTTGTTCTTTGCTTATATTCTTCCTTTGCTCAGCTTTCTCATTCTTCCTCCCCACTCCTGCTGAGCTTCTTCTTTTTCCTGAATAGTTCTTCTTTCCTGTTTCATATATGCACATTTAAATATAAATTTTTCATATGACAGAAGGCTGTGTTGTAATTCTTATCCCTTATTGCTTTCCCTTGTTTCACCCCTCACTTTAGATCCTCCCTACTTCCACATAGTTACCCCCTTCTTTCTTTTACATATGTTTATGTTTAAACTTACATTCTTCATATTAGACAAGTATATAAAAGTTGAAGGGAAAGTGATAATTAGTTATCAATATTGATCTTTCTGAGTAAGGTGTTGAAGGAGCTGCAGGCAGGCCTGCTTTTCGTCCTGCCCGGCTCCCGCACAGCTAGCTTTACTCCCGAAATAACAACACACAAACTGCATTCGTTTAAACTCTGCTTGGCCCATTTCTATTAATGTGTGTAGCACCACGAGGGGGTGACTTACAAGGAAGATTCTAGCCTATGTCCATCTTGGGTCGGATCTTCATCTCGTCTGCCCTAGAGAAGAGCCATCTGGTGTCTGCCTAACTTCCTCTCTTCCCATCATTCTGTTCTGTTTACTCCACCCACCTATTTTCTAACCTATCAGGCCAAGCAGTTTCTTTATTAATTAAACAATGAAATCAACAGATTGATATATGATACTCCCACATCAGTAAGGCTTATTTTGCTTAACATGATTATTGTTTATTCATCCATTTTTTTTCTGCAAATGACATAATATCATTTTTATGGCTGAATAAATTTCACTTTCCCCATGTACCACATTTCTCTTATTCATTTGTCTGATGATGGGTGTATAGGCTGTTTCCATATCTTGATTTCACATTGTCCATTGAGAATAGTGTTACAATAAAAGTATATGTGCAGATATATTTGTGGTTGATTAACTTAGATCCCAGAAGTAGTTTAGCTACTGGGTCAATGGTAGTTTTATTTTTAGTTAGTTGAGGAAGTTTCGTACTGATTTCTATTATAGAGTTTCTAATTGATGAGTTTAAAGAAATAATAACCTAATTTTTAATAGCTAATTCTAGAGTCTAACAGCCTTCCACCAAATAGCCTTTCAGTTCACTCATGTGTTGAGTAGTTAGCTTATAGGAATAGCCTTAATGACCACTGGGGAGACAAGATTGTACAACTGCACTGATGACTATCGATGGTCATCTGATTAATTTACGAAGGAGCATTGACTTCTGCATCTTACTCTGCATTTGAAACCACACTCTGTTGTGTAATTTTCTTTGACTAACGTACTTGTTATTCTCTAGTTAATTTGTTCAGATAGATAGGACAGAAAAAATAGTACTCATTGGTGCCATAGAAAAACCAGTGAGACTCCTTTCGATTCTATTTTTGATGACTGTGAAGGTACCTTTCTGAATGAAAGTCTGTCAAGAACAATTAATGACTTCCATGTGAGGTGAGGAGAATCAAGAAGGATGATAGTATATGAGAAAAGCCTAAAACAGTTATATTTAAACACATAGAAGAAAAAAGTAAGACTCAATCTTACTTTCATAGTAAGCTATGAAAGCAGAGTTATGAAACCAAGAAATCCCCCCCTCAAAAAAAATAGCTTATTTGAGAAGCAGTAAATGAGTACCAAAGAGTGAAATGAAAAAAATTCTGAAATACTTTAGGGAGTGAGAAGAACAGCAGAGTAAGTAAGACATAGGACAAAAACATTTTTTAATTGATATATGCAAAAATGTCATCTCAGTTAGGAATTGAAGTCTTATGGAATAAGAAAGATATGCCTTTGAATCTGGGAGGTGAATATTTTCGAAAAGAAACAATAACCAATGATGTCAAATTTTCAATAAAATTGTTAAACAAGAGAATTTAAGACAATAATTAAATGTAGATGTTCAGACCTCACTACTGGTATTATATCTTTAATTCATGATCTATAAGAGAAATCTCCCCAAACATGGATTACCATTGAAAATAAACTCAACTAAATTAAGATTAAGGGGTTTTACCACAGAGAAACCCTGTCTTAAAAAAAAAAGATTAAGGGGTTTTGCCTATCCCATTAAAAGCTTTTGAAGCTGGAAAGATTCTATAAGGCAAAGGACATTGTCACTAAGACAAAACAGCAATCTACAAAATAGGGAAAGATCTTTACCTACCCCACATCTGACAGAGGATTGATATCTAAAATGTATAAAGAACTCAAAAAACTAGACATCAAAATATCAAATAATCGTTTTAAAAATTGATACAGATTTAAACAAAGAATTCTCAACAGAAGAATCTCAAATGGCTGAGATATACTAAAAGAATTGTTCAACATCCTTAGCATCAAGGAAATGTAAATCAAAACAACTCTGAGATATCATTTATACCTGTCAAAATGGCTGAGATCAAAAATGCTAATGACAGCCTATGTTAAAGAGGGTGTGGAGTAAGGGGAACACTCCTCCATTGCTGGTGGCAGTGCAAACTTGTACAGTTTGGAAATTGATAGGGTTATTTCTCAGAAAACTGGATATCAATCTACCTCAGGACCCAGAACTACCACTCCTGAGCATATACCCAAAGGATGCACAATCATACTATAAAGTCATTTGCTCAACTATGTTCATAGCAGCATTATTTGTAATATCCAGAACCTGGAAATAATCCTGATGTCCCTCAGCTGAAGAAGGAATCAAGAAAATGTGGTACATTTACATAATGGAGTATTACTTAACTGTAAAAATCAATAACACCAAAAATTTTGCAGGCAAATGGATGGAACTAGAAAGAAAACCTTGAGTGAGGTAATCCAGATTCAGAAAGCCAACTATGGTATGTACTTACTCATAAGTATATATTAGATGCAAATCAAAGCCTAACCAGACTTCCAGAGAAGGTAGGTAACAAGAAGGATGTGAAGAGCAATACATTGATCACCCTGGGATTGGGAATAAGAAGAGATTTCCTGAGTAAATTGGGGTAAAAGGGGTGGCAAAGAGAGTGTAAAGAGCATTAGAACATTCAGGAATGGGGTAGTCAATGGGGGAGGGATGGAGTATGAGAACAAGAAAAGAGATACCTTGATAGAGAGAGCCACTTTGGGGTTAGGGAGAAACCTGGTGCTAGGGAAATTTTCAAAAATCCACAAGTGTAACCCTATTGTGAGGTAATGGTCATATAACCTGTAAAGATTTATCACTGTATTGTTTTAACAATACACTTATTGGCCAGTAGCCAGGGAGGAAGTATAGGTAGGGTGACCAGAATAGGAAAATTTTGTGAAGAGGAAAGTCTCAGTCTGCAGTTGTCAACCAGACACAGAGGAAGCAAGATGAGAATGCTTCACAGATAAAAGGTACCAAGCCATGTGTTTGTCAAAGATAAGAATTATGGATTAGTTTAATATGTAAGAGTTAGTTAATAAGAAGCTTGAGCTAATAGGCCAACCAGTTTATAATTAATGTAGGTCTCTGTGTGCTTCTTTAGGACCAAACAGCTGCAGATCAGGAGGGACAGAAACCTCTGTTGACATAAGCCCAGTTAAGATTGCTGGCAATAGTGGAGAGGGTGCTTGAATTGGCCTTCACCTGTAATCAGATTGGTGAATACCCCAACTACCATAATGGAGCCTTTGCCCAATAACTGATGGAACTAGATGCAAGATTCACAACTAAGCACCAGATTGAACTGAAGGAATCCAGTCAAATGGAGGGAGAAGGGAATATATGAGCAAGTGAGATCAAGATGATGATGGAGAAATCTACAGAGACAGCTAAAACAAGCTGGCGGAAACTCATGAACTCTAGACTGACAACTGCAGAGGCTCCACGGGAACAACCTAGGCCCTTGATATGTGGGAAACAGTGGTGAAGCTTGGACTATCTGAGGAGACACTGGTAATTAGGACAAGGATCTATCACTGACTGACACAAGAGCTAGTTTGTTGGAGCCCATCCCCTGTGATTGGATGCCATGTTCAGCTTTAACATAGATGGGAGGGGCTTGGTCTCCCCCAACTTAATGCACTGGTGTGTGAGTCTTTGTTGACTCATCTTCAGAGCCCTTATTATTTGACTGGAGTGGATGGGAGGTGACTGGGGGTGGGGGAAATAAGGGGGAGTCAGAGGAGGGGTAGGAGGGAGAACTGTGGTTAGAATGTAAAACAAAGTTTAAAACTTTCCCCTTTAAGAAAAAGGGAAAATGATCTCATTACCTAGATCAAACAATAACACAAGATCAATTTGGAAAATTTTATATTATGATTTTTATAATTACCTATGTGTATGTAATACACACACACACACACACGAGAGAGAGAGACCTAACACTTTAATCAGGCCTAATGTACTTTAATAAAACAATGATATAACATGATAGAATATATTAAGACTCATGTATAATAGGCGTTGGCCTCAGTTTATGGTATTATTGAATAGTAACTAACCTATAGTGATTAGAGCTTTATCAATATACTTATGGGATGGCACACTCTGAAATATTATGTCTTTTCAGCCCTACTAATTACTCTTTATGCCTCCCAGCCACCATAAAGTGAGCTCTGCCATACCCATCTGCCATGAAGGCTTTATCTTTTTGTTTGTTTTTTGTTTTGTTTTGTTGTGTTGTTTTGAGACAAAGTTTCTCTGTAGCTTTGGAGCCTGTCCTGGAACTAGCTCTGTAGACCTGACTGAACTCAAACTCACAAAGATCTGCCTATCTCTGCCTCCCGAGTGCTGGGATTAAAGGCATGTGCTACCACCGCCTAGCTGAAGGCTCAATTTTAACACTGGACATGAAAGCAATGGAGCCAGAATACTGTGGCCTGTAATTCCTAAACTCATGAGCCAAAATAATCCTTCCCTTCTCTAAGTTGTTTATCACAGGGATTTTGGCATCTTGAGTAATAGTTGCTAATATATATCATCTGTAAATCATGCCTCAATGTATTAGCCTTAAATCAAACACATTGATAGTCTTAAACAACACTGACTAGAACACGACAAACTTGCAGTACTAAAACCCATGCAATACTAAATGGCATATTGTTAAGATGCAAATACTGAAGGTAAAGTTATAAGAGAAATATGAGGAATCAGTGAAGTGGCAACATGAAGAAGGGAAAGGTTTCTACAAGGTAGTAATTGCTGAGAGACATTTCTGTGATACAAGCAACATTTTTATTAAATAAAATAATGGTACACAGGTGCACAGAAATATTTTTCTTTTATATTTTTAGGAGTGCTGAGGATGAAGCCTAAGTCCTGACACTTGAGTCAAGATGCCATAGTGTTTTTTTGTTTTCAAAATTGTTTTTATATATTTCATATACTCTTCATCATGTATTTCATAAGTTTTAGAAAATTGTCAAATAAATATAAATACGATGCTATCAGAGTTACCACTTTGAAACATCCTTGAAATTATTAAAAGAAGACACAGTAAACGATGCTTCTGAGCTTTGCAGTCTGACAAATTAGCTGTTGCTACAAAGCAAAAATGTAAATACAGTATTATTTTCCTAGCAAGCCAGATCACAAAGATTCCTTGGGTCCCAAAAACAAATGTGTAATTGAACTGAACTCCAGAGGGTTAAGCACCACAAAGCCAGAACAACTGTTCACCTAGCACCATATCAGAGTCAAACAATGGCTACAGAGGGCAGGAAACAAATTCTTGCAACTAATTCAAGAAGGTTCATGGAGCTTAGAAGCATACAAGCAGCCACCCTGAACACTCAGTGGAAGGAGGATAGGAAAAACAAAATGAAATAGTCTGACCAAAAAAAATTAAAAAAAAAACCCTTCTCTCCATTAAGACCATAGTGGGAAAATTATGTAGAGGAATTTTACTTTAAAAGAAACAGAGATTGGCTCCAAACAAATCAATAAGCACTTAAAAGTCAATGTTGACCTTTCCTTGGATCAGATACTGGTGGATGGATACTGTAGTCACACATATAATCTTAGTCTTAAAATAATTTGCTGCAGAAAAACAGGAAAGAAGTGAATGGTATGATATTCACAAATTTCCAGATGAAGAAAACTCAGACAAATTTCACCATTTCCTTTTATTTTTAAACTTCCAATAACTTGAAATCCTCCAGTGCAGAAAATGTGAATAAGAATTCAAGTACTTGGACTGTCAGCTGACAAATCTTTAAAGAATTGGAAAAAACTGAACAAAGTGTTCATGTCTGTGATCTCAACAAACAGGAGGATAATGCAGGAGGATTACTGTTCAGTTTGAGGCTATTCTTGCCTGTAAAATGAGTTCCAGGAGACCTTGGACAACAGACTGAAACCCTGTTTCCAAAACCAAACCAAAAATTAGAGGTAAACAAAATTGGATTGATGGTACACATGTGGAGATATTTTTCTTGAGCTGAATAAAAGGGGACAAAGAAATAACAGGTAAAAGAATATTGTCTAACATTATTTAAGAGTCTATAATTACCCTGATATTCAAACCATACAAAGACACTACTAAGAAATAAAATTACAAACCAATCTCTCTTATGGACATTGATGCTCAAATATTCAACAAAATACTGGCAAACCAAATCCAAAAACACTTTAGAAAAATCATCCATAATGATCAAGTAGGCTTCAATGTAGAGATGCAGGGATGGTTTAACATATGAAAATCTGTCAATGCAATCCACCATATAAACAAACTGAAAAAAATCTAAATCATCATCTCCTTAGATGCTGAATAAGTCATTGACAAAATTCAGCATCCCTACATATAAAAGTCTTAGAAAGAGCAGGGATTCAAGGAATATACCTAAACATGATATATAGCAAGCCAATATCCAACATCAAATTAAATAGAAACTCGAAGTAATCAAACTGAAATCAGTAATAAAAGAAGGCTGTTCACTCTGTCCATATCTATTCAATATAGTAAAAGTTCTATAGTAAAAGTTCTACCTAGAGCAATAAAACAGCAAAAGGAGGTCAAGGGGAATACAAATCAGAAAACAAGAAATCAAACTCCTGTAGTGGAGTAAATGAAGGCAGACAGATCAATTGGTAGAGCATGGGACTCTTAATCTCAAGGTCATGGGTTCGTGCCCCACGTTGGGCACAACTCTGTTGTAATAGGAGTGGCGGGGCTGCATCCCTGGCAACCGGCCACCCACATGACTAGCTTTACACCCAAAATAATTACATGGAAACTGTATTCATTTAAAAACTGCTTGGCCCATTAGTTCTAGCCTCTTATTGACTAGCTCTTACATATTGATCTAACCCAGTTCTAATAATCTGTGTAGCCCATGAGGTGCCTTACCAGGGAAGATCTTAACTTGCATCTATCTGGAGTGGGAGAACCATGGTGACTCCTAACTCGGCTTCTTTCTCCCAGCTTTCTGTTCTGTTTACTCCACCCACCTAAGGGTTGGCCTATCAAATGGGTCTAAGCAATTTCTTTATTAATTAACCAATGAAAGCAACAGATTAGAAAGAAATCACTCCCACATCAAACTTCCACTATTTGCTGATGATATAATAGTATATATAAGTGACCCCAAAATTTCTACCATGGAACTCATACAACTCATAAACACTTCAGTAATGTAGCAGAATATAAGGTTAACTCAAAACTTTTATACAGATGATAAACTCAAAGATAGAAACTTCTGAGAAGTCAGAAAAAAAATCACACTTCACAATAGCCACAAATAACATAAAATATCTTGGCATAATCCTAACCATACAAGTGGAAGACCTATGTGACATAACTTTAAACCTTTGAAGAAATAAATTGAAGAAAACACTAGAAAATGGAAAGATCTACCATGCTCTTGGGTACGTAGAATTAACATAGTAAAAATGGCAAGGGTACCAAAAGCAATGCATAGACTCAATGCAATGCTCGTGACATACCCTGCGAAATTCTTCACAGACCATGGAACACACACACACACACACATCTCTATATATGTTGTCTATCTATCTGTATATGTATATGTTATATGTAAAAATGTATTAATAGTTATAAATGATACACTAAATATTACGTGTATTTCTGAATACTTATAAAAAGAAAGAATTGATACCAAATAGTAAAATTGGTAAGAATGGGACAAGGAAGGGCTCATGAGTCCTATCCCTAACTGATCAGTTGATGGGATAGATGTGCCAAATTTTAAACAGCATCAAAAGTTTCCCAGATGTTTTTGGATAAATGGAGCCAAAAAATGGCTGAGATGCTGAGTAAGAGTTGCAATCCCATAGTAAATCAAGTTGATTAACACGATGAAGATAATAGTTCATATACAAGGGTTATTCTTTGTTGGAGCTCAGAGGCTGTTAATTTCTATGAAAACATTCAGTACCTATCGATGCCATAGCTGCAGAAGTCAAAATGACAAACTTGCACACGATTTTAAGTACGACTTTCATTTGTATTTTTCATGTAGTTTTTAATTATTATAATTTTCACTAAGAAACAGTGATGGTTAACAGTGACAACCAGTTTTATTTATTCTAGAATCTGTGAAGACCTAAGCCTCTGGGTATGTCTCAAGAAAGTTTCTAGGTTGAGTTTATTAAATGCAGAAGACCTAACTTATACATTGGCACTATCATTCTATGTTCTTGCTGGAGTAATAGAGAGGGAGCAAGCTTAGTAAAACATTCATCTCTGCTTCCCAGCTCTGATGAAATATGACTGTCAGCCTCAGTTTCCTGCAGTCATGATTTCCTAGCCATGGTGGGCCATACCTTCTAGCAAAACCAAAGAAAACATGGCTTTACTCTCCTGGTGTTTATTCACGACAATGAGAGAAATTACTAGGACAGGCTGAAGATGCCCATTAGGAGAGACAGGTAAAGATTTTTCCTAATTCACCTGGGAATGCCTTTGCATTTGCTTTTATTTTCTCCATTTTCTTCCTTGCAATAGGTTGCAATAGTTTACCAGGTGTATTGTATCTCTAAGCAGCCAGTTTTCCTTGGAATTGTGTAGTGTAGCAGCATTATTGAGTAATATAATTTTCCTGAGATTTTGTCCACTAGGAAAATTCAAGAAAGTTATCCTGAATCCTTAATATGTTCTAAACATCCATGTCATGAGGCTGGCTGCATGAATGACTTTCATGTAAAATTCGTCTTTAAAGGAGGGTAAAGACAGTGGAAGTGATCATTTATAATTGACTAATACAGAAAGTTACTCTAAAGAGAGACCTACTATTTCTTCATTTGGAAATTATCCCTGGCTTTTCTCAGGGACACTTTCATGCACAGTAAGAGAGTAAAGTAATCACTCATTAAGTGTTCTACTAAATGAAGGGCCACCCAAACAAGCCCTTAACCAAATAAGCTTCAATTATTCATAGCTCACTTATCACAACATATTTTCAAAAACACTATCAAACACCTAGGTAGAAACTCCCATTTTTTTCTAGAACAGGCAATAATAAAACTTTATATTCCAAAAACTATGTGTGTGGTATGTATGAATACCATATCATGAATTTTATTTGTCTTTGAATGCATACAACTTTATGCTTGTACATATGTATAAATCATCTTCAGTTTGTGTGACCGCCATGGGTAGGTCACTAGTCTAGTAGTCGTGACCCACCCTGGCAGCCTGTTACTCCAGGGTCTCGGAGGGGCGCTACCTGGAAGATATGAGCTAAGATAAAGGAATAAGGCCAAGCAAAGATTTGTCAAAGCCTCCGTTTATTAGGGACAGGGTTACAGCTTATATAGTCCCTGGATAAGGGATTCGGGGGGCAGGGGAGCGGGATCTTGCCGCGTGGTCCCGATCCCGAGGTTTAGGTTCCTCAGGTTCATCACGTAGGCCAGGAAGTCAGGTGTTGATTCTCCTGGTCAGGAAGTCGCAAGTTGACACACCTAGTTCTCTCTAGATTGTCTGGAATTTGGGATGGGTCTGCTAACAGATTAAGTTCGTTAGCAATTAGCGAATAGCTAATTGGGTGTGGAGCAGATTTTGCCAATAGAACTATTCTTAACATAATTATGGGTGTGGGGTTCCCTGCAGGCCCCCCAAGGTGATTCCTGGAATAATCTTTAGGGGAGAAAACGGCTTCTAACAAGTTTGCTCTATAAATCCACACTATTTTCCAATGTTTGACAGGTTGGTTCAAACTTTGTGGTTTAATCGTGTGGTGGTTATACTTCTCATCAAATCCATATTAACTTGTTGTAATCATTTTATAATATTCAAAATGTCATGTAATGATTTTTTTTCTTTTTCTTACTTTTCATGTGTAGGGTGCATGCGTTTGTGCTGGTGCCCATGCATATTTGTGTGTATGCATGTGGAAATCAAAAGTTGATATCTGGTATATCAGCATCACTCTCCACCTTCATTTCTCTCTTTATTTTCTCATACAGGTCTTTCAGTGAACCGAGTCTCAACTATTGGGTGAACGAGTTCACCAGTGAGCCCAGGAATTGTCCTCTCTCTATCTCTGTGGCAGTAGAATTTTAGACATATGGCAACACACCCAGTTTATTTTTAAAATGTGGATTGAACTCAGCAACTAACTCATAGCAACAAATAACCTCCTTAAAAATCCCTTTGTTGGGTTAGCAAAATGGATGGGTGGGTAAAGTACTCACTGTGTAAGCATGAGGACCTGAGTTGGGATCCCCAGAAACCTCATAAAAGTCAAGTGCCTATTTCTCCTCATGCACTCCCAGTGCTTAGATGCAGAAACTGAGAGGCCCTGGAGCTGACTGGCTGCTTAGTCTAGCTGAATGGGCAAACTCCAGAAACAGGGAGATGCCTTTTCTGAAAGGTAAGGTGAAGTGATTGAGCAAGACACTTGATATCAACCTCTGGCTTCTATATATACACAGATTCAGACTGTGCACACACACACACGTAAATATATTCATGACAGCTTATACTCTGATTCCATAGAATGTCATAAACAATTGATTGCTCAAATGATATGTGAATTAATGCTTGCATAGTTACTGTCAAATGTTTTCTGCTATTGTCTGTCCTTGATACCTAATAAATTTTATATTTTTATAGAATTCAAGAGGAAGCATATGTCTTTCAGCACCCCGACGAACACAGGAGATGGCTATTTATTTGTACGAGTACCCCAGAAGGACTGTTCTGCTGTAATACTCTGATTTTATATTTTTACTGAAAACTTATATTTCTATTCATGGATTTTACAAGTTTGCTAATGTGACTCTGAAACTGTACAGTGCTTTGTGTCCCACTGATTTATAGAAGGCTCTAAGGATTATAATCTTATTCATTATACATTAAAATAATTTTTTTTCAAAATTTAATTTTTAAAATGTTTGAGATTTTCATAATTTATACAAGGTATTGTCATCCTATCCACCCTATTAATTCCTCTTGTCTCCCTCTCAATCCTCTTGATCCCTTTTTCTCAGATGGCTCTTCTCTTGCTTCTTTGCTGTGTGTGTGCTCAAATATATATGGTGTGTGTTCAGAGTTACAGCAGCTATGTTGTATCCAGAACACTAGATTTCATGTCATTTCTCTGAACCTTCCAACTCTTATGAATGTTCTGTCCCCTTTTCCACAGTATTCCTTGGGTCTTGGAGAGGAAGATACAGATATATCTTTTAGGGCCATGCTTTCAGCAATATTGGCTTAACACACCATTAAAATTGAAATTTTGTCCTACCAACTTATCTTGTCTTGGCATTTTGGTTTTTGCATTTTATTTCTAAAACCTTTTAGAACATAATTTTCAAAATAATCTGTCAGCAATTTTCACATATTTTATTTTTTCATTTACTTAATTTTTTATAAAAAATGTTTTCAGTTAGAATTATAACACTTTGCTCCTTTTCTTCCTTCTTCTCACTCCTCTCAGTCACCTGTTCTCTAAACTACCCACGACCCATCTTAAATTAATAGCTTCTTATCTTTTATTGTATTTGTTACATAATGTGTGTATGCATAAATACATGTGTGTATATGATTTCAAGGTTGACCACTCTGCATTGAGCAATAAAGGACGGAACTAATCCCTGCGACAAGCCAATTCTTATGCCAGTAATCTAGACTTGCCTGTGGTTCACTATGTGTGGTATTCTGGCACATAAAAAAGTTCTGCCCCATTTTCCACAATGTTCTCAGAGCCGTAGATGCAAAGAGCTGTGATGTACATTGTTTTAATGTTCTAAATTTCTAGCCAATTAACCCCCCAAACTTACACACTAAATATCTTTAAGATCTATTTTTTTTTCTCAAATTAGTAAATAAATATAAAAGTATTTCCAAAAATAAGACTTGTCAATCATGGATCAGGAAAGAGCTTCTGGAACCTTGAGCATGACAAGTAGGTGTCCATAAAGGCCAGAAGAAGGTGTCAGATCACCAGGAGCTGGAGTAACAAGAGCTGTTGCAGCTGGAGAGATGGTTCTGTGGGTAAGAGCTCCTTCTGATTTCCCAGAGGATCCAGTTAAGTTCCCAGGCTTCATGCCTGGTGTCTCACAACTGCCTGTTATTTCAGCTTCAGGGCATCCAACACCTCTTCTGGACTCCTCTGGGACTTGTACATACCCATACCACACAAACACACCCAAAATCAAAAACAAAAATTAGTCTATAAAATAATAAAAAAATCAAAAATTTCCTTAGAAAACAGAAAGTAGAATGTTCCTAAGCATTGATATTCTCCAGTATACTCTATTACCAGTTTTTCAAAATATATCCCCTTGCCACCAAGTATTTTCTTGATACTACAGTGATATAGCTGAGGTTGCCAAGAGCTATAGAAAAACTTTAGTCACCTAAGCAAAAGACTTTACATTTATCTCAAAGTATATATTATCTGTTTCGCATCTGTTCAGTCTTTAAATACAAAGTAATCTCCACATAGATAGTCAGTTTTACACAGACCACTGCTCTCTTTATCTGCCACCTTAGTCATTTTCAGATCTAGCATAATCTCAGGTGTAAGAAAAAAATTACTCTGGGACAGGGTAAATTTAGACATAAATAACACAAACATAAATTATAAAACTGTTCTAGAAGGGACCAGGAATTCAGATAGGAAGCCTTGCTTGGGACCTTGATTCATGTAGAAGGAAATCCCATGTACACTGCAAACATTGTCTATCCCCTTCGCTTAGGTATAGTGTCCTGTATGTCCCTTGGGTTGATTTGTTTTTGAACGGTTCATGTCTTATTTTACAAAAGCATAGTGTGAGTTTTGAATCAATTATAAAAACTGGACTGTCTAAATTCATAAAAATTATTTTATAATTTTTAATAGTCTCTGCAATGTTGTCAATGTTTGACTCGTACATGTTAATTGCTGCTGTTTATTTGTTCCACATTTAACATTCATATTTCATATTATCTCAACATTTTCATCGATCTTTAATGTAATGCCTTGTTTTGTATTTCTTATCCAACAGAGCCCTTAGTACACTAAGCAGTTACTCTAAATTCCTGGTCCAGTAATTTCAAAATCCACTCATTCCTTAAGTCTGTCAGTGATGCTTGCCATGTTTCAAATTGATGTAAGTGTGTGTATTGGGGGGGGGATATTTGGGTGTTTGAGTGTGTGAATTCACTATCATATGACTGTTGGTTTGCTCTATCTTTTGTTATGCCTTAACTAATTTTGCTTGGTAGCCAGATATGTTCTCCAATACAATAATAGAATGATCTACTTATTACACAACGATTCCTTCTTCTCTATAGTCATCAGGAATATAATGCTATATTCTTTTGTATTTTGGTTTTTCCTTTCTTTCTTTCTTTCTTTCTTTCTTTCTTTCTTTCTTTCTTTCTTTCTTTCTTTCTTTCTCTCTCTCTCTCCTTTGTTTTTATTTTTCTTGAATCTTCACTGTTGGATCATCATTAAATTCCTGGAAGCAAAGCTCATAGAAGTCCTGAAACTTTTGGTGTATAATTTATTAGATTGATAGATGGAATTGATCAGTTTTCCTCTGGGAGAAGACCCCTGATAGGTTATCTAGTCCTTATGTGATCAACCCTAAACGTATATTCATATGAACACATAAATGGACTCAGAAGGTCGTGTGTGTGTGTGTGTGTGTCACAGTAATTAAAAAGAAGCAGTGTTAATTTGAGATAATTCGTGGGCTTGAAATGCGTAGGTGGAAATGATGTAAACGCAATACTTGTGCATGAAATTCTAAAAAAAACATAGTGGAAAAAAGTAGATAAGAATTTGTCAGCCGGGCGGTGGTGGCGCATGCCTTTAATCCCAGCACTCGGGAGGCAGAGACAGGCGGATCTCTGTGAGTTCGAGACCAGCCTGGTCTACAGAGCTAGTTCCAGGACAGACTCCAAAGCCGCAGAGAAACCCTGTCTCAAAAAACCAAAAAAAAAAAAAAAAAAAAAAAAAAGAATTTGTCATATTCTTTGTAAGATGATTAAATGTTTTAAAATATCAAGAGACAGGAAATTGTATATAAAATATATTTCCTTTAGAATCTTTTGAATGGTTTCTCAATCTGTTCAAGCACAAACACACACCACACACACACACACACACACACAGAGAGAGAGAGAGAGAGAGAGAGAGAGGGAGAGAATTTTTTGAAACATGTCACTCAGCATTTGACCCTTTCTGCATGTTCTGAGTTACTGGAACATTTCAATGACCCCATCAGTTGTAAGCTAAGAAAACTAATGTGAAATCCTGAGGCTGTGATGACAATGTTATAATAGTCTTTGTGACTTTCAGAGTTGTGTCAAGAAGGCAAAAAGATCAAGTAAAATTCCAATTAAAACACACTGCAAAAAAGTTCTGTACAAAAGGCTGACTTCATTAAATACTGGCATTAAATATGTATTTCTTTTAAGAATGAGGCCTTTTGACTCCGTGAAGAGAATACTTTTTATTACTGAATAAACATGGAAAATTTAGGCATGAAATGGATTTAACTCATTCTAAACTGGAACCCCAAGAACAATGACTACTTTCTCAACATTATCATTTGTTAGTAAAAGGAATCCTTTAATCAAGATCCTAATGATATTTCTCACTCATCTGCTTTAAATGGGGTTCCAAGCATCAAGTTCCAAGCTTCACTGCCTATTAATATCACTTGAGGAATTCATAGTTCTCAATGTCAACTTGGTAACCCACAGCAATCAGGTCATGATGTGTACACATGGAAATAGAAAAAAAGCTAATTTAATGGTCCCTGGTGGAACACACACACACAGAGAGAGACAGAGAGAGAGAGACAGAGAGACAGAGACAAGGTGGGGGGCTTCCCATTTGGGTGCAGCATTGTTAAACAATACTTCTGAGAAAACTCAGAATTTCTCGGACCACTGGTATGCTTAGGAATCTAAATGTAGTTGATTCCTTCCCAAACTACTCAAAGGGAGTCTCTATGTGTTTTATCAGGTGTAGAGGTGCTTCTCCTTGTTGAGCTTGATTACCACTATTGCAAAGTATACAATATATAGTCTAAATGGGCAGTTCTCAACCTCCTGTAAATAGGCCCATGATTCTATGCACTCTTGCAGTTTATCCCATGAGCTACAGCACTTCACGTTCCATGATGCTGAGATTAAGATGAGTGGGACTGAAAGTGGAGGAGACAGCAGATAAGAGGCAGAAGAGTAATACACTTGGGCTCACTGATTCTAGCTTTGCTTCCTTATGTTACTGATTGACTAAGTAAACTTGGGTAACTGAGACACCCTCCCTTTCTCTTTCAAAGGCTATATATAACAGAAACAGGCTGCTGTAGATGGATAGACTTAAACTGTATTGCAACATTTTTACCATTATTTGGTCATCATCATATTTCATTTGCAGTACATTCTTGAGAAAAAAAATGCTACCATGTGTGGCATAAGCCTTCAGTTCAGTGACAGAGAGAGCTACACATTTCTAATTTCCTAATGAGGATGAGACTAGATAAGCTGGAAATTATTGACTTTTCTTAAAGCCATTATAGAACTGCAGAAATCAATGAATCCTAAGTGTGGAGAAAGGCCACCACTTTCCAGGAAAGAAAAGACTGGAGAATTGTATGAACATAGATACAACATAAGTCAGTAGTAGTATATGTGTTTTTTTTTTGTAAAAAAAAGTCACTAAATGCCAATTGTGAGTTACACTGAGAATATAAAGCCAGTGTACATGAAATAGACTATTAAAATTGTCCTGCCACAAGAAAAGAAATTGAAATTGTAATTTATATAACACCCCCAAAAAGAAAGCTTGTGCCCAGAAAATATCACTGATAAAATTATAATACACAGGTTAAGAATTATACAAACTCATATTTTCAGGATATTTTCCTGAATGTGTTAGCAAAAATGCACATACAAATTTACATTCACTCATTCACTAAATATCTGAATAAAATTTCTAGTGGATTTGTGCATAGACATTAAAAACTGGACACAACTCAGATGTTTTTGAAAGATGTAAATGGAAAAATTATGTGACAACCACACTATGGAATACCATATAGAAAAGAAAAGACACAAGCTATTGATGCAGACAGTTTGGACAAATCTGAGAGGAATTACGCACATAAAAGAAGGCTAGTTCCATGTCAATGACAGGCAGAGAAAATAAAGGTGATCATATAAAGATAAAGAACACCAAACCTGGTGATCTTCACTCCAATTTTGTAATGCTCATAAAAGTAAAAGAGAACTTACTTCTGAAAATTGCCTTCCTGCATGCTGTGGTACATACATGCAGACACACACACACAAACACACAAACCTCTCTCTCTCTCTCTCTCTCTCTCTCTCTCTCACACACACACACACACACACACACACACACTCACGAGCAAAATACTTTTTGAAATCAAGACTAAGTTAAGAGCATTATAAACAAGGGAGAAAAGGAAGGAAGAAACAACCAGTATCCGAAAGTCACAAACTGAATGATTTTTATTTGCCTAACGTTCTTAAAATAACAAAATGTTAAAAAGAAGAAGAAATTAGTAGTTGCCATAGGCTACAAAGGAAGTAGGGCAGTGAGAGAAATGACTGCATGTCAAAAGGGAAACACACAATACCTTTGTGATGATGGAAATGTTCTGAGTGTCAATACAACCATATTATACTACAGTTTTTAGGATCATCTTATTGAGAGAACCTGGGTAATGACTCCACAAGATCATTTTTCTTCTTTCCTAAAACCGTGTTTGACAGGCTGGTATGGTGGCTCAGTAGGTTATAGTACATGCTGCCAAGTCTGATGACCTGGGTTTGAGGCCTCGAATGCACATGATGGAAGGAGAGGACTGGCTCCGAAAAGTTGTTCTCTGACTTTCACATACGTATGCTATGGCATGCACACAGCCACATGTATACAAGCACATGTAGGTACACAAATGAATAAATGTAATAAAAATTTAGGATTATGTGAATCTACAACTTCATCAAGATGCTTTTAAACTCATTAAAATAAGGAACTGTCTCATTGGAACTGTGCATCTTAGAAATGAGAGGGGAAAAATCAAAATTCATATCAATTACACAGCCATATAAATCACCCAAAACATAAACAACTCCATAAAAAAGTGTCCAGTGAATTATGGTCCAATTAACTTGTGAAAGATTACCTTTTCTAGTAATCTTGAATTCACGTTTAAAATATGAAATGTATTTTGAATATTTATGTGCTCTGGATCAAGAGGGGAAAGGAATGGATAACTCACTTATGGCATATTCGTCCACTTCAGTAAAAAGTTTAAGAATGTCATGCATGCACACGGCCCCCAATTCTGAGCCTGTAGTCTAAAACATCACACCAGGGACTTTTGTAAACCAATGTCACTTGCTGCTGTATCCGCCCTATGGCCCTATGGTCTGTTTCTCTGATATCTTTCCCAGCCTATTTATTCCCCTGGCTGGGTATATGTCTGCACTAGACCTCATTACACTGAGCCCTCACTCCTGTCCCTGCCCTTCTTTCTGTTGCCGGAAGAGGGCACCAGACCTCATTACAGATGGTTGTGAGCCATTATGTGGTTGTCTGGAATTGAACGTTTGGAGGAGCAGGCAATGCTCTTAACCACTGAGCCATCTCACCAGCCTCTTTTCCACTTTTTAAACTAAACCAGGTTTACTCGATGTGATATGTAGATCACATCTGCATTCCTCTAACATGTGGAGCACAGGGGTCTCCATGGACCTATTGGCCGTTCGTGTACCTCATAGAGGAGGTCTAGATAAATTGTTTCTCTGGCTTTAAATTGGGTTAACCTTTGGCTGGTGTTTGTAGTCCCTTATATGTCTTGGACGTGAGTTCTTCATCAGGCACATGAACGTGCCAGTATTTTCTTCTTCTAGCCATCTTGCCTTACTCTCCTTGGCGGTGTCTCTGAAGCATGCTGGCGCTTTAATGTCCTAACACAAAGCTTTGCCTGATCCAGTCACAACGACGTGTGCCCATGTGTTTTTCTTAGAATTTGCACATCTCATTTCACACTTTTAATGTTGCATTCTGAGTGAATTTTATTGGTGGTGTTTCATAGTCACCAGCACCTGTTTTTTTTTTTCATGTGTGGATACCAAATTGCCCCAGAATCATTTCTTGTTTGAAAAAAAAAATGTCCTGGAACTAGCTCTTATAGACCAGGCTAGCCTCGAACTCACTGAAATCTGCCTGCCGCCTCTGAGTGCTGGGATTCAAGGCGTGCACCACCACAGCTAAATATATTGCTTTTAAGAATGATTTTGCAGAGATCGGGGAGTGCCTGCCTTCCAGGAAGGTCTCAAGGTTCCCAGTAAGGGAGCTTGGGCACCTACAGCTGGTGCTCCAGGATCTCCAGTGGTCTCCTGGACCCCGCGCTGCCTCCCACCACCTTCCTCTTGTCCCCGGATCTTGGAGCTACCAGGCAGCCCTGGTTAGGTGCTGAGGAATTCCATCTGGACGGGCTATCCACCCAGAGTGGGGAGTGCCTGCCTTCCAGGCAGGTCTCAAGGTTCCCAGTAAGGGAGCTTGGGCACCTAGAGCTGGTGCTCCAGGGTTGCCATCTGAGTTGTGCTGAGGAGTTCCATCTGGACGGGTTGGTTCCTGTTTCTACACTGAAGAGATACACCCAGAGAGTCAGTCACAGCAAAGACTGGACCAAGACACCAGGCCTCTCCTGGCTCCATTTGAAGCAAGAGATGGGAAGGCGCCAATACAAGAATTCCTCCAACAACCTGAAAGGCAACATGACATCACCAGAACCCAGGGATCCCGAAATAAGAAGAATTGTACACCCTACTCCAGAAGAATTAGAAGAAATCGACTCAAAAATGAATTATATGAAAATAATAGAGGACCTTAAACAGGAGGTGAAAAACTGCCATAAACAATTAAAGATGACAAACAAAAAAGTAGAGGAAATGAATAAATCGCTCAAAGATACCCAAGAAAACCAAGAGAAGCAAGAAAAAGCAATCAAACAGATAAGGGAAGCGGTTCAAGACTTAAAGAATGAAATGGAAGTAATGAAGAAAACACAAACCGAGGAAAGGATGGAGATGGAAAACCTGGGTAAACGAACAGGAACCACAGAGACAAGTACTACCAACAGATTACAAGAGACAGAAGAAAGAATGTCAGACACTGAAGATACCATAGAGAAAATAAACACACTGATCAAAGAAAATAGCAAAACCAACAAATTCTCATCACAAAACATTCAGGAAATATGGGACACAATAAAAAGACCAAACCTTAGAATAATTGGGATAGAAGAAGGAGAGGAAGTACAGCTCAATGGTCCAGAAAATATATTTAATAAAATTATAGAAGAAAACTTTTCCAACCTAAAGAAAGATATTCCTTTGAAGGTTCAAGAAGCATACAGAACACCGAATAGACTGGACCAAAAAAAAACATCTCCTCGCCATATAATAATCAAAACACAAAACATACAGAATAAAGAAAGAATATTAAGAGCTGCAAAGGAAAAAGGTCAAGTTACTTATAAAGGTAAACCTATCAGACTTACACCTGACTACTCTATGGAAACCATGAAAGCCAGAAGGTCCTGGATAGATGTACTGCAGAAGCTAAGAGAACATGGATGCAAGCCCAGACTACTATACCCAGCCAAGCTATCGTTCACTATAAATGGAGAAAACAAAATTTTCCAGGATAAAAACAAATTTAAACAATTCGTAGCCACAAATCCAGCCTTACAGAAGGTAATAGAAGGAAAATCACAAACCAAGGAGTCCAACAATGACCACAATAACTCAAACATCTAGAAACCCTTCACCAGTGCAACCCAAAGAAGGCAAACACACAAACTCTATGACTAAAAAACTGACTGGAGTTAACAACCACTGGTCATTATTATCCCTTAATGTCAATGGACTCAACTCACCTATAAAACGGCACAGGCTAAGAGACTGGATACGCAAACAGGATCCAACATTCTGCTGTTTACAAGAAACACACCTCAACCACAAAGACAGGCACCTACTTAGAGTAAAGGGATGGGAAAAGGTTTATCAAGCAAATGGACCTAAGAAACAAGCAGGTGTGGCCATACTAATTTCTAACAAAGTTGACTTCAAACTTAAATCAATCAGAAGAGATGGAGAGGGACATTTTATATTCATAACAGTAACAATTCATCAGGATGAAGTCTCAATCCTGAATATCTATGCCCCTAATATAAACGCACCCACATACGTAAAAGAAACATTACTAAAACTCAAGGCTGCCATCAAACCGCACACGCTAATAGTAGGAGATTTCAACACTCCTCTTTCACCAAAGGACAGGTCAATCAGACAGAAACCTAACAGAGAAATTAGAGAATTAATGGAGGTAATGAATCAATTGGACTTAATAGACATCTATAGGAATATTCCACCCAAATAGGAAAGAATACACCTTCTTCTCTGCAGCTCATGGAACCTTCTCGAAAATTGACCACATCCTCGGTAACAAAGCAAACTACCACAGTTACAAAAAAATATCCATAACCACCTGTGTCTTATCAGATCACCATGGACTAAAGTTAGAATTCAACAACAATGCTACCCCCAGAAAGCCTATAAACTCATGGAAACTGAACAGTCAAATATTGACCCACACCTGGATCAAAGAAGAAATAAAGAAAGAAATTAAAGTCTTCCTTGAATTCAATGAAAATAAAGAAACAACATACTCAAACTTATGGGACACTTTGAAAGCTGTCCTAAGGGGAAAGTTCATAGCCCTTAGTGCCCACTTAAAGAAAACAGAGAAAGCATACATTGGAGACTTAACAGCCCACCTGAAAGCTCTAGAAAAAAAAGAAGCAGACTCACCTAGGAGGAGTAGAAGGCTGGAAATAGTCAAATTGAGGGTGGAAATCAACAAAATAGAAACACAGAAAACAATCCAAAGAATCAATGAAACAAAAAGCTGGTTCCTGGAAAAAATCAACAAAATTGATAAACCCCTATCCAAACTAATCAAACGGCAGAGAGAGAATTTGCAAATTAATAAGATCAGAAATGAAAAGGGGGACATAACCACAGACATAGAGGAAATTCAGAGAATCATTAGATCTTACTACAAAAGCCTGTATGCCACAAAACTGGAAAATGTAAAAGAAATTGACACTTTTTTAGATAAATACCATATACCAAAGTTAAATCAGGACCAGGTGAATAATCTAAATAGACCTGTCAGTTGCGAAGAATTAGAAGCTGTTATCAAAAACCTCCCTACCAAAAAAAGCCCAGGACCAGACGGTTTCAATGCGGAATTCTACCAGAATTTCCAAGAAGACCTAATACCTACACTCCTTAAGGTATTTCACAATATAGAAACAGAAGAGTCATTGCCAAATTTCTTTTATGAAGCTACAGTCACTCTGATACCAAAACCACACAAAGACTCAACCAAGAAAGAGAATTACAGGCCAATCTCACTCATGAACATCGACGCAAAAATCCTCAACAAAATACTGGCAAACCGTATCCAAGAACACATTAGAAAAATTATCCATTTTGATCAAGTAGGCTTCATCCCAGAGATGCAAGGCTGGTTCAACATACGAAAATCTATCAATGTAATCCATCATATAAATAAACTGAAAGAAAAAAAACCATATGATCATTTCATTAGATGCTGAAAAAGCTTTTGACAAAATTCAACATCCCTTTATGATAAAAGTCTTGGAGAGATTAGGGATACAAGGGTCATACCTAAATATAATAAAAGCTATTTACAGCAAACCGACAGCTAACATCAAACTAAACGGAGAGAAACACAAAGCCATCCCACTTAAATCAGGGACACGACAAGGCTGTCCACTCTCTCCATACCTCTTCAATATAGTGCTTGAAGTTTTAGCAATAGCAATAAGACAACACAAGGGGATCAAGGGGATTCGAATTGGAAAGGAAGAAGTTAAACTTTCGTTATTTGCAGATGATATGATAGTGTACATAAGCGACCCCCAAAACTCCACCAAAGAACTCCTACAGCTGATAAACACCTTTAGTAATGTGGCTGGATACAATATCAACTCCAAAAAATCAGTCGCCCTCCTATACACAAAGGATATGGAAGCAGAGAGGGAATTCAGAGAAGCATCACCTTTAACGATAGCCACAAACACCATAAAATATCTCATGGTAACGCTAACCAAAGAAGTGAAGGATCTATTTGACAAGAACTTTAAGGCATTGAAGAAAGAAATTGAAGAGGATACCAGAAAATGGAAGGATCTCCCTTGCTCGTGGGTTGGGAGGATCAACATAGTAAAAATGGCAATCCTACCAAAGGCAATTTATAGATTCAATGCAATCCCCATCAAGATCCCATTAAAATTCTTCACTGATCTTGAAAGGACAATAATCAACTTTATATGGAATAACAAAAAAACCAGGATAGCCAAAACAATCTTATACAATAAAGGAACTTCTGGAGGCATTACCATCCGTGACTTTAAACTCTATTACAGAGCTACAGTAATGAAAACAGGGTGGTATTGGCATAAAAATAGAGAAGTTGACCAATGGAATCGTATAGAAGACCCGGATTTTAACCCACAAACCTATGAACACCTCATTTTCTGATGTGGGAGTGTCCTATATCAATCTGTTGATTTCATTGGTTAAAATAAAGAAACTGCCTGAGCCCATTGATAGGCCAACCCTTAGTTGGGTGGAGTAGACAGAAGAGGATTCTGGGAAAGAGAAGCTGAGTCGAGAGGAGTTGCCATGATGCCCACACTCCAGAGAGACACAGGCTAGAATCTCCCCGGTAAGCACACCTTGGGGTGCTACACAGATCATCAGAAATGGGTTAGGTCGATATGTAAGAGCTAGCCAATAATGGGCCAGGCAGTGATTAAAGGTATACAGTTTTCATGTAATTATTTTGGGGCTCAAGCTGGGCCATGCGGGCGGCCGGGTACAGGGACACAGCCACGCCGCTCCTCTTACTACAGATTGGCGCGCCAACGTGCTAATGAACTCCACGTAAAACCTGAGAGGGCTTAAAAAGGACAAAAAGAGAATTTAAGACAGCTTTTTGCTGTTTCTGGGTTGCGTACCGCAAAGAAATTGTCCTGACTCAGGAACAGGAAAAAACTGGCTGTTTTAAAATGCCGGCTTTCTGGGCTGTGCCGCCATTACGATTTCTGTCTGGCTCCTGTGGGAGACAGAGCTTTTGAATGGAGCCTTTCGACTAAAGCTCTATGGCTTGCTTGATGGCAATGTGGAGTGCTGTATGCCTGGAATTGTGCGCAGCTCAGGCACACCAAATGGCTCTGAGCCAGGAGCCGCTCAGCTCCGCCATGCTGAACTGAGCTGGTCTCAAGCAGGAACTACCGTAATTACTATGATAACAGCGCACTTAAGGTTTAGACTTTACAGGACACAGGCGGTACCGTATTACCCCTACATGGTGCAACTTAAGTTTTTAAGAAGTGCTTAACATTTTAAGAAATGCTCCTGGATAGTAAAAAAATTACAGATTCACAATAAAACAGATTCAGACAGACCACTAAATGAGTCACAATGTTGGATAAATGTACATGGGCTTGAGAGAGAAAAAAATATATATATAGAGAGAATAAACTTAATGCCTTTAAAAATAAAAAGGTAAAGTCTTTAAAGAGACAGAGTACAGATGGTTAAGAGATTAAAAAAAATTAAGAAAAATAAGCCATGTAAAAATGGAAAATCCACAAAGAGTCTGGATTATGTACATTGTGTTTTCTTTAAGATTTTTGACTATGAAGGAGCTAAGTACAGAAAGACATTTCATTATATGGGCTGCCAAATGGAACCAGAATGGATATCATGAGGGTATGACTTCAAAATTTGGGTCTAAGGATATGATGCTTCGGAAAGGGTCTTCTTTTGTTTTCACAGAGGATGGGACCCTGTGGATTTCTTCTATTCCGATTTGGTATGATAGACCACGCCCTCCTGAAAGGTTGCTGTGAACACCCTCAAAAAATTACTTCACTCAACTGCCAACTGAGATGACCCTGACACACAAGTTATACCATGAAAGACCTAATTAACGACGCCCCCATTCAGCAGGAAGCAGTTTAGAGAGAAAAAGCTGCGCCCATGTTCCCAAATATTGATTATATATGTTCTTTTACATTTAAAGGGGGATAGGATATAGATATGAATAATTTGCATTGATGTGGATTTTAATGTCAATTTTGTTACATGTATATGTATTTCTGATCTTCATTAAGGTATTGTGATTATATAGTTCATTTTTAAAATGGAATGTATAATTAGGAAATATAGGTTGTTGTTAAATAATCGTAAATAATAGTCAAGCTTGTAGTCATGTTAGATTTTCTAGATATATAAAAATATATTTCAGTTAGATAGACATTCTTCATATCTTTCAAAGACTGCAGAATATGGCATTTAATGTTTTGATAACTTAGGGTTTTTCATGACAATGAGACACGTCTGCTCCTGGCAGCACTAATCTATTTCGAGAGGAAGATGGGCATCAAAGAGGATCCTTATGGAGTTTGATAGCCAGCCATTGGGCAAGAGACTGTTCTTGCCTGGACTATTGCATAAACTGGACACAAAGAACCCGCAGAGAGAGGACTGCTGAACTTGCCTAAAGGTGAGATGATCTTTCGGGGTTCCTGATTCATAAAAGAGTCTACAAGACATTCTGCAGGACGCAGGACACAGCAGAAAGTGACTGAACTGTCTTTGGAATTTCCTGCTTCATGGAAATGTCTGCTGGATACTATGGGCCTGGAGGCCGAATATGGATGCCCCAACGGTACAGAGGAACTTTGGGTGACTGTCCAGGCAGTGAGATGTCTCTGTCATTTCTAGAATTTTCTTATTTCTTGTTTTAGTATTATATCCTTCTGGAGTCTTTGATGGAGCTGAAGAATGAATAGATAGTTATAGTTTTCCTTAGTTATGATAAAAGATAAAATAGATATAAATATTGTAACTGTAATTCTTACTTGATAACTGTTTTGCTATATGTAATTTTACTATGTTAAAATGAAAGCCTTCCTTTTTGTTTAAACAGAAAAAGGGGAAGTGATGTGGGAGTGTCCTATATCAATCTGTTGATTTCATTGGTTAAAATAAAGAAACTGCCTGAGCCCATTGATAGGCCAACCCTTAGGTGGGTGGAGTAGACAGAAGAGGATTCTGGGAAAGAGAAGCTGAGTGGAGAGGAGTTGCCATGATGCCCACACTCCAGAGAGACACAGGCTAGAATCTCCCCGGTAAGCACACCATGGGGTGTTGCACAGATTGTCAGAAATGGGCTAGTCCAGGTGTGGGAGCTAGCCAATAAGGGGTTGGAGCTAATGGGCCAGGC
Organism: Microtus obscurus; assembly: GCA_963919715.1. Taxonomy (NCBI): domain Eukaryota; kingdom Metazoa; phylum Chordata; class Mammalia; order Rodentia; family Cricetidae; genus Microtus; species Microtus obscurus. The sequence continues at coordinate 30,107,840 of CAWTZC010000501.1, read as the reverse complement.
GGTGTTTAAAGGAATGCAGTTTCCGTGTGACTGTTTCGGGGCATGAGCTGGGCCATGCAGGCGGCCGGGTACAGGGACACAGCCATGCCACCCCTATTACAACATTTTCGATAAAGGTGCTAAAAGTATACAATGGAAGAAAGAAAGCATCTTCAACAAATGGTGCTGGCACAACTGGATGTCAACATGTAGAAGAATGAAAATAGACCCATATCTATCACCATGCACAAAACTCAAGTCCAAATGGTTCAAAGACCTCAATATCAATCTGAACACACTGAACCTGATAGAAGAGAAAGTGGGAAGTACCCTACAACAGATGGGCACAGGCGATCGCTTCCTAGGTATAACCCCAGCAGCACAGTCATTAAGGGCAACATTGAATAAATGGGACCTACTGAAACTGAGAAGCTTCTGTAAAGCAAAAGACACTGTCACTAAGACAAAAAGGGAACCCACTGACTGGGAGAAAATCTTCACCAACCCCGCAACAGACAAAGGTCTGATCTCCAAAATATATAAAGAACTCAAGAAACTAGACTTTAAAATGCTAATTAACCCAATTAAAAAATGGGGCACTGATCTGAAGAGAGAATTCTCAACAGAAGAAGTTCAAATGGCCAAAAGGCACTTAAGGTCATGCTCAGCCTCCTTAGCGATCAGGGAAATGCAAATCAAAACAACATTGAGATATCACCTTACACCTGTGAGAATGGCTAAAATCAAAAACACCAATGATAGCCTTTGCTGGAGAGGCTGTGGAGAAAAGGGTACCCTCATCCATTGCTGGTGGGAGTGCAGACTTGTGCAGCCACTTTCGAGAGCAGTGTGGCGGTTTCTCAGGAAAATTGGGATCAACATACCCATGGACCCAGCAATGCCACTCTTGGGAATATACCCACGAGATGCCCGATCATATGACAAGGACATTTGTTCAACTATGTTCATAGCAGCATTGTTTGTAATAGCCAGAACCTGGAAACAACCTAGATGCCCTTCAATGGAAGAATGGATGAAGAAAGTATGGAATATATATACTTTAGAATACTACTCAGCGGTAAAAAACAATGACTTCGCGAAGTTTGCATGCAAATGGATGGAAATAGAAAACACTATCCTGAGCGAGGTAACCCAGACCCAAAAGGATGAACATGGGATGTACTCACTCATAATTGGTTTCTAGAGATAAATAAATGTCAGTGAGTCTATAATTTGATATCCTAAAGAAACTAAATAAGAAGGTGAACCCAAAGAAAAGCATATAGCTATCCTCCTGGTTATGGGAATTAGACCAGATTGCCGGGCAAAAATTTGGGATCTTGGGGGTGTGGTGGGAGGGGGGGTCAGGGGAGAAGGGGAGATAAATGTGAGAAGGGGAGGGTGGGGGGAACTTGGGGAAACGGGATGATTGGGATAAAGGAATGTGGGTTAGGGGAGCAGAGAAGCACACATCTTAATTAAGGGAGCCATCTTAGGGTTGGCAAGAGACTTGGATCTAGAGGGGCTCCCAGGTGCCCAGGGCGATGTCCCCAGTTAGCTCCTGGGGCAGCTGTGGATAGGGAACCTGAAATGACTCTATCTCATAGCCATACTGATGAATATCTTGCATATCACCATAGAAACTTCATCTGGCGATGGATGGAGATAGAGACAAAGACCCACACTGGAGCACTGGACTGAGCTCCCAAAGTCCCAATGAGGAGCAGAAGGAGGGAGAATATGAGCAAAGAAGTCAGGACCACAAGGGGTGCGCCCACCCGTGGAGACAGTGGGGCTGATTCTTTGGGAGCTCACCAAGGCCAGCTGGACTCTGACTGAAATAGCATGGGATAAAACCGGACTCTCTGAATTTGGCGGACACTGAGGGCTGCTGAGAAGCCGAGGACCATGGCACCGGGTTTTGATCCTACTTCATGCTCTGGCTTTGTGGGAGCCTACCCAGTTTGGATGTTCACCTTCCAAGACCAGGATCGAGGGGGGAGGACATTGGACTTTCCTCAGGGCAGGGAACCCTGACTGCTCTTCAGGCTGGAGAGGGAGGGGGAGGAGTGGGGGGAGGGGAGGAGGAGAGGGAGGAGTGGGAGGGAAATGGGAGGCGGGGAGGAGGCAGAAATTGCTTTTTTTTTCCAATAAAAGAAAAAAAAAGAAAAAAAATAAATATAAAAAAAAGAATGATTTTGCAGCGTTTTGTTGAGATTCAATTGATCATAAACATGGGAGTTTGCTTTGGGTCCTGTAAGCCAGGACAAAATCAAGTCGATTTCTCAGGTGAGAACATTGATGAGAAATTTGGTAAAATCTCTTAAATCCCCCTTCAACGTGTCAGTTACATTTTCTGGTCTAAAACCTCCCATGACTGAACTTCCCCACTGGAGCAGAGTGGAACTCTAAGGGGACAAAGACTTGCCCCACCTAGGAGAGAGCACAACTATACCACAAAGCTAGAAGGATCTTCTATCTGCAAATAGAATGTAAAGGAAAGGCCCAGACTTGCAGGCTGGGGACTCCTCAGCCACCCTCAGCATAGGCCAGCCTCGTCGTTGGTGCAGCACAGGTGTAAGCAGACTGGCATTGAAGACATCGGTCCCTAGAGCACCTGGGAGGCCAGACCCAGGCTGTACTGGAGCTTACGAGCCTGAGTCCAAAGGTCCACGAAAGCCAATGGGAATCACTGTTTCAGAAATTTCACAGAAGAGGAACTGCCATTTGGCTTTGTGCAGGGGTGAGGAAAGAGCCGTGACCTTGCTCTCCTTGATGTTGCTTTACCATTATGTGGGTGAGGCTGGGCTTCTTATCACCTAACATCAGAGGGAAACTCTGTGAAAACGCAATTACCCGTCAAGGGGCACAGACTTTGGCAGGTGGAATCGATATAGCTGGCCCCACAGGAAGCAGGTGGTGTGTGGAAGGAATTGTGGCATGCTGGGTAGGGTTGCTTTGTTAATTTGAAATACAGTAGGATCATCTGGGAGAGGGAACCTCAACTGAAAAAAAAAAAAAGATTGCCTCCATTAGACCGACCTGTAGGCAAGTCGGTGGGAGTATTTTAAAAATTATGATGAGAAGATTAAAGCTCTCTGTATTATAACCTCTTTACAGTCTAAATGAAACCAATGAGAAAAAAACACAACTTCATTAGGAGGAGAAAACTGGCCTGGAAAAGGTAGCACAGAAGCAAACTTGGAGAACTCAACACAGGTTACAGAAAATGGAAAAAGTCTGAGTGATGATGGATGATGGAAACGTGATATGAAAAAGTGAAAGAACAATGAGGGACATCAGCAAGTAAAGAACCTGCTTTTCTGATTGATCAAGCACCAGGTGAGCAATCTAAGCTCCATCCCAGTGATTGGCTGCTTCTTTGGATCTGGACTTCAGGAACAGACACATCTCTAAGTAAATCTTTGAGGGAATTTCCTGGATGAGTTAACTGAGAGGCAGAGATTCTCTGGGATGGATAGTACCTTCTAACAGCATGCCGGGAAGAGGCAGTCTAGGGTCAAACAGTTGCTTTTTTGCCTGTCTATCTTTGCACCTTGCAGCTAAGTGTATCTAATCTCTACTGCTATTGTCCACCACAGTCAGAACCTACATTTTTCTTCCTTCTAATTTGAATTGAAGACCAGTGGCCCTTCAGGCCTTCAAACATACTTCTGAGCATGCAGAGTTATTGGTGGAGCAGCAAGCTACAAGATTCTCAACCTCCCAGTATTCAGATAGCCATTGTTGGTCTGCAAAGACTATACTTTGTAAACCAATCTATATCCTTTGTTATATATTTTTCTTCTGTTGTTTCCATTTTACCCGAAAACCCTAGTAAGTGTACAAAACAACAACAACAACAACAACAACAACAACAAAACAGCCTCCGTCTTATCCAAAGCTTTAAGCTCAGAGCTGGAAACACAGACCAGTAGTCAAGAGTACTTATTAGAAAACCCATATTTGGCGCCCAACACCTACATTAAATTTCTCACAACTACTTTTAAATACAACCTCAGGAATTCTGACTCTCCTGGCTTCTGAGAACACACACACACACAGATACAGAGAGAGACAGACAGAGAGACAGAGAGATATACACACAGAGTGCACATACAATTGACTAAACACATATAATGAAAAATGAAATAATATTTTTTTAAATAAAGAAAGAGATCTGAAAAGATTAAAGATTAATTGAGGAAAGATGAGCTAAGACATAAGAGGAAGCTCAGTTCTGTATAAAGGTGAACATGCTAAAGCTTAAATCCAGGTAGTCTTAAACAAAATAATAAAAACAATTGTTAATGAAAAGATTATTTCTTAATCTTGTATTGAGTACATGAATTATTTTCTAGATTTAGTTTCAACACTTCTTTCAGTTAGTAGAAATGGCTAAGATTTCCTGATTTGCATAAATCTCTTTCCCTTTAACCTTGTTTTTAGCAAGAGAAAAGATTCAATGGAAACAATTTAGATTTAAAAGAATTATGAATTGAGACTTCAGGTCTCCAACACCTGTAGCAAATTGTTCATAATTTTCAATCTGGTAGAATATGAGAGCTTGACTTTATTTTTGAATATGTAATATTTTCACAGGGCTTAATTTTTAAAATTTACTTAAGGGCATTACAATGGCCTTGATTTTGCATTTTTATGTTTGACTCATAAATTATTTTGTGTTCTACCACTTCGTTCACTTTGGCTCCGTAGCTAAATAGGCTTATAAGAAAATCTATGTTATCTGGGGCTGGAGGGATGGCTCAATATTTTGGAGCAATTGCTGATCTTGTAGAAATTCTAGGTTTGTTTGCCAGCAACCCTTCATCTGCAATGTTTGTTTCTCCAGTTCCAGAGGATCTGATGCTCTCTTCTTGCCTTCATGAAAATGCAGGCACAATATACACAAACATACATGCAAGCAATCTGCACACACATGAAATCAAAATAAATACACCTTTAAAAAGAAAGAAAACCTACACTCTTTTTGGTGGTGACTGAAAATTCTCACCTCATAAAATACCTGCCCACCAAACTTTTGGACCCTATAAAAGTACAGAACCCTCTCTGCCTCCTAGTTTACCTTTATATGATTAATAAACTGCTTTATATAACTAATGTGTTTCTAGCAGAGTTTCAGGGCAAAAATCATGTTCTATCTATCCCAATGAAACCTAGACCAATGCAACATTAGAGAAAGATGTAGGGATAGAGGAGTGGTTCTCAATCTTCCTAATGCTGTGACACTTTAATATAGTTCCTCATGTTGTGGTGACACTAACCATATAATTATTTTTGTTGATATTTCGTAACTGTAATTTTGTTAATATTATGAATCATAATGTAGACACTCCCACATCAGAGATATGTTATTCAGACTATTTATTTGATATGCTGCCCCTGTGGAGGGTCATTCGGTCCAACCCACCGAAGGGGTCATGACTCACAGGATGAGAACCACTGGGTTAGAAGGATGACTCTGGGTAACATGCTTGCTATCCAAACATGAGGAGCTGAGTATGGATACTCAGAAGCCAAACACAGTCCTAGACATGGTACCTCTCATCTATAGCCCCAGGATTCCTATAATATAAAATAATGATAGTGGAGAAAAGTGAATCCCTTGAAGGTTTTGAGACAGCTGGTCTGGCACACATGGCAGTGACTAGCAAGAGACCATGTTTCAGCCAACACTGAAACTAATGCCAGAAACTGTTTCCTGAACTCCACACATACCCACACATATATGTGCATGACTTCATCAAAATCAAGATATATATCTCAAGGTTAAACAAAAGATGTATAGGGTGTACCTGTGCCATATTCATGAGAATCATTCAGTCACTCTACCAACAGAATCTCTTAACAATGAAAAGATGCTTATGAAAGACTCATAAGAAAAATATAAAAAGAAATGTGACCTTCCACTTTACCCAGTTTACCCTAATTGTCAACAGAGAGGCTCCATCCAGTAACTGATAGAAACAGATGCAGAAACCCACACCTAAACACTCTAGAAGTCCAGTGAAAGAAAGGGGGGAGCAAAGGGAGTCAATATCATAATTAGGAAACCTATAGAAACAGCTGACCTGAGCTAATGGGAACTCATGGAGTCTTGACCATAGCTATGGCACCTGCATGGGGCTGACTGTATATCTTTTGACTTAAAATTTGAAGTCAAGGCAGTTTCAAAATATATAGTTTGGATTAATTCAGCAGCATTTATAATCAAATGCCTTTTTAACAGGTACTGCACCTTCTTCAGCAGCCAAACAATTCAAAGACAGCACAACAACATACAGTATCCAGATTCTTTGTGTGTTTTCCTTCTTCATGTGGCTCTTTCTTTTACTCTTTTTTTTATTTTTATTGTTTAATTTTTGGTTTTGTGAGGCGAGGTTTCTCCATGTATCTTTGACTGCTCTACAACTCACTCTGTAGACAAGGATGTCCTTGAACTCACAGAGATCCTCCTGCTTCTGTTTCCCAACTGCTCGTATTAAAGGCATGCACCCCCATGCCTGGCTAGCTTAGTTGGTAGAGCATGAAACTCTTAATCTCAAGGTAGTGGGTTTGAGCCCCACATTGCCATCTGTAGATAGAAGTTTCTATCCCACACAGTCCCACAGCCATTCATTCCCAAATATAAACAAAGTGGTTTATATTTATTTTAAATGGTTTGGCCTATTTCCCAGGCTTATTAGTAACTATCTCTTATGACTTAAATTAACTTGTAATTCTTGTCTGTGTTTAGCCATGTGACTTGATATCTCTTCTTATGTAAAGTAGTCTCGTCCTGCTTCCTCTTCATCTGGTTTGCAACTGACTCTTTGCTTTTCCCCTTCCCAGAATTCTCCTAGTCTGGTTGCCCTACCTATACTTCCTGCCTTGTTATTGACCAATCAGCATTTTATTAAACCAATACGAGTGACAAATCTTTACAGTGTATAAGAGCATTATCCAACAGCCAATGACAGTAGCCTGGTCTGATTGTCAGATCCCTAGCAGTGTGATCAGGACTTGTCACTAGCTCATGAGATAACTCTTTGGAACCTATTTCCCATGAAGGATTGTCTGGTCCAGCCTTGATGCTGGGGAGGGTAGAAACTTGGTCCTGTTCTGCCTGAACATGCTATGACATGCTTTTTGATACCATGGGAGGCCTGGATCTTTCTGAATAGAGGATAAGTAGATGTGGGGATAAATGGGAGGTGTTGGAAGTAATATGAAGAGGGGAGGAAGGGGAAAGTTTACATATTTTAGTATGTAAAAATAAAGAAAAAATAAAAATTAAACAGTGAGATAGACAGAGAAGGACAGTCCCCCTGAACTCAAATGTATCTGAGAGTCGGACAAAAGAAGAAACTTAATTTATGAGGGGAAACAATGCTGAAACAAATGTCAACAAAGTGGCATAAATGGAGCCCAAATTTAATTACAGTAGTATGTGGAATAAATAATATTTAAAATACAGATTAGCTTTGTGTCTTTTTATATTTTTTTAAAATTTTATGCATGGATTTATCATCTTCACTCTTTCCCAAATTCTTTCTATAGCCTCTCCTCACCTTGATACTCTCCCAACATTATGTTCTTCATTTAAAAAACATAAAAGAAAACACAGACACAGAAAGTTCAATTTGTGTTGTTCAAAATTCTGGGTGTGGCAAACCTGCTAGGGAACAAATCACTATAAAACACTAACTTCCCTCTTCTGGCAACTATTGAAAGTCAATGGTTCTCCAGTGAGATAAACTTTGATGCATGTCACATTTCCCTCTCCATGCTAGAAGTTAGTCTAGTTTGAGTTTTCAAAGGTTGTTTGAATGCTGTCAAAATCTGAGTTCATACCTGAAACTGCTCTGTTGTGTACTGAAAATGCTATTTCCTTGCATTGTCCACTGCTTCTGGCTCTTATACTCCCTCTGTTTCCCTTCGATGACTCTATCGGAGCTTTGTTTAAAAATCTTTTATACCTGTGTCTCCACAGTCTTTTATTCTCTGCACATACCTCAAATAGAAATTTTTCTGATAGATGTTATAGGTTTTGCACTGAAATGAAGATTCTTGGTTTAGTTTAATGCTTGCTTAAATGTTGAGGTTGTAACCCAGTGGTCAAGCATTTGACGAGCTTTAACAATGATCTGCTTAAATGAACTAGTTGCAAACTTTCAGTTCTGAGAACCAAGTGATCCCTATACTTAGGGATTACACTAAATGTAAAGTCTTATAGTCTTAGAAAATTATATTTGCTAGTTTATATTCCTGAATACAAACAGATATAAAACATGTAATCATCTTAACTATCAGAAATATTACCTTGTCTAAATTGCCTCTGATCATGATATGCTTTGTCCTAAAACTTTTCCAAGAAGGTAAGAAGCTTTTCACACAACTAGTAATAAATTACAAGCAAAGTAAGAATTTGGCACATGCAAATTGATTTAATAAAATGGGATCTTATTAAATACTTAAAATGTCCCATTCTAAATTGCAACAGGGAGTCAAAGGTGGAGACCATACTATATTTACTGATGGGATGATAAACTGTATTGCTTTGTCACTTGACAGTTTACCCTAGCCTGTTCTTAAGCCATAAAGAAGGATGACCCTGTCTTGCAGAATACTTCAACATCAGTGGCTTGATCCCACCCAACATATTGAAAGCACTTACTTCATTCAAACAGCAGTAGGAGAATGAGCATTTTGTAATTGTAGATTTGGCTACAAGTCTCTATTCCATGTACAGTATGGTCACCCTTGGCCACCTATAGTTTTGCCTTCAAGGTGACACAGCCATCTTTGCTTGTGAGCTACCACAATATCCTGAATATCACACTCATTCTTTTTACGCACAGTCTTTACTGTGGATGCTTTGCCCCAGGTGAACAGATAAGACACCTTCACACTATCATCTTCCATTGAGAAGATTTATTTGCTATCTCTTCTGATATAAATACAAAGGAGATCACAAAAAGCTGGAGAAGAGGCAAGCCATTACTGTATCCTTGGTTATTTCACTTAAATACTGGAAAATTATTGGCAAAAGAAAGGCAATTTGAAATAAAAACTACCATTTTCTAGAAACTATTGACCACCTAAAAATGTACAATGTTATACAAGCTCAACATTTTCCTTGCCTTCTTGGTTAAAAGAACAAATTCTAAATTTTAAGACTCTAATCTTCAACTCCTCCTAAAAAGGACTCTAAAATTTGTCTAACTGAAATATATTGCACTTCTGGTTACCCCCTCTCGGAAATCTCTATAGGGACATTTTTGGAGCCTTTGGTAACTCTTGACCACCAATAATAGCCATACATTTCCCTTCATCCTATGTAGCATGTTGCAAATTTTTAGTTGTCAGTGTGTAATCTATTTTCTGAAGCGTAGAAGCTCCCATAGGTCCTGACATAGTGATCTTCTACAATGACCAATCTCATATAACATGGTAGAATTGTGCATTTATATATTCATTTAACTACTGATTTTTGATGTCTTGAATTGGACAAACAGTTCTTCCTAAGACTCTGAGTGAGAGAACAAAAGATGAGAAAAAGAAACAGTTAAAAGCAAGACCCAGGAAGACTGTGAAAGCTGGATACCCAAAGCATCAAGTTTAATCCCACCGCAGCTTTTTTTTTTGTACACCTCCAACAGAGAAACAGAAAACAAGTCAGTAAAGAGCATCAAATCGCTGAATTACAGGGAGCCAGAGCACCTCTAAATTCTTTTTGTGCAAAGCACATGCAGATTATAGTAAGCAAAACTTTTCACATCACAGATGTAGAGGGAAACTGTCAAGCCTCGGGCTCCCTGTCTCCCATGCCTCCCAGAGCCAAAATACTAGTCTGTTTTGCACTTTTCAAACAGAACCCTGGCAGGGAACAGAAGCATAGAATTTGTTATTTCATCACCAAGACCCCGAATGACAGTTGGTCATACCTAGCCCCAGCATTGTCCAAATTTTGAGTATTAAATTTCTACATATCTGAATTTGTATTATTCATTTCTTAGTATTTTTCTATATGTAATCATATTGTAAAATGTTTCTTGGGGAGATGTAAATAAATTTCTGTTCACTCTATTTAGGGAACTGATGGCAAACCAAACTAATGGTTCCACCAAAGTCTGACTTAGTGAATGAGAGAGTCTATTGAGGTTACTTATAGAAGCATAGATACTCAAAGGCAGTTGCATCATTGGACATCACACCAGAATGGGTAATGGCTCATGAGAGTTGAATCCCTGGAACTGTATGAAGGACTTGCAGGTAGCTCACCAAATTAGAGAATTTCTTTCCTTGATTCTTGTTGCTCCTTCTAAAAATTAGTGCAGGGCTTTACAAATATTTTAAGTTGGTGAAATTTTATGAAACTTGTTAGTTTTATACTTCCTGAGCCTTTTAAGTTTTCTTCTTTTTTCCTTTAACGTCCTGAATCTTAATCCTTTCTGTTTTAATCCAGAGAAAATTGATTCACAAACTAGTATTATTTTGATATTAATTAATAACTTCTATTGCATGCATATTGCAGAATAATAGGATGACATTTTCATTCTTATTTATAGCTTACATTTAATGATGAAAACTTGAAAATTTTTAGACAAATCATCTTTTTCCAAAGGCTAGAACAACCTCTCTGTCACCTGTATGATTACCCCTGCACTAAATCTCTATAGTGTCAGGGCCCATCAGCTTGTGCTTCCCAATTTCGACAGCGTTTTAGAATATCATGAAAGCTTTACAAAAATGGCCTAAACTTTTCTTGATGCAATGCCAATGACTTTATAATTGATTAAAGTGGGAACCAGATGGCAAGAATTTTTTAAAGTTTCCTACTGATTAAAATAAATACTAAAATTCAAGAACCACAACATGAGGTATACTCAACTAATGCAAGAACCAAATTTATTTCTCACTATTTCACTATGTTAGTACTGATTAAATTAGTGAAATCATTAAGTAAAAGTTCTTGAATAAAGCCTCTTCATCTTGTGAAATAGATTCACCAATATAATAATCTCTCCTCTATCTATCTATCTATCTATCTATCTATCTATCTATCTATCTATCTATCTATCTATCCTATATTTATTTGTACATTAATCATCTATCTGTTATCTATTTATCACCTATTATCTAGTATATTTGACTCCATTTACAATCCGTGTATAATCATCTATTAATCATTTACCTATTAGCTATCTGTAATCTATCATTTATCTATCAATCATCTATTAATCATTTTTCATGTTTACACATCACATGTCATCCACAATTTATCTTTCACTATCTTCCACATACTAACAACCTGTCATTATTTTTATATTCCTGATAAAAGACTTCATAACCATGGAGCTTGTTTACATTTTCATAGGGTTAGCTCATGATCTTCTGGCAGAAAGCATAGGAGCAGGCTGGCAGGCATGGAGCTAGACTGTAGCTGAGAACTTCCATTTACTCCACAAGAAGGAGGCAGGGAGAGTAAAATTGGCCCTTGCATTGGTTTTTGAAGCCTGAAAGTCCACCACAGTGATACACCTTCTCCAATAGGGCCATACTTCCTAACCCTTTCTAAAATAGTGCACCAGTAGTAAGACTAGTCATTCAAATATAGTAACCAATGGACAGCATTCTCATTTAAACCACCTCACCATATATCTAATCTAGATTCTATAATCTTGTATTAATCACACACACACACTACACACATCTAACTCGCTACCTATCTCTTCCATATTGTTATATTGCTACTTTCAATCAATTGATAAACTTGATAATCCGTACTTACACATTTCTGACCAGAACCATTTTCCTTAGTCACTTGAGTCATCTCACTAATATTCCCACCATACAAAATAAATTTCCCATTGTTGAGTAGTTCAGCAATGTGTTTCAATTATTTTTATTATTTTTAATCCTGCCTAGATTGTGAGGACTATGGCCTCCCCCTACCTTTTTTTCTGAAGGATTAAACTAAAATACCAATATGATTTAGATTGTACAAATCTGTCATGTCATATCACATAAACGGACAATTTTAAACAAAAACAATGTATATCTGAAGATGAGAAACATTAAAAAGCTAAAAGAAAGTGTCAGCATGATTTCTCTGGAGACTTCTTTACTTCTCAGCTCTTCTTGGGATGTAAAACATTTATATTTCACAATAAAGTTTCATAGTCTCATTTTAATTGCATCTTATCTCATACTTCGGGCTTGGCTGAGCTTCAAAGTTTACTAATTTGTGTTTGGTGTCCTAATTATCCATGCACTGTGCTGACATGCTTCAGACTGCAGCCAACCCTTCACATTTGGTCAGCTTCCCTTATAAGATAAATATGTGAGGCATAACTGAATGAGCAAACCCCAAATATTTTTTTAATTGCAGCCAAGTAATCTCAACAGATGTTTATTTTTTATTTGTTTGTTTTTAATTAGAACAAGGATATAAAATCCCATTTGTTCAAAGTTAGTCTTAATTGCACTTCCTCAAATTTATTTTTCCTGATTTTATTTTTCTGCACTTAAGTAGTTTTGTGATAATACACAGTGGTATTGTTGGCTTTTATCTGCCTTTTACAGTTTAATTTTATACATGACTTACACTTTAAGGGATCTGCATTTTTTTTCTTATGGGTATTTATTAGTTTCCCACTCTTTTCGCTGATGGAAAATCTTCCCACATTTATCATAGAAGGTAAAATATAGCAATCAATATCATATTTAATAAGGTGTAGCTAATTATATTACCATCATAACCCCTCTCTTTCTGAACATTTCTGATGAATAAGCCTGTATAACCTATAACAATTGGGACATCTCTAGCTGAAGGTCATAGATAATCTACTCTCAGTCACTTCTACAGATATGGATAATAAACAATGACATATCCATATCATAGTTTCAAGAAAGGGACCCATGTTCTTATTGATCAGTTTGCCCATATTGCCGGACTTTAAAAGGTGCTGTGCATTACTCAGTATTCACCAATGCAAATCCCATGTCCTTCTACTAAAAATGAAAATTTACCCGTAACTTTCCAAGAATTCTCAAAAAATAATTAGGTCATCCTTTTATTAACACAATTTACTCTTGGTACTGTGTCACCACCTTCAAATTCATTGCCGTTCCCTTCAATATATGATGACTTAAACACACCGTGATAACCGGGAGGGTGATGTACTTTTCAGGGAGGCAGAAATGACTCCCATTTGAGCCATAGCATTTACGATCTGTGTGACTTTGGACAAATTATTTAAACTTTCTAGGGTCTACTGACATCATCCATAAACATGAGGACAGTGCAGTGCAATCCTACTACTACTTTTGGGAGGATTATATATGAGAAGAATTTCGAAATTTTTCTTCTCAGCAGAACTCTTCCCGAAATGAAATTATGTACAAAACTTATGTACAGAAATCTAACTTTGGAAGCAAATTAAAAATCAAGCCTCTTGACAAAAAAATCATATGGTTGAATTACTGGCCTAAAGTTTTAAGAAAAACATAAGTATAGAAATATTTATTTCCAAGTTCTGAACTTTTAAAAATGGCCTTAGTTTAGTCATTCAATATTTATTTATTTACTTATTTATTTATTCATTTATTTATTCCTTCATTCTTTCATTTTTATTCATGTGTATGTGTCAGTTATGTGAATTCGGGTATCCAGGGAACTTATCAGTGATTAGTATTTTTTCTTGTGGATCTGGAATTACAGGAAGTTGTCAACCTTCCTATGCTCTATATATTGTCCTCTTAAACGTGAAGAAGAGCCACCTTACCAGCCCCACCTTCAGTTCCTTTGTGAACACAGTACCATGTACTTGATATGGTTGTATATGTTGGAGAAGTAGCTGAGAACAGGCCAGAACAAATCCATGCCTTAGCATTTTGTAGACTAGAGGGGTAAAATAATAATAGACAAATAAGCAAATGTGTTTATGAGATCTAAGAGCAATGTAGATTTTTAATAAAAAGGAATAAGTTATGGGATGAAAATGAAAATATTAATTAGAAAAGATGAAAAGTAAGGCTTTAGAAAGAATCAGATTTGAGCAGAATTTCTTCAAGGTAGAAGTATGGTAGTAGGTGACATCATTCATGATATTGCATATTATTCCTGTCTTGCGTCGGTGCAATGGTATTCAAAAGTTTGTGAGATGAACAAAATCTTAATGGAAGTGGAGATGCTGGGTGTGATAGTAATTACAGTATTCTTTTTAAAATTTAATTTTAATTTAATTAGATGTGTAAGCACGTGTCTGTGTCAGGATATATGCATATATGAGTTAGGTGTCCACAGAAACCAAAGGTGTTTGGTCTCCCTAGAGCTGGTGTTAAGTTAGTTGTAATCCACAAATGTGAACCTTCTACCCCCTCTGACTCTTACACTAAGTTTATCCAATGATAATTTAACAAAACAAGGGAGGTACTGATCTAGGAGTATAATGTCATTAAGAGATTTTTATTACTCTGTTTACTTTTTGTTGCCTTTATTTGTTTGTTTTTAAGGCAAATAGCATTTGGTTTTACTGTAGGTCCACAAGATACCTAGTCTCATGTTTTTGGTTACACAAGAAATGTCAGGTATGGGTCTGTTGTATTGAGCGGTGGGCTGCGTTCCTGCCCAGCTCCCCATGGCTAGCTTTACCCAAAACAATTACAAGGAAACTGTATTCTTTTAAACACTGCCTGGCCTATTATATCTAGCCTCTTGTTGGCTAACTCTCATATCTTGCTTAACCCATATTTAGTAAGCTGTGTCCCTGTGTCTTACCAGGAAAGATTCAGCATGTCTGACGTGGCAGCTTGCTCCATTGCATCTGACCAGAGAGGAGCCACAAGGAATCTGGCTCAGGAGAGGAGAGGCATGGTGTCTGCCTCACTTCCTCTTCGTCCCAGCATTCTGTTCTGCTTACTCCACCCACCTATGTTCTAACCTATCAGGCCAAGCAGTTTCTTTATTAAGCAATGACCTTCCTCCATCATGGGTCCATCGATTAGCCTAAGTCAAATCAGTTTTTAGTAAGTTACTTCCACAAGTATTATGTCACAATTGCCCTGGCATATCTTGGAGACAAGAGACTGTTGTAGATAAAATGCTTTGTGGTCTTCTTTGTGTTTACTTTTCTATTTTTGTAGTATACAGTACATTCCTATACCAAAGATGCCAGAGAGTAGGGGTAAGATCTCTAGGTAGGCACCGAATAGAATGTTCCATGTTCACTGGGCTGTGCAGGTGTTGTCTTCAGCAATGGGGTCTTACTGTCAGTTTATGGATAGTCACCACTTATCTTGGCAATAAAGTTATTTGGTGATTCCCATGGAAGCCCTTTAGTCAAGAACTCAATCAAATCTAACCAAATCTCAGATTTGGAAATCTCGTTTTGGGTAGAGGGTAAGAGATGGTCAGTTGGGACTCTGTCTCCACATGATTTAGAGGTTTCATTTAGATTGCCTTCTTTTTATTTTTTTTGGTTTTTTGAGACAGGGTTTCTCTGTGGTTTTGGAGCCCTTGTAGACCAGGCTGGTCTCAAACTCACAGAGATCTGCCTGCCTCTGCCTCCCAAGTGCTGGGATTAAAGGCATGTGCCACCACCACCCGGCTAGATTGCCTTCATAAATTTATATATTTTAAGAATTTTCTACTGCATTTGATTTCTGGAATGTCCCTTAATTTTTGCTTGTCTCTCACCATATCCCCTCCCCTCCCTCAACTCTCCTCCTCTCCCCTCTCTACTTGATACTCCTTTTCTAGTCCCAATCCATCCATAACTACTTATTCTATTTCCCTTTCTTAACAATAGCTATTGCTACCCTGTAGACCCTTATTCTATGCCTACCCACTGTGGTTCTATAGGTTGAAGCTAGGTTATCCTTGACTTAACAGATAATATCTATATAAAAATAAATACATACATTATTTGTTTTGTACAACCACTGTGAAACTCAGTTTGGCAGTTCTTCAGCAAGATAAGAATCAATTTAATTCAAGATTCAGCTAGGCTGCTCTTGGGCATATACCCAAAAGATACCTAACAAAGACACTTGCTCAAAATTGTCAATTGCAGTTCATAATAGCCAGAAATTGGAAACAACTTAGATGTTCCTCAACAGAACACCATTGAGATACATTTTGTGAAATGTGATACATTTACTCAATGGGATATTAATCACTGGGTTTTGATTCTGCTCCATGGGAACCTAGTCTGTTTGGATCCTCACCTTCCTAGACTTGGATGGAGTGGGGAGGACCTTGGACTTCCCACAGGGCAGGGAACCCTGACTGCTCTATGGACTGGAGAGGGAGAGGGAGGGGGTGAGAGGGAGGGAAATAGGAGGAGGTGAAAATTTGTCATAATAATAATACCTCTAGAGTCAAATCTCTTGCCAACCCTAAATTGACTCCCTTAATTTAGATATATACGTCCCTGCTCCCGTATCTCCCCATCCTCCATTCCAACCGTCCCATTCCCCCAAGCTCTCCCCATCCCCCCCTTTTTCACTTTTTTCTCCCCAACTCCCCTTAAAGGCAGCCTGAAATGGCCCTATCCTATAGCCATACTGATGAATATCTTGCATACCACCATAGAACCTTCATCTGGCATGGATGAAGCTAGAGACAGAGACCCACATTGGAGCACTGGACTGAGCTCCCAAGGTCCAAATGGGGAGCAAAAGGAGGGAGAACATGAGCAAAAAAGTTAGGACTGCGAGGGGTGCGCCCACCCACTGAGATGGCAAGGCTGATCTAATGGGAGCTCACCAAAGCAAGTTGGACTGGGACTGATAGAGCATGTGATCAAACCAGACTCTCTGAACATGTTGGACAAGGAGTGCTGACTGAGAAGGCAAGGACAATGGCACTGGGTTTTGATCCTACTGCATGTACTGGTTTTGTGGGAGCCTAGTCTGTTTGGATGCTCACCTTCTTAGACCTGGATGGAAGGTGGAGGACCTTGGACTTCCCACATGGCAGGGAATCCTGTCTGTTCTTTGGACTGGAGAGGGAGGGGGAGGGTGAGAGGGAGGGAAATAGGAGGAGGGGAGGAGGTGGAAATTTTTAATTATAAATAAATAAATAATAATAAAATATCTTTCAAAAATGGTATCATGGCATTTGCAGAAAAATGGATGGAACTAGAAAAAAATCATCCTGAGTGATGAATTCCAGGCCCAGAAAGACAAATAGTTATAGAGCTTTTTAATATTTTTAAAATTAAAATATAGCTAACATCATGAATCCTTCCAAATCATTCCTTCAATCACTATCTCCCCTTGCCATATTCCTCTGATATTTATGTCCCCTTATTTTTAATTACTACTGATATAAATGTGCAAATAAAAGTATAAATACAGCATGCTGAATCCACTTAGTAGTGTGTGTGTGTGTGTGTGTGTGTGTGTGTGTGTGTGTGTGTGTGTATGCTTTTAGGGCTGACCACTTGGCATTTGTCTTAATTAAGATTTCTGTTACTGTGATGAAACATCATGACCAAAAAATAAGTTGGGGAAGAAAGAGTTTATTTGGCTTAATTCCATATCACTGTTCATCATTAAAGAAAGTCAAGACATGAACCTGAACAGTGCAGGAACACAGAGGTAGAAATTGAGGCAGAGACTGTGGAGGGATGCTGCATGTTGTCTTACTCCTCATGACTTACTCAGCCTGTTTTCAGGTAAAACCCAAAACTGCCAGCTCAGGAATGGCAGGCACCACCCACTGTTGGACTGGGAACTTCCTTAAGAAAACAACTTACAACTAGATCATATGGAAGCATTTTCTCAATTGAGTTTCCTATCATTCGGATAACATTAACTTTTCAAATTGACATGTATTAACTAGAAAAAGGCTGTTTTTTATATATGCTTTGGAAGAAAATAACTTATAATCAAATAAAAATATCACTTATTTGTATGTCTAGATAAAAGAATTGAAATAATGTATGGGCATCTCAGAATCTCTCAAATTCTTTCCTCATTTCCTGTGCCCCTAACATCATCACTGGAGTTATCTATGAAAACATAAGCATCTTCTGTAAAACGTCTTTGATGGAGGCCACCCTGCAGACCAATAGGTGACCACTCAACAGACAATCGCCATAGAATCCATTCTAATAAATTAACAAACTAATAAATTATTTACATGCTCTATAACCCAGAAGAATGTACTCAAGAGAAAAGATTTCTTAGTTTATAAGGATACTGTACATATCATTAGAAATGCTAATCATAGTTGTAAAAACATTGAGTGTTCCAAATGCCCATCACTGGGAGAATGACTGGATATAATATAGCAGATCACATGATGTCCTGTTTTAGCATTCAAAAAATAACTGAACTACAACATACAATGATACTAGTTTTACTAATATATTAAGAGAAATAAACATTCCAAATAAACCTAAATATAATAGCCTCATTCCAACATTAAAAATAAATGAAAAGTCAAGTTGTGAATAAAACATGTACATATAATTAAAGCATAAATTCACATTGAAAAAAAAACAAGACAGTGTTGACCACAGGGTGTAGGCCATGAGTCTGGCAGATGTGAGAATGCAGGCAATGGGTAGATTGGAGGTAATCTGTGCAGGTCATTGGTAAGATCCTGGCTTTTATTTGAGATGGTGGGCCTATGGGTAATTGTTACCTATTAAAACTTTCTATTTAAACTTCTTCTGTTGAGAATTCTCTGTTCAGCTCAGTACCCCATTTTATAATTGAGTTGATTAGCCTTTTACGGTCTAGTTTCTTGAGTTCTTTATATATTTTGGAGATCAGACCTTTGTCAGTTGTGGGGTTGCTGTAGATCTTCTCCCAGTGAGTGGGTTGCCTTTTTGTCTTTGGATGCTCACCTTACTAGACCTGGAGGTGGGTGGTCCTTGGACTTCCCACAGGTCAGGGAACCCTGATTGCTCTTCAAGCTGATGAGGGAGGGGAACTTGATCGGGGGAGGGGGAGTAAAATGGGAGGCGCTGGTGGGGAGGAGGCAAAAATCTTTAATAAATAAATAAATTAAAAAAGCTTTCCATTCCAAGAAGAGCTAATACCTATACTCCTTAATGTAGTTCACAATATAGAAACAGAAGAGTCATTGCCAAGTTCCTTTTATGAAGCCACAGTTACCCTGATACCAAAACCACACAAAGACCCAACCAAGAAAGAGAATTATAGGCCTATCTCACTCATGAATATCGACGCAAAAATTCTCAATAAAATACTGGCAAACCAAATCCAAGAACACATTAGAAAAATTATCCATTATGATCAAGTAGGCTTCATCCCAGAGATGCAGGGCTGGTTCAACATACGCAAATCTATCAATGTAATACACCATAAAAATAAACTGAAAGAAATAAAACATATGATCATTTCAGTAGATGCTGAAAAAGCATTCGACAAAATTCAACACCCCTTTATGATAAAGGTCTTGGAGAGATTAGGGATACAAGGGTCATACCTAAATATAATAAAAGCTATTTACAGCAAGCCGACAGCTAACATTAAATTGAACGGAGAAAAACTCAAAGCCATCCCACTAAAATCAGGAACAAGACAAGGATGTCCACTCTCTCCATACCTCTTCAATATAGTGCTCGAAGTTCTAGCAATAGCAATTAGACAACATAAGGGGATCAAGGGGATTCGTATAGGAAAGAAAGAAATTAAGCTTTCGTTATTTGCAGATGATATGATAGTATACATAAGCGACCCCAAAAACTCTACCAAAGAACTCCTACAGCTGATAAACGCCTTTAGTAATGTGGCAGGATACAAGATCAACTCCAAAAAGTCAGTGGCCTTCCTATACACTAAGGATAAGGAAGCAGAGAGGGAAATCAGAGAAGCATCACCTTTCACGATAGCCACAAATAGCACAAAATATCTAGGGGTAACTCTAACCAAGGAAGTGAAAGATCTATTTGACAAGAACTTTAAGTCTTTGAAGAAAGAAATTGAAGATGACACCAGAAAATGGAAGGATCTCCCTTGCTCTTGGATTGGGAGGATCAACATAGTAAAAATGGCAATTCTACCAAAAGCAATATATAGATTCAATGCAATCCCCATCAAAATCCCATCAAAATTCTTCACAGATCTGGAGAAGGCAATAATAAACTTTATATGGAAAAACAAAACAGGATAGCCAAAACAATCTTATACAATAAAGGAACTGCTGGAGGCATTACCATCCCTGACTTCAAACTCTATTAGAGAGCTACAGTATTGAAAACAGCTTGGTATTGGCATAAAAACAGAGAAGTCGACCAATGGAATCAAATAGAAGACCCTGACTTTAACCCACAAACCTATGAACACCTGATTTTTGATAAAGGAGCTAAAAGTATACAATGGAAAAAAGAGAGAATCTTCAACAAATTGTGCTGGCAAAACTGGATGTCAATCTGTAGAAGAATGAAAATAGATCCATATCTATCACCATGCACAAAACTCAAGTCCACGTGGATTAAAGACCTCAATATCAGTCCGAACACGCTGAACCTGATAGAGGAGAAAGTGGGAAGTACTCTACAACAAGTGGGCACAGGAGACCACTTCCTACATATAACCCCAGCAGCACAGACAGTAAGGGCCTCATTGAATAAATGGGACCTCCTGAGACTGAGAAGCTTCTGTAAAGCAAAGGATACTGCCGCTAAGACAGAAAGGCAACCCACTGACTGGGAGAAGATCTTCACCAACCCCGCAACTGACAAAGGTCTGATCTCCAAAATATGTAAAGAACTCAAAAAACTAGACCGTAAAAGGCTAATCAACCCATTTATAAAATGGGGCACTGAGCTGAACAGAGATCTCTCAACAGAAGAAGTTCAAATGGCCAAAAGACACCTAAGGTCATGCTCAACTTCCTTAGCGATCAGGGAAATGCAAATCAAGACAACTTTAAGATGCCATCTTACACCTGTCAGAATGGCGAAAATAAAAAAACACCAATGATAGCCTTTGCTGGAGAGGGTGTGGAGAAAGGGGTACACTCATCCATTGCTGGTGGGAATGCAAACTTGTGCAACCACTTTGGAAAGCAGTGTGGAGGTTTCTCAGGAAATTCGGGATCAACCTACCCCTGGATCCAGCAATACCACTCTTGGGAATATACCCAAGAGAGGCCTTATCATACAACAAAAGTATATGCTCTACTATGTTCATAGCAGCACTGTTTGTAATAGCCAGAACCTGGAAACAACCTAGATGCCCTTCAATTGAAGAATGGATGAAGAAAGTATGGAATATATACATATTAGAGTACTACTCAGCAATAAAAAACAAGGACTTCTTGAAGTTTGCAGGCAAATGGATGGAAATAGAGAACACTATCCTGAGTGAGGTAAGCCAGACCCAAAAAGAGGAACATGGGATGTACTCACTCATATTTGGTTTCTAGACATAAACAAAGGACATTGAGCCTCTAATACATGATCTTAGAGAAGCTAAATAAGAAGGAGAACCCAAAGAAAAACCAATAGGCATCCTCCTTCATCAGGCGATGAAAGGAGACAGAGACAGAGACCCACATTGGAGCACTGGACAGAAATCTCAAGGTCCAAATCAGGAGAAGAAGGAGAGAGAGCACGAGCAAGGAACTCAGGACCGCGAGGGGTGCACCCACACACCGAGACAATGGGAATTTTCTACCGGGAACTCACCAAGGCCAGCTGACCTGGGTTTGAAAAAGCCTGGGATAAAACCGTCTTGGGAAAAAACATAGGGACAGTGAGGTCTACTGAGATCTCAATAACAATGGCAATGGGTTTTTGATCCTACTGCACGTATTGGCTTTGTGGGAGCCTAGGTAGTTTGGATGCTCACCTTACTAGACCTGGATGGAGGTGGGTGGTCCATGGACTTCCCACAGGGCAGGGAACCCTGATGGCTCTTTGGGCTGAAGAGGGAGGGGGACTTGACTAGGGGAGGGGGAGGGAAATGGGAGGCTGCGGTGGGGAAGAGACAGAAATCTTAAATAAATAAATAAATAAATAAATAAATAAATAAAAACTTTCCAACTCTCTATATTAAAATCTTAAAAAGAGGTAGTCACTCATGAGTCAATGGAGAGAAAATATCATAAATAAAAATGTACATTTTTACAAGCCATTATGAGGTCCTTTTCAGAAAATACAGATAAGTTCCCTTACTACAAAACAATTCAAATATTTAAAATTATGCCTATTTGTGAAATATTATTGCCATGTTCATCCAAAATAATGTATGTACATTATTTACAAATTTTAAATAATATCATAGAATTATCACTTTTAAGCCAGGCAGTGGTGTCACATGCCTTTAATCCCAACACTTGGGACGCAGAGACAGAAGCAGATGGATCGCTATAAATTAAAGGCCAGCCTAGTCGACAAGAGCTAGTTCCAGGAGGGTAGGCTCCAAAACTACAGAAAAACCCTGTTTAAAAAAAAAAAAGAGAAAAATATCACTTTTAATGAAAATATATTGTGTTTACTATTGTGTCTGTCCAAATGGACATTTTTTTTAAAGAATTCAAAAACTTTTTAAAGCATTTATATTCTGTAATGATAGATAACAGGAACTATGGAAAATTCCACCTGGCAGGGTAATTATTCAGATGTATTTAAAGTTTTACAGTGTATATAGTCTATATAAATTATGCCTATGTACAATTTAGAGACCTGTTTTCAGTATTCCATCATTTTCTTATTTGATATAGTTTTTCACTTCATCACCTTATCTATAAAATCTTATTTTTATTCTATACATCAGACATTTGAAGTTGAATCTTTGCAAAATACCCATACTTTTAAATTTTGTCATTTATCCTGTTTCTTATTGAAGTTTTAATGTAAAAATAAAGATTTTTGGTCATTTATTTACTTATTGACCTGAAAACTTGATAATAATAAAACATGATTTATACTTTTCATGGAGATAACTACCTGACAGGATATAGTTCATTATCTTCAGGTAGTTTCATGATTGTCTAGGGACTGTTTCAGGCTTACATGTTGATTGTAACTGCAGTATGCTGTAGTTCTTGACTTTTCTGAATGTGCTGCTGAAATTGTAGCTCACAGAGAATAAGGATAATCAATAAAAATTAGGGCAGTGGCCCATGTCAGGAGCTTCATTCTGCAAGCTCACCCATTGTTTATGTGAAGCTTTATTATCAATCACTGTTGAAGTCCAGCAAGCAGACTTTCTTCCCACACACAGTTTTTCTTACGAACAAGTTGAAGGTGTATATCTTATTTTTCTTACTCAAGTAAAAATTCTATTTTCAAGTTTTGTGGGCAGAGCAGGTTTGTGGGAGTTTATGCAGAACACACAAAAATATTTATACATGAGCTAGATCTAATATTTTTACTTATTTCTGTGTCTACCTGTGGTGAGTGAATATATGTGTCTGTGTACACATATTTATGTGTTGAAGGAACTGCGGGCAGGCCTGCGTTTTGTCCCGCCCAGCTCCCACACGGCTAGCTTAGCACTGGAAATAATAACCCACAAACTGTATTCTTTTAAACACTACCTAGCCCATTGTTTCTAGCCTCTTCTTGGCTAACTTTCATATCTTGACTAAGCCATTTCTAATAATCTGTGTAGCACCACAAGGTGGTGGCTTACCTGAAAAGATTCAGCATGTCTGACCTGGCAGTTGGATCCATGGCATCTGCCCTGGAAAGTAGAGGTATGGCATCTGAGCTCACTTCCCTTTTTCCCAGCATTCTGTTCTGTCTACTCCACCCACCTAATTTTCTGCCCTATCAAAAGCCAAGGCAGTTTCTTTATTAACCAATGAAATCAACACAAAACAGAAGACCCTCCCACATCATTCAGGTACTGGGTATGTTTACATACTTGTAATTTGTTCAGATTTGTGTGGAGGTCAAAGGTCAACATTAGATATCCTCGCACTGTCTATCTTGCCTTTGGGACAGATTCTCTCACTGATTTAATGCTTTCTAAATGAGATATACTGTCTAGCCTGTGCCTGTTTTTACCCCTCACCCCAAATGCTGACATTACAAGCATGTACCACAATGAATTGTATTGTTTTTTTTTAATGTGATTTGTGGGGATAGGACACAGGTTCTCATGTTTGCAATGCAAACATTTCACCAACCAGGCTATCTCTCCAACCCTTAAAATATCTTTTTCAGAATGAAGTGGCAGAATTTGGATCTCTTTAATAAATTCATCCCAATAGAATATGCTTGAAAGTACTTGTCATAGGAAAGTATTTTTGGTTTGGTTTTTTGAATATAACCCTACTTTAAACTCAACAACTCTTCAATATATTTTCCCCAAATAATCAATGAACCTCATGTTTGGAACAAAAGGCATTTTAGGTTAAATAGTCTTTTTGAACATGTAGCCTTGTTTGACTGCTTCAGAAATAGTTGTTTGGGTTTTGTTCCATGCTTGCTTATCTAATTGCAGGCTTCTTTTAACATCTTCCTAAGAAACTTTCACTTTCCACAGAGGGAACAAGTGCCTCTTCTTCACTGTGCATTCATTTTCAGAAAGCACTGTCTAGACATTCTCTCTTCTTCAATTAGCAGTACAAACACTGGACAGAAAACAGCCACATTTACCTCTAGTTACAGATCAAATGTCCTCTTTTGACCCATGTAGGTACTGCATACATAATGCATATGCATGTACATAATGCATATGTAGATAGGTTGGCACCCAGTACACACACACACTTCTCAAGTTATTAAAGTTGAACTGATTCTCAATATTCCAAACTCTGAAACCACACAGGCTGTGCATCACAGTTGTGAAATTGACTGTATGGGTCTCCAAGCAGTTTTCATCTGGTCATAGTGGCTGGTAACATTGCTCATCTATTCTATCATTTAAAATGATTCTGAAAGTTTGAGGTCTCAAAGACCAACAATTTGTGTTTTGTTTGTTTGTCTTTATAACATTTATAATAGTTGATCAATCTCAAAAGCAGTCGGGGACTCTGTGCCCAACCATGACACTTCTCCCAATTTATCAATGGTTTGTCCTGATTCATAGAATAATAACTATCCATAAACATGGGTAACTATTATCATTAAATAAATAAAATCTGACACCATATGACACAGGTGCAATGAACTACAAGTTAAAGTGCAGCTCAACTTGTGGCACCTAATGATTGGGAATGATTGATGAACAAATGCAATTATGATTGCTTTCATTCCATAAGCCAGAAAGATGGCTCAGTCAGGAAAGACCTTGTCATGCTAATGTGGAGATACCAATTTGGATACGCTGTACCCACATAAATATGTAGTGGGCAAGATGATCCAACTCAAGTGATCTTAAAACATGGGAGTCAGAAACAGGGGGTCCCCTGAGCAAGTTGGCTGCATAAAGATGAGCCTCTGCTTTCTCCAAATATACAAATGCACCTATACACACATGGTCTCACACACATGCAGATAGACCATTTATACAGACACATGAAAAAAAAGTGTATCTAGAAGTCTAACAAACAAAACCTAAGTATTTTTCTCTTCACAGTACTAGTGATGTGAAACATTGAATCATACAGTGGATTTGTTTTGTAAGGAAATGTCTATGAACATGCAAACTAGTGTTTGTTCCTACCAGCAATTTCCATCACAGGAAAAGTCGCTATGAGAATGGGAGTTGTATGGTAATAGCCCTGACCTTTAACTTTCATAAACATTGTATTCATTAGAAGATAATCTAACCCCAAGACATTGCACATGGGGTGGGAATCATACAGTGCTATGAAGTTTAGGTTGGGAATCGTAAATTATTGAGGACCGTATTAGAGATTGCCTACAGGGCCTCTAACAGTTGACTCATGTGTCTCTCATTAGAGGAGAGGCTCAATGGTCCAGTATTGTATGTATCACCTGGTTCTATTGGTCATCAAATGCTTAAGCAGAAAACTTTCAGCTGGTGCAGTTAGGAAAGATTGCAAATACATCTTTTGCTTTATGTCACTTCTTTTTTTTTTTTTTGTTATTATGAGGATTGTAAGAAAAGAGGGAATATCTCGTTGTATGTGGTGTGGGATGTCCTTCTGTATATGTGTTGCTTTTATTGGTTAATGAATAAAGCTGTTCTGGCCAGTGGCTTAGCAGAATAGAGCTAGGTGGGAAAACTAAAGTGAATGCTGGGAGAAAGAAGGTGGAGTCAAGGAGAAGCTATGTAGCTGCTACTGGAGCCTGCCAAAACTTTACTGGTAGGCCACAAACTCGTTATACACAGATTAATGGAGATGGGCAAATTTAAGATATAAGAACTAGCTAGAAATATGCATAAGCTAATAGACCAAGTAGTGTTGCAATTGATACAGTTTCTGAGTGATTATTTTGGGTCTGCACTCCCGGAAATGAATGAGCAGCCTCCATTGACATGTATGGAAACTCAGGGGTTTTCTTTTTCTATCCAAACTGTCAAGTTGTTCAATTGTCATATTGCCAACCAAAGAAATGGTCAAATGAAAGTTAGAAGTGAGTGTGCCTGGAACAGCAGACCATAGCTTGAGAAGACATTACCAGAAGCATACATAGCTGAGGCTAGCAAGCTAAAGAACTTCATGAATGATAATCTTTGTTTCAGGTCCAAGAGAACCCTAACACATATAAACTAGATAAATTCTCATAACAATAATGAACAGAAATTTTGGATAATACATCAGACTAAAGCTTCTTCTGTGTGGGCCAATGGAAAATTATCAGACTAAAAGGAAAAACAGACTATTTCAAGAAAGGAAGAACAACACAAAATGGGACAGCAAGGAGGAAAAGTGAGAGCACAAACAACCAGAAAGCAGAAAGCCAATATTAGCATAGACCTCCTTATAAAAGCAAAGCAGAAGCTTAGAGTACAAGAAGATTCTGATAAACATCCAAACTCTACAACTGCAATTCTAAAATTTGGCCCTATTATCTCTGACTTTTCTCTTTATACAGCGGAGCAAGCTACTGCATTACTATATAAAGTAACTTCTCTTAATACAATGAAGCTTTCCACAGCCAAATTGGCATTTACTCTGAGACCTCGGTATTAGGAAAGTTGAAAACTACAGCCATAGACTACTGTGAATTTTTGACATACACTGAGCAATAAGTGTACCACAGGGTAGGTATATTCACCTGATCCTCTGCTTGATCACAGTCTTATTTTCAATAATATAATCTTAATACCTCTGATGTTGTAGATGTCCAGATCTAATTGGAGATGGATCAAGACTCAAATCCATATCTGTAGAGTGTAGGTCACACAACAGACGACTCTGAGAAATAAAATAACTACAGAGAGTTTTGCTGAGTACACACTATTCATAGTCTCCTAGTGGGTACCATAAGAAATTTAAAGATAGTTGGAGGTGCGGTGAGTTGAGAAGAAAAGATCTAATATAAGCTGTTCTCTCTGTTTCTCTCTTTCCCCTCCCACAAAAGATTAGTTGTTCCTTGGGGAATTGTCAATTAAATGGGAACTGAATGTATTAACCTTTTCTGTATATAATGCATCCATCAGAACAGGCTTGTCATGGCTTTACAATTTAAGGCCTGGATGTGAGAAAAGCTGCCTTGATGGTAAGCACTGGCAAAAACTGACTCGAATGAGGCTTGGAGGGATAAATAGACCATACCATTTACAAAGTGTATATGCCATAAGTGCAGTTTTGAACTCAAGAAAACACTGAAAGCCTATGGTTGACTAACTCCTCTAAAGAAAAATTTTACTAAATAATCTGCTATTTGTGTTTCAGACACTGTTCCAGTGTAGTGATTTGTCACTTGGAGTCTTCTACCTATATCATCACAGCAGCCTGGGTGAAGAGCAGGAAAGAGAACCTTAATAATTAAAAAGAACAGAGATAGATATTTGTGGTAATTGTGTATCCCCTACATGTTAATTTCTTTTGGTTGCACTTTTTTTTGTTTATTTTGTTTTTGTGAGAGAGGGTTTCTCTGTAGCTTTGGAGCCTATCCTGGAACTCACTCTGGAGACCAGGGTTGCTTCGAACTCATAGAGATTTGCCTGACTCTACGTACTGAGTGCTGGGGTTAAAAGTGTGCACCACCACTGCCCATAGGTAGGACATAATATTAAGAGGTGTAATTTTTGCTTAAATGTTACAACTAAGAGAACCAAATGCCCCGTCCATTACAGGGTCTTCCATAGTGACATCCTTAGAAACAAGGAGAGCTCCTCTGATGTTAAGGTCTCTGATGCGAAGGACTTAGTATATCTTAGTACCACACATATTAAAGAGTAACCTTGCTCCTCCACTAATATAACAGGTAGAACTACATGTGTTAATTTCTACATGTCACCTGCTAGGCAAAGTAAATACAGTGAAGACAGGTACACACATAACAGGTGATGGGGAGTTGGATCCACCATTGGCATTTCCTGCATCAAAGATCGCTTTTGTCATACCTACTGGGAACTTTTGGAGTTGTCAGCTTTTTTTTTTCTGAAGAATTTGAGATCATGTTCCAGAAATAATACTGTGTGAATGTGAGACGAGCATGTGGTTTACAAAGAAATGACAATGACCTGGATAAGGATGCCAAATCTGACTCTGAATAGCACGGTAAAATGCAAGCATGATGTCAGTTGAACCCAAGATACCAAAAGGGTGTTGGAGAGTTGTGATATTTATTTGAGGAGAGGATTTCTGTGAATACAGAATAAAAATTAAAAGCTTGTCAGAATAAAGCTGGCAGCGCAGAGCACAGATCTGACCCAGGTAGCAAGAATTGAAGAATTATACTGGAAACAGTTTTGAGGACATCTCAATTAGTCCATCTATTGCCCTGGGGCATAGTTCCCCTGGTAGAAGAGGATATGTTCAGGCAAAAATGGCCTGTTAACTTCCTGGGCTATGGACTGGAACATCTGGTTTAGTACAGCCTGGACATGGATGCTAATAGAGATCAGAAGGGATCAGCCTCTGAGGCTTTCACTATAGTATATTGCACATAAGTTCTCTTCCAGGGGGGCAGAAGCCTTCATGGCTGCCTCCATCTGGCTTGAGAGAGGTATCACAAATGTTGAAGAGGTATCAATGACGTTGTTACTAGGGTCTGGGGAAATAGCTCTGCTTACAGACACCAGCTGCTCTGGCAGAGAACACAAGTTTGATTTACAGCACCTTAATGGTAGCGAATAACCTGAAACTCCAATCCCACGGGGTCTAATGCCCTTTGCTTGCCTCCACTGGAACTATATACATATTATGCATAGGCACATATGCAGGCAAAACCCCCATACACATTAAATAAAAATATAATGGAGAATAGAAAGAAGAAGAATGTTGGTCTAGTGTATAAGTCCACAGAGAAAGCAAGAGTGGGAAAGCTAGCAAGCTGGCTGTTTCCCTGGGTAAGTGATAAATAAGGGCAACAAGGAGAATTCTTAAGACCTATCTATGTACAACTAAACCTACCCACCAAAATCTCTCAGCTGCTGATGTGTGCTTCTCCTGTGACTTCCTGAGGGTATGTAGCAAATGTCTGTTCACTCCATACAGCATCATTCAAGTAGTTTTGCTTAGTGACATGGTGAGTTTATTTATCAGTGAGTTACTTGCAATAGCATAGGTAACTCAAAAGCTGCTTTATCACCAAACCCCCGCCCACAGCATGTGTGACAACTACCAGTAATCTCCATTCCTGGAACCCTCAACACCATTAACAGGCAGTTCTTCTGCTGGACGTCTACCCTCCCCCAATAAATGGTACTGCTTATATATAACCTTTGGGGAAGGAGGGAGTTTATGAGTCTTGTACATTTCAGGAACTTCCTGAGGTTTATGTGGCTCTTTGCTTTATTTTGTATTTTGTTTATTGTTTTTTTTTCTTTCTATCGGAGTCTTCTAAGTTTCATTTCCTTCATGAGTCTTAAAGACCTCCTGCAGAGTGGAGCGGTTCATTTTAGACAGAATAGCTACACAATAACCTTCGGTGGTCAGAAGAAGAGACACCTGGCAGGGTTTTTGAATCCTTGGAAAAGGAACATCGTTCCAAATTCATCTCCAACTGACAACTTCATAACCACCTGCTTTCTATTAAACTGAGTCAGTTAAGGCTTTCAGTCCAGTTAGATTTAAGAATGGCTTTCATTCCAAGCACAAGTGTAGGAGTTTATGCCTGTAATGCAAGTGTGCAGGGTTGAGCCAGGAGGTTTCCCAGAGTTTGAGGTCAGCCTGAGATACCCAGTGAGAACTATAGAGTGAAACCTTTCCTCAAAATAAATTTTTAATTAAATTCAGTTATGGATATACTTGTAACAGAAGCATTTCAGAAATATTCAGTATTTACATGGCAGGCACTATACAACATGCATCTTAATTTAAGTGTCACTCTACAAAGCAACAGAGACTATCATGGGAATACTATCTATACTAAAAATGGGGTTCCTGTGAGTAATGAAAGGAAGAGGTGTGAGAATCATATAGGAAAAGGCAGCTGGGAGACTTGAACCCACATGTTTCTAGCTACCCTTTTTCTGAGACACAGTAGTGCATGTATACTGAGCATGGAAGCATGGCCTTGGCTGCTGGTGCTCTAAGCAGTCACCTGAAAAACAACACTAGTACATCTGAAAACTGATCAGACATGCAGAATCCTAGGCCCCACAGAGACCTCTTAAAGTCTGAATTCATAGGGTGATATCCAGCAGTCTCAATTGGCATACACCCTCAGGGGAATTGTGATGTATTCTTAAGTTTGAAAACAATTAGCAAAAATATAATGGTTTTCAAAGTTTTACATCTTTGCACTTATTTGTGCAATTTAGTTCTTGGAACTTTCCTTCCCATTCTCCTTTTAGTTGCATGACTCTCACACTTTTTCCCCTGAACTGTACATCCATCTCTACACCAAAATGCCCCCACACATATTTAAGACCATCATATATGTGTGTGTGTGTGTATTTAAATTCATCTACTGTAAGAAATGTATATAAGTTTACTTTTCCAATCATTATTGCAGCCTGCACCCCAACACAATTACATTAAACGGGCTTTCTAAATTAATTGACCAATAATAATTATAGTTGATTGATCCACAGTGAATGTGTGCCATCCATATAAATGGCTAGAAAGGATATTAATATGTTGATGACTACCAGAAAGATAATATGGAATTGATTTTTCATAGGAAGAGAGGTAGCATAGAAGATTGATGATTTGGTTAAATCCATTCTTTTCAACACCTGTTTTTTCATAATATCTGAAAAAAATCCTAACAGGTGTGTGGCCATGAAAAAACAAAGGAAATACCAGGGATTACATCTATAAACTATATTTATAAATTTACCCTGTGTTTGTGGACATGTGATGTGCACCTGACAAACTCATGCCATGGTGTACATGTGAAGGTGATGTGGGATTTCCCTCTGTATGCGGTGATTACCATTAATGAATAAAGAAACTGCTTTGTACCTATACCAGAGCAAGGCAGAATGGAGCAGAGCTAGGCAGGGAGGACGGGACTGAATGCTGGGAGAAAGAAGGGTGGAGACAGAGAGATGCCATGGAGTTGCTACCAGAGTCAGACATGCTGAAACTTTGTCAGTAAGTCATAGCCACGTGGCGATACACAGAATAATAGAAATGGGCTAAATTAATATGAAAGAGTTAGCTAATAAGAAGATGGAGCTAATGGGCCAAGAAGTGATTTAATTGATACAGTGTCTGTATGATTATTTTGGGTCTAAGCTTGCCAGGTGGCTGGGAACCAACAAGCAGACCCTTTTCAACATGAAGGTCAGACTACAACTTGCAGGAATTGGTGTTCTGCTTTTACCATTTGGGTTCCCAGGATATAACTCTGGGCATTGTTATCTGTTGGTCCATGTTGTTGACCGTTTTTGACCATCTTTGGATGGTACTTCATTCACAAACAGGAAGTGGAGTAAGATTTTAGTAATTCCGAGTCTGGTCCTTTGAGTGGTGGGGTCAGTATTTCGATTTAGTCATTTCTATTTTTCATCATTTTTATGTGTTCCAGGGCTTTAATGAAATCTCAGCCATTTTCTCTGCTTGATAAAACAGTAAGTGAGTTTGTTATACACAGAGATTTTCCAAGAAAGAACACACTGGGCAGCCTTGAGTTTTGATCATAATAAACACTGTGGGAGACCCCATGTAAATGGAAAACTGTAGGATGAATGGCAAAATTTCACAAGCTTATTTGCCTATAGATTTGCTTTCATTTTTACTAAGTCTAAGAAATGCTTACAGTAAATATAATGTTATGTCATTTACCCAGTTTTCATGAGACCTACAGTGTGGGTTTCAAATTGTTTTTGAAATAATTGATATTCAGGATTACAAAAATACAAGCCTGAGTTTTTGACTGAGCAAGTTCCCTGACTTCATTGTAGGATTATAACTGCTCAAATCAAGAGAAGCAGACTAGACATTCAAAGAACTTTCTGGGGGAAAAAAATCATGCACTGTTGAGCCCTTGAAAAATACTACCAATGGTTTTGTCAGGTCCAATTCTGGGGCTTATTTAGCAATCTCCTACCCCCACACAGAATCAAAGTTCCCAGGGCATGTCCTAAATTGAAGGATATTTGTAATAAAAAGATATAAGCCTCCAACTCTTATTTTTACCAAACATTAATAAAAATCGAATTAGAAGTAAGAGCCTTGAAAGGCTACAGGCAAAAGGTTTAGTATTGTAACAGTGTGGATTGAAGAAGACAAGCAAATGTTCCCTTTCTCTCCCCCTTTCTTTGTTATATTATTAAGAACAACAGCAACTGAAGACTTTTCCAGAAAGTTTTTTAAAAGACCTAATTTTTCCCTATATCATAATACATCTAGAAAGAACCAATTTTATTTCTTTTTCGTACTGCAGAGATAATGAAGGAAAGCTACTACGATTAAATGCTGCTCAGCTACCTCAAACCACAATGGAGACTCTGACTCCAATGCCCTTTTCATTATTCTTAATGAAATGCGACTTCATTTTCCCACACATTCGAAACTGTGTTCCAGAGAGTTCAAACATGTAAATGGGGCCAGTCAAAAGAATCCGTCCATTCTCTGACTCCAAAGGCCATGTGAGGACATTGGCCTGTGCCAAATGAACACATGGGAAGATGGAAAGGGGGGTGGCTGAGCTATTAACTTTCTACTTCTTAATCTCTTTTGGACCTAGTAAAGTCCCCATTCCATTACTGATTTTATTTTCCTACACTCTCATGAGTACAGTTGAAACTGGTGCTGGGTTGTATTTAAGCAGCTGTCATTTCAGTATAACTGCCATTTCAGAATGACACTCCCCTAGGACTGAAGCCAAGGTTCTCACATTTCTCTTTGTGTTCAATGTTTTGTTCAATATAGACACACATACCTCATGCTATTCCCAGGGGCAGCAGAACAGTCATTGGACTGGGCATTAGATTGAGACCAGGATGATGGGTCCAATGTAAAATTTCTCTGAAAATTTTACGTTTTCATTACCAAGAAGGATATAAAATACACATCCATGTACTTGTATATATCATTTCTCTTCTATAAAAAAGGCCACGTGTTCATATCACTTTTACTCTGCTAACCCCCATGCTTCCTTGCTGCATCGTCCAATGTAAAGAATGTTTGCAGTGATAAGTAGAATGTATAAAAGATACAGGGCACACAGCGTTCAAGCAAGATATCTGACCACGTCAGGCTGGCCTCAACCCAAAAAAGCCTGTAAGTCCACTCTGACCTAGCTTCCTGACTCCCCTCTCAACTCATCCCCTGCTTTGACATTTCCCAATGTCAGAGCAACTTGTTTGTGTTGATACTGTCTAGTCCATTCCAACCACAGCTCTTCTGACAAGAGTTCTGTACCTGGAAGGTTCTTTTCTCTGAATCTTTTTAATTGATGATTAATCCCTCCTTCAAGTCTGGCCCCTTCCCTTCACATTCCGTATTTTCATTTTAATTAATTAATTTTTAAAAAATGATATTTTCTCATTTTACATACCAATCCCACTGCCTTCCCTCCTTCTGTCCCCCCCCCTCCGCCTCCATCCACTCCTCAAAGAGAGTAAGGTTTCCCAAGGGGAGTCAACAAAGTATGACATATCCCTTTGAGGCAGGACTAAGGCTTTTCCCCTAAATTTAGGTTGAGCAAGGTATCCCTACAAGAAGAATGGGCTCCAAAAAGCCAATTCAAGCACCAGGGATAAATCCTGGTCCTACTGCCAGGGATCCACAGACTGCCCCAGGCATACAACTATCACCAGCATTCAGACGGCCCAGTTTGGTCCTATGCAGGTTCCCCTGCTATCAGTCTGTATCCAGTGAACTCCCACTAGCTCAGGTTAGCTATTTCTCAGGGTAACACCATGATGGTCTTAAACCCTTTGCTTAAATTATTGTTCTTTTCACTCTTCGTCTGGTCTCTAAAAGTTCAGCCCAGTGCTTAACTGTGAATCTCTACATCTGCTTCCATTAGTTGCTAGATGAAGGTTCTATGATAGCAATTAAGGTAGTCATCAGTTTGATTACAGGGGAAGGCCAGATCAGGCACCCTGTCCACTTAGACAAGACTATCTGGTCTACTTATCTAAAATAACTCCTCTACACAACACACACACACACACAAAATTTGTATTTCTTTCCCTCTCAATCTCCCTTTTACCCCCCTTCTCTTTTTCTCCCCTTCCCCGCCTTCCTCTCTGGACACTCTTCCCATTCCAGGGTCTCACTGTGTAGGCCTAGCTAACCTGAAACACCTTTGTAGAAAAGTCTGGCCTTGATGTAAAAGAGGCCCACACGTCTGCTTCTCAAGTACTCAGATAGAAAGTGTGTGTCACCATGAGCAGCTCCTAATGTCACTTTTATGTCCTCCTACAGTATCTACAACTGTCTAATTTTGCAGTGTTTTATTTCTTTATTCTTTGTTCTTTTTTTGCTAGTTGTCTAACTCTTCCTAGCCACACTAAAATAGATGATGATGGGAAAAGAGATTTTATTTTTACTCACAAATGTATCTGCAGATCCTAGAATTTCTAGCTCACCATTGAATGGTATACAGTTTTCCACTTAGTTGCTCAAGATCATGAGTGAAAAACAGGATGTTAAAAACATGCAATATGATCTTTTCTCTGGTTTCCTTATGATCCAGTTGAGAAGAGTAACATTAAACACACAGAAAACTTAATCACAAAAGACAGCCAGATTTTAAAGAGAAAGAAAACCAGAGCACTGAAGCAGTGCCTGATATGGGAGGTGAACAATTGTGTCCTTTTGATTCCAGAATGAAAAGACCAATAGAGAAATTTGTTCCTTGTTTTGGTTTTATTCGCTAGTGCCAAATCTATTTTTGAAATAATTTTCCCAAAGATGGATTTCTTCATCTGTCTTTGAACTTTTATTTCTGTTTCTCTAGCATCTCTCCATTTATTATTCCCATTAAAGCCAATGCACTAATTAGGGTTGGCATTCTTAGTGCTATTTTAAAGATATCTGATGTTACAGAATTTAAGTTTTTCTGCCACTATCTTCTTGCTACACAGATGATTTATTTAAGTTTATTCCCTTGTTTTGGCATTTGAAATGAAATTAAATTAAAAAGTAAATCAACAGTTGAAAGCTTGTGTCAAGTAGCCTAAGACTTGTGGAAAGGGAAAAGAGAAACTTTTTTCATGTTTACCTTCGAGACTGAGACTCCCTTCAGATTTGTGTCCTTTCAAAAGATTCCCAACCAAACATTAATACTTTCTCAATGCATCGCTAACCTGGGAGATGCACCACACTCAACTTCTATCCCCACAAAAATTCCACATGGTTCTTTATGGTAGACAGAACAGTAACCTTTTGATAATTTCCTTTATTTAGTTTAGATAGTGATAATCTCCCTGAAACCACAGTGGTCTGCACTCCCAGAACTAAACTAACTCACATTTACCAGAATTCTGCTTCCAACTTCTCATCTTATCCTCTGCCAAAACCCAGCCACGGCTGACTTCAGAGGGTGAATAACTGACTATATTTTCCTCAGTGTTCACCACTTCTAGTTTTGATAACAAGAATAGTAACACATTTTAGTTGAGAATAATTATGCTTTAATATGAATACAAATATGATTTTGCTCCCCAGAGGTAAGCTCTAGATACAGGAAAACTAAGAAAAAGATTTTAAAAGGTTTGATTAATGTTCTATAAATACAAAATATCATCTTCACCAGTTAAAGTGTGACCCGTTAACAATCTTTTTCAGTGGAACCTAGTGGGAAGAGTGTTACATTTTCTCTTCCTTCAATTTGAAGTTTAAAATAGAAGATATCAAAGCAGAAACTAACAAAATTAGACAGAAAACAAGTTACAAAGCCCTCAGGGAGAAAAGTGGCCTTACTGAGACCCTATAGAGGTAGATTGCTACATAATTTTAGAAGGATCACTATTTGGTACTGTTCTTGTTGTTGTTAATTTGTGTAATTTATCTTTTGCTATGAATTCATCTTTACTGCTGAAGTTCCAGAAAAATCATAACATAAAGAAAACTTTTCTGTTAATAGTACCACCTTAGGAGTAAATGATACTAGAGAGACCACAGCAGTGTGCAGAAGCCTGGGGCCACTAGGATAGAACTAATTTCAGCTAAAAGTAGCCATGTAGAATCTTAGAAACCTGAGATGGCTCTAAACAGTATAGGAGAGAGAAGCTTAGCCAGAGAGGAAATGATTCTCTACCTAGGAGCACAAAGATTTACTACTTGCTAATAGCGAAAAGTGTAATCCCAGAACATGGCTTGTCTTAGCTACTTTCCCTGTTGCTGGGATAACACACCCTGACAAAAGTAACTTTAGGAATAAATATTTTTTTTTTCTGGCTCATGCTTGAGGGTACAGTCTGTCATGGTGGGAATATACTGGTGGTAGGAGCTCCCTGGACCTGGTCAAGTTGAATTTGCAGCTGAAAATTAGTGAGTGGTGGATGCTTTCATGCTTGGCTATTATATTAGTTGCTTTTCTATTGCTGAAATAAAACTATGACCAAGGAAACTTATATAAGAGTTTATTTGGATTTATGATTCCAGAGGGTCTTTGGCGGAGGAGTGGAGGCAGCAGGCAGTAGGCAGGCATAGAAGATGAAGTGGAAGCCTAGATGATTAAGATGCAATAAAGTGAACAATCAATATTAACTACAACATGGCAAAGGTTGGAGAAATATGGTTTTCAACAGTGGAAATGTTTCAATGTCTTTATTACAAGAGTGTTTAAGAGTTGTTATTCATTTAATGGTCGGTTTAAGGATAATGTCCCATAAGTTTCATAACATAACATCTTGGCAGTATATTCCTCTACTATGACATCACAACCCTTCCTTCTCACTCTCTTATAGAATAACATCAGCTGGACACCTTTGAGATATCACTAAAAGCAATAAAAGTCTCCATTATTTCTAATATGCAGAAATAATCTAAAAATATTTAACAGGGAGAAGAGGAGTTTAAAAATACCATAAAAATATGGTAGTCGGTGTTCAGTCCTTTCACCCATGTCTCTCAGGCCTCGAAGTAATACGTTAAGTGCTATTGCTCCACTTTCTTGAGACTTTTTTCCTCGTAGCTGAGAACACCACAACTTCCACTTATGTAAAAATAATCAGAAGTCGGACCTGATGTGCCATTCCTCTAATACCACTTCTTGGGAGATTGAGATTGGAAGATAACTCTCAAATTCTATGCCAGCTTGAACTACATAATAAGATATTATCTCAACTATATTTAAAAATAAAATTATATAATGGCAAATGTAACTGAAAATGTTGACGGAACCATGCTCTAATTTCAGAATCTCTTATAACTCAGGTTAGATACATCTGAGGTAACTGTTTGCATTAGCTTCTCGAGGCCTCAGTATCTTAACCTGAGTTACTTAAATTGGTTGGTAAGTTGGTAATATTCTCCTTTTTGTTAATGTGTGCTCTTCTGATGCACTTTCACACTCCTGTTTAATGTTTCTAGCAAACGTTTTCAAAAAATGAAAATTTTACTCAAATCATTGTTAAGGCAGGTCTTTTGAGGGAATCCAAACTCAAATAGCACTTTCTAACAATGTCTTCATACATGTTTGTGTAACTGAAAACTATTTATGTAAAAAAAAAACAGTGAGAGAAAACATACAAGTTGTAAGGAACATCAATCAAATAAAGGAATTATTCTGATATAGAAAATTAAATTTAACAAAACAGTTTTTAGATCAGAAGAAGAATAAAATTTCTTAAAGGAGTATTATATTTGAATAAGAATAGTATAGCCTTTTGAGTTTCTAGTAATAATGAGAATTTAATGCTATGAGCACAATAGAAAATGTAACTTTTGTTAATTTAACAAAAATCACATGCTTAAAACTAAGTATAACTCACTTCAAGCATTTTGTAGGCATGTAGGTTAATGAGCATTATCAATTCACATATGTTTGAGATGAACTATTGCAAGAGATGATTTGAAATACCCAGAAATTGTTCCATTCCTTGATAAAAGAATCAAGGGGTGATGGACCCTGAGCATTCGTGAATGTTCTTACTGTGTACACAAAAACACAAGGCTTTGACAATCCCTCATGAATATTTCTCAGGACTGTGTTTGCAGACAGCAAACTTGTGGGATGAGGTAATGTCTCCCTTTGGCCAAATATTCAGCTTGCTTCCCTTGTCTGTCTAGTGGTGAATCCTGCAAGCGTAGGGCCCAACTCCTGCAGCAAAGCCCATAGTGTGTGCAAACACCATGACAAAACCCTTATGTGACCCACATCCAGGATACTATGAACCTACCCAAACTTGGGAAAGCTGAAATTAATCTCCATCTGCCATTTTTACTGTGAATAGCAAAGTCCTTTGCCCTTTGTCTCTGACCATAAATCTTACGTCTTCAAGTTATATGTATAAAACATAAATTCTACAACTGCTTAGTTTATAAACATGGAGACATCTCAAACCAACTCAGATTTCAGACCTTTCATATCAAGTAGTAGATAGAGCTGTTCTCACTCATACATGTTAACAGTTTTAAAAACTGCTATGAGACTCTCAAGAAGGTGTGATTTGTAAACTGCTCTAATATAGCAACATGAAAATATTCAGACTTAAATTAATCGTGCTTGTAGAAGGACTAATTAAGTCTCTTCTCTACATATTATATGATTGAGTAAAATTTTTGCTTTCTAGGAAGATGATCAGAGAATACAAAGAGAGCAAATATGAATTTTATTAAGATGTGTTTTAAACATGTTCATTATAAAATGAACATTGTAAATATCAGCTTATTGATGAAATGCAAATTCTCTAGATTTGTGGAAAATTGGAAATGAACAGCCTTTAAAAATTACCTATTTTAAGTATCTTTCACTCTATTCACCTCTTAAGTTTTTTAATACGGGGCTACATAAAGCCATTCATATTTTTAAAAGATTTATTTATTTCATGTGAATGCACGCTTTCTCTGCATATATGTTGTTGAACCCTATGCAAGCCTAGTGTATACAGAAATCGGAAAAGCATGTTGGATCCCCTGGAACTACAGTTACAATATTTGTTAGTTAATATGTGGGTGCTGGGTGTTGGGAACTGAACCCAAGTGCTCTGCTAAAGCAACGTTAACTGCTGAGCCATCTCTTAGGTCTACCAGTTCTTACTATTTATTTAAGTTACTTACACTTTTTATCATTCTATTTATTACCATTGTGTATATTTGTGTCTATACAGGATGTGCATAAGTGATAGCACATATGTACCATGGTACACATGAGAAAGTTCTAGGATGATTCTCGGGGTTCAATTCTCTCCACCATGGTTCTGCACAGTTAATTCTGGTCTTCAGGTTGTGCAGAAAGCACTTCTACCCACTGACTCATCTTTTTCCCTACAGTCTAATCTTATCAACATTATAGACTTGTTTTTTTTTTCCTAAGCGTGTTTCATAGTATATAAGTGTCCATGGCCATGACTGTGCTCATTCTTGCTTTCTGTTCTTGCTCTCAGTTTTTCAGTTTTACTTCTCAGAAATTCTTCCTCATGGCCATAGCACTTTTACTTTCCCATTCAATGCTAACCTTGTTTAAAATAAAACACTCGTTACCAGATATGTAATTACGTTTTTTCTTCAAGGCCAGCACACCAGGTACGCTCAGGTAGGAATGTTTGTTAGTTTCCTTGAACCAGAGCATCTTCTGACACTTCTCAGAACTTAGAGATCTTCTGCCTCAGACAGGGGCACTTCCTTCAGTAACACAAAGGACCGAATTAGTCCCACATTAGATTAATAAGATAGAAAGATAGTCAGCATGGAAATGGTGACCTAGAAAAGAAGTCAATAAGCTACAGCCTAGGCTTTTTAATGGATCTTAACTAAGAATGGATTTTGTAATTTCAAAGGTTTATTAAAGAAAAAAATGATGGAGAAATAAAACAAAAAGAGAAATACAAAATGTTTATATCATATGATCTCTTTTTCTTTCCTGTGTGTGTGTGTGTGTGTGTGTAATTTAATTGCCAAAGGCTAAAATACACTATTTGGCTTTTTAAATTTTTTTTTACCAATTTCTAGTCAAAAGTAGCCACACAATGGTTCTTCAATATCACAGATACATTCGTTCATTTTTACAACTTGAATTCAACATAAATGATACATTATTTCTGTACACTGTTAGCTGAGTCTGGTGCCAGCCATGACCACGAGTTGCCCATATCTCACCATGACAGATAATCACTAGAGTTCTGCTCTCTCTGCCTCTTAACACTGGTCATCTAAATTTGTTAAAGTGTACTGAGTCCCAGAACACCCAATTCATTTCATGAAGTGCTAACATATGATTAAACCCATAATCATTCTTAATTCAAGAAAGAATTGAAAGTTTTGCCAAATAATTCATGTGACTGTGATGTGCTAAATAGTATTGTAATAAAAATAAAAGAAAGGAGATTATTCTCCCTTTCATCTAGCTATCACTAAATATATTTCTTTCATTTGAGAGCAAATATTGCAAAGAACAGTTTCTTATTATACTATAGTAAGTAGAACATTTTAATAAAAAGAATTAGAGAAATAGAGGAAGTTAGAAAGAGAAAGATGTGGAAGGAAAAAGGAATAAAGAAGAAAGAAAAAAGAAATTTTGTTGGGTACTCTTTTCTAAGAGATTTTCTTTTCATTGAGCTGTGCATACAGGAAGGAAAAATGAGATATGATGTAGGATTTCCCTCTGTATGCTGTGAAAATGATTGGTTAATAAATAAAGTCCTGGCCTGTTGATAGGGCAGAAATTAGCTAGGCAGGGAAAACTAAACTGAATGCTGAGAGAGAGAGAAGGAAAAGTTGGGGAGAAGCCATGTAGCCCCACCGGAGACAGACACTGAAACATTAGCTGGTAAAACACAGCCACATGATGACACACCGATTAATAGAAATGGGTTAAATTAAGATATAAGAGTTAGCCAATAAGAAGCTAGAGCTAATAGGCCAAACAGTGTTTTCAATAATATATTTTCTGTGTGATTATTTTTGGGCTGAGCAGCCAGGAACCAACAAGCAGTCTTATCACAATAGAGATATACAATTTGTTCACTATGTTTGGCTAATGCCTACTCAGCATCATCTAAATTCCTTCAGTACCTTAACTCTCACCACACAGCACTCAGGGAAATACAGTTCACCATCATTATTAGAGAGATCTGCTCAAATTTAATTTTACTCTGCAACATTCCCCCCTAGAATGATGAGAACATACTCTGTTAGTATTTGAACCCTGAGGATGGCAA
Source organism: Microtus obscurus (assembly GCA_963919715.1). NCBI lineage: Eukaryota > Metazoa > Chordata > Mammalia > Rodentia > Cricetidae > Microtus > Microtus obscurus. The sequence continues at coordinate 30,066,107 of CAWTZC010000501.1, read as the reverse complement.
ACTTTGCTATGGCAGCCTTGGGAAATAAATATGGTAATGCTCAGGCATGCTATGGCCTTGTAGCATGCCCAGTAGGGCACAGGAGCCAAACTCTCACCATTGCTTTGAAACCAGTATCTTCCAAATTAAAACACTTCTAGTCTGGAGGGAGGCTCTTTTAGACTCAGGAGTTAGACAGCTTCCAAGGCTCAGGCTCCTCTCCTATCCAGTATATAGACATTATGACTGCTCTTGACATCATGTCCTGCTACCTTCAAGTCATAGACAGCTTCAGGATTGCAGCTTTCATGCAGATGTGGGATTCTGATGACACAGACATTATTGAATTGTCAAGTTTCTTGTAAGTAACTCTGGTTGGCTCCTAGATGATCTGCAATGAAATTGACTTTTGCTGATTTTGTTGGTACAACCTGGAGGAAGAAAATGTTCAAAGTCTCACCAATGTGGCCACCCGTAGTATCTTTTACTGAATCATCTCTGCTTTGCCAAAGAGTCTCTTGAATGAGCACCTTGTCATGATTCCATTAAAGAATGTCCTGAAATGTCTGTTACTGTTTCACCGGCCTGGATGTTTAGTCTCCATCTGGAAGAATTTTTTTGGCAAGTTCCAATAAGTTTGGTTGGTCAAACATAGCAGCAGAAAGTAGGTGGGTCCGCAAGCTTATCATGTTCTCTCTCTCTCTCTCTCTCCTCTCCTCTTCTCTCCCCTCCCCTTTCACTCTGTCTCTTTCCCAAGCTTTTAGGCACTATGGTTTCAGCAGCTCTGTACTGTCACCCCCCCTCCATTATGATGGACTAACAACTCTGAACTGTGACCGAAAAAAATCTTTTTCTTTTCCTTAAGTTATTTCTGCCAGGAATCTTGGTCACTTCCATGAAAAGCTAACCATTATATAACCCAATATTTGCTAGCTGAATTCTTCAGAGAGAGGTAGACTGCTTCCTTGTCTGAAAGAAGTGTCTGTTAAAAAGCAACATAAAAGTATAAAATAATGAACAATTGAAAATTCCTCTAGTGCAATGACCTTCACAAGATGTAACATGAGTGATTCTGTTCTGCTCACATTGTCATTCTCATAAGAACATGTAACTTACAGATACTTCAAAGGAAAATAGATAACAGCAGAATAATGACAAAAGGATAGAGGTGAAAAAATACGCAATCAGCGATTCTGTGAAAAAGTTCCTTCCCTATCCTCCCTACTAATAATCTGCAAATTCTTTCCGTATAGAGTCAAATTCTCATCATATTTTAGGTTACATGAACTTAATGGCTTAAAGGAATCACTGCCATCGTAATATAAATGAGGTAAAATTCAATACAAAAATAAAAGGGATATCCCTAGTCTAATAAAAGTAGTCATGGAAGGCTGGGAATACAGCTCAGGTAGTAAAGTGCTTCCCACTTTAAAGATGAGGACATGCTCATGTTAAAAAATATAACAAAAAGGGAGGAATTACATATTAAGTATTTTGGAAACTGGTATAAGCCTACTGCTATGGAGGCAGAGATGAAAAGATTCAGAGATTTTCTGGCCAGCCAACCTATATCACTAGGCAAGTGTTAGGCCTGTGAGAAGTGGTCTCAAAGGTAGATGTTTCCTGAGAAACAGCACCAATTCATGACCTCTGGTCTCTGCACAAATTTGCACACATATACATCCTCACCTGGATGCATCTACAAACACACACATGGACACAATTATAGAAAAATAAAATTAGAATTTTACAATATTTTAATACATCATTAAATATTAATTTTCTTTTTATTTCTTAATTATATAAAACTGAAAATCTATTCTTAATTTTCAGGCCATAGTTTGTTAACCTCTGCATCAGACAATGAAAACAAAACAAATAAACTAAATGAACAGATACAGCTCAAGGTTCCAGAATACTAAAAATTATAGTGACTCAGGAAAACACAGGTTATAAGAAGAAAGAAGACAAAGTGAAGGTGTTGTATTCCACACATGCATGAATTCAAGCATGAACATTCAGAAATTTTCATGCAGTGCACCTGTTATTTCTCCTCTTCTCTGGAATAATACAATGAGAATGTCAGGTTCACTAGAAAAATTCACATTGCCAAAATGTACCCTCTTCTGCTGAACTCACAAGTATGACAAGGTGCATTCCTTTGAACATATTGTGGCCAATAAATGATTAATATAGCTGTTGAAATAACATATTTTCTTATCTGTCTCTTGTTGCCACCAAAGAGGTTTCGGACAGTCTAGAAGTAGGAAGAAGAAAGGGATTTTTATATTACATAGCTGTCAAAAGTACTCCTGAAATAACAAAAAGTGGAAGAAAGCATGACATTGAGCTTAGGCTGATGTAGCCCATCCCTATTAAGTAGTAGTTGCAGAGTTCAGTATGAGCAAATGTCTTTATCTTTATTTTCCAGTGCAATAATTACTTGGCTAGTGTGTTGATTAATTATACAGCCTATGCAAACACATCTTAACTCCCTAGCCACTAAGTAAAGAGTTAGTAAATGGCACCTGCACATTTTTTAAAGTTCAGTCTTTGTCCATAGAAGTTTGCTGAGTGTTTCAGATATGGGTTCTCATTCCTGACCACCTCCCCAACTTTTTCAGTGTTCAGCCAACTCTGTTCAGTCCATTGTGTTGGCTGTGAGAATGAGACAGATGTAAAACCTTGTCCCTGCTCTCAGAAAGCCTATTAGCAGAAGGTGGATGCTGAAAGAGATGGAAATGAAGTAGTAGACAGCTGCATACACCGAACTTGCTGGGAGGGTGTCGATGCTATAATCAATACATCTGGAAAGACAGCAGAGAGGGGCTTTATGAGATGCCAATGCATAAATTATACGCAACGAACAAAATGAGCTAAGTAAAATTTCATAAAGCTTTTTAAGATGCCAAACATTCTAGCAAGAATTTCATAAGTTAGCTCATTCACATTGTAGATAGATGATGGCTGTGAACTATCTTGAATTACCATAAAGAATATAAAGCTTAATCTGAATTTCCAGGCATCTGCCAGATAGAAAAAGAAGAGTGGACAAGTTTTGAAATAACTCCAGATTGAGATTACAATTTGGCTTGGTGTGTATGTTTGTGAGTGCATCACAAACCCATGGACCTACAGGAGAGCATATAATTATATGTAAAAAATTATATATATATTTTGTAAAGTGTATAATATTTAAAGCACAGAAAATTAGTTCAAGATAATAATAGGAAAAGCTATCTTTTCCTGTACTCAATTTAAGAAATGAAACTCTGCCCACAGAGCTAAACCCCGTGGGCTACAGAATAGATCTTTGAGCTGGCTCTTCAGTCCGCACCGGCTCTCAGAAGGCATTTGGATTGCTGTGATGGTAGGTGGTAGATCAATAGAGCAGAGCTCAAGATTCTTCACTGTAATTTCAGCACTATCTTTCTAGATATGTTTTCAAGTTCTGCAGCTCTAAGACTCCTTAAGAAGATCCTTTAGCCCAAAACTGTGGAAAGCTGCTTTACACAGGTGACAAAATCTCCTTCTCTAAAGGTCATTAAAGGAATTCTTGTTCCCTGAAACAGTTTGCAGTGGAACTGCCTGTAGATGGGGCCTTGCTCTGAATGTTCCTTCTATTCATTTCCTCTTATTTTAATCTTATTACTAAGTCCTCAGGAGTTAATGCCTGTCTATTCCTTGTAAGATCAGCCAAACTACAGTGTCAAGTAATAATTGAAATTCTTGGTCTTATGATTTTTATTAAACATAAAAAAATTAAATGGGATTTCATTTATTATAATAAGAAAACTTATATAGCGGATTCATGTCTCCGAAAGAAGAGGGATGAAAAATCAAAGTTGTTAACTGATCATTCAAGTATCTTCCAGAACCTTTTACAACTTTCCTGTATGCAGTAATCTCATATAAACACACTTTGGAGCCTCACTTACCTGGATGGTTGCTTCTTATCTTTGTTTGGATGAGGCTGGACCTCCTTTGTTTCTGTGTTTTAGACTTAATGGCTAGAAAATATGCTACACATGGCCTTAAACCCAAAGTAATGGATAGAGTCATAGAAATGGTGTGTCTCTAGCACTTAAATTTCTTTTTTTGTTGTTTTTTTTTTCTTGTAAAGTGACTTTTTTTTTATTTTTACTTAAAAATATCCACCTCCTCCCATTTCCCTCCCCTTCCTCCAACCTCCTCCCCCTCCGTCTCCAGTCCAAAGAGCAGTCAGTGTTCCCTTTCCTGTGGGAAGTCCAAGGTCCTCCCCCTTCCATCCAGGTCTAGGAAGGTGAACATCCAAACAGACTAGGCTCCCACAAAGCCAGTACATGCAGTAGGATCAAAATCCAGTGCCATTGTCCTTGGCTTCTCAGTCAGCCCTCCTTGTCCAATACGTTCAGAGAGTCAGGTTTATCCCATGCTATTTCAGTCCCAGTCCAGCTGGCCTTGGTGAGCTCCCATTAGATCAGTCTCACCATCTCCATGGGTGGACACACCCCTCACGGTCCTGACTTCCTTGCTCACGTTCTCCCTCCTTCTGCTCCTCATTTGGACCTTGGGAGCTCAGTCCAGTGCTCCAATGTGGGTCTCTGTCTCTATCTCCATCCATCATCAGATGAAGGTTCTATGGTGATATGCAAGATATTCATCAGTATGGCTATAGGATAGGGCCATTTCAGGCTCCCTCTTCTCAGCTGCCCTAGGATCACTGACAATGTTTTAAATAAATAGTTGTGTGCTTACTGTGACATGGCTCCTTTTAATCAAGAGTGAGCACTCTATACTTTAAAATCCTAAGTGAGAAGAATACGAGCTCAGGAAGGAGGGAGCCACTTTCAGGAAGGGAACTGTAAAATCTATTTTAAGACATTAATTAGAAGTGACATTTGGACTTCTGGAAAGCCAAGCACTGAATGTCTTCAGTGCCAGAGCTGAGAAGATAAGTGAATACACCATACACTGAATAGTTTTCTGTCAACTTGACACAGGTTGGGTCTTCTAAAAGAAGGGAACCTCAATTTAAAAGAAAATATCTCTATAAGATAAGGTTGTAGGCAAGCCTGTAAGGCACTTTTTAATATGTGATTGGTGAGAGAGGGCCTAGCTCATTGTGAGTGCTGTTATCTATGGGCTGGTGGTCCTAGGTTCTATAAGAAAGAAGACTGAGCAAGCCATGAGGAATAAGTCAATAAGCAGCACCCCTCCATGGCCTCTTCATCAGGTGCTAGCTCCAGGTTGCTGTCCTTTTTGAGTTCCTTCAGTGAAGTCAAATAAACCCTTTTCTTCCCAATTTGCTTTTTGGTTATGGTGTTTCATTATAGCAACAGAAACCCTAACTGAGACACACCACACCAATACCATCAGCTCTGTACAAGCATACATGCAATTTTTCAGCTCATTTATTCTGAGACTCTTGCCATGTCCAAAGGAACTTATTACTAGGGGTGACAGGTATATTAGAGAGATGTTATTAGGTTGAGATAATACTTTGATTATTTGCAATCACCTCTGATCAAATAATTTAAATGTGTTGATAAAAACACACCAGTCAAGGATTCACATCTGGATTCCAAGCTGATGCAGTAACCTCAAATAGCTAATTGAGTCTTATTTGTTTTTGACTACACATCTGCAAGGAGATTTAAATTTGTTCCTTGTTAATTTTTAATAATAAAATTATATAGGACATGGACCACTCACATCTGTCAGTAATGGCTTGGCAAATTAGATGGCATTCTGCTCAATTTCTTCATCTGCAAAATGGGTGATACTAATGTTCACCTCAGAAGGACATATTGAAAGCTATGCATGTGCACACATGTGTGCACACATGCGTGTGTGTATGCATGGGTATGTTTTAGAACTTCATGAAAGCATCTGTTGTTTAGTGAGATTGTTAGAACAGACCTAGCAGTCTTGTCCCAAACCTTTAAAAGAAAAATAAGAAAAAGAAAACAAAAAGGAATAGACTATGAGGCAGGACAATAGCGCAAACGCAAGTAAGAGCATGTAAACTCACAATGAATAAACAAAATGGTCAAAATAACTGCCAGTGGACCAAAAGCATGGTAACTAATGACATGCACTCCTAGCCAAGCACAATATGCCAGCAGCAATCACCAGTTTCAAAAAGACCAATGAAACACATTCCAGCGTCAGCTTAATGTTTCTAAACAGATTAAAAAAAATTTCCCAGATCTTTTAACAATAGAGAGCTGTATTGGAATCTCTTGGAGTCTGTGTTGCTACTACTGCCACTCTCCCTCTGCCCTCCCTCAAATGGGATCGCACAACAAGCAACAGCAACAAGCCCACAACAAATGCAAGACAATACATAAAGAAATTGTAATCAACCTTTATTTCTCTGGGTTTTACAAGAAGGATTCAAAAGAAATGCAGACCCAAAATATTAACTTTAAAAATTATTTCTGAATTGGAAATGCACAAGCGCTTGTTTATCATATTCCAGAAACAACACAATATAACACAAATTGATGTTGTCCTTATCTTTACAGTCTTCTACATTTCCTTCTAGACACGAGAGGTCCAGCACATGATCATGTAGAATTTATATACACATATTATATAATTCATATATGAGACCTTAGCATTCATGGACTATGATATCTCTGAAAGTCTGTGGAACCAATTCTCACAGTTTCCAAAGAAGATCTAAACTTTATTAAGATAGTCTCCATCTAAATAATAGAAGATGAAGAGCTGGGGAGATGGCTGAGGGGATAAGAGCTCTTGATATGCAAACATAAGGATCACAGTTTAAATTCTGGACATAATCTTCAAAAGTTAAACTGCATGGCCAACTATGCCTATAGGCCCTGTTTTGTCTGGGGCAGCACAGGAGACTCCCTGGTGTATACTGCCTGCCAGTCTGCTTCTTATTCAGTGAGAGACACTCACTCAAAGGAATAAAGTAGAGGGATTAAGCATACCACACGCCTTGCCTTCCTAAGGCTTCCATATATTAACACACACACACACACACACACACACACACACAGAAGATTTTTTTTTATTCCCTTTAATATGAGAACTATAGTTTTTCTTCAACAGAAGGAAACTCAGGCTATAAGAGCAATCCTGGCTGGTGCTCCAACCCACTGTGCCCTGAGTTCCTCCCTTCCCAACAGAAAGGAATTGTGGGACACAAATCAGAGTAGCAGGGTTAGTATGTTTATTAAGTAGGTACAAGGAAGAGGGCACATGCTAGATACGAGTTGGAATGTTTGACGAGAGGGCCACCTTATATGGTGTCTTCTCATTATTATAATAATAAATACATTCCTATGACTCTTAGGTTACATTGCTCAAAAGATGACACACACAACAATGTTAAGCTAAATTTCCAAATTAATCAAACCTTAAGATTTAATAAGTGCTGGTTGACTAAGATTTTTATTTGTTTGTTTGTTTAAATAATTTTCTTTTGTAAGTGTTCTGTAGGTGGTTTTATTAGGTATATTCTTTAGATTTATTTTGGCATGAGAGAGAAGGAGCTATTATAGAGAAACTCAAGGCCCTGAGCAGGCATAGTTTGCTATTGCCAATATCCTTGTTTGAGATGCCATTAGAAACACAAGTATTTTTTTTTTTTTTTTGGTTTTTCTAGACAGGGTTTGAAACACAAGTATTATCTGTATAGGTAATACCAATTTTTAAAGACAACTGGGAAGTAGGAGCCTTCTTTCATTAAAAAAAAATAAAAAGCATGTTATTAAAAAATATTACTTCTCAACTCAGTATAAAAACCTCTAATCAAATATAACATACTATATCTACCCTAACACCTTTCTGAATTATTTTAGCCACACCTAATCACCACTGAGGAATGACTTTGCTAAAGAAATGTATTAGAAATATTAAATTGAACTGCCTAATAACTGCAAACTTTGCTGAGTGACTAAGATGTGTGAGCCCTTAGCTGGAAAGTTGGAAGAGCAAGGGCTTCTCCTCAGAGCAGGAGAATGGCTAATAAAAAGCAGGAATCCAGGGGACCTATTCACTTTCTATCTGCATTAGAACAAGAGGAAGCTTCTTTTCATTTGCATAAAGAATGACACCTCTAAGGTCAATCACTCCCTAGGTGCTCAGAACTAGAGAAAAAAGGAAGCCTGTGAATGGTCCCTTTGAGGGCACAGAACTTGAGTGCCTGAGAACAAGTCGTTCACAAATGAAGTGCACCTGGCATGTGGAACTGCAGACAGGGGTAATAAATAGCTCTGCCCTCCTCTATGCAAGGAGAGTTTTACACAAGGTAATTTCTAATTTTCCTTTCTACTCAACTGCACTAGCTGTGGCAGGCATGATAAGCCTGAAATGGTTGTAGATGCCAGCCTGTGTGAGTTGGGGATACAGTTATGCTATGCAAACTAAAAGTTTTCATGGATAAAGATGGGAATGAATTGAGTGAGTATTGACATGGTCAATGGTACAGTTTTATGTAGGAATGTATGTTATATGATGTTATATGGGCACACATTCATGTGGATATATGCACATGTGTGGGTGGGGCACACACACACACACATACACACATAACACACATGCATGCAGAAGCCAGAGGGCTATTTCAGAGTCCTGATTACTTTCTACCTTACTTTTTCAGACATCATCACTCACTGGATCTGGAGCTCACCAATATGGCTACTGTTGTTGGTAAGTGAACTCCAGGAATCGGCCTTTCTTCTCATGTGGAGTTATGGACACATGCAATTGTTCCTGACCTTTTTTGACCTCTCTCTCTCTCTCTCTCTCTCTCTCTCTCTCTCTCTCTCTCGTGGTTTTTCGAGACAGGGTTTCTCTGTGGCTTTGGAGCCTGTCCTGGAACTACCTCTGCAGACCAGGCTGGTCTCGAACTCACAGAGATCAGCCTGCCTCTGCCTCCCGAGTGCTGAGATTAAAGGTGTGCGCTACCATCGCCTGGCTTTGACATCTCTTTTTTAAACAATAGGACTAGTTAAGAGAATATGACAGTAGCAAAAACACTAGCCATGTTATTGTGAATTATGAGGCCCTGTGTTAAGGCTTGAAAGGACACTGGTGCTAGGTCCCTATGGTGGTCTCTCTTTCACAACTGTCTAGAGATAAGGACAAAGAGAATGTATGACTAATGTTAATAAATGGGGGGGGGGTGCCCAGGAAGTCTTGCTTATTCTGGTCCTTCTTTGCTCTACATAGTCCCTTCTTATGGAATGGGACAGAAGTCTTTCTGCAATGATGGTCTCATGAATCATCAGCAAGGAAAGACAATGTATTTATTAATGGCCAACTTTCACATGGAAAAGTGATAAAAAATAGAATAACATTTTGGATTTGATGACTGGCTATGAACAAAAGAGGTTGTAGATTTCATTAGCCACCTTACAAGAGGAATTCTGGGTTTGACAGCTTGCCTACAGGAAGAATGTTGAGTTGCTATGGAAAAACAGTAAGAATTCAGTCATGCACTCCCAAGACAAAAGAAACATTTTTATTGGCATGTGGGCTGAAGATGCAAGCTCATGCTTTGAAAGGGTCCTGCAGCTCCTGTGAGCTCTTACAGCTTTTATAGGTCAGATAACAGGTGGTCTTTGAGTTCTCTGCTTATTGAAAGGAATTTCCTTCACAGTGAAGCATGTTTACGGGAATTGAAATTGTAGGAACAAACATTTTCTTTGCAGGTGGCAATATTTGGCAAGCGGCAATAAAAAGAAGAATTCCTTTCTCAGGATCCACAACAGGGCTTTTGTCCAGATAGTTGTGAGAATCTCCCCTTTGTGCAGTTTCCACCACATGTTTGTCTTCTCATGATAAGGACTATGGGCTTCATCAGGCAGACAGAGAGCAGCACACTTTAGGTAAAAGTTTAACTCATTCTATGTCTACACAATCTCATGTTTCTGCATTAGACTTTCTGTTTGGCTAGTGTAACATACAGTAGTAATTTCATTTTGGTATGGGCAAACATAGGAGTATAACCCATAGATCAGGATCACTTTTCCACCACAGTTAGAGATGCAGGATGACAGGACCAAGTCAGAAAGAAGCTTTGACTCTACTTTGGCAATCCTGGCTTTTGATCTTTGAGAAGAGGCATCTTTTAGATCAGAAAATAAATATGGATGTCCAGAAGCAAAGAGACTTTCACAGAAGACTACATAGAGACTTGACAGAGCAGACATATTTGTAAATGAGAATGATTTTATATTACTATGAGTCACAGTTCACCAGATTCTACACAAGCTCAGAGACTAAGAGCTGGGGGACTCAGAGTCAGACAGTTTGTAAAGCTATTTCCTTTGAGGAACATGCTGTTTCCTCTGTGAAGCCCTGTCATCTCTATTTGCTGGAGCTCTCTGACTATGCTAGAGTTGCCAAAAACCTTTATTTCAAGTTCTATTCCATGACCTGGTCTCAAGGGCAGAGTGATTGACAGTTTGTAATCACCCAATAAGTTCTTTATTTTTGTAATATGAATAAATGCTAAAGCTTGTCAGTCCATCAAAATAAATAGGAAAATATAAGAAATGGTCGATGTCATCAAAACAGAAGAGCTGGAAATAATCAGGAAATTAAAAGATGGGCACCTATGATGGACTTGTGAGAGAAGAATGGCTAATGTGGAACCAGATGATTTAGTCTTTAGGTAGGAAGGCAGGAAGATGGCAGGGTCTTGGAAGAGGGTGTGAACTTTTCATGAATCTGGGTGTTGGAACAGGAAAGATGACACAGCAGCTCACAAGTGCCTGTGACTACAGCTTCAGAGAAGGCATTCCCTGTACTCAGACCCACACATAAACACACACACACACACACACACACACACATACACATAATCCAGAAAAAGAGAAAAGAACATGCATGCTACAAGTTAAAAGTGAAATAACCCCCCATAGCCTCATGGGTTTGAAAACTTGACCCTAAACTCATGATGCTGCCTGGGGAGGTTATGAAAACTTCGACAGGATGTGGCTCTTTGAAGATGAGAGCCTGGTCCTGCTTCTGTTCTGTTCTCTGATCCCCAATATGCCACTACTCAAAATGCCTCTCCTACATTCCAAGGCTGCCATGGGACCTATCAAACCAAACCCATGACAGGCAAAATCAGAAACCAACATAAGTAAGTCCTTTCCCCCCTTATCTCCCTCCTGTCAGGTGTTTTGTCTCAGCAAAGCAAAGAAAATAATTTATTAGGCAAAGAAAAATGTAAACGTGTTTGGGAAGAGTAGAAATAGCCAAGTGGTCAAAGCAAATTGTATAAAACAAGGCTAAACCCTTTAAAGAAAAGAGCTATGTTTAGACTAGAGCTATTCCTGCTATACTTGCATGAGATTCTCTCTAAAGCACAAGGCTCACTCATGTTGAGAGATATTTTTCACAGAGGACAGAGTTCTAGAAAGGCTGAAGGAATCAATGAACATCTAAGTATTGTAGGCAGCAACTGAAGTTTCCAATTCAATGATATAACTGAAAACACAATGTAAAAAAAAAAATCAATGAATAGAACTTTTCCTCCCATGCCTGCTAATAAGATGAAAGTATTAACTATTTGCCTAAAAATTAGATAAAGTCAGAAAGGTACCATAGAGATTTATATTTTCCACATTTAATTTTTTTCAGAAGGAAAAAAGCTAGATTCCTTTTTCATGAAGAAGAACGCTAAAGGCCCAATGGAAAATAACCCACATTCATATATGAAGTAGAGAACAACTACCTTTAATGTCACACATCCACTGCCAAATGAATCTGCTGCCACCGGAAAATGTGGTGAGAAAGTTTATACTTTAGAGGTGACTTCTCCAAGTCTTTAATGCAGTCATGTTACTGCATAATTTTAAGTCAAGAAATTCTCTAGAGTATTTTCTACTTGTTTTAGCAATTAAACTGAAGGGCCCGTGTTTCTAAAATACACTTCAGAAAATATTGTGCTGTGCTCTGATGCCTTCTTCATGCAATGATATTTTTCTTCTGAGCATTAATAGTTGTGTTTTCAAACAGATCATCTTAATAAAAATGATTGTGAGTTGGAAAATTCAACTGAATATACAAAATAGTAACCATGTGTAAAATAGCACTGCTGACCCCACCATCATGTTTCTGTCATGAAGTATCTTCAATTTAAACAAACAAGCACCTTCGAACTTGGATCTATCCACTTTTTCACAGTAAGGTAGTCAGAGAAGCAAGCAATTGATTGAGCTAACTACTGCACATTCAAAATTAAGGACAAAGAGAACCCAATGTCTCTTTTTTGGCCTGTCTCAACTATCATTCTCCTCCTTCATGTAGTTTCAAAACCCCCGTCTGAAGCATGATGGAGTCCACAATGGGGCGAATCAATTCACAATGAAGATAACCCCCCAAAGATATGCCACAGGCCAACCTGATCAGATAATTTCTCAATTGAGGTCTTTCCCACGTGATTATATTCAACTGGCATTAACACTAAACAGCAGATTAACTAAAATGATCAAGAGTTGATTATTTGACCACTTGAACAGTTTCTCTTCTGTGTTGTCTAGATAAGGAACCTGAGGCTGGAGGAAGTTTCCAACTGTGTATTAGAGGGTTACCTACAGACACCTCAGTCTTTATTTAACATTCATGTTCACAACTGAGTCACCATCACATATGGTTTCCTTCTTAAACTTTCGAAAAGCGAGTTTATTCTCATTGAAATGAGTAGAGAGTTGATCAGTTGGCATGTAGCACTGGGAGTCAAGCCTTAAGACTGTAATGAAGTGAGAAGGCAGACCCTCAGTTGGCATGCATCGCAAAAGAAGGGAAGTTATAGATAGGTAGAAACAGGCAGAGGTGGATGGAGAGCAATGACCAGAGATGCCTTCTCTTTATCTTAAATGCTTACTAGAATGTCCTCTCATTTTTATGTTAATAAGCAAAGCACAGAGAGTTTCAATCTCACTTGCTGTCTGTAACAGAGAGGCCTGCACATTGCCTTATCCTTCAACCCAGTAGGACACAGACTTTCTGCTTTCTTCACCTCTTCACAGTGCTGAGAGAAGTAACTGGTGCTACCTGTTCTGATCAAAGCCACCACAACCTGAGGACATCAAATGAGGCCCCTAACACTGACCAAACCTGGGATAGCAGATGTCTTACATCTCAACTGCAGGGACATGGTTGTAGAAATAGGAGCAGCAGTGGGCTGCTTTCCCGCCCAGCTCTGCATGGCTAGCTTTATCCGAAATAATTACATGGAAACTGTATTCTTTTAAATACTGCCTGGCCCATTAGTTCCAGCCTCTTATTGGCTAGCTCTTACATATTGATCTAACCCATTTCGAATAATCTGTGTAGCCCACGAGGTGGCTTACCAGGGAAGATCTTAACCTGCATCTGTCTGGAGTGGGAGAATCATGGCGACTGTCGACTCGGCTTCTTTCTCCCAGCATTCTGTTCTGTCTATTCCGCCCACCTAAGGGTTGGCCTAAACCTAAGGGTTGGCCTATCAAATAGGCCAAGGCAGTTTCTTTATTAATTAACCAGTGAAAGCAACAGATTAGAAAGAAATCACTCCCATATCACATGGTTGTGATGCCCAGCTCAGTCATGCTTCCTTTGTTCAAGGCAGATTCTACACTGTCCACAATGAAGCCCTGGTGTGGGACAATTCTGTATTCTATCAATTATGTTTAAATAAGTGCTGATTGGTCATTAGCCAGGCAGGAAGTATAGGCAAGTAAAACAGAAAGAAAGTAGAGGTGGGCCAAAGAGAACAGGAGAATTCTGGGAAGGAGGAAGCCTATTTCTCCGCAGTCCTGTCCAGACACTGAAGAAGCACTGATGTCACCTGCCCTGCTGAAAAAGGTACTGAGCCATGTGGCTAACATAGATAAGAATAACGTGTAAATATAAGTTACAAGAATTAATAAGAAGCCTGAGCTAATGGACCAATCAGTTTATAGCTTATGGAGACCTCTATGTGATTTTCTTTGGGACTTGCCTGCTGTGGGAACTGGGCATGACAGAAACCCCAACAAGCAGGCCTTCATGTTACAAAACTCTTTCCATATCATGTTTGTCATGATAAAGTTTTGGGCTGATTTTATATTGCTTCAACCTATTTCAGAAATGCTGACCTTGTTAAGGCAGAACCTCTTAATTTTTTTTTGGACATATATTTTTTTAACCAGTCAAAAGAGCTAAGACATAGGTACAGATTTAATACATATTCAAATAGTTGTTTCTAAAATAATTTCTTACTAATTGGACAATTATTTTATTTTGTATTCATGGGAGGTTACTATAAATGCACTGAAATTATAGAGTGGATGGATAAAAAATCAAATCAATTAATATTCAACTTCAATATTTATTAAAAAGTAACCAAGGCTATGTGTCCCTTATTTGCCCATATATACAAAGGGGGGTTGGGAAATAAGAGAACAGGAGTTTGTTCAGATTCTGTCAAAAATTCACAGTGAGGTTGGGGTGAAGGGGGGACTAACTTGGAAATTAAGGAATCTGAAAGACTATGTCTGCCATGAAGGGAATAAGTCCTCACTCAACATGCATTTCCCTAAAATTGCAAACAATGCTTTTCTTTTGTTTTTGATTTCTAAGACTTCTACGTTTGGTGGTAGAATGTTGTCTAGTATGCAATAGGCCTTGAGTTGCAGTTCAGTACCTAGCATTGCAAACAAATAAACACCAAACCCCACTGCTGTGAAACATAATTGCATGTTTTGCAGAGTAATATTTAAAAGTGAATGGGCTATTTTATTTGGTGGATCTTTATTAACCCAGATACTCCCTCACATACTGTTCTTAGAGTAGAGATCTGAGTGTGTCTTCTGCATATCAGCAGAGCCAGGTCTGATGACTCATATCTTTATTGCAAAGACCAAAAAGGCTGAGTTGGAAGGTTCATTCATATCTAGGCGTTCAGAAACTCAAGACTAGTTTAGACAACAGAGTGACACCCCGATTTTATACAACCAGACATGCAAACAAACAGGAGAACAACATTACAGGCAAACAATGCAAAATAAACCTGTTTTCAGTGCCCTGTGAAATTTGAGATTCCCCTGCCAGAAGCTGTAAACCTGCCGGAAGCTGTCATGTGTCGTGTGCACTGTAGAAGTTAGTCTATACCTCACCTAAGGAATGAAGCTGAATATGATAAATGTGTTGCATCTCATAGATAGCAATATGAATTGTGAGCCCTAGAAACCTAATGCTTATACTCGAAGAGAAAAGATGGTAAAACTTCTCAGCATGGACAGTTGCCTGATGCCAAGCCTGCACACCTGAGCTCATTTCTGGAGACCCACAGTGTGGAGGGATAGAACAAGTCCTGAAAGCTGTTCTCTGATGACCACATGTGGAGTGTGGTATGGGTTCCATATACACACATAAGCAATCTTAGTGAAAACATGTTTTTCATACAGGGGAAAAAAGAGTAAGGGGTAATTTTAGTTGGTGGATTTTAGTCAGCAAAGTCACAAGTAAAAAAAAAATTGTAACTTGCAGGGACTTCACATTGTTTTTTGTGTTTCTCTTCCATGATACCAATATGAACTCTTACAGCAAAGTGACTAGAAAGACATAGTTCAGTTGTTACAAGTACTCACTGCTCTGGCAGAGGACCTGATCAGTTTCCAGCATCCACATTTGTGGCTCAAAACTCCCTGTAACTCCAGCTCCAAGGGATCTGTTGTCTTCTAGCTTTCATGGGTACAAGGTTGCAATGCATAATGCCATACAGAATCACAGACAGTTAAATATGATTAAAATTGAAATCCTGAGAAAGAGTAAAATAGAGGTGATTTTTTCTCTGAAATTTCATCTCTTATTTGAATATTAGTCATAAATTTAATTATTATGAAATTTATATTTAATTTAAGTATTAAATATATATATTTGTTTTACAGACTAAAAATTAAGAGAGCATACTATACATATTATCTTTGTTGAAGAACTTTATATATAGATGTCGTAGTAGCAATGTTGGTAAAGAGTTCTTTTTCAGCACTTCTGTATCATAAACATGGCCCCCAGGCTCAACATGGTGCTGTCTTCCTGTTGAAGTAAGTGAAAGGGAAGATGGGGCCTGAAAATCCCCTGTGTTCACAAAGTGAGTCAAGTTGGATAAACAATCTTAGCCTTACTTGTTTTGTAAATATAAATGAAACAACTTGAGTTGTGTCTTATATGTGCCTACATTAAGCATACAGATTGGCCTAGGCATGATGTACATGGGAGAGGAGACAAGGGAATCAGGAGTTCAAGCTCAGCCGTTGCTAAAATGCAAGTTTGGAAAGAAAAACAAAAAGTGAAAACAGTTATAACCAACCTTGGTTGGTTCTATTTTTCACACGGATGAACCCAACAAAGTAAATATAAAAAGTAAAATATTTGCACATATTTCACATGTCTGTACCATGAATGCCTTTCACTCGGCTTCCTCGGCCAAGACTCCAGTCACTCAGCTCTATAGTGACC
The DNA here is from genome assembly GCA_963919715.1 of Microtus obscurus. NCBI lineage: Eukaryota > Metazoa > Chordata > Mammalia > Rodentia > Cricetidae > Microtus > Microtus obscurus. The sequence goes on along the minus strand of CAWTZC010000501.1, from coordinate 30,049,673 downwards.
TATTTATACTATTCCCTGAAAGAAACTGTACCATTAGGTGGTGTTATGCTTCAGTTTCTTTAACACTACTCAGTATAGCTTTTGTGAAGGCGGATTTAATTAATTCAGACAAATAGTGATAAGTATATATACAACTTTAATGTAACCAAACTCACGGACACCAAGGTTCCCGCAGAGCACAGGAGACAGGAAGGGACCCGCAGCTTCTGCGCGCCTAATTTATCATTCAACCTTCGCCACCCTGCCCACAAAATGGGTGGGCTTATCTCTACATCTCCCCCTTTTTATCTAAATAAGACAGAACTAAACCAAATACAACTATAAACAATAATAACAAATAATAAATATAACAAACAATATTGAGAACAAAAGTTTTACCAGAGAATTTGCTTACCAAAGAGCTTATGCTCTGATTTGAAGAGGCTTGTGGGAGGACCACGGAGATGGAAATGATGTGGGAGTGATTTCTCTCTTTTTTTTTTTTTTTTTTTTTTTTTGGTTTTTCGAGACAGGGTTTCACTGTGGCTTTGGAGCCTGTCCTGGAACTAGCTCTGTAGACCAGGCTGGTCTCGAACTCACAGATCCGCCTGCCTCTGCCTCCCGAGTGCTGGGATTAAAGGCGTGCACCACCATCGCCCGGCTTGGGAGTGATTTCTTATCAATAAAGAAACTGCCTAGGCCCATTGATAGGCCAACCCTTAGGTGGGTGGAGTAAACAGAACAGGATTCTGGGAGAAAGAAGCTGAATGAGGAGTCGCCATGATGTTCCCATGCCAGGCAGATGCAGGCTAGAATCTCCCCAGTAAGCACACCTTAGGGTGCTACACACCTTATAAGAAATGGGCTAGTCCAGGTGCGAGAGTTAGCCGAGAAGATCTAGCCAATAATGGGCCAGGCAGTGTTTAAAAGAATACAGTTTCCATGTAATTATTTCACGTATTAAGCTAGCCATGTGGGCAGCCGGGTACCGGGGACACAGCCCGGCCGCTCCGTATTACTACACTTTTGTATCTTGAAGAGAAATAGGACACACATGGCCTCTAAGTGACTTCTTTCACTGTGCCAAGCCACGGTGTGCAGGTTTCAACTGTCACACAAGGAAACTGGAGACACTTCCTTCAGCTGGTTTTGCTTCAGATAGAATATCTGGAGTTATATGTGTCAGAGAGACACAAAAGTAATCCATGTCTTCTGTAGATTTGGGACAAAGTAACTTCCTTCCTCCTAGTCACAGCAATGAACTTTTGTTGCCATCACGTTTGGCCAAATATGCACAAGCATAACAACACTGAACGGAACAGTGCTAAGGAAACCTGAGTTCAGTATAATTTCCTATAAAATTTGTTTTAGAGGGAGCTGTACAGTTGGAATTGAAGGGAAGGAGTTCTTGTTCAACGTTCTGCATCACGCACCGTAACTCTGTCAGCACATTATGTTTCAAATGAGAATCACATGTGAACTGCAGGAGACATCAGAGGAACTAAGGAATTACATGCTAATTTACATTATAATTTTATGACATTTTGTTAGAATTACTCTTAGGTTATTTTATTTCTCCTGTCCCTATCCTCTTAATTTTTGCCATTTGTACCAAAAATATAGTTACAGGATAAACATAAAAATAAGAGTAAAACTTGAGCTTGGCAGTGCACACTTGCAACCTAAGTACATGGGATGTAAAGTCAGGAAGAGGAGAACTCAAAGTTATCTTTGGTTGCATTTTGAGTTCAAGGTCAGACAAATACACACACATGCACATCCACATGTACACACAATCATATGTAAAGAAAATTGTCTTATAAAATTAGTATCTATAAATAATAAATAATTATCCTTCAAGATTATGTTATTTTCTGATAAAAACAATTTTTATTTTTCAAAATACATGTTTTCTACACAATATGATGCTGTGAACTAAAAACAAACACATGCACATATATTTGAATTTTTTACTGAAAACTCCTTAAAAGAACCTAAACCTTTTACGTAATTCTGCTTCTTCAAAAGTTTCTGACATTTTTTATTTGTTTTAATCTACAGAGAGTATAATTTTGACAACTAGCAAAAAAACCATCAGAATGCAGTTCACAATTTTACTTAATTTACATATTAATTTCAAGATAAATTATTCCTAGAGACATGCTGTATAAACACAAGAGGAATGTTATGAAAACAAAAGGAATAGTCATTAGCTGGTCAAAATTTTCTATCTCTCTCTGTCTCTATCTCTGTCTCTCTCTCTCTCTCTCACACACACACACATACACTTAATAGTTAGCATATGTTTGTTACTTCTAATTTTCTCTATATATGTACATATATTTATGTTTTGCAATAAGAGAAATATAATCTAACAAATGCATTATGGATAATTTCATGATTTTGAGAATTTCAGAGTAATCCCAAAGATAGATGGGATAGGACATATGCATGCATACATTTGTATAATAGTTAGCCTACTGCTCCTAAAACTATGATGAACAAAGTAACAAAAGACTTAATTTAGCACAGAAGAAATTGATAAATTCAAAAGAGGAAAAATTCAATAAGCATGTTACTAACTTTCAAAATATGTATAAGCATGTATATAAGTATATACACATGATGCACCTATAAACATATAGATAGATGATAGATAGATAGATAGATAGATAGATAGATAGATAGATAGATAGACAAATAAATGCATACACATAGGTACATATATGTAAGGCTGAACTATATGACTATGATAAAAACATACAGTATAGTAAATTCATACTGTGTTTAAATAGAAATTGCCATCAACAAGTACAGTATACCACAAGCAACTGTGTGCACTACAGGTTTGTATTGGGGGCAGGCTAGTAGGCTTATTGACCTCCCCTGTTCTTGTCAGTTATGTGAGTAATACTGCAATTATTATGGCAGGTGTAATAGCAATAAGCAATGGGAGATCTTCAGTTCTGTTATAAACTTTTGATGCCACCATCAGCAATGCAGTGTGCTACGGATCAAACTATGAGTTTGAGGGCTGTGTCTGAAAATTCAAACGATGCATGGTTTACAAATTTTTGTGCTCATGGGTTTGCCTGAAACCAAACCAGTACACATTCAGTAGAAAGTGTATTGGGATGGTTAAATTTTGAGTTTTCCCCAAGTTCTGTTGTGACATGGGATTCTTTGTTTTGATATTGCTACAGGTGGAACTGAGCCACTGTTTCCAGGCACCAGAAGATCCTTAGGTAAACAACAGACTGCAGGGACTGTTTCACAATGCAGCTCTATGTTGTAGGTAAGGCATATTAAATTCACTTAGGCTTATAATATTTACCACTTATGATAGGTTTACAGAGCTGTAACCAGTGAAAGTCAGGCATCATGTCTCTTGGGACTTTCTTTTTCTAAGCAAACCTGCCATCAAATAACCACAAAGTTTGCCTAGTTGAGTGCGTACTGAAAAAAACAATAAAAGAATGACTGTCAGGTTTGCTCCCATGCACAGATCAAAAGTCACAGTTACATAGCAATTACTGCTTGATCGGTTTTGTCACTATGTGAACTGGGGATTCTATTTCATTCATTAATAATAAATACTCATTTAAAGTATCAGGAGCCTCAACCACCATGCAAGACTCAGCACCTCATGTTTTAGTTTGTAATATTCAATGGCATGTTTTCCAGAAGTAGAATATAAACCTCACACCCAAATTTTTACTCAACAGTATTTTCAATCTATCTGTTTCTCATTTTGCCCTCAGAGCCTGGCCACTGAATAGCCTAGTTTATAAAATTTTATCAATTTTTCAGGACTGGAGAGATGTCTCAGTCATTAAGAGGACAAAAGACCTTACAAGTCTTTCAAAACTCCTAAGTTTGATTCCCACCCAACATCAGGTGGCTCATAATTTCTATAACTCCATTCAAACTGGGTTTAATACTTTCTTCTTACCACTGTGGACATCTGCATTCAGATGTATACACACACAAACATACACACACATGCACACACACACACACACACGCCATCTTAAAAAGAAATTTAAAAATACTTTATCAGTTTCTTGACTTTAAAATATTCAACTTCATCCCTTCTATTATATGATTTTTGCAAACAAATACAATCTTAGCCTGTTTATAAAGTCAAATAAAAGAAAATATATTATTGATAACTAAAAAGAGGGAACATTCGCTATCTTTGGCTTTTGACTGCCTGTGAAAGTTTGAATGAGAATGACCCCCATAGACTCCTATATTTGAATGTTTGATCCCAGTTGAGGCACTGTTTGGGTAGTATTAGGAGCTGTGGCTTTGTTAGAGTACTTACATCCTTGCTGGAGGAAGTATTTAACAGGGTTTGGCTTTGAGGTTTCAAAAGCTTCTGCCAGGCCCAGTATCTCTCTTTCTACCTGCTAATTATGGATCAGTATGTAAAACTCTCAGCTGCTTCTCTATCACCATGCCTGCCTGCCATCATTTTCCCAATCCTAATTATAATGATCTATTCCTCTAAAACTGTAAGCAAGCTCCTAATTTAATGCCTTCTTTATAAGAGTTGTCTTGTGCATGATGTCTCTTCACAGCAAAAGTATAGTAACACTGTTCTCCACTTAGTACCTTTCTGATGAAGGAGGGTCAGCAGTCTATGTGTTACTCTCATTGGTTAATTAATAAAGAAAACTGCTTGGCGTGATAGGTCAGAATATAGGTAGGCAGGGAAGACAGAACAGAATGCTGGGAAGAAGGCAATGAGGCAGACACTATAGCTCTCCTCTCCAAGATGGATGCAGGTTAAGATCCTTCCCAGTAAGCCACCACTTTGTGGTGCTACACACATTAAAAGAAATGGGTTAATCAAGATATAAGAGTTAGCCAAGAAGAGGCTAGATATAATGGGCCAGGCAGTGTTTAAAAGAATACAATTTGTGTGTTGTCATTTTGGGTGTAAAGCTAGGCATGCAAGCGGCCGGGCGCTGGGAACGCATCCCACTGTTCCATCTATACCTTTCTTCTGTCATTTGCCATTATACACACAATTCTTTCTTCAGGGTACTTCTTTCTTCAGGGTACTCCAAGTATATGCATTACAATATGATAGTCTTAAACCAGTGGTCTGGTAATAGTAAAGCATCTGAGTTTGTATTCCTTGACTGACAGATCTAACCCTTTGTTCAGTTAAGTTACATGAGGAGCTGGCAGGTCACCTGAAAAGAATCTGAGTATTTTAATCAGTCAAATAATAGAATTTCTTCTCTAGTTACATAAAAAAACAAGCAAATTCTGCTGTTGGTTGACATTTAAGCTTCAGGGGAAGTCTGAAGTTGGCTGCTGCCTTTTCAACCTGATGGGCATCCAAAACAAATATCTCATTTTGAGTTAAACTTATCAACGGATATCAAAGTTTTCACATAAAAATACATCTACTTCCTTCATTCTGAAGCAATTTTAATATATTTTTGTTGGCTTAAGAACCAACCAGGCTATTTTTCTAAATCATAATCAGAATAGAAATGAGGATAACAGAGAATATCCAGTTCTCTTAAGAGATTCCAAGAGATTATTCCTAAATATTCTTTGCATGTACTTACCCACCGTTGAGGTGGGTGGAATATTTGCTTTTTGTGGATATACATAAGCAAGTGACTTAGCTTGTCCCTTCTTAAATGTGGGTTTCTCAAAGAACAAGAATATTGTTTGCCTACTTTTCAGACAACAAACTCTTGATGCAGCTTTAAGAGTCTCTCTCTTTTTGTAAATCTGACAGTTCGTAACTTTCTTTGAATTGAACTATTCCTCCTGCATAGTGGAAGAATGCTCAAAAGACTCAAGTGGAAACAACTCACAAGTACCAGGAAGCTCAGAAAACTTACAGGATTGTAAAAGGCCCTTCCCTAAGGTTATACAAGCAGTAGCAATCACTAAGGAGAAGACACTTTCTAAATGGCAAAGCCACCTGCCTGTCTAACAGGGAGATCCAGGGACAAAGGTTTTATAAGTTGTTACCCATTCTAAAGTATGTTTTTTGTTCTGTTTTGTTTTTTAGTAATATAGGGGTATTTGGCTGCTCACCATTACACTCTAAGTAAGCTCAATAAATTTTTTGGTATTTCAAGTAACACTTTGATGGAATTATTCTTTGGCTTATATGTATTTGTTCACATTTCCCCGTAAAAGGCAGTTTACTATTGCTGCTGTTTTCATAAATGTATTATTAATCTGTCACACAAAAATGAGACTTCCAAACTTGGGAATGTTCCTACTATTGAAGAAATATTTTGTTAACTAAGAAAAGCCATTAATGATCTTACCTAGTCATTGGCCTAGTATGCTACATTACTGATCTGTCAAGCAAGATGAATCTCTATTGGTGCAGTAGTATTACTGAGATAACCTATAAATTTCTGCTTGTATGTGAGGCCCACAGTACAGGAGGAAATTTATGTATGGAACTGAAATCCTGGCTAAAAACCAATTCATAGGAGGTCACAGGTCTAAGGAAGAACTTACTACTGTTTTGTTCAACTTGTATGATTTCAAACTATGTTCTAAATATTTACTTTAGTACCATATACAAGTGGTGAATTTAGTGTTGATCACTGAAGCTATTTCTTTTGCAGAGAACAACAGTAAGTGTAGGCACTCATTGCTACTGTTGAGAGTATGTAATTGTAGAGTGCTCAGGCCTATAATAGCCATCTATGTTAGCCATTATTGTCAGAAAGCATCCCAAAAAAGGGCTAGGAAAGTACAAGAGTCAGAAGATGGTGAGGAGAGCTCAGAAATGCCATCTATTGCTCAGGATAAATACATTACCATCATGACCTCAGCAGTCCGAACTGCCTGCACTCTTTTCACACTCAGTCATATAAACATTCAGTCATGAGTGTGGCAGGTGTTCATGGAACCCAATTCCTTCTGGGGGAGCTACTGGCAGTTAGTAGATGCTGCATGAGGGTAAGACATTTTTTTTCAGATTTTTGGCCACTGGTGATTCCCATATACTCCAGTGCATAGGTTCACATCGTGTACATATTGATGGTCCTGGTTAAACTCAGGGGTCACAAAGCCATAAGCAAACCAAACAAGAAGACATGAAGACTGCAGGTAGACTTGCAAGAAGCGGCCGAGGTTGTTGAGAATGAGAGCTAGTACATAGGGTTGGAGTAAGTGTGATCAGAGAGAATTGTCTCAAAAAGAAATTTAATGAAAACAAAGCATCAAATTGTCAAAATCTATTTTACAAACAAAAACTGCATTAAAAACTCAAAGGGGTTTAAGAAATTATTATCAAACATTAACTTTTAATGCAGTAATACTTTTAGCATTATTAATAAAGTTATTCTGAAAAATAAGTAACATTTGAAAATTAATACTTCAATATATTGAAAGAAAGTCAAGTAGCACATTGAAACAAATCAATGGGATTAGAATACTCATATATACTTGCTTGATGAAGATGATAAAGTTGTTTTTTATGTGACATTATTATATATCTGAGCCAATTTTGTAGCTATATAGAAAACTAGGTCATTAGTTAACATCAAAGAACATAATAAATTTTAAAAGCTAGAGAAGAGCTCAGCAACTAAGAGCACTGTATGTTCTCACAGAGAACCAAAGTTTTCTTCATAACAGTCACATGGTGGCTGACAGACACTGTAAACCCAGTGCTAGGGGACCCAGTCCCTTTTCTGGCCACAGTAGACATTGACTGCATATGCATTGTAAACATACATGAATGAGGGCAAACATTTATGTATTTAAAAGAAAAATAAATAAAACTTTAAAAACATAAATTAATTCTAGAGAAATTTTAATCTTTATAAAGAAAAGCAGCAATTCATAAGCTTTTAGAAGAGAAAAAACAGAAAATTTATATACTACTTTTAGCAAACAGACTGAGTAAATGTTTAATCTCCTAAAAATAACAATATTTATAAGTTATTAATATATTATTATAAATTATATCATTTATAATTTTTAAAAAATAATATTGATGAAGTTTAAAATGCAGTCTTATTGTACTTGAGGAAAATGGGCACTTACCATTTGCAAAATACTACATGGAAATATAACTGGGTAATATTAAAATGTGCATAACGTTTAATGGATATGCCCTTACCTTCTGTTCTGTGGTGAAGATGGAGCAAGCATACAACAAACACAGTAACACTGAGGTCCAACCATCCATCGTACTTTGCTAGTAACACCAAGAGCCTTGATAGAAGTCAGAACTTGGACTTTAAGCTAAGGTTTTATAAACCTGCCTGGACAAAGAGTACATGAAATACATTTTTTATCTGAGAATTAGTAAATGAGGAAATGTGTTCAATGTTCTAGATATTTACCTTAATGGAGAAATTTTACTTAGTCTTTTCATTTAGCATGTAGAAACCCAGAACCTTTCATACTTCACAAGTGGGTTTCCCTCTACCCGCAAGAACAACTATTTTACATGAAGAATAGTCAGAACTTGTCCATATGATCTAAAATGAGCTAATTTCTGCATTTAAGTGTTCTTGCACTGGTGTGAGTGTGAACACACACTCTCATCAAAAGGAATTTTTTTTTGAGGGGGGGGGGTGGTTTCAAGACAGGATTTCTCTGAAGCTTTGGAGCCTGTCCTGGAAATAGCTCTTGTAGACCAGGCTGGCCTTGAACTAGGAGATTCACCTGCCCCTTGAGTAAACGACGAACATTCTTAATTCATTTTTCATTTGATTGTGTGAAGTAGTTTGGATTTTGATGTTGGAAAGTACATTTTTCTCTTGACTTCTAGTACTGGACAATGAAATAAAGAGTTTTCCAGAATAAAGTAAAATGAGAGACCAGCTGGACCAATCGACTGTTGATTCCTTGAACACATTCACATACCAAATGCTCTGAGAAGGTCTTACAAAAAAGAAGTGAACGCAAGTCTATTTTGTTTAGACTTATTTCAAGTTATCTGGCTACAGAACTTTTTTTCTTTAAATAACAAATGTAACAATCTGTGTAACATACTCTAGGAAACCTGTTAAGTCTGCCAGGTTTGTTTTCAGAGTCTAAAGAAAATAATAAATGAAATGAAGTATAGATGGATACAGTGGCACTGGTAATTAAAGTTTACAGAATTGAAAAACTGAAACACACAGGACAACAACAGTGAGCCCAAGCCTGTAGGTTTGGGGTAGAGTAAAGCAAGTAGAATAGAAAGTAAGAAAAGTGTACTAAGGGATATTCAGAGAGAAAGAAAAATTGCAAGAAAGGGGGGAAAATCCTACTTTCTAGCAATATATTTTGCTTACATAGATTAATGCAAAAAAAAATAGAAATGTTATGGACCTTGATAGTCTTAACTTGTGTCTCAAGTCAAATTTATCCACAAGTCCTCAATAAGCCAAGTGAAAGTAGTAAGTTAAAAGGTTCTTTCTGAAGGCAGAAACAAGCACACACAATTAATGTGGTCAAAAAGAGACCCAGGTTCTGGCTATTACAAATAATGCTGCTATGAACATAGTTGAACAAATGTCCTTGTCGTATGATTGGGCATCTCGTAGGTATATTCCCAAGAGTGGCATTACTGGGTCCATGGGTAGGTTGATCCCAAATTTCTTGAGAAACCGCCACACTGCTTTCCAAAGTGGTTGCACAAGTTTGCATTCCCACCAGCAATGGATGAGGGTACCCCTTTCTCCACAGCCTCTCCAGCAAAGGTTATCATTGGTGTTTTTGATTTTAGCCATTCTGACAGGTGTAAGATGATATCTCAGTGTTGTTTTGATTTGCATTTCCCTGATCCCTAAGGAGGCTGAGCATGACCTTAAGTGCCTTTTGGCCATTTGAACTTCTTCTGTTGAGAATTCTCTCTTCAGATCAGTGCCCCATTTTTTAATTGGGTTAATTAGGATTTTAAAGTCTAGTTTCTTGAGTTCTTTATATATTTTGGAAATCAGACCTTTGTCTGTTGCAGGGTTGGTGAAGATCTTCTCCCAGTCAGTGGGTTGCCTTTTTGTCTTAGTGACAGTGTCTTTTGCTTTACAGACCCAGCAAACCCGTCACGTCTATGCTTGTCTTTGAGACCTTGAAAAATGATCAAAGTGTAAATTGAGGCAATACATGATGAGATGTTCTCCCACTCACCATTGAGCCATCATTATCTGGCTCTCAGTCTCATTCTCTTAGGTGGTCTTACATGTTTGCTGTTAGACTGAAATCTTTTCTGAAAGACAACTTCTCCCTCTGGCTAATGCCTGTTCCTTCTCCCAGGATGAGATTCCTGGGAATATTTCCATTCCTGGAGTCTATTACTTTAATACTCAGATTGTGAGACACTAGTGTTTCTTTAGAATGTCTCCATTTCTCTTTAGGTCAGTTACAGACTCATAACCATTCAGCAACCGCAGTAAAATGTCTTTAAGTTAAGCATGGCTTAACTTCTCTAAGAGTATTTTCTAACATAGTCACCCAGATGTAAGCTTTAAACAAAGAGAGACTTGTGCTTAACAAGTAAGTTATTTTTACCATGACTGTCATTTTATATTTTTGCTAAGGAAGATGAAAGCATAGATTGTCTGCAATAGAAAGGATACGAAAGATCATCACAGTCAGGTCCTCACATTTGCCAAAGTAACAAAGAAAAAATACATGGCTTAATGATGATGCCCAACTAGATGAGAGTGAAACTTGTAAATTTGAGAATGGTGGACTTTTTCTTTACTTGCTTTTTATTAAGTCACGTCATATTGCACAAATTATTCACTCAGTTTCAGAGCTTTTTTCAAACTCAAAGCACAAGATGAAATGGGCGGAATGTACAATTCATGGTGGTCAGAGAGAGGAAAATGAATGGCAGCGGCAGGAAGAGCTTGTTGGTAGTGTAGTCACACCAAGAAATAAAGGAAGCATAAAAATTATAATTGAAAGATCCATATGGTTCTTTTTTGTCTCTGTCCTTCATTTGTTTGTCATTACCTGTATAAAGCAAAATACTCTAGAAATAGCTGCACCAGGATGAAGGAAACAGATAGTTAGATAATAAATAGATTATCAGTAATAAACAAATGATAATGAGAAGAGAGTGAGATAATAGAAAGATAATAAATAGAAAAGTTGATAAATATATAGACAGATAATAGAAAGACTATAGAAGATGGATTGATTACATATAGTAGATAGAAAATAGATGGTTGATAGATGATGATAGATAGATGATAATTGGCAGATAATAGAATGATAGTTAATACAATGCAGATGATAAATAGATAAATATCTGGATATAAAGATATCTCTGTATATAATATATTTTTATAAAGAATTATCTCATGTTATTATGGAGGTTGACTAGTTTTGAGATCTACAGAATGAATCTATAGAGTAAATAGTGCAGCCTCTAGAGACCTAAAACAGTGCATGGTATTGTCCTGGTCCAAGTACAAAATCCAGAGGATGAAAACCCCAGGAAGAATAGTTATTCCTATTTAAATGAAAGCATATAAATATCAGCATCCAAGATTGAAGGCAGGCAGAAAAATGATTTTCTACACAAAGTAAAGTCGACATTTTTCTTATCTGAAGTTTTTTCCCCTAGTGGGCCTCAGTACATAAACATTGAGAAAACAATCTGCTCTACCAAATTTTAGTGTTTAAATGAGAATGTCCCCATAGACTTGTGTATTTGAATGCTTGGTTCCCAGTTGTTCCTAAACTATTTAGGAAGGATTAAGATATATGTCCTTGTTAGAGGAGGTGTGACACTGGGGGTGGGCTTTGAGGTTTCCAAATACTATGCTAGACCCTTTTTCATATTCTCCCTCTCTCTTGAGGACCAGATGTGTGCTCTTGGGCACTGCTCCAGCACCGTGCTTGCCTATATGTTGTTCTACACCATGATGATCATGGACTCTCACCCTCTGAAACCGTAAGCAAGTCCCTAATAAAATGATTCCTTTTATAAAGCACCTTGCTCATAATGTCTCTTCACAGCAAGAGAATAGTAACTAAGACACAAATTTCGCCTAAAAGTGATACTGTATAAGAGTCCAGAATATCCTGGGTGATACCTCTTGAACTTGGTATGATAATGACATACATCTGAAAAGTATTCAATTAATGAATTATTACTATAGCAGACCATCTCCTTTTCCAATCAATATAAAAGTTTATATTTTTAAATTGATATAGCAGAAGCTATTATCTAGGCAAAAAGATGGGTCCCGATAAAGCCATTTAGAAGCAGATTAAATTCCTCAAAACTAATGTTAGTTAAAACCAGAGTTAGGAACCAGTAAGTTTCCATTGTACTCTTGACAGTTTGGTGGTGGTGGAAACTGTTCTCAAATGGTCCTTCAGTTTAATAAAGTACATACAGAAAAAAAAAGAGTCCAGAATATCATTTGATCAAATGTATGGGTACAAGGTAACCCACTCAAGTTGACATAGAAAATTAACTATCACTCCATCTCTCAGTTGGTAAGTAAAGATTTTATGTACATCACACATAACATAGAACTGTGTCCTTATTAATTCTTTTACCCATTTGTCAGTCAGTTTCTTCTAACATCTATCTTTTCTAGTCACATATCAACTGACTAAATTGTGTGTGTGTGTTGTTGTTGTTTTGATGTTTCAGAAACAGAAAAGGTGAAATATGTTTTTTTTCAAGGGTTTGGCAATAACTTGAGGTCTTCAGAACAGTGAAAAATGCTAGACATTTCCTCACTTTACCGTACAGCATAGAAAATAACCATTGAATTTGATGAGAGGCTGAAAGGGCATTTCTTTTCCAGTCTTTGTCTGGCAGGTTGCTCCAGAGAACAAGGCAAGTTCATTCTCCATGGAATGCCATGCATAAAACAAATCTACTGTGTGTAATTCCACAGAAATGAACCTTGACTTCCAGAACAGAAGTGCTTTCACTGTGTTCCCCTACATGCTTCCTCCAGGTATTTCCCCTGCACATGTATACAATAGTATATGGTTAACATCTTAAGTTTTATTGTTGTTAGAATCACAAATGCTGTGCAAACTATAACTTTTTATGCAAGTGAGTGACTACTTGAGTTCTCCTTGACTTTTATTTAGAGCCTGGGAACAATACTTTATCTTGGAAAATAAAATGTGCTAATCTGATGTATATATTGCCTTAATTAAAGCCAAATAATTTTCTCATTGCCTGCCTCAAGTTGTGGTCAGTTGAGCTGTGGGCAAGCTCTTGAACTGAACCTGGAGGGTTCATTCTTCTAAGAAGTGAATGACCTTTGCAATTGCTCACCCATAGTTCCGTAAACCCCTCTTCTTTGTCTGCAGGAGGTCTGTGAAACTCTACCAGCAGGGGGTGATAGAGAGAGGCCTCGAGTTGGACACCAAAGACCTTACACCTGCTGGCTTGCTCTGTCTTTGCCAGTGAAGACTGTCCATCGCAGCAACAATCCCTTCAGCACAACTTTAACTCAGTTTGTGCTTTTCCCAACTGTGACAAAACAGATATCCGAAAACCAGAACGCTAGGACAGACTTCTTCCCAGAAATCCTGGCCCCTGTTGAACCACCGCGATGCTGTGCTGCTTCTCCAAGATCTGGGAAGGCCTCTCTTCTAAGATCAAAGACTCCAGCATCAGCTTGGATGCAACCTAGCTCATCAGCCAGTCTTTCAACTTCTTTTAAGCATCTAAGTTTAATGGATTCTTGCTGTTTCCTCCAGCAGTGAACTCTTTTGTATACTCTATGGCTTTCTGAATAACCTAATTAACAACAGTCTACTCCGTTAACAATTCTTTATGTTTAAAATTCTCTCTGTTAAAATAGCGTTCAGTTTCTGTCTCCTGATGACATCCAAAAAGCAGAACTAATCTGATATTAGCGATCAGAAATGTCAGTCTGAGCTAATAAGTGGAAAAAGTCAGGTACATATATCACACCATCATGACACTGTCCATAAAACAGGGTGGAAAAAGACTGGAGAATGAAGACTAAGAAGTGAATGACCTCTGCAATTGCTCACCCAGAGTTCTGTAAACCCCTCTGCTTTGTCTGCAGGAGAGAGAAGACAGTTTGGCTCATTGATGTGAGATAATGAATTATTTCTTCATCTCTGAATTGTGTCTTAGCATGTTAACTTTCAAAGAGATGTCATGTTGGCATTTTTTATGGGAACTTCAGGATTACTTTCTAAGTTAAATTTTTTGAGGGGGCTGGAGAGATGGCTCATCAGTTAAGAGCACTGGTTGCTCTTGTAGGGAATTCAGGTTTCATTTCCAACATCCACATGGTGGCTCACAGCTGCCTGTAACTCCAGTTCCAATGATTTGATGCCTTTCAATGTCCTCCACAAATACCAGGAATGCATGCAGTGCACAAACATATACTTAGGCACACATACATACACATAAAATAAAATAATAAAACATTTGAAAATTATCTTAACATCTATGTTCCAATGACACAAAGTTTTACAGTAACCTAAAAATGATTTATGTATTTTAAAGACCGAATACTTTATCGAGGGTTATAATTTTTCATAAATTAAATGTTATGACCTTACACATTAAAATATACAGAAAGACTCAAACAGGACTAACAAATTATGATTAATTAGTAACTCTTCATTTAATACTAACATCTTTAAAATAAATATTTGCTGATTATTTCTTTAGGTCAGGCTCACCGTATGAATCAGCCTAAGATGTAAAGTGAGTTTAATGTTGGTAATCCTTTATTGGCCCATTGTAAATATTATCATTTTCCCTTCAATCATACAGGAAATTGGACCCTGATGAGGTGATAAGCTTTACCTTTAGCTTTGCCCCCATTTCTTTCTGCCATGTACACATCTCTACTCTCACACAATTACCCTAGATTCCCAATTTCTTGCACCTCTGATCTTTACTTGTTTGCATCTCTTTGTCAGATTGGAACTCACAGGAACAATTCACACAGAAAAAAAAGACTTGCAAATGGTATGAAGAGCCAGGGTGATATGTTATCTGAAGGCCAAGAGTCATTAGTAGAGGCAATAGATTTCAAGAATGCATCTGGCATGTAAAATTGGGTATGAGATCAGGTGGAGTGCGGTGGATATTTCAGCTTGGATTCAAGACAGATTGGCCTGCCAGACATTTGTAACCACAAATTTCTTCTGCCTGTAGCTAATTTTGTCTGAAATTTCTCCTAATCTTCACCTAAAACTGCTGAGATGACTCAGTGGGTAAACCTGAATTTGATCTCCAAATCCAAGTGGTGGAAATAGGAAATGATTCTACACATTGTGTTCTGTCTGACCACCATATGTGCTTAATGATGTATGCACACACATGTGTGCGCACACGCGCACACACACACACAAAATGCTTTAGAGTTTCTCAGGCTCCTTAACAACTCAAAAAGATGTTTTCATGCCTGGTGTTTGTTTGACAGTCTATGGCTTTGGGGAGGTACACTGTGTGAGCAAGTCAGATAACTTCTTTTAAATTATGTGTGTATACCTATAGACTTATATGTATTGTATGTGAAATAATAATAGATTATTGTGACTTTTATAGATATCCCTCGTGTTATTTTACCCTCCTCCTTCCCTTCCCTTCCCTTCCCTTCTCTATTGACCTTCCTCCTTCCTCCCCAGTTAAAGCCTCATGTTTTATTACTTTTATTTATCTCTATGTGTGTGTGCCAGGTGAGGCATCATTTCCCCCTAATACTGGGGATACATAATGTTGTGAGCTGCTTAACATGGGTGCTGGTAATCAAATCTCAGTAAGAGCAGCAAGCACTCTGAACTTCCAGACCACCTATTCAGCCTCTTAAGATACTTTTCTAAATAACCACATCTGCATTATGTTCTGGCTATTTGGAGAATGCACAGTTACCTGAAGAGTTCAGTTTCTTCTACTTTAATCTGAGATGGAGGTATCATCTTACCTGCAGGGAAAGACTGAAATGCCACAAATCAATCACATAAAAACAGAAGGAGAATATTAGTAGGAACCATAAACTTATGTGACCCTTTTATATATTTATTTTGGAAATGTGCCTGACTGAGAGTGGTTTGGTCACCATTTGCTTTCCATTGGTGATAATGAGATAATTCATTGGTGATCACCAAACATTGACTATTACAAAGTATTTATGTAATGTGTTTTCCTGTTCTCATGGTGAATTTTCTCCCAGCAAACTGCATTGCATGCTGTTGTAGATATTTTAAGACACATTCTCACAGTTACGGTTAAGATGCTTTTTATCCTTGAAATATACAGTCGTCACCCATCTTCCCAGCAGGCAGAAATTTTTCATTAGTCAATATGTCCTGAGAATCGCCTCAGAAATGACAACATCAACATTCTGTCCCTTTGTCTTTCAGCACGATGAGTAATAGCTCCCAGTGTTTCTCACCCATTAAGTACACTGAGGTGAGGTTGTCTCTCTCACAAACACAGACACTTTTCTATTTGTAAGGATACCCTTACATTTATTTAATTTATATAAAGCAAAAATGCCTCACCAATGGTATGAACTATTTTCTGTTGATTTCTGCCATAAAATACTGATGACCAATTTGGAAAAGAGGCAACATTGCTGATAGCTGCCTGGCTTTCTGTCATCTCTTTGTAGAAGGCCCTGGAGGCACTTCTCACCCTACTCCTGAGAGCACACAGGATCGATAAGCTGAGAATTTAGAGATGATCATATTTGAGTGTCCAGGAGTCACAATACGAATGAATTAGAAATGACCTGTTTCACACAAATATAGGTATTTACAGGAAGAGTTTTTAATTTACTCATTTATTATTACTGTTTCTGTGTATGTTTATGTACATGTTTGTGGGAGGATGGGTAATTGTTTATATAATGGATTTATGGCAAAATAACTTTGACTCTTAACTTTTTGTTCATGTCTTCTACATAAGCCTGTCCAATTTTCATAAACTGCCTTATATTGTCATTTATATAAAACTTCGATCAAAGAAATGAGTAAACCAATATATTTTCTCTCATCCTTAACTTTTGTTGTAAATTACCTCTTTTAAACCATTTAACTCCAATGCCTCAAGATCAGTGCCCTGGCTGTTTCTGTAGCATTTAGTTATGTTCTTGTCCTTATACCAGCCTGAGACGCACTGTAAGTTTGTCTGTCCTTTCCCTTAACCAAGGAACTCACTAACTTTGCTTCACTCCACCTTTTAGGGAATTCTTGTTGCGTGAGGGTATCAAATAACAAAACTAGTCTGCACCTGAATAGGTGACCTGTCGTGACAGGAGCCTCTGGATTAGGAGAGTGATAGCAAGATTCATGTATGACAAAAGCAAATTGACAGTAAACAGACTGTATGTACTTCCTATCCAGACTGTGTGCAGTAGGTAGAGCACACACTGTAAAGCCTGAGAGGTAGGTGCTGTGTCAATGTCTTAGGAAATGCCATCAGTCTTATGGCAGGTGCTTTTGCACATTGGTTTTTCTGAAGTGCACCAGTCCACATCCTTCTCAGGAGTGTTTTTTCTTCTTAATAAAAGTATCTCTATTTCCATTTCTATCATTATTCTCAAGAGGGAACTTTTTATCCTGGGAACACAGGCTTGTAAATTCTGTTGGGTGCCCTCAGAACAGACATCCATGTCTATGACAGTGGAGCTTTGAATGAGTCATTCTCGGGTTGCACGGACACAATGTTGAGCTGTATTCACTGCTACAGATTCTACAGTGGTCGAGAGTACAGGGAAGCTATAGAGGTATAGATAGAACCATAGTAATGGAAAGATGAATCTGATATGTAAACACAACCAAGGCAAAGAATTGGAGAGTAAGAACATTTGAAAAGTATGTAACATTTTTACAATTGAGACATTTCCAGAACATTATTATCCCATTAGGTACTATTTAAAATCTTGCTGTAAGGTCCATGGCCATGATACAGTTTAAAGTCATCTTCCCATATAATACTAGGGATAAGTCTAATCAGAGGTAGCCAGCTTGCTGTTACTAAAGTCTCATGTGAATATGCAGAGAGAATCATTGCAGATAATTAAGAAACATTGACACAAGAAGAAAAGACAAAAGGATTCAGAAGCTGTGTGATATTATCTTTTAATAAAAAACAATTAGATATTAACCAGGATGACACCATTTGCAAAGCTCCTCCATTTCGTATAAAGTGTGATGATTATAAATAAAAGAATTTCATATATATATATATATATATATATATATATATATATATATATATATATATACAGAAAGCAACTTGTAGATTTTCTAGAATCTCATCCTCCCCTTCTTCATAACTAGTGCAAACCAGACACATACTGAAGGAACTCATCAATCATGTGGCTTATAAACTGTAGAAGAGGGTACTCCCTCTACCATGGGAGCATCAGCCCTCTTGCAAGCCTCTGCTAGACTACTGTCTCCTTGTCTATGGAGTCAAAGATTCTTTTAATAAAACTCTTACCCAAAAAGAGCTATCTGCCTAGTGTCCCCTTTGTACTTAAGCCTAAACCTTTTATATCTGAAACCAGTGAAGACAGAGAGCTCCTCTAATGGGTTGTTCTTTGGAGCTCCATTTACCCTTACAACCCTCTTCTCCATGCCCAACACTCGCCATTGTTTCCCACCTGGAAGGTTTCTGGGGCTCCATGAGAGTGTCAATCATCTGTTGCCACTTTCTGCCTAAAACCTTTCATTAGCAGCACTGAAATAAAACTTGATCAAAAAAGTTGCCATTCTTTAGAGAAAATGATGAACCACTATTCAGAAAATACACAACTAAGGCAATAGCATGTGTCCTTGCTCTCTGATACTCAAGATTTGCAGGACATAATAAATCTACTATATATATTACATATATATATGTATGTATAATTGTATATGTTATATATACAAATATATATATATAATTGTAATCCACTAAGAAAGAGAAGAGAATAGAATTAATATCAGGTAGGTAGTCAGAGGATCAATCACTCACTTATAGGTGACTTTCAATCCCACCTCTCATTTTTTTGGTAGCTTAGAAAGGAAAACAGCATAACTGACTCTCTTTAGGCAGTTGTTATGTATCTAAATGGAGAACTGCTTCTTCTTTGGATAGCTAAGATTAACTGGGAACTGAAAAACCTTGAAAAAAAAAGTGTCCTGTAATTTATATGGTAAAGTCTTCACTTTCTACTTACAATATGCTAAACTCCACTCATGTTAACTGAAGAGTTTATCAAAATCTACATTTATATTGCTGAGCACATGAAAGTGTGTTGGAAGCATGACTATCTTGCTTTGGAGGTTTTCTAGACACTTGGGCAATTCACACTACAAATATATCACTGCCAGAATTGTGGTGGAAAACACAGGACATGAAAAAAGTTTTCTATCTTCCTGCATCTGACTTAATGGCTGCTGTATGAGCTCTTAAATGTAACTGCTTAGTGATGCAATGGAGTCAAGAATTTTAAGTTGAAACCTTACCTACAGATCACCCTGGTGCTGCATCTTAATAAATTCATTTATTCTATCCAGCATTGACCTCTTTTATTGTGAAAGAAATCAGTTGAGTTCTTATAATTCTTAGTAATTTCTTAGTTAAGGCTACCATGTCCATAGTCAAGCTTAAGTACAGAAAAGAGATATCATCTCTAAGCATTAATTATAACAGAATACATATTTTAATTGTTAAACATTATACTTTTCTAATAATTATACCAAGTGTTTAAAATTAAATTTAAATCTAACACTTCTCTCAGCTCTGTTATCTTTGAGACCTTTTATGTATACGTCTATAGCACTCACAAAGGATACATTGCTTGCTACTCTTCTGATTCCTTCTTTTTATTAGACAACTCTATCCAGTTTTACAAGGGCATGTTGTAATATAATAATCATCACAGTTCAATTCTGCTGCAAACAAAAATGTCTTACTTCTTCTTGGTAAGCAACATCAACCTTCATCTTAGGCTTGAAAACAAGCCATATATTTTGGTAGTTTTGCATAGTTTCAGGAAGCCATATTAAGGGAAATATATAGAATGTCATCATTTGAGTTTTTAAATACAAAATTTATTTCGGATTCATTCTTGTTAGAGGATGCATTCATTATTCAAGTTGACTTTTTCTCTCTGCCTTGAGTGTTTAGGCTTTTTTATCTTGAATTCTTCACTCATTTAAATGTTAAATAGCCACTCTGAGATTTTTTGCTGAGGGCAGATTCATTTGGAGAGCTAATTGTTCTCAAATCTTCTAAGAGTTGTAGCTTTGAGTTTCCCTTTAGCTCTTAAAAAGCAACTATTATTGACTCAAATGTTTATTTTACTGGGAAAATTGAGGCTCTGTTCTTGTTGTTAGATTCCTCAATAGAAGAATTTAAAAACAAACTTGGAAAGAAGCTCAAAGACAGTTTGAGTCTAACAAAAACAAAACAAACAAACACCAGAGTAAGCAAATTGCAATCTTTGCAGCTGCCAAGTAAAGAGAGATAGAGAAAAACAAGAACATCATTAAGGAATAATTATTCCTCCCATCTCTGTTTTCAAGTGAATGAGCTTTCCTTGACCTGAGGATTGCTAGTCAGGTGATTGACAGGTCCCACTGGATTACCGCATAAGGTACTAGATGGTAATATATAGCATGGTAACTTTGGAATAGATAAAAAATATGTCTTCAGCAGGAGGCCAAAAAAGGAAAAGTTGTGATATTTTCTTTTCTAAATTACCAGGAAAATGATAGGTGAGGTCTAATGCCACACAAACGGGAGAGGTTCATTCTCAATGGCCTTCAAGGCCACTAATCCCCGACTAGCTATCTACCTGACCTTAATTCTATCCCCCTTTCTCTCTCTTAGTGGATTCCAACTACTATGTTTTAAGTAGTTTTATTTGTCTTACAACTCTTGGGTATCTTTATATTTTACATCTCTCAATATTTTTCCTTTTTGAGTTACAGTTTTAAGGAATTTCTATTGATATAACTTCAAATTCATTGATTTCCTCCATTAGGTGGATTGAGTCTATCTGTGAACAACAAAAAATATTACGCACCATAATATATTTTTCTTCTGATATTCCTATTTATTTTACTCTACTTAACTTAAAGACTCCATCTTGCTTTTGAACTCAATTATCCATATATATTACCACTGTTTCAATAAGATTTCTTAAAAGTTTAACAATAGTTACTTCAACTTTCTTGGATATCTCTAATGTTTATATTCTATCTAAATTTTGACATATTAATTATTTACTTTCCTACAGATGACATATTGAGTTAACTTCGTGCCCACCGCCTTCATTGAAGATATGCTTTCTTTCCTCCTCTTCCATTAATGTGACAAATTATCAAAGATCAAAATTTAAGCATCTTTTATGGTCCATTAGCATTTTTGAATGAAGAAATTACCAAGCAAGTATGGAGAGACCTTTCTCTTTCTTCTGGTGAAAGGGTTCCATAAGAGTATTGTTTGTTTGCTTATTTATTTATTTATTACTGCCTTCAGTTCACATTGATTAAAATTACAAAAGATAAGAGAAATTGTCTAATCAAGAGTTTCTAAAAAGTTACTATTGTGATAGACTGCCCCACCCAAACTTTCTTGACTTCATGCAACTTGACGTGCTGTGAATAGAAGGACATGAGCAAGGATGTCAGGACCCCGATTGATGCACCCACCCACTGAGACAGTGGGGCTGATCTATTGTGAGCTCAACAAGGCCAGCGTGACTGAGACTGAAAAAGCATGGGATAAAACAGAATTCTCTGAACTTGGCAGACAATGAGGGCTGATGAGAATCCAAGGACAATGGCACTGGTTTTTGATCCTACTGCATGCACTGGCTTTGTGGGAGCCTAGTTGTTTGGATGCTCACCTTCCTAGACCTGGATGGAGCAGGGAGGACCTTGGACTTCCCACAGGACAGGGAACACTGACTGCTCTTTGGACTGGAGAGGGAAGGAGAGAGAAGTGGGGGGAGGGGGAGGGAAATGGGAGGCGGGTAGGAGGTGGAAATTTTTTCAAAAATAAATAAAGAAAAGAAAGGAATAGAATAGAATAGAATAGAATAGAATAGAAGAATAGAATAGAATAGAATAGAATAGAATAGAATAGAATAGAATAGAATAGAATAGAATAGAATAGAAGGATAATAACAGGAGAAATCCTGGTGTACCATGCAAGGCACAGGATAACAAGTGTTCCTCCGCCTCGCAAGCCTGACTACAGTATGGATTTCTATTAGAGTAATGCTTTGCAACCCCATTTCTTCATGAGATAACATGCATGTGATCTTTGCCAATATCATGCTCAAGGTTTTCTACTTATCTACCTTATGACACATTTTTGTAAGGTAAAAGATTAAAATTTATGGGGAAATGCTATGCATATTATAAATTGCAGGATGGAATATTCATCTATTTCCCCATTTCCAATTAGAAAAATCAAAGTCTGAGCTGGTAGTTTGACTATAACTAAGTCTTCTTGTTTCCCCAAAACAAGATGAATAATACACCAAGATCTGAAAAAGCAAAAACAAATTAACAATGGACTGCAAAAGAGAGAGTCTTTGTCTAATAAAAGTACTGAAAGGAAATAAATTTAAGATACTAAATAATATACATATGCAGAAATTTAAGGCTATGAAAAATTTTAAAAAATTATTCCTTGACACTGAAAAGTGGGAGTTATTAAAATCATTACCTTGTGAGTACCAATGATACTTTTATAATATTCAACATTTGAGTGTTAAAATCCATAGTTTTGTTTGTTTTGGTTTTCGGTTTTTGGAGACAAGGTTTCTTTGTGTAGTCTTGGCTAGTCAGACTGGTTTGAACTCACAGAGATTCTCTTGCCTCTGCCTCCCGTGTGCCAGGTTTAAAGGTGTGCGCTATTATTGTCTAGTCTTAAGCCCTTAAGTTTGATGAATATATTTGATTTTTCTTTCTTCCTTTACCTTTATTCTATTATTCAGGTTAACATTAGTGTAAAGAAGCACTAACAACATTTGTATCCCTGAGATTTTTGTTCTGTATCATATCCTCTGAGAGCCCTTGAAACTAGCTACACTGTGAAGAAATGGCATCAAGTAAATTGACTGTGGTTTGGAAACTTTTCTTCTCTCTCCAGGATTTTATGTTCTTGTCAGGGCCACCAGACAGTTTAAAATAATAAAATAGAATATTAAAGATGAGAGTAAATAGTTTTTAGGAAAGGGAATGAGCACAGGCCATGAACAGTAAATGTCAACTTTGACCATTGACGGAGAGAAGATCATCTAAATCTCAATTCACGTTCAATGTGTCTCCTCATTAGCAGAGCTCAATCTTCTATTAGGAATTGTGCTCATATTATATGAGGCAAATAACATTTGGAGACCATCAGAAAACATCATCAATTCACTGGACAGAATTAATGGAACGGGAAAGGCAATCTCAATTAGTTAAAATGTTGGATTATATAATATAAAATATTCATTTAATAAAATAATCAATTTTAATCAAGTGAGAGAGGCAATATCAAAGGGTT
The DNA here is from genome assembly GCA_963919715.1 of Microtus obscurus. Lineage (NCBI taxonomy): Eukaryota > Metazoa > Chordata > Mammalia > Rodentia > Cricetidae > Microtus > Microtus obscurus. The sequence goes on along the minus strand of CAWTZC010000501.1, from coordinate 30,026,224 downwards.
TGAATTGCTTATTATAAACAATGTTGAATTTTTCCTTTTATTTTGTGCATAGTACGCCTATAAATTATGATTCTTTACTTAACTACAGTGCTCTATATTATTCAAGCTTATTGATCAACGCTTGAATACTACAGTGGGAAAAATATAAACAGATGCTGTGGCTTTTAACTAGTTCTCCCTGTGTTTATGACACTAAGTTCAGATTGAGTATTTTCACTTGTATTTCTCACCCCTTCAGAAAGAGTATTCAGAATGCCATAAGCATGTATAACTGGGAACTAGTTTTTCTGTCTTAACTATTTTCAATAGTTTATAGAACAGCCCTGCCCTGTGACGCTCAAGCTGTTCATTAGACGGAAATGTTCATATAATGCCCACTTGAAAATCTCACATATTCATCAATTCTGCCAAACTCCCTTCCTTATCACAGAACACAGGACTATTTCCCCTAATGTTGTTTCTATGTCCAATTTGCTATGCCGGGAACATGGTCCTACCCTACACCATCAGCCTTTTCCTTACCCTTTTCTAAGCTACAAGTGAGATGATAGAAATGACTAGCCAGAACCCAGTGCAGATGAAAGATAACAATGCCCAGAGAGAGTCTGGAAATTCCTTAAGTTATACAGTTAAACAAACAGAAACAGATACGGTGGCCGGCCAGATTTCCTCACTCCAAATCCCACTGGGCCTTTTGTGTTATTGGGTATTAATTGACAGTAGTGAAACACTAAGTGAATACAAAGGTCATCCCTGGCTCTCTGTGGAAATATATGCCATAATCTCTGTATATAACAAAATCCATACATTATCAAGACTTTTACCTAAAAGTCATAATATTTTATACACTGTACCGATATTCTTTTGTATAGCTTTAAACTACTCTTGATTACATATAATACCTTAATGTAATGCTACGGTAAAAGCTTTTATACTTCGTTATTCAGAAAATAAGTGCAACATAGACATCATTTTCATTTTAAATATCTTGAGATTTGTTGGTTGAATTGATACATACAAAACCATTTTGAATGGAGAGGTGCATGTGCTATGTGAGTATATTTTCACTAGTGCATATTTTAGATTGATTTGTTAGCATTTTTTTTTAAAAAATTGTCACTCAGGTAACTATGCCATCAAATTATATATAATAAAATGATAACATAAGCTCCATGCTGGTAAGTAACAGAAGCAGTATTTGAAGTTGCACTTGCCTGGCAACCT